>CM076907.1:11364635-12590719 GCA_039519145.1 Kokia cookei | reverse complement strand
GTAATGCAATGACATCTCTCAGTCACTTATAAAAAAAAGGAGAAAAAGAAAGAAAAGAAGGAAAAAGAAGTATATTGCTGTATTGGTTAAGAAAAGTTAAAATTCAAGGCATGTTACTAACATTAGGGAAAGTGCAATTTTAATTATTCATGCCTATAAATTATCGGTGCAATAGTCTATCATGAGAATCCAATTTGTATATTAAGATTCCAGAGACTTCAAGTTGCTAGAATGATTATTGCGGTAACATGTTTTGTTTGTGACTTTATTTACCTTTGTTTACTTGAGGAAAAGTAAAAACTCAAGTTTGGGGGTGTAATAGCATTAGAAATTACACTTAGTTTCTCTCATAATCTGTGTATTAATTGTCTCTTTTGTATCATATTTAGCATGCATAATAGGCATTTCATACTTAGTATTTACTTCTCCTAACTCAGTGTTATGTGGCTTAAATTCTCTTTATTTTATCTCTTTTGTGTACTAATATCGGCGCATGCAGCATATGTTTACAATTGTCAACGCAGGGATCCCTCTTTTAATTTTGATGAACTCTTATTGACATTTGATTGTATTTAGAAATATCTTTCAATGTTAGATTACTTTGATTCCTATTCAATTCTTTTTATCTATTTTCCCTTGGATTTAACTATTTTGACCTTGGAAGTGCAATTGCAGGCTACTGACACTGAAAAGTGCGATGACAAATTAGGTTAACAAGAAAGTCAGCGAAAGTTGCTTAAGACTAGGAGGAATTCTGGTCACTTGTTCTTGAGTGCAAGGTATTGCCAACACTGGAAGGTGGGGTAAATGTAGGCATTTAAGTCTTGGTTAAACAAAGAGTTATTATTGGTATGATTTCATTGGAATCTTATTACTGAGATAGTTCATCTATAAAATACCTTGTCATCACATCTTGCGTTGCTACTTAGTGAAGTCAGTGATCCACTCTAGTCTTTGCACTTGATCACACTTTTACTTTTTTGCATTTAAATTTCTCAAAACATCAACAACAATTTATACTTTTAGTTCCTCCGACATTATATTCTATTATTGCATTGACAACTTTGATTAACTTAGTAGTGCAAATCTAATTTAATTGCGCTAACAGTTCTACTAGCAATTACTCTGACTTTAACCTTAGTTACTTTGATTACTAAAACATCAAGAACTGCTTCCTCGTGGGATCGATATCTGATAAAACCAATCTATCAACAATACTTGCATCAACGTGTGTCCGCTTGCACTTAAATGTTGTGACGTTTACAGGCTGATCATGGTTCCATCAGATTATTTCTCATGAATACCTTGAACCACTGCCCCATCAAACTGAAGTACATATTCTTTGCTTCATTTTCTATCATCGGTAGTATTGATGCACTGTGACTAGCCCCAAAGTCATTAGTCGAAACATTGTTGTTTACCTTGTTAGTTTTATCTTTTTTTGAGTCAGGCATCCTGTATTTATCTGCAAAAATCATAGTTAGATAATATTCATCTCTATCACACAATCATAGGTTCATATGGCATGTACTTCTAAATCATTAAACACAATCAATACAATCCAAGAAACAGTGAAACTGAAAGCTTTGATACCACTAAATGTAACACTCAAAACCTAAAACTGTTGTCGGTTAGGAGCCCAAAGTTTGTCCAAACTTATATTGCATTAAATCTTTCGCTACTATTTTGTTTAATCGTATTTTAATAGAGTAATCCAAAATACACAACATGAATCACCAATTAGTTATCAACACAACTTAGAAAGGGCAAAAATGTCATGTCTAAGATTTTTGGGGACTTTTATCGTACTTGTTAGACAAGTATCGGTAGTTGTCAAGTAAGTAAACAGTTCAGGAACAGTGCAGACTTTTACCAATCCAAAACATGTCTTACTTCTACCGATACTAAAAACTCCAGAGAGCTAATAAGTCTAACCTTGCAACTTCTGTCAATACAAGTACATAGTCTATCGATACTTACGATTCAACTACCGATACAACCCAAGTCAATGAGCAACCTCTCTCCTACCCTATACTTCTACCAATACATGAATGAGTTCTACCGAAACAAGTATACAGAACCTTAATAATCATACCAAAACACAAGTTTATCAACTCAAATCATTCACAACTCCAATATGCACTAAGCTAATGCAAAATACATAGTTTTCGAGTCATTTTATGGTACTTTTAAGTCTATAATCTAACTTGTACAAACATACATTTCTAATTTCAACATTTCATCAAACATAATAATGTTTTCACAATCCTAATTACATAAAGCAAAAGATAACATCATCCTAGTACATGCCATATAACCAAATGATGTAAGAACTACCGAACAACTTTGGGATAGTTTGATGCTCTAAGATGATCCAATCTCCGAACAGAAAAATTTGAATCTATAAAACAATAACAGTTTCCACAGGTAAGCATTTCAAAGCTTAGAAAGTTCGTAAAGTAGATTTACCAAACTTAAAGAGTTGTAAAATCTAATCAACTGAATTGAGTAAGCTGTATAAATTCGAGGTAGTTTTTTATGCATATTTGATACTCATGATGACACAGAGTCATCGAACCTTTAATTCGTAATGGGATTCATTTCATTTAATACTCACGACGACACATAGTCATCGAACCTTTTAATCAATAAAGGAATCATATACTCAAGATGACACATAGTCATCGGACCTCATAATCCGTAAAGGATTCATATACTCATGATGACACATAGTCATCGGACCTCATAATCCGTAAAGGATTCAAATACTCACGGTGACATATAGTCATCGGACCTATTTCATTTACAGCTTAAAGTTCGTTAGCCTTGCTTTCCTTTATTCTCGTCTTCCTCACTTCTGATCATTGTTTCAACTCACAACAATTGTTTAGAATACAAGAATGTGCAATTTAAATTGGAATTTAACCATACGAACTTACCGGAGGATATTTGCGATTATGGATAGACTTCAAGAACTAATCCATAACTTTTCCTTCTCCACGATCTGCGGCTCGATCGTAATCTAATACAACAAATCATCTAATTTATCACATTAAATAATGTATTAAATCAATTAACACATTTTGATCCTTTTTAGGAAATTTATGAAATTACCCCTAGCATTTCACTTTTATTCAATTTAGTCCCTAAACACAAAACATGTAAAATAACCCCTTTCTCACTTTTAGGAAATTTAGTCCTTAAAATTTAGCCATTTCATACCAAATACCAATATTTTCATTATTTTAACATTTTAGTCCTTAAACTCTAATTTCATCAAAAATCACTTTACAAAAATATCAAACCCAAACATCAAGCATAAAAATCTACCATGAATTTCCAAAGTATTGTCAACAATGGTAAAATATTCAACTTTTGGCAGAATCACAAATTAATCCTTAGATTAGTTAGACTAAGCTAATACGAACTCAAAAAAATAGAAATTACTAAAAACGGGTGAGAAATCACTCACCTAATGAAGCTTTAAGCTTGGTCGAAACTTCTCATAAGTTTCCAGGGTTTCTTTTGTTTGTTTAGTGAAGAAGATGAAGGAAAAATAATTAATTTGTTATGATTTTAGGTTAAAATGTCATTTCATTTACATTTACTATTTTACCCTTTTAATTAACAAGTATTTTCCCTTATTTTCAACCCAAATTTATCCACTCACATAGATAATGGTCTAATTACCATTTTGATACCTTAACCTAACTTCCAATTATCATGTAATGCATTAAATCAATGAATTTCTTCTTTTACACCTTTTTACGATTTAATCCTTTTTACTCAATTCGTCATCTAAACATTAAAATTTCATAACCAAATTTTAGTATGATGTCAACGATGTCATAAATATTAAAATAAATAAATTTTTCACTTGACTTATTGGATTCGTTATTCCAAAATCACTGTTTTCGACACCACTGAAAATCGGGTTATTACACAGCCTTTGAAATATAAATTACCATCATTGGCTAGATTGAACTTAGTAATCTGATTTGTTTCCACCAAGTTGTGTTTCAGTTTCAATTTAGAATCATTCTTTTGCAATTCAGAGATATATTGAAAGGAAATAGTGATTTTCGACTTAAAGCATCTGCAACCACATTCGTTTTGTCGGGGTGGTAGTTGATAATTAAATCGTAATCTTTCAATAATTCTAGCCATTATCGCTACCAAAGATTTAATTTCGTTTTAGTCATTAAATACTTCAGACTTTTATAACCTGAATAAATGTGGCATTTCTCCTCGTAGAGATAGTGTCGCCAAATCTTTAAAGCAAAAACGACTACAGTTTGCTTGAGATCCTGTGTGAGATAATTTCTATCAAGCGATTTTAACTGACTAGAGGCATAAGCTATTACTTTGCCATTCTGCATCAGTACACAACCTAAACCATTAAATGATGCATCGTTGTATGCTATAAATTCTCTCCTTAACTCTGGTTGAGGTAACACAGGGGCCTCAGTCAACATTTTCTTCAACAATTCAAAACTCTATTGACATTTCTTTGTCCAATTAAATTGTACATCTTTTTGCAGTAACTTCGTCATTGGGGAAGCTAGAATTGAAAATCCCTTTACAAAACGTTGGTAATACCCCACTAATCCCAGAAAATTGTGTACCTCAATAACAAATCTTAAAGGTTTCCAGTTCGTAATTACTGAGATTTTATTTGGATCCACCCGTATGCATTTCACGGAAACCACATGACCCAAGAATCCCACTTTCGACAACCAAAATTCATATTTGCTAAATTTCGCATAACTGATTTTCTCATAAAATCTTAAGTACAACTCTCAGGTGCTGCTCATGGTCGGTTTTACTTTTTGAGTAAACTAAGATATCATCAATGAACACCACCACAAATCGGTCTAGGTGTAACAGCCTTTTTTTTAGTGGTGTCGAGAACAGTGGTTTCGGGACCACAACTCCGACGAGTCAGATCGTAAATATAATTATTTAATATTTATGATGTTATTAGTGTCATATTAAATTTTAGTTAAGAATTTTAATGTTTGGATAGTTAATTAAGTGAAAAGGATTAAATAGTAAAAGGAATAAAAGTTGAATTCTATTAATTAAAGGCATTAGATGCTAATTGATGGGTAAGGAAAGGTACTTGAATTGTAATTAGACCCTTGTAAGGGTGAGTGGATGATTTTGAGGTCTAAAACATGATGAAATGAGTTGAGATATTAAGGGTAATTTAGTAAAATAGGAAATGGATGGATTTAAACAAAATTAAATGATTAAAATTTGCCTATTTTCATCTTCTTCTTCATCAAACATAACCAAAACCTTAAAATCCATAGGAGGAACTTTGGCTAGCTTGGGTCTCTCGATTGAGTGAGTAATTCTCATTTGTTTTTAGTGATTTTTATGTTTTTGAGTCCGTATTAGCTTAACCTAGCTAACCCGAGGGTTAATTTGTGAATCTTTCAAATGTTATAAATTTTTTCATTGATGAATGAGTTGTTTCTTGAAAATTTATGGAAGTTTTATAAGCTTGGTTGTTGGATTTGATTATTTTGTGAAGTGATTTTTGATGATTTTAGAGTTTAAGGACTAGATTGCTAAAACAATAAAATACATGTACTTAATGTGAAATAACTACATGTAGGGGCTGTAGAGAGGTTCTTGGATATTTGACTGGTATGGATTTAAAAGGAAAATAAATATTTTGCATGTTTGAGGCTTAAGGACTAGATGAATAAAAGTAAAAATGTTGGGACAATTTTGTAAATTTCCCAAAAGGGGCTTATTTGCATAAAATGATTTAAAATTTATGTTAGTCTAAATAATTGAATGAATTGTTGTAATAGATTAAAAGCATGTCATTGATCGAGGAAAAGGGAAAATTACAGAGTAGTCTGGTATTGAGTCATAGCTGCAAATTCGTCCGGTAAGTTCGTACAATTATGTTTTCAATTTGATATTTATAGTTATGTTTATCTTGATTTTATTCTTGAGCATGGAACAAGACAGAGGACTTGATGGATATTCTGGACTCTAGCTTGGTGAAGCAATACTCTTAATTCTGGCTCGATAAGAGCGTAAACTCTGTCTAGGCTCGAATGAGCTAAACTTTGTTTGGGCTCATATGAGCTAAACTCTGTCTGGTCTCGAATGTGTTAAATTTCATCTAGGCTGGAATGAGTTAAATTTTTGTATCGACTCGAGGAGACTAGTTTGTTTTGAATGATCAGATTATGTATGATATTAGCCAAATGATAGTGAATTTATACAAGTTTTAGGCTTTTTCAAAGGCACACACGGTTTGGAACATGGGCCACCACACGGGCGTGTACCTTGGGAAAATTAGGTGCAAGTCTCACACGGGCTATGCACAGGCTGGGACATGGCCGTGTGGCCCTATTTTGCATGGACACACAGTCCAGTACACTGTTTCACACACGAGCGTGTGAGTATCTATGCATGTTCACACGACCTATCAAACGATTTATGACACGAACGTATGCTGGTAATTCAGGTAAGTACACGGTCTATGGCACAAACGTGTACCATAGGGCACACAGGCATGTGTTTGAGACACAAGGCCGCGTGACCTCTGTTTTGGAAATTTTGTTATTTCCTGAGATGTTTCGATTGCTATTCAATCAGGTCTTTATTAACTTAAAAAAGTTGTATATGAGTATGAATTATTTAATTGAGTTGTAATCTAGATTGATGAGGGCAAATATTTGAATGAAGTTTAAGATTGTATCTATTATCAGTTGTGAATGATTTGAAAACCTTGAGACCCTAATAAGTGATGGTGCTAGGTTTTAGGTGTTACATTTAGTGGTATCAAAGCTACAGTTTAGCCGGTTCTTGGACTGAATTTATGAATTTAAAAGTTTAGAATTACATGTCATATAAATCAATGATAGTGTGATCATGATAGATCCAATCTTACCTTAGTTTTTACAATAATTAAAGATGTTTGATTCAGAACGAGGAGAAACAAATGAGGTAAACAGCAATATTTTGACTTTTGATTTTGGTGCAAGTCGCGGTGTGCCAATTTTGCCAACGACTGAGAATGAAGCCAAAAATATGTTCTTTGGCTTGATGGGTTAATGGTTTTCTGAGTTTATGAGAAATAACCCGATGGCTCCGCAACCTCCACCCCCTACTACACAACCTATTGTATGACATGTAATACCTCTAATTGTGCCTTCACCTCCTCCAATGATTAAGTAGAAACGCCACATTTTAACAGATAAGATTTGAAAGTACAAGGCGAAGGACAAGGCGAAGGAGTTTCGAGATTGTACAGAGGATGATCCGTCTAGAGCTGAATATTGGTTAGAAAATAATCTTAGATTTCTAAATGAAATGGCCTATCCTCCTGAAGATTATCAGAGGTGTGTCACGTTACTGTTGGAAGACGAGGCTTGTAGTTTCTGGACGACAATGTTGGCAATGGTTCTTGAAAATGAAATTAATTTGGAATTCTTTCAGACTGAATTTAAAAAGAAGTACATCAGTAAAACGTATCTGGTTTGGAAGAAGAAGGAATTTCTAGAATTAAAGCAGGGAAACAAGTTAGTTGCTGAGTATGAACAGGAATTCGTACACCTCAGTAAGTATTCTAGAGAGATTATGCCGACAAACGAAGAGATGTGTATTCATTTTGAAGACGGGTTGAATGGTGATATTAAAATGATGGTTGGCGGTTTAGAGCTACGACCATTCTTTGTTTTAACTGATCATGCTTAGAAAATGGAAGAAATTTTTAATCTTAAAAGACAGAGGGAAAGAAGAATTTAGGAATTTGGTCAGAAGAATCCTTCCAGGACTTTCTCTATGCCGCCACTGAATAAATTCAGAGAAAATGATAATCGTGTGGCTGCATCATCTGGATTTCAGAGTAGGAGTAGATCGGGGTAACCTGAATCTAGATTTCAGAATCAGCCTGTGGATAGTGTGGCCAGTGTCCCTAATGCACCAAATCCTGTGTGCAAGCAGTGTGGGTGATTTCATCCTTAGGAGTGTCGATTTAGAAATGGAGCATGTTTCAAGTATAGAGCAACTGATCACCTAGTTCGTAATTGTCTAATGGTACTTGAGGAAAAAAAAGACCGGAGCGTAAAACCCCTAATCACCTAATGTGGGTGGAAATTTGGGAGACATTAAAGATAGTACAAAAAGGTCCGAGGCTCGAGCACCTACCAAGACATATGTTATCTGGACCAGAGAGAAGGCTACTACACCTAATGTTGTTACTAGTATATTCTATCTTTTTTATATAATTATGTGTGCTTTGATTGACCCAGGGTCAACTCATTCATATAACTGTATTGCATTGGCAACTGATAAAAAAAATTTTGTTGATTCAACTGAGTTTGATGTCCAAGTTACAAACTCATTGGGTCATAGTGTCATAATTAATTTTGTGTGTCGTAAACGTCCACTGAAAGTTTAAGGCTGTGAATTTCCTACTGATATGATGTTATTACCTTTCTATGAGTTCGATGTGATCTTGGATATGGATTGGTTATCTGAACATGATGCGGTGGTTAACTAGAAATAGAGACAAATTGATTTAAAATGCCCGACAAGTAAAATGGTCACAGTTAAGTCCGATAGATTGAATAGTGATATTAGAGTGATTTTTGCTATTTTTGCACAGAAAATGGTTCGTAAGGGTTGTGAATCATTTATATCTTATATACTTGATACACAGGATTCAAGAATAGAATTGAATCAAGCATCGATTGTTAATGAGTTTACGGATGTGTTTCCTGAAGAATTACCTAGATTGCCTCCGATCAGGGAAGTAGAAATTGTTATCGATTTGGTACTCGGCACAACACTAATATCGATTCCTTTGTATAGAATGGTGGCACAATTGCAAGAGTTACTAGACAGAGGTTTTATTTGCCCGAGTGTACCACCCTGGGGTGTACCAGTGTTGTTTGTAAAGAAAAACGACGGTACTATAAGAATGTGTATAGATTACCAGCAGCTGAACAAAGTTACAATAAAGAATAAATACTCGTTACCTCACACTGACGAGTTGTTTAACCAGTTGAAAGAAGCAACAGTGTTATCTAAGATAGATCTCAAGTCGGAATATTATTAGATGCGAGTAAAAGATTGTGATGTGCCGAAGACTGCATTCCGAACTCGGTATGGACACTATGAATTTTTGGTGATGTCGTTTGGGTTAACTTACGCTCCAGCATCATTGATGGATTTGATGAATCGAGTTTTTCAACCTGAATTCAATAGATTTATAGTAGTGTTTTTTGATGACATACTAATCTATTCAAAGACAGAGTTGGAGCACACTCAGCATTTGAAAAAGGTGTTACAGATTTTACGAGAAAAGCAGTTGTATGCAAAATTTAGTAAGTGTGAGTTTTGGCTTCAAGAGTTTGGGTTTCTTGGTCATGTGGTTTCTTCAGAAGGTATACGAGTAGATCCAGGCAAAGTGTCTACTATTCTTAACTAGAAAGTTTTAAAGAATGTCTCTGAGGTACGTAGTTTCCTGGGTTTGGCGGGTTATTACCGTCGATTTGTTAAAGAATTTTCAATAATAACTTTACCGATGAACAAATTACTTTAGAAGAATGTTCAGCTTTTCTAGTAAGACAAGTGCCAGAAGAGTTTTGATAAGTTAAAGAAGATATTGACAAAAGCTTCGATACTGACATAACCAAAGATTAGGAAAGAATTTGTGGTTTATAGCGGCGCGTCACTGAATGGGTTGGGATGTGTATCGATGCAAGCTGGGAAAGTGATAGCTTATGCTTCTCATTAGTTAAAACAGCATGAGAAGAACTATCCGACCAATGATCTGAAGTTAGCTGCCATTATCTTTGCATTGAAGATTTGATGTCAATATCTTTATGGTGAGAAATGTCATATATTCACAGATCATAAGAGTCTAAAGTATTTGATGGCTCAAATGGAGTTGAATTTAAGACAACATTGATGGTTGGAATTGTTGAAAGATTATGATTTTGTGATTGATTATCATTTGGGGAAAGCTAATGTTGTTGCAGATGCCCTGATCCGAAAATCATTGTTTGTATTGAGGGTGTTAAACGCACATTTGTCCTTGAAGAGTGATGGTTCTGTTATGGCTGAACTTAGGACGAGACCATTATTTCTACAAAGGATTCGAGAATTGCAAGAAAATGATCTGATGCTTTTCGCCAAGAAGGAACAGATTCAAAGTGATTCTACTACAGGGTTCGTTGTAGATGTTGTAGGTATGATGTATTTTTGAGATAGGGTATGTGTTGTTTATGATTTGAACTTAAAACAAGATGTTATGGCAGAGGTTCATAGCAATACTTATTTCATTCACTCGGGAAGTGTGAAAATGTATAATGATATGAAGAAAATGTACTGGTGGCCAGGTATGAAACGAAAGATTTCTGAATATGTAACAAATTGTCTGGTATGTCAGCAGGTAAAAGCTGAGCATCAGGTACCCTTTGGTTTGCTACAGCTTATTAGTATTCCTAAGTGGAAATGGGAAAGAGTCACTATGGATTTCGTTATGGGACTACCAGTGACATCGAGGAAGAAGGACTTAATTTGGGTTATAGTTGATAGACTAACTAAATCGGCTCACTTTATTCCTGTTCGAGTGGATTTCAGACTTAAAAAGTTAGCAAAACTATATGTGTCAGAGATTGTGATATTGCATGGGGTGCCCGTATCTATTATTTCTAATAGGGAGCCATGTTTTACTTCAAGATTTTGGAGTAATCTCCATGAAGCTTTGGGAACTAGATTGAATTTTAGCACTGCATATAATCCGCATACAGATGGACAGTCCGAATGGGTAATATAAATTTTAGAAGATATTTTACGATGTTGTGTACTTGATTTTGGGGCAGTTGGGAAAGATACCAACCTATTGATAGAATTTGATTATAATAACAATTACCAATCTAACATTAAAATGGCACCATTTGAGGCTTTGTATGGTAAGAAGTGCAGAACACCATTGTACTGGTCGAAGCTGAGTGAATCTAAACTGGTTGGGACTGATTTGATACATGAGATGGAGGATAAGGTTTGAATAGTTCGTAATTGCTTAAAAATAGCCTCTGATTGTCAGAAGTCTTATGTAGATCTCAAGAGAATAGATATAGAGTTTTCAGTTGGAGATCGAGTTTTTTTTAATGTTTCACCTTGGAAAAAGGTGTTACGTTTTAGAAGAAAAGGGAAGTTAAGTCCACAGTTTATTGGGCATATGAGATTATTAAAAGAGTAGGTCTTGTGGCATACAAGTTAGCATTACCCCCAGAACTTGAGAAGATTCATAATGTCTTCCATGTTTCGATGTTGAAATTATATAGATCAGATCCTATCCATGTGATTACTCCCTGTGAAGTTGAGATACAATTCGATCTATCGTATTCAGAAGAACCTGTTAAAATTCTAGCTCGTGAGGTGAAAGAGTTGCGGAATAAGAGAGTACCGCTAGTAAAAGTTTTATGGAATCATCACGGTTTGGAAGAAGCTACATGGGAGTCTTAGGCTTTAATGAGATTATAGTACCCTAATCTGTTTACTGCTAAGAAATTTCGGGACGAAATTTCCTAAGGGGGGAGAGTTATAACATCCTATTTTTTAGTGGTGTCAAGAACAGTCGTTTCGAGACCACAACTCTGACGAGTCAGATCGTAAATATTAATTATTTAATATTTATCATGTCATTAGTGTCATACTAAACTTTGGTTAAGAAATTTGATCGTTTGGATAGTTAATTAAGTGAAAAGGATTAAGGTGTAAAAGTTGAATTCTATTAATTAAAGGCATTAGATGCTAATTGATGTGTAAGGAAAGGTATTTGAATTATAATTAGACCCTTGTAAGGGTGAGTGGATAGTTTTGGGGTTTAAAACATGATGAAATGGGTTGAGAAATTAAGCGTAATTTAGTAAAATAGGAAATGAATGGATTTAAACAAAATTAAGTGATTAAAATTTGCCTATTTTCATCATCTTTGTAACAATCCGGTTTTTAGTGGTGTCAAAAACAGAGCTTTGGGACCACAACTCTGACGAGTCAAGTCGTAAATATTAGTTATTTAATATTTATGATGTCATTAATGTCGTATTAAGTTTTGGTTAAGAAATTTTATCGTTTAGATAGTTAACCAAGTAAAAAAAGGATTAAATCGTAAAAGAGATAAAAGTTGGTTTCCATTGATTAAATGCATTGAATGTTAATTGAAAGATAAGAAAAAGGCCTTATAGGGTAATTAGACCATTCATTAGGGAAGTGGACGATTATGGGTATTAAAGAGTGGATTTTGTCTAAAAATCACTAAGGGTAAAATAGTAATTTTGTAAATAAGTGAATTAAAGAAAAGATGTGATGAAATAAACCATAATTTCTTCTTCTTCTTCAACCTTTGAAAGCTAAAAACTCTAAAAGAAAGAGGAGAATTCGGCCAAGCTTAGTTTCTTGATTTGGTGAGTGAAATCTCACCCGTTTTTAGTAATTTTTATGTTTAAGAGTATGTATTAGCTTAATCTAGCTAACCTAGGGACTAATTTGTAATTCTGTCAAAAGTTAAATCTCTTGTCATTATTGAATGGACTTATTCTTGATGGTTTATGATAGTTTTGGAAGTTTGGTTGTTAGATTAATTAATTTTGTAAAGAGATATTTGATGATTTTAGGGTTTTAGGACTAAAATGTTAAAATGATTAAAATACATGTATTTTGTTGTGAAATAGTTGGTTAAAGGAATTCGTATGGAGGTTGTAGATATTCGACTGGTATGGATATAACTTGGAAATGGTTATTTTGAATGTTTAAGGTTTAAGGACTAAATTTAACAAAAGTGAAAGTATAAGGGTAAGTTTATAATTTCCCAAAAAGGACACATATACAATACACAATCTAAATTTTATGATTTAATATGGGAATTTAATTAGTTGTTGATTTAGATCACGAGCGAGCTGTAGATCATGGAAATGGGAAAGTTGCAGAATAATCCCTAGAGTTTCCTTTTTGCTACAAATTCGTCTGGTAAGTTCTTATAAGTATATTCTACTTGTTAAATGCTAACCTTACTTCTGTGGTTTTATTCTTGATAATAGATCATGATGGAAGACACAGAAGGAATAGCATACAGGCTCGTAAAAGCATTACTGGATCGCAGGAGTTTTTTTCACTAGAAGACTTGAAAGAGATATTGAATATTGAAGACGGAAGGAATAGAGATGATAGTTCACATTCTCTTTTTCGTTTTATGGTTATTTTGTAAGTTAGCTATACAATGGACTTCCTAAGCTCTGTAAGCTTACCTGTGTATTGTCTTTGTTTTGTAGATTCATTTTACTATTGGAGATCGAATCACTAAAAAGAACCACACTATCTTGAGAGTTCGTTTGGTAGTCTTTCATATCATTTGGTTTATATGGCATGTAGTAGGATTGTGAACTTAATGTGAATGATGTGTAATGTCATTTTGAATAAGGCTATCTTGATACTTGCTTCCTAATGTATTTTGTGTTGTAGTGATTATAGTATCATCATGTTGTTGTTTAAATAGGCATGAGTTGGAGTATTCAATGTGTAATGGATTTGTACTAGTTGTGTTTAAGATGGTTAAATATAAACTAAAGAGAATTATATGCATTTTTTGGAAATCTACTTACTTGTTTCGATAGTTCATATGCATGTATCGATAAAAGTACAAGGTAAGAGAGAGGTTGTTTACTAATTTAGGTTGTATCAGTAGTTGCATAGTAGGTATCGGTAGATCTGTTCATAAAAGTATAGGTAGTCTTGGTGCTTGTATTGGTAGAAGTTGTAGGGTAAAACTTCCTAGCTCTCGGGAGTTTTTAGTATCGGTAAATGCATGACTTGTTTCGGTAGAACTGTCACTTGAATAGGTAGAACCATCACTAGTATCGGTAAAAGTCAGCTACTGTTTTAAATTTGTTTACTAACTTGACTACTATCGATACTTGTCCAACAGGTACCAATAAAAGTCTCCCAAAAATGTGGAAATGACCTTTTTACCTCTGTTTGAATTGTATTGACTTCTCGTTCGTGATTTATGACATGTACATTGAAAGGCTTATTTAAAATATTGATAAGGGGAGTAACTTTCAAAGTTAATCTGAGGTTTACGAATGAAGGGACCTCGGGGCCCTAGTCGGGGACGGTAATGAGTTTTAGGTGTTACAATCTTCTACTTTAAACATACCAAAACCCTAAAAGCCATAAGAGGAACTTCGGCTAGCTTGGGTCTCTCAATTGAGTGAGTAATTCTCTTCCGTTTTTAGTGATTTTTATGTTTTTGAGTCCGTATTACCTTAATCTAGCTAGCTCGAGGACTAATTTGTGAATCTGTAAAATGTTATAAAATTTTCCATTGATGAATGAGTTGTTTCTTGAAATTTTCTGGAAGTTTTATAAGCTTGATTGTTGGATTTGATGACTTTATGAAGTGATTTTTGATATTTTAGAGTTTAAGGACTAGATTGCTAAAATAATAAAAATACATGTGATGTGAAATAATTACATGTAGGGGTTGTAGAGAGGCTCTTCGATATTAGGCTAGTATGGGTTTAAAAGTAAAAATGTTGGGGCAATTTTGTAAATTTACCAAAGGGTCTTATTTCCATAAAATAATTTAAAATTTATGTTAACGTAAATAATTGAATGAATTGTTGTAATAGATCAAAAGTGTGCCATTGATTGAGGAAAATGGAAAGTTGCAGAGTAGTCCGATGTTAAGTCATAGTTGCAAATTCGTCCGGTAATTTCGTACGATTAAGTTTTCTATTTGATATTTTTAGTTACGTTTATCTTGATTGCATTCTTGAGCATGGAACGAGACGGAAGACTTGATTAATATTCTGGACTCTAGCTTGGTGAAGCAATACTTTGAATTCTAGCTCGATAAGAGCATAAATTGTGTCTGGGCTCGAACGAGCTAAACTCGGTCTGGGCTCGAATGATCTAAACTCTGTCTGGGCTTGAATGAGCTAAATTTTTGTATCAATTCGAGGAGACTTACTCGATGTAATTGATACAAGATAACAAAGATGTTACTATTACTCTTTTCTATAACGAAATATGTTCTTCAGTAAGTTAATCGTACTAAGCTTTGTCAGCTTACATGTGTATCTGTTTATTGTTTTACAGATTCGTTTTGCTGTTAAAGATCGAATCCTTAACAAGAATCACACTATCTTGGGAGCTCGTTCGGTAGTTTTTACATCACTTGGCTTATATGGCATGCATTAGCAGAAACTTGTTTGGATTGTTATGTACGTTTAGTAATTGGGATATGTTAGTTGATGAATGATGAAATGCACCTTGCTAGTTATCGTATGAATATGTTTTGGTCGTTAACATGCTTTGAAGTGGAATATGTCCTTGTTTGTGATTAGGTTGTTTTGAATGGTAAGTTTATGTATGATATTAGCCAAACAGTAGTGAATTTATACAAGTTTTAAGCTTTTTCGAAGGCACACATGGTCTGGAACACGGGCCACCACACAGGCGTGTGCCCTAGGAAAATTAGGTGCAGGTCTTACATGGCCTATACACGGGCTAGGACATGATTGTGTGGCCCTATTTCGCATAGACAGACAATCCAGTACATGGTTTCACACACGGGCATGTGGGTATTTGTGCATGTTCACACGACCTGACACATGGTTTGTAACACGACCATGTGTTGGTAATTTGGGTATATACATAGTCTATGGCATGAACATGTGTTTGAGACGTTTCGATTGCTATTCAATCAAGTCCTTATTAACTTAAAAATGCTATAAATGAGTATGAATTATTTAATTGAGTTGTAATCTAGACTGATGAGTGCAAATTTTTGAAATGAAGTTTAAGATTGTATCTGTTATCGGTTGTGAATAATCTAAAACCCTCGAGACCTTAACCGACGACGGTGCTAGGTTACCCTCGAGACCTTAACCGACGACGGTGCTAGGTTTTGGGTCTTACACCAGGTACGGTTGAAACACTCTATTAATAAGATCCATGAATGTAGCAAGGGCATTGGTCAAACCAAATGGCATAACAAGAAATTCATAATGACCATACCAAGTTCTGAATATCGTTCTTGAAACATCTGCTTCCTTAACTCGTAACTGATAATAACCTGATCGCAAATCAATTTTTGAAAATATCACAGCCTCTTTTAACTGATCAAATAAATCATCAATACACGGTAATGTATATTTTTTCTTTATCGTCACTCTTTTTAACTATCGATAATCAATGCATAAGCTCAGTATGCTGTCTTTCTATTTTACAAACAAAATGGGAGCACCCCATAGTGATACGCTCGGTCTAATAAATCCACATTCTATCAACTCTTGCAACTGTGCTTTCAACTCTTTTAATTATGTAGGTGTCATTCTTTACGGCGCTATAGACATTGAAGCAGAACTTGGTACAAGATTAATTATGAATTCGACTTCTCTATCTGGTGGCAACCCAGGTAATTCTTCGAGAAAAATATCCACAAACTCTCGCACCGTCGAAATCTGAGTTATTTTTTATTCTGATGCTTGAGTATCCAAAATACATGCTAAATAAGCTTTAGCACCTTTACAGATTAACTTCCGAGTTGAGAAGATTGATATTAATTTAGAAAAACAATCAGACCTATTCGCTTCAACACTGAAAAATTTGTCGCTTAAGTGTTTTAGAACAATTTGCTTCTGCTTGCATTTAACTACCGCATCATGATTCGTCAACCAATCCATCCCCAAAGTAACATCAAATTCATCAAATGGTAAGAGCATTAAAGTAGCTAGAAACTCATAACCCCGAATTTCCAGTGCACAGTTTTTACAAACACTATTAACTCTCACACTCTAACCTAAAGGATTTGACACTAAGACCTCAAATTCAGTCAACTCTACTTATAACTCTTTTTTTGCAGCTACAATGGTACATATATAAGAATGTGTAGATCCAGGATCAATCAAAGTAATAACTGTATCATCAAAAAGTGAAAAATTACCAATAGTTACGTTAGGTGCTGCAGCTTCTTCTTTTGCTCTAATTGCATAACCTCTAGCGGGTGCTCGTCCCTCAGATCTCACAATGGTGTCATGATCTTCGCTACGATTTTCCCCAGAATTTTTCCTAGGCCTTGGTTTTTTACCCTTCTCAGAAACGATGATTGACCTTGTAACTTGTTCAGGACCTGCTTCAACCTTAACCAGACAGTCTCTAAGAAAGTGCTAGAGTGAACAACATCGAAAACAAGCTCTTTTCTTCAATCTACAGACACTAAAATGGATCCTTCCACATTGATCACAAACTTATGGAACCGAATTCGAGACATTCACTGTGCTCGCTACTAAAGTAGCTTCAGTTTGGGAGGGAGGTTGTCAAAATGAACTTTTTCTTACATTACCCGCTGTAGGCACTGACCAACTCCTGAAATCTCTTGGTTTCTTGGATAAAGGACTTGAAAAAAATTCTATCCAAACTTCTCTTGGTCAAATCTCCCTACTTTGTTGTAGTTCGCTTCTTCTCATTCCAAATGGTTTCCATTTTTTGCACTCTCTTATACAATACCACAAATTCTTTTATATCAAGAGCTCCCACCATTGCTCGAATATTCTCATTTAAACAACATTCAAACCTAGAACAAAATTCCACTTCTGAAGTGATTTGTTCTTGAGCATATTTACTTAAATTCACAAATTTACTTTCATACTCAATAACTGAATATTTCCCTACTTTAAATCCATAAACTCTCGCTTCTTGGTTTTTAAGTACAAGTTGCTAACATACTTCTTCCTAAACTCAATGCGAAAAAACTCCCAAGTCACACAATCCTTTGGAACCATTACTACTAAAGTAACCCACCACTGATAGGCATCTTCCTTTAACAACAAAATAGCGCACTTTAAACTGTCTTCAAGATAACAATTCAATTCTTCAAACACTCTCTGATCCAACCAACTTTCAGATTTGGACATATCATCATTGAATAATTCTCGAAATTCCTTAACACCACATTTACAGATTTTATCTACACAGGTCGATGTACAATTACCTAATTTAGATTTTTAGTGTTATCTGGTACTTTCGGAGGATCCAAGGAGGTGCACGTTGGGGCATCATCGGATTTGTTCGTATAAATTGAGCAAACCATTCATTCATCATTTGAAAGAAAGCACCACGATCCTCGCTTCCATGAACTTAAGACCCAGGAATTCTTTACTTGCTCCTTGATTGAAAGCCGGAGCATGACTTTCAACTTCATCGTTATCAACAAGATTTATTTCGCTGGACATTTTCAATATATATAATAAAAACATTGTTAGATTGGATCTGAAGCATCACACCAGAGATAGGCTACTGTGGCATGTATTTCTAGACTCAATCACACACTAAACTCACTCCTAGAATTGACTGAACCATGCTTTGATACCATTAAATATAGCACCCTTATGCAGATTTAATTTACGGATTAATGATTGGAGGGTCACAAAACAAACAAACCAACATATTTAAAAAACTTAAATCAATTATACAAATAAAGTATACTCATACATCATTCAATAAAAATTCCAAAACACATATAATCAACTCCAAACTGTGCCAAAACAATTAACAATATTTTCTATAATTACATTATAAAGCTCAAAGAAAATCACCTCATAATTCAACTTCTAACCCAAAATATCACCAACATACCAACACCTTTTATTAAGAAAATATATACCCAAAACTAGAATAATAACCATGAGCTTAATTAAATATTAATGTTTCACAACATTCATTCAAACTAACAAAATATGACCATAGACTCAAGTTAAGCCTTCTAGATACAAGCCACTAATAACCTTCAAAATAACTTCAAAATTATACCGTTTCAATGACAGAAGGTGTGAGCTTCCTCCTGATATGACCAAAGAGCACCTTTAGTTTCAAAATTTACAAAACACAAATAATAAAAGTAAGTATTCCAGGTACTAGTGAATCAATCCATATGTAACTTACTTACCAACCCAGTTAATATAATTAAACCTCAATTTTTAACTAACATTCAAACAACAACACTAAGTTTAATTCAAATAACAACATTAAGTTGCTCACTGAGTGTACTAATCAAATGACAACCAGTAACAAGATTTGTTCATATGTTCAAGACCTTCAATAATTGGATTTCCATTAACCCGATGAAATGTCGTAAGAAATTTCTATACACTTCCCAATAGCAAATTTTAGTTACCCTGTATGGGTCAAATTGAAGGATAAAATGCTTGGCCAAGGCTTATCATCCATATATTCACCAATTTGCAACTTATGCAGAACCTGGGAACCTAAACACATTTATTCACCAGTTCGTAACCTATGCAGGAGCAAATAACCTAAACACATATTCGCCAATTCGCAATTAATGCATTAACTAGGAACCTTATCTCATATTCTTGAGTTTGTAACACATACAGGAACTCGAAACTTGGGCAAATTTCATCACATAGTATATAAGATTTTTACTAATTTCATCAGGTTATCAAGTAGCTCAATACTACTTGTATCTATCAACCACAAAATACACAATATCAAAATAACAAATATATATATGAATGTTTATGAATAGTTATCGAGTTTTAAGTTAATAACTAACTTGTTAAGTGCTACGACTAGTAGGGACTAACTGAAAACTTTTTCTTTTTCTCGCACGTCCTCCCCTTGATCTGATTCTTGATCTACATGCATACATTAGTCTAGTTTAAACAATTTAAACGCAAAATTTCCCAAATTATGTTGGTAAATCCTTTTTCACCATATTTACAAATTTTTCCTTAAACTTTACCCATTACGCTATTTAGTCCTGCTTGGCAAAAACCAACTTAATTCCACATTCAACCATCAG
Organism: Kokia cookei; assembly: GCA_039519145.1. Taxonomy (NCBI): domain Eukaryota; kingdom Viridiplantae; phylum Streptophyta; class Magnoliopsida; order Malvales; family Malvaceae; genus Kokia; species Kokia cookei. The sequence continues at coordinate 12,570,852 of CM076907.1, read as the reverse complement.
CCTCATATATTGACTTCTTATGCATCCTTAAATAACCTTATCATGCCAAAATTTTCTAAGAAAACGATGCTTAATTTACTTTATTTTCAATTTAATCTCCAAAATAAATACCATTCAATCCACTTTTATATATATATATATTTTTTTTTTTCTACAACTAACTAGCATTATAATTTAAAATTTTTAATTTCAAGAACACATAAAAACATCCATGGCATTTTCCAAATATTCAACAATTTTATCATCTAACCTCTGGGCTAACTAGACTGTAATAAACCAGTCCCAAAAACACAAAATTCATGAAAAATAATTGAGAAAAATACCTACATGCAAAGCTTTTAAAGTGCCGGAACTCAAGTCTACAATGGCTTCTTCTTTTTCTATTTTCGGCTAGCATAAGAGGAAAATGATGATACTTTTTTTTTGTTTTCCTTTAAATTATTAAGACTTTCTCAATCACTATATTGCCCCCTTTTAATAATAACTTATAACCACTCAACTTTGGACCCATTTTTGTCCATTAATCATCAATTGGTTTATTTCCAAATCTAACCCAACCACTCATTTTTAATCATCAATTACCACCTTAAACTAATATAGCTACTTATTAACTTTTACAATTTAATCTTATTTACTTAACTAATCATCTAAATCTTAATCGTTTTTTAACTAAAATGAAATACAACATTTACGACCATGTTAACATTAAATAATTAATTCTTACGAAATGGACATGTCAGAATGGTGGTTTCAAAACCACCCTTTTTCACACCATTGGGAAATGGGATGTTATAATGGGAGCATGTAACGATGGACTTCATTAGTGCATTACCTTTGACACCTACTAAGAAGGATTCGGTCTAGGTCATCATTGATCGATTGACCAAGTCTGCTCATTTCTTATTGGTTAGACCTGATTATTCGCTACAAAAGTTAGCTAAACTGTACGTTCCTGAGATTCTGAGATTACACGGAGTTCTAGTTTCGATCATTTCAAATAGGGATTTGTGTTTTACTTCTTGATTTTATAAGAAACTACATGAGGCTTTAGGTACTCGGCTAGATTTTAGTACCGCGTATCATCCTCAGATCGATGGGCAGTCTGAGCGAGTTTTTCAGATTCTAGAGGATATGCTTCGGAGTTATGTGATTGATTTTAGAGGCAGTTGGGAAGATTACCTGCCGTTAGCTGAATTGCATACAACAATAGCTTTCAATCTAGTATTCAGATGGCACCTTACAAGGCTCTATATGGTCGTAATTTTCGGACTCCTTTGTGTTAGACTGAGTTAGGTGAATGATGAGTTTTGGGTCCTGAGTTGGTTTTTGAGACTGAGAATACAGTTAAGTTAATCAGGGATCGTCTTAAGGCTACTTCTGATCAACAGAAATTATACGTTGATTTAAAAAGGAAGGATATTGAGTAATATATAGGTGATCAGGTATTCCTTAAGGTATCCTCGTGGAAAAAGGTTCTCCAATTCAGATGGAAGGGCAAGTTGAGTCCGAGGTTCATCAAACCTTATCGTGTTTTAAAATATGTTGGACTCGTCAGTTATCAGTTGGAATTACCTCCTGGGATGGATCGGATTCATGATGTGTTCCACATCTTGATGTTGAGATGGTATTAGTTTGACCCTTCTCACATTATTCTTGTTGATGAGGTTGAGGTGAGACCCGACCTAACATTTGATGAGGAACCTGTTCAAATAATGGAGTTAAAGTCTTTGCGAAGGAAAACTATACCTTTAGTCAAAGTCCTATGGTGGCATCATGGCACTGAGGAAGCTACTTAGGAACCTAAAGATTCAATACGTCAACAATATCCACATCTTTTTGAATCAGGTAAATTTTGAGATCAAAATTTCTTTTAGGGGAAAGAGTTATAACACCCCAAAATTTTGATCGTTGTATTAATTCTTTTAATTCTACCTAAAGCATTAAACCCTTCATTTAAGCATTGAACCCTCCATTTAAGTTTCATTTTGTGCATTGTTGTGTCAACAATGAGCTTAATGGTTCAATGGTTAAGCATTTCTCTATTTCCTTGGTTTTGAGTTCAAGTCCCTTCATATATATATATATATATAACTAAAATTTGAATTTAATTCTTTTTCCTTAGATTTTTTTTTTTTGTTATCTTTCCCTCTCAGTTAACCTTCTTCCTTTCTATTATTTTCGTTCTTTCCTTTTAATTTTGCTTTTCATAGTTCTTCTTTGTGAGTTTGTTCCTAAGTATTTTTGGTGAAATTTTGTTATGGTTTCGTCGAGGAAAGGTGTGTGCATCGTCATACTTCAATTGAGAGGTTGATTATATAAGTTTTATTGTGAAATTTTTGTTAGTGTTTGTTCGCTCGTCTTGTCAAATTAGTTCCTTAATTGTTCAACTTCTATGCTTCAAGGTTATCATTTTATTTCCCTTTTAGGCGAGGAACGTGAGGCTAACGATATCATTTCAACTTAATTTTGTAAATCTTTAGAGTGCGTGAATGTAACGGTTTTTGTTCGATAATTGTGGGTTGAGTCGAAGTATTTCGATGTAATTAAATTTTGCATTTAAATAGATAGATTGTTTGGTTTCATTTGAGTAATTGGTATATGGTGTCTCGTTTTTAGAATCCAGGAACGTGGTTGCTACTTCTACTTCGCCGTTGTAATATGTGGGTACAAAAAACCCTGATTTTGTGTTGCTTGATCGTCGAAAAAATGGATTGATTGACGCCACACGGGCGTGTGGTAGGTCATGTGTGAGAAAATAAGGTATAGGGTTCACACGGGCTAACACATGTGTATGTGTCTAGGCCGTGTAATCCACTGTTTGTGCATTAGGGACACATGGGCATGTGCCAGACCGTGTGAGGCACACAAGCGTGTGTCTAGGCCATGTAACTCAGTGTTTTGCAGATAAGCACGGGAAGCCACATGGGCATGTAAGCCTAGAATCTAAAATTTTTGTTAAGGTCGTATTCCTCGTGCGAGGCGAACGTATGTCGTCCGTAGGATTCATATGAATTGAATTGAACTGTATAAATTGTTTTATTATCATTTGAAATGAGTTTTAACTATCTGTATGTGATTATTATTATCGTTATTGACACATTCTGTTATACCTATATTGTATGTTCATAAATGTACATGAATTAGTCATATTTGTCATCTGAATTCTTCATTCGCATGGGTTGGGAAATTGTAAGGAAGGAAATGCTCTGTACTTATCTGGTGGCTTAGCCACCCATAACTTTATCTAATTTGGCAGCTAACTGCATTTACTGAATCCTGTCACATCGACACTATAGGGTGTGTAGGGTGGGATGGGTATTATATACCTATATGTTGTGTTGGGATGGACAGAGATGGTGTGTAGCGGATGGGGGTAGGAAAACTACATCTGTATTTGCATTCGTATTTGTATTTGTATATGATCATTTGCTATGCATCTGGAACAAATCATTATTTCTGATATGTGAAACATGTATAATTGACATCTAGAAGATGATAATGTATCTAATGCTATATAACTCCCGATTAGTTTGCAAGTTGAGTTCATTTTATTTATGTTATGCGTTGAGCTTAATACTCACTAATTTATTAATAATATTCTAGGAAACCCATAGGACAGAACGAGACGGTAATTGGAAGCTTGGTCTTCTAACTGATTTTGTAAATATCTTTTTAGTGTGCACCGTATAATTTGTATTTTGAGTTTTAGGATTAAACTATGTGTTTTCATTTTCTTAATGGTTTCTGAGACTTAACTAAGTATCATTGACTTCCTTAAAAGTTTTTGATATTATTTCGGAAAGTTAATGTTGCATTCTAGACTTGGTCTTCTTGTCTAGGTTGGGTATAGGGTGTTACAATACTAGAGTTGAGAATAATTTGAGCGATGTGTATACTTAAGCCGCATAATCTCAAAATTCTTATTCTTGAGCATAATCACACTAAACTCATAATTGTGGGGAGAATTTATTTTTGAAGAAAAATTTTCAAAGGTGATTTCAAGCAACTTCTTTTGTAATTTGTGCATTACTCGGGACAAGCTATGAATTAATTTTGGGGTGTGGAAACACAAAAATATATAGAATTTTCCAATCCTTTTTAGATCTAATTCATGTAGTTTCGTAGTAAATTTTATCAAAAAATATATTTTAATTATAAAATAATTAATTTGCACTCAAATTATTGACATGTTGAATTTTAATTAATTTTATAATAAATTGACTCAAATTTGATGTATTTTTTACAGTGTTGCACAAATGATGAAAATCGACTCGACAGTCACCTTAAGAAGCGTGAACCGTTCAGGCAATTTTTGTATCAAGTGAACCAAAATTATGGCTAACTATTTTTCCAGCCATGGATGGTCCAATAATAATTATTGAACATATTTTATAATTAATTTTGATCCAACATAAATTAGGTTAAAAAATTAAGTATAAGCCTGATTAAGAAAAGGGGATCCAATTGTATTAAGTGAATAGGACTGATCCACCAAGGAATTGGCAACCCAATCCGTCCCATATATTTGACCCAATCAACTTATTCTAGCTGATTTTGTAATTGCAAATCAGCACCTAAACTTTCCTTTAATTTCATTCAAACCCCTCCTCTTTTCAAGCTTGCTATTTTTAGCCATGCATAACCGGCCAGGGGTCTGATATTTTTTGCTATTTTTAGAAGCCAACTCCACTTATAAACCCCCCCCCCTTTCAGTCTCTCATTTCACATCCCTCACTTAATACATCACTCTCTCACACATTTTTTCTCTTTTCTCCTCTTTGTTGTCTTTCAATTCTTTTTTTCCCTTTTAACTGCCTCCGGACGTACTAACGTCTAGAGTGTGAATACTGCAACAAAAGATATTAATAAATGAGGTGGTGTTCGCAAGTATATAGGTCAGGTTTTAATATAGATTGTTGTTACAATGAAACACTTGGGAAAGTATTTCAAGGATCATTCCCAAGGGAGGCTTAACACTAAGTTAATTTTAGTCTAATCACAATAAGATCTAACTAGTAATTTAATCAAGTTATATTGTGAAGCATAAGTAAGGGATTTTTGGGTTTATAAATATTAATTACTAAAATAAAAGAAACAAATAAATGGAAAACATGAATGAGATTTGTTCAGATCCGATTATAGGGGTGATTAGCTCGCTTCAGCGTGCTTTATCAACTATCGCTTTTGGGCTTTTCGTCAACCAACTAGTAATTACCCTAGCAGGATCTTCTGATACGTTCACTAGAATAATGAGTCAATAGGGACTACTTATCTTCCGTCCTCACAGTCCAAACCAGTTCGGGGTTAAGGTGTTCACATATGGGTCATACCAATTTTAGGTTAATTCCCACCTTGATGACTTCTAGGGTTGTCAGGCCGAGAGTTTGTTTCACGTTCTTCCTTTCCTAAATAGTTGGTCCGTTGAGAAACCCTACACAACAGTTAAATAATCATACCTCCACTCGTTAATCCCCCGAACAAGGATTAGTTCCTCATGGTTTTCATAAACAATAAAATCGATGTAAATGTACACATAAAGATTGAATCGAAAATATAAAGATTAATAAAACTCTTGATTTGTATTAAGAGTGGGAATAATTCCATAGCCTCTGAGTGCATCCACAAATTAGATCTCCGAAAATAAAGAATAGACAAAAACCGAAATAAACTAAAACTAAGGAAAAGGGAAAAACTAAATTAACTAAAAAGAGAGAAATTAAGCTAATGGAATGGTGTGTGAGCTTGTTTATAGAGTTTAGGTGGCCTTCGTCCTCAACCCTAGGTTAGTTGATGCTCCCGAGCTTAAAGTTGTATTGTGCAGACCAAAACTCCCCTGTTTCGTAATTATTTCCTGTCTAGAGTTGATGTCACGACACCCAAGACTTGTGTCACAAAATTGAAGGTAGTTTACTCCTGTGTTGGACATCTTCAGGGTATGTCGCGACACCCTCATGCTATGTTGCGACATTGAAGGCAGCTTCGTGGTTTCTTCATTCTGGTCCTCATGTTGCAACATCAAATGCTGCGTGTCATGACATAGCAATCAATATTGATATGAAACACCTTCTAATTGTCTTCTACACACTCACAAAGTGCGTTAGCTCACCATTAGGCCTCCTTCAGCCCCTAAGGTCAATAAAAGACTCAATTTTTCACTTTTTACACTTTTTATTGACTTTACTAAAAATTACTAAAACTGAATCAAATCCTAACAATAATGCTTAATTTCAAGCTCCTAAAGTGCGAAAGCTATTTTAATTTGCTACGTCAAATTACGATAGATCAAACTCTCTCACACTTAATTCATTGCTTGTGCTCAAGCAACGCAAACAAAGACAAGAAATAAAAAAGAAGACCCTTGAGCAAATATAGTATACGCATTGGATTCGGAGCATATGACTTAAGCATCTTATTTTTGTAAATAATCTTGACATGAAGATTAACTAACATACCACTTTTGACATCAAACATTGAAGTTCAGTGCAATACAAGGTACACAAACATTAAGGGTCTCGTATGTAGGATTCCATCAATAAATCATACGAATCCTTTGATTATCTAGCAAAATAAAAATAATCGTTTATGCGTTTAAGTAATATAACGTCCACTTATGCATAAGAATACCTAAATTGCATAGGACTTTTCAACCTATAACGTTCTGAGGTTTAAGACCGTATATCAATTAAAAATAGTAAGCATCACAAAAGGTTTCTAGCATGAAAATAGTTTAACACATCATATTGTTCCCTAATCATCCCCTCACTGGTTTATTTCTCCACATAAGAAATCACAACTTGACATAACAATTATGGCTAGCTCACGAGTTTTTTTGCACTAATGAATGAATCTTTTTACTTTCTAGTTACTTTGTCACCTTTTTCTTCTTTTTCAGTGAACTTACTCACAAATGCTTCTTTTTTGTGTACTTTTCTACTCTTTTTCTTTTTCTTTTTGCACTTTTAAACTAGCCCATAATTCCTATATCTCACTGATCTTTCCTATTTCACTCTTATTTTTACAAACTCCGCCTTGATATATCTCCTTAACCCTCAATATGTATGGCTAGGCGTCTATAGTCGTGCAATTCAAGACCAAAGAAAGAAGGTAAGCACAAATTATATTTTTAAGCTCGGGTTTTGTATAAAGGTTCATCAAAAAGGGTTGATAAGATCAAGAATAGGTACTAAGGATAAATTAAAATGGGTTAGCTTTTTTGCTCTAGGTATGTTCCAAATAATGCCTTAGGTCATTTCTAGGTTCTCAATATGCATAAATTTAATCAACTAAACAAACACAAATTTAACTATCTATCATTCATACTAGCATGCTCGTTTATTCGTATTTTCTATATCATATGGTACATTTGATTGCTTCTTGCCTATTTATAGTGTAATGTATATAACTAAGTAGTCTAATCATCAAAAATTTAAAATCACCTAACATCATGCCAAATTTACTGCAAAAACAATCAACCTATGTACATGCTTCTAATCAATCACTTGTATTTCTACAAGCTCATGCAGACAAAAAACAATCAAAAAGAAAATATTTAAAATAAAATTTATATTTCATCCCCCCACACTCTAGAAAACAAATTGTCCCCAATGTGTAGTTCTTTAATAAAAATTGAAAGAAAGAAGTTACCCGATTGATGGTGATAGTGGCAGATGCTATTGGTAGTTACTTTTTCCTTGTTTAACCCTGAGATTTTTATTTGTTTGAAAAGGTATATAACATATACATAATTTAAATTAATTAATTATTTAAAATAAATAATAATAATAAAAGAACAATAGGAACAAAGAACTTGAAAACAATACCCTAAAAACGAGAAATAATAAATAATAAGAAACTTAATTTACTTTTCCTACTTCTATTTTATTCCTAATAATAAAATTCCATGGAATTAACTTGAAATATTAGTCATCATCTTCTTGGTATCCTCTATTCCTCCTCTCCTCTTTTTTTCATTTCTATAGAATAACATATTGTTTGAACACATCATCTCCTAGCAGTTTTCTTGGAGAATTCATTAATCTATCCAATCACTCAATAGGTATTCTTGCTCTTTTGCATAATTCCGTTATTAAATGGGGAAAGAATATTCCCTTTCCAAAATTTTTTGTGCATTCGATCATATTCCTGTATATCCATGTGTCAATACATAACTGCTTCTTTTGGAGTATCCCACATATGGTGATAGCATGGATAAGACTGATTTCAAACACGTCTGCTATCAGTTAGATTCTTGTACAAACAAATTTCATCCACATCTTAGCCTTCGGTGTCATAAATTCTTCATTGAATGCCTCATGTATTTTTATTCCTGCCTCATATGTCCACAACTCCTTTCCTTCTATCAGAAATCTCAATATCTCCTCAGTGTCTACATTCTTGAACTCTTTCAAATCTATTTTATACAAATAGTTGTGATAATAATATGGAGCATCATAAAAGTGACAAATATTTAAATCAGTTACCCGAACATCAATACCTTTAGCCTTCATAATAGATCGTGACTCAGAGAAAGGTCTGGTTGCTTCCCTCTATTTCAATGCCAAATAAAATTCTTGTACTATGGGAATTATTGCAGGTTCTTCAGATGGTTCAGATGGTATATAGAAATTGGTCCATTCTCTTTCTGTTACATTTTCCCAAATACCTTTACAATTTCACATTAAGGGATCAAACCTTTGTTCTTGAATGAAAGTATACGGCTGCAATTGTTGTAGGTATTTATCCATGCCACTTTCCCAGAACGTAACTGATGGGCTTGAAGCACTAAAACTAGCCATTCGAGACTTGATTTGGTTGGAGTTACCTGCACAATTTCTTGTGGCTGCAAATTGGTATATGTTTTTCTAATATCGTTAAAGATTTGAAGGATAGAGGTGCCTTATTTATGCTAAAACGAATATAATAATATAATAGGGAGTTATAGCTCATTTCTACTTGTTAAAAGGTGAAGTATGTAGAGACCTAATGCAATCAAATCACGAAAAACGTTGGCAATTAATGTTAGTGCAGGTTAGCAAAGTTACACAGGTGTGCCACGACATCCTTTCTTGATGTCGCAACGTCAGGGATAAGTTACCTATTCTAATTTTTGTTAGTTTTCGTTACATTCAGTATGGATGTCACGACGTTCAAGCCAATTTCTATTGGATTCTAATTGTGTTGTAAATTTTGTGATTTGGTCTATTATTCCTTTATCATATTTTTTCGTTTGTTGATGTCTACTCATTATTTCTTACATCCCACAAGGTATTGCATTGCAAGAATTGTTCATCGATTACTATGTCAGTTGTCCCCATGAAATAATGCTTTTCTTTGGTCGTTTACAATGAAAAGTTGCCCCACTTTGCTGATTAACTTTATTGCCCCATGAGGAGTGAACTAGTTTATAGTATACGACCCTGTCCATCTCGATTTGAGTTTGCCCAAAAAATAATTTGTCTTGAATTGAACAGTAAAACATTTTGTTTAGGCATAAAGTCTCACTCTGAATCTTAGCATCATGTCAGAGTCTACTCCATTCCTTGTATATATTCGTGTTTTCATAGGTCATAAAGTGAAGTTCTCCAATTCTTGTGCTTGGAATAATCTTTCTTTTCCAGTTAATTACGGATCTAGGTTCAATTCTTTAATAGCCCAATATGCTCTTTTCTCCAATTCAATTAACAGATGGCAATTTTTTCGTAAACTAGCTTGTAAGGGGACATTCCCAATAGAGTCTTATATGTTGTTCTGTAAGCCCATAATGCATCATCTGATTTTTTTTCGTCTAATCCTTCCGACTTGGGTTCACCATTTTCTCTAATATTTGTTTGATTTCATGGTTAAACACTTCCGCTTGCCCATTAGCTTGAAGGTGATATGTTATTGTCATCCGATGCCTAATACAATATTTAGACAAGGCAGCTTCAAACTGCTTGCTGCAAAAGTGAGAGCCTTCATCACTATCCAATGCACAGGGTATACCAAATCTGGTGAAAATGTTTTTTCTCAAGAATCTGAATATTGAATTTGTATCATTAGTAGGTAAAGCAACAGCCTCCACCCATTTTGAAACATAATCAACATGTTGTAAGATGTTTTAATTTTCGAAAGAATTGGGAAACGATCCCATGAAGTCAATTCCCTAGACATCAAATACTTTTACTTCTATTATTCCTATCTAAAAAATCTCATCCCTCTTTGATATGTTCCCAGTTTGCTGGCATCTATCACATCCCTATACAAATTCATGAGCATCCCTGTTTATAGTCAGCCAATAAAATCCTGATTGTAACACTTTTTACATTGTTCTCTTTCCGCCAAAGTGTCCCCCGCACGGGGATGTGTGACATCCTTCTAAAATATATTTTATTTTTTCCTCTTCTACACATCTCCGAACCAATTGATCTGCACATTACCGAAATACATATGGATCCTCCCAGATATAATTTTTTGATTCATGCATTATCCACTTCTTTTGTTGCCAAGATACATGTGGCGTAAAAACACCTCTCGCAATATAGTTAACATAATCTGCATATCAGGGTGTCTTATGTTTCTTTGACTCCAATTGATTGATGTCTACCCTAAACAATTGTTCATCCATGAGAGTTTCATTAATCTCTTCTGCAATTTCGTTTTGACAATTATCCTCTATTACGGACAAATGGTCTACAATTTGGTTTTCTGTCCCTTTTCTATCCATTATCTATAGATCCTGAAGCAACAACACTCATCTCATCAGTCTAGTTTTTGTTTCTTTTTTCTTCATGACATAATTTTGTTTCTTTTTTCTTCATGACATACTTTAAGCCTGAAGCAACAACACTCATGTCATCAATCTAGTTTTTGTTTCTTTTTTCTTCATGACATACTTTTGTTTCTTTTTCTTCATGACATACTTTAAGGTAGAATGGTCAGTTTACACATATACTCTGTTTACGATTAAATAGGGTCAAAAAATTTCGTAAGCGAATACCACCGCTAGCATTACTTTTTCAATTGTAGTGTAATTGCATTATGATGGATTTAGCGTCTTGCTCTCATATTGAATAGCTCCAAATATATTGTTTCTTTATTTTCCAAAAATTGCTCCTACCGTATAATCACTAACATCACACGTAATGATAAAAGGTTCCGACCAATTTGGCATAACAATTATTTGGACAGATATAAGTTTCTCTTTAATTACCTCGAAAGCTTTGACACAGTGCTGATCTTACGTTTAACGTTTGGATTAAGTCTACGTTAAGCATCAACTACAAGTTTCTTCCCCTCTTCTAATCTGATCTTACGCTGACATAATGCAGGATTAATCCCTTTAATGTCAGCAATTGTCCAACCAATAGCTTTCTTGTGCCATTTTAGGATATTTAGCAGAGCTCCTTCTTGATATGTATCTAGACTAGTAGCAACAATCATTGGCAACATATTTTTGTCCCCCAGATATCCATATTTTAAATGTTTAGGCAATGATTTTAATTTTAACTCAGGTGGCTTGACAATGGATGGCACCATCTTTATTAGGTTTGGGATGATAAGTTCTGATTATTCTTCACTTTGCTTCCACCAATCAAGTTGGGACATCAGGTAACCATTTTCTGGCTCAGCGTTATCTTGTTCCTCTTCTAACTCATAGTCGTGGGGTTTTTCTGTGATTAGTTCCAAATGATTGCATTTATGTTCCTCGTGGACACCTTGCTCCGTTTTTTGGATTTCTAATTCGCCATCTTCAATCCAGGTAAATTCATTAACGCTGATTTTTTCCAATATTTCCATTACTTCCTTCCACCTTTTTGCCCAAATGCTTCCCCCAGTCATGATGTCAAAGAACCGCCTATTCTGGCTATCTAACCCATCATAAAAATGTTGGATCTAGACTACAAAGTGCACACCTCCACCTAATATTGATCTAATAATTGTTTTAAACCTCTTCAGGCTTGCCGTAAGTTTTCAGTGACACCTTGTCTGAAATAGAATAACTGAGTGTAAATACTCGTTACTTTAGGCATAGGTAGCATTCGGCGGAGGAGTAGTTGTACAAACTCAATCCAAGTGGTGATCGTATTAGGTGGAAGTGCATCTAACCACGTTTTTTTTCTTCCCCTTCCAATGCAAAGGGAATTAACAACAACTTAATGCTATCTAGCTGAACTCCCATATATGCAACAGTACTGCAAATATGGTCAAATTGTCGTAGGAAGGCCATGGGATCCTCAGTTTTTAAATCAGCAAACCTGACATTATTAATGATCCATGTTAGATATATTAGAAAAAGAAAATCGTATCTATAACTTGAGAATTTTTAACTATTCCTAGTTGAATGCAAAAATTAAAATCAATAAGTGATGTTGCCTCCTAGACAAAGGCATCAACAACTTGACCGCCTCCGGACGTACTAATGTCTAGACTGTGAATACTGCAACAAAAGATATAAATAAATGAGGCAGTATCCACAAGTATACAGGTCAAGTTGTAATATAGATTTGTGTTACAACAAAACACTTGGGAAAGTATTTCGGGGATCGTACCCAAAGGAAGCTTAACACTAAGTTAATTTTAATCTAAGCACAATAAGATCTAACTAGTAATTTAATCAAGTTATATTACGAAGCATAAATAAGGATTTTTGGGTTTATAACTAATAAAAAACTAAAATAAAAGAAATAAATAAATGGAAAACACGAATGAGATTTGTTCAGACCTAGTTATGGGGTGATTAGCTCACTTCAGCATGCTTCATCAATTGTCGTTTTTGGGCTTTTAGTCAACCAACTAGTCATTACCCTAACAGGATCTTCCGATACGTCCACTAGAATAATGAGTCAATAGGGACTACTTATCTTCCGACTTCACAGTCCAGACCAGCTCAGAGTTAAGGTGTTCATGAATGGGCCATACCAATTTTGGGTTAATTTCCACATTGATGACTTCCCAAGGTTGTCAAGCCGAGGGTTTTTTTCACGTTCTTCCTTTCCCGAAGAGTTGGTCCATTGAGAAACCCTACACAACAGTTAAATAATCCGTTAAACTAAGTTTTATTTGATAAAGTATTTTGATATAACAAATTAAAATGTTTTTTTATATAAGTTAAAATTGACAAAATAATTTTTCAATTTAAAGTCTAAGAGATAAATTTTAAATTATTATCTTCATCTCTTAAAAAAGTTTGAAACAATTTTAAAAATCAAGTTAAAATGATTTTAAATAAGTCAAAATAATTTGAATAAAGTCAAAATCATTTTAACACTTCAAAATATTTTTTAAACAAGTCAAAATAGCTCCAAGCCAAAAAGATTATTTTCAAACAAGTTAAAATGTTTTTCAAACAATTTAACACCTCAAAATCATTTTCAAACAAGTCAAAATACTTTTCAAACAATTTAATCTTTTAAGTGTTGTTTCTTTGTTTGCTTATTTGTATCGCTTTAAGAGGGTTTGTAACTTAAGATTTGGGGTAGAAATCTTAAAGGAGTTGTAAGGTTAAACCTTGTCCTCAAATGTCAAACAAATTAGTGAATTTGGAAAAATCCTTAGTGTTGGAAAACTAAGGTAGTAGAGTAAGCAATTGGAGCTGAACTACTCTAAATCTTTGTGTCAATCTTTTAATTTTCTCTCTTCACTTCCACAAATTTTAAAAAGGTCAATTCACCCTCCCCCCTCTTAACTATTTCGATTTATTTTATCGAGCTAACATAATCATATCTCCACTCACTATTCCCTTATAAAGGGATTAATTCCTCATGATTTTCATACACATTATAAAATAGATGCAAAATGTAAACATAAAGATTGAATCGAAAATATAAAGATTAAGAAAACTCCTGATTTGTATTAAGAGCAGGAATAATTCCACAACGTCTGAGCACATCCACAAATCGAATCTTCAAAAATAAAGAACAGACAAAAATTGAAATAAACTAAAACTTAAGAAAAAGGGAAAAACCAAACTAAACTAAAAATAGAGAAATTAAGCTAATGGAATAGTGTGTAAAATGAGCGCCTAAGGAGCCTATTTAAAGAGTTTAGGCGACCGTCGTCCTCAACCCTAGGTCAACTGACGCTCCCGAGTTGAAATTTGTATTGTACAGACCAAAATGCCCCTATTTCATAATTATTTCTTGTCCAGAGTCGATGTTCCGATACCCAAGACTGGTGTCGCAACATTGAAGGCAGTGTACTCCTTCGTTGGACATCTTCTTGGGTATTTCACAACACCCTCATGTTGTGTCGTGACATTGAAGGTAGCTTCAAGGTTTCTTCACTGTGGTCCCATGTTGCGGCATCAAATGCTTTGTGTCGTGACATAGCGATCAATATCGATATGGGACACCTTCTAATGGTCTCTTACACACTCACAAAGTGTGTTAGCTCACCCTTAGGCCTTATTTGGCCCCTAAAGTCAATAAAAGACTAAATTTTGCACTTTTTACACATTTTATTGACTTTACTAAAACTGAATCAAATCCTAACAATAATACTTAATTTCAAGCTCTTAAAGTGCGAAAACTAGTTTAATTTGCTACGTCGAATTACGACAGATCACCTTTCAGATTTCCCCTCTTGAAAAAGAGCTTGCACGCATCTTAAAGTAGTAGCAATCAAGTGTTCGTGAAAGCCTTGGATCAATAGAACGAGTAGAGAAGAAAGGAGTGCACTAGTCTAGCTTCGGAAAACCATCGAAGATTTATTCTTTTAGCTCCCTTCTCTTAATCTTTGTTTTAGTTTTTGTTTTTTTATCATGAACATGAATATTTGTGTTGTTCTTCAACTGATTAAAATGACTTAAATTCCTTTCGTGTTAGATTAACTGCATTCTGTCCACTTAGACTATTAACGATGTGTTTTTGTTGTTTTTAGGCCTTGGTAGATTGTTCAATTAAATAAAATCATGCCTATGTTATGCTTACATTTTAATTATAAGGTAACAATTGAATTAATTATTAACCGGATTGAAATTGTAATTAATCGACACAATATTTAATTGGTGTATTTTTTATATTCTAAGGTAGTTGAAGGCTAAATTATTAACGGCATTAAACAGTACATTAGCCTTGCATAACTTGTAAGATTATTGTGATTAAATTGTTTCAATATAGCAATATATTGTTACCTAACTTAATCTTATATTTGCTTATTAAAATTTAATTAATTGTTTGTATTGACATAGAAATATGTTCAAGAGATTAATGGGTTTTAATAGTTAAGTATGTGCATCAGTTAGCAATTTACCGAGTTGGCATGAAATTATTCGTAACAACATGAACACAATTTTAATTATTTTAAGTTAAAGAATAAAATTGATCAGACATATTTATGTCATATTGATTAAACTCATCTTTTAAAAATCATGAATTGAAATATTTTTACTTTTTATCTTTTTTTAGTTCAATTAAAGTTTTTATAACACCTTTTCAAATCAACATTTTTCTTTCATCACCAAATTGTTTAATCTTTCATTTCATAAATATTTTCTTGTACTATCCCTGTGGGTACAATAACTCGATATTACTTGCCACTCTATTACTTAATACGATTATTTATACTTGCACATTTTTGACATTCTACATGTTAAGCATGTTATTATTTTGATTTTTTATTCGCATGTTAAGCATGTCATTATTTTGATTCTGATCTGCATGTGAAGCATCCCACTGTGTTAAATCGTAATAAGATCTAATTCGCATGTAAAGCATGTTTATTGAAAATTTTGTTATTTATGACATATCACATGCATGGGGTTGGAATAATATTGTACGGAGGAAGATTCTGGCAATTTAACCACATTATTTGAAAATACATTTGCAATTCTGAGGGCTTGACCACAATATTCTATATCTGACAACTTAACGTGTAAAACTTGATTCATATTCTTTGCAACTTTTTAGATAATTAATATTTTAATAATTCATACTTCATTATAGATCATGCATACCAAATTTGACATAAATTAAAATTTTCTAACTATTTATTTTATGTAAATAACTTTTAACCTTTAAATATATATTAATATAAACAATATGATAAAAACATCGAATCAATTCAAAAATTTATATGCATTTGTCAAATATATTGATAAATTCAATAGTGTAAGTGGATCCCTAATGTGTATCTATATATATAGCAGATGATACCTGACGGCAGAAAGTCTTTGCTATGATATATATATATTTCTTTTAATGCTTCTAATTAAAGAAAGAAACATCAAGTGTTTATTACACATAGAATGCTGAAAATATATGGACAATTACTTAGGATGAAGCTCATTTCTATTACTTTAATGACTAGAGGCATCATAATGACAAGTATACTGACGGGGTACATGGGGAAGGACTGAAAGCTTTCCAAGGAGACTGTCATGGTTGGAACCAAATCATGGACCAGCGATATACATACTAGTAACTGTTCGTAAATACCGTTATTGTGCCGAGATCTCCATCAGATAATAAGTGTGCCTCCAACACAAGCAAATCCTTCCTACAAGATGCATGTTCAATTTATTTCCTTTTCCCACTCCCAATTGTCAAGAACTCGAAGCTCCGAAGGGCATCATCTTGACCACCTCTTGTGGCTGAGGTTCGAGTATAAGATGCTGATTTGGATTGAAACCCAGGTAGGATTCTCTGAGTTGTTGACAGTCGACTACTGCTTGAGACTAATCTGCTAGACCGGCTTTCGTTAGGCTCACCAGAGGAGTCCAGTCGGCTTCCTGTTGCGCCAGGCCTCTTTGAAGAACTATCATTTCTTGAGGATGAGCGAACCTTTTCAGAATCAGGTTGCTGCAGGAGAGAAAAGAAATTTTTAACTTCTGTGGCAAATGATTCATAAAGGCAGAAAAAGTTGAACTCCCTAGAACGAAAACGAAGTACTGAAACTCACCACATCCTTGGATGACGGCACATCATAAGATCTATATCTAGACTGATCGCTATGCAAATCCTGCCCAGAACCAATGCGTCTTGTAAGCGGCTCAATAGTACCAGACAACCTTTCTCCAATCTCTTGGCCAACTAAAGAAAATAAATAACGTGCTAAGAGTTGTTAGTTAGATGATTCAGACGCCTTGAACAAAATACTCAACAGTCAGATTCTCTTATATTCTCAAACCAGGCTGTGAAAAGGAACAGACCTGTAGGCCTTTCTCTTCTTTCGGCAGAGACTCCCGGGGGATTTAAACCTGGTTTCAGGCTAGGCTGTTGAGGAATGGCAAATAAACATTCTATAAGAATCCTTAATGAAGAATCAAAATTAGTATTTCCAAGAAAATCAAAGCCAGCAAGTTAAAAGATCACTGACCCGAGTTCTTGAGCTAGAGCCAACCTGTGGGTATCTCCGCATAGTCCAATCAAATACATAGTCAAACTGATAACCTGCATGAGTTAGTTGTCAAAATCAATAACTTTGAGAGCACAATCAAGCAGATTTCATGATAAAAGATCTCTAGTAAATTTGTGAAGACTGATAATGGTGAGTATATTCAAACGGTGACAAGTAGAAGAACAAGTTAACCTTCTCGAATGAAAAGGTCTCGGAACAGCCTCTTCAGGTATGAATAATCTGGTTTGTCTTCAAATCGTAGTGATCGGCAATAATGGAAGTATGATGTGAACTCAGAAGGATATGATTTGCAAAGGACCTGAAAATGACACTACTTATCAGGCACATTCAGTCTTCAATTTCAGAAATGAAGATAACTAGCAGGAAACCTTGAAATTTCGACTTCTGAATAACCAAATTATTCTTTTTTGGTCTCAAATATTTGTATTTGTATGAGAATTCACTGCTATTAAAACCAAGCAAGTAATGCTACCTCTATAGGAGTAAGCATCTTCTTTTCACTAATTTTGTCATACTTCTGCTTTTTGGTGCCAGCTCTCAATCCCTGCCATGGAAGGCTGAAGCAGAAAACAAGAAACAAAGTCTCGACATTTAAAAGATCTGTGAAGTAAGCAACCAATTACTAGTTCTACCAACCTTCCCCTGAGGAAGTACATAAGCACATAACCAAGAGATTCGAGATCATCCCTCCTGCTTTGCTCTGCAAGTTATGTAGGGCATGTCGGATCATATATAAAGCCAAAATAGTCTGAAGCACAATTGTAGGCTGAAAGTAAACCCCATATGCATATTAAATGCAGTAAGTCCCGTACCAACTCCAAGGTGAGTGTTAACACTTGCATATCGAGCTGTTCCTGTAAGATTCTTATTTTCCCTACCAAAAAAGAGGGAAAACTTAACGAGTATCAATGGCTATTGAAAAAGGTTTACATTGAAGAAAAAAGTACTACCAATATGAGGACAGTGCTACATATTACTATCCTTACTGGAACAATTGAAAGCTAATAGCTGAAGCCAAATTTAAGTATCAAGATTTTTGTAAAATAATTAAGGTATAATGAGTTATTTAGCCCTCCAACTTTATAAAAAGAGTCATTTTAGCCCTCAATTTAAATTTTCACCTCTTTTAACCCTTAAACTCGAAATGTTTGTTAAATCACACTCAAAATGGATCAAAATAATGACATCTGTTAACTCTAATGATGTGGCAATGTTAGCAATTAATTAATTTTTAAAAAAATTGAAAAATCTTTTATAATTTTTATACTTTTTTATACTTTTTATTTTTTAAAATTTTTTATATTTAAAAAATTAATTAATTGCTAGCGTGGCAATTCACGTGTATGTCACATTAGCAAAGGTAACAGATGCTAACTTTTCTATCCATTTTGGGGTGATTTGACAAACAACGCAAGTTTAAGACCTAAAAGAGGCAAAAATTTGAATAGAGGGCTAAAATGAATCTTTTTGTAAAGTTAAAAGGTCAAATAAGTCAATATGTCAACAATTAATCATGAACCAAATTGTTTACAAGGCACTAGTCTAGGAATGAAAATGCATGCTTTATGTATGCTGAGAAGTGGCAAATAAAAACAATGAAAATTTAACCATCACTTATTCCGCTAAGCTATAGCCTTTTTATATGAAACTCGTGGTTATTAAATCTATTACCAGAAGAATAAAGTCAAGCTTAGAGTTCCCTAATTAGGGGTCAATTGCGAAATACTCTCCGAAAAGAAATATCAAATTCTATAAATTAAAACATCAATAATATTTACCTGTATGGTATGTGCTTGTGTGTTTGAAGATCCCTATACTTTTTTGCAAGGCCATAATCAATTATGTATACCTGCAGTGAAAAGAGGGAAACAATGAAATTAAGCAATGCATACTAGGACATCTTATTGAATAAATGACTCAAAAGATACTGCTTTGTCAACACACTCTCATGCCTTATCATCTATTTACAAATCTAATAACTGCATGCGCAAATAGATGCGGGGAATAAACACAAGAACATGCCTGATTTGCTTTGCGCCCTAGACCCATCAAAAAGTTATCGGGCTTTATGTCACGATGAAGAAAACCGCGAGAATGCATATACTCAACTCTGATTAACTGAACCAAGGAAAGAACATGTATAAGTAAGGCCAACTAGCCAAATTATAGTTTCCCGAAAAAGATTGTATACTTACTAACTGATCTGCAACCATCAAAACTGTTTTTAAAGAAAACTTCCGATTGCAATAGTTGAACAAATCTTCTAGGCTTGGTCCAAGAAGATCAATAACCATAACATTGTATTCACCCTCAACTCCAAACCATTTTAAATGAGGAATTCCGGCTGCGCTTGAAAAAGAAAGTCACAATAACTAGTTGTGGGCTCCAACTTATAGTAAGAAAATAGATGGATACGTAAGAGAGCGAGAGAACTTACTCCCTCCTTGAAGAAGCATGTACAGCTTTGACTCATACAGAAGTTGGGGATGCTTGGTCTTGATAGATTCCTGGGCAAACAAAGAGAGTACATATCAATAACAGATTCAACACTTCAAACATCAGCAAGATCATGAAAGTCAATTAAAAATATCAAATAGAGAAAAACAACAACATAAGCATAACTACAATCTAACAACTGAACTTCTAGTGAAATTCTCGTAAGCACTTCTGCAGATGATACAAAACCATCAGCAAATATTTGATGGATCCATTCCAATATTAGCAGCAAAATTCAAAGCAAATCACGGTCAAAGAAATTCTGAACATGACTCTTTTTCTCAACGCAAAAATAAACATATATAAAAAAACTCTCCTGCAAGCTGCCTATTATTATCTTCAGAGTAATTTGGAATAATTTCAGAAATCTCCTCTAGATCCAAATCAGTAAAACATTTTTTTTCTTTTCCTGAGTTCAAAAGTACAATCATAAATAATATATGTTTGAATATCAAAAACTAAAATCAAATTGATACAAAAACATATACAGACAGAAAACTGAAATATATCCCGAACTAAACCAAATTAAATCTTCAGGAGAAATCTTCAAAGTGACGTCCACCAAGCAGTCAATCCGGTCCCTTAAAAACTGAAGGTATTGTCCCCCGGTAGAGGGTTTTGTCTCCCATACTTTGCTGAGAGCCAACATGCCATGAGCGGCTGTGCTAAGGGCCTAGTTCACAAAGCCAGGAGCGCCTCGATCGTAAGTGGGTGTACGACCACCCAACAAGTGGCAACCCGAGCATCTCGCCCTTATTGGGGTTTGAACCCCAAACCTATGCCATATAGGTCACTTGTTGGGTTACATGGTACCACTTAGACTTATTCATGGGCTAGGCGGCCCAAAAGCCTGTCCGAAATTTGAAAGGGTTTAGGCAAAAACACTAAGCTCAAGCTTGAGCATTCAATGTCCAAGCTCAAGCCCGAACCCAACCCGGCACGTTTTTCAAGTTTGTAAAGTTTTATATTATGTTATTTTTATATATAATGTAATTTATAACAATAAAAATTAAATCTATAGTAATATATAATAATATAATGTAAACATTAAAAAAATTAAGATCTGTATATAAAACTATAATAAATAAAATTATTAAATTAAAATTAATATAAATACATAATTTTTAAAATTTTTAAAAATAATATGGACAGGCCTAAAATGGACTTGGATGAGCTATTTACAAAATATAGGTAAGCTTGGGCAAGCGTGAAGGTGTTAGTATCAAGTTTAGCCCCAACTTGAACTCGACCTAGCCTAACCCATGAACACCTCTTGTGCTACCACTCAAGTGGTACCAAGTTTGCTTATAAGTTGTATATAAGACCAAGATGGGTGGTTCGAGCTAAGGCGCGCCTAGGTATCTAAAATTATTCACATGCTCAATACTAGCCCTTATCTCGAGTCTTGCAGGTAGTGTTCTAACCAACTGAGGCACCCCCCATGAACACGGCTCTCGCGGAGGGTGGAGACAAAATCCCTGTCACAGTACAATACCTTCAATTGTTAATGGTCCAAGTCGTCTGCTCAAAGGACAAAACTTCTAAGAATTCTCCAAGAGGGGCAAATTCCCCATCAACAAAGCTTAAATCCAGAATATATCTAAAGAACCTACAGACGGTATTTAAGGTGGGACTCGAACACAAAACATCAAAATTCCCGGCCCTCAACCTTTACCATTTCAGCCAGACTTGATTGGCAATCAGTAAACCACTTAATAAAAGCAGAAAATCCCTTAGTTCATTTTCTTCGATTTCATCAACATAGAAGAACTGCTTGGGTTTAAACGAAAAAGAAAATAAATTAAAACGTCAAACATTACCAACTTAACAGCCACTTCCTCTCCACTTTGTACATTAACACCTGCAAAACAAATACACCAAAGTCAAGTAAACGGCTGAAAAGAAAGGAAAACAAATATAAAAAAATAAATGTTATCATATACCTAAATAAAGTTCGCCAAAAGATCCACTCCCAATCTTTCGACCAAGCTTGAATTTTCCACCAATAACATGTTCCATGATTTATTCTTATTGAGTTTATTGAAAAAGAAAAAAGAAAAGGAAAAACTCTTATTCTACCTTTTAAATATTGAAATTTTTACTTCTAAGTTTTAACAGAGAAATTGACTCGAAACCCTTCTCTTTGAACTAACTCTCAGATCCATCCAAATTGGTATCAACTCCAAAACTAAAAACCCAGATTCTAAAATACTTTCAAAACTTTCCAAAATTCAAAAAAAAAAAGAACCGTTACTTCTAGTAACTACAAGAAGAAGCGAAGGGCTAAAGTTCATTGAAAATCTACTAAATACCATTAATCAGTGAACCAAAACAAGCGTTTTGGGATCATCAGGCTGCATTTACTAGGTGGGAGAGAAAAGAGAAAAAGTTGGGTTGTTATGAGAGATAAAAACTTAGCAGTATTAATGGGAAAAAAAAAAAAAAAAGAATATATTTTGATTGCCCAAAAACGAGAATATGCAAAAAAAAAAATCTAAAAGGAACTAATTTATCGGCAAGAATTTGGAGGTGATGATGTACGGATCTGGGTTAAGGACAAGGATTTAATTTCTCGCGAAAATTCTCGCAAAAAAAGCCTTTTTTTTGGTTGTTTGGATGAGAGAGAGAAATGGATGAGTGAAGAAGACAAATTGGATGATGATATTAGGTGGATTTTTTTATTATTTTATTTTTAAAACAAAAATTACTTTTATTCCTTGTTGGTTTGTGGTGCTGAGAAAATATCAAGAAAAACTAATTAATAAAAAAATAAGAAAAATAATTAAAAATAATCATCCACGACAGGTTAGGTGACTTAGGTTATATAGGTGTCTTATTATGTTTTGATGATAATTTTGAAGGCTTTAAATTATATAAATAAATTATCAAAATAGTCTTTTTTTATTTAAATTAAATTACATTTAATTATTTATATTTAAAATATTACGTTTTAGTCATTTATGTTATTATATTATAACATTTTAGTCATTGAACGTTAATTGTCGTTAACGGTGTAACGGTAATTTGATGTGACATATTAAATAATCATTTCAAACGAAAATTTTAGGTTAATTTATATAATTGGACCTTATATTTTTTTCGTTTTAAATAATTTATTTTTTTTCTTTTACTTTAAAAGAGATGAAGAAGAGAAGAAAATAGAGGAAGAAATAAAAGAGAATGGAAAATAAAGAAAAAATTTTAAAAGAACATAAAAGAAAAAATTAAATTACTCAAAACGAAAAAATATGGGGATTAATTATATAATTTAATCTAAATTTTTTGTTTAATTATGATTTAACATATCACGCCTGCTTAATGTTACACCGTTAACGGAAATTAACGGTTTAGTGACTAAAATATTACAACACGTTAACGTAAGTGACTAAAACGTAACATTTCACAACATAAATGACTAAAATGTAACTTAAGAAAACAAAATCAACTATTTTGGGAATTTACCTAATATATATGTCTTTTTAAGAAAGGTGGCAATTTTGATTTCGAAATTTAAGCTGTTGCTTCAAACAATTTCTGTGTCCTTATCATTTGATTTCAAAGCAAAGAAAGTTAATGGATTACACTTCAAATTAAATAAAATTTAACCTACTTAAACTTTTCTTCCTCATTTTTTTTAATTGCATATTTATCCTGTTTCACAAGTGAATCGAGCATGAACTCGGGTAATAATAAAAATATTACTCTGCGAAATATATAATATTATTTTGTGGATGTGTTTTTTTTTTCACCCTTATTTAAAATTTTTTATTTTAGTCAATAAAATTATCAAAATTTAATATTTTTATTAATCATTCGTTATATAATTAACAAAGTGTTAATAAATTCTATTAACTTGTTCATAATTTTAAAAAATTCAATAAATTTAACTTTGAATTTTATACATTATATTAATTTAGTATCGCTTCTTAAAAATTCAAAAATAAAAATAAAAAACTGTAAAAATTAAAAAATTATTTAAAAGTTTATTTTTTGATAAAAATACGTGAGATTTTATAAAAATACATACTAAATTATAAAATAATATTTATAAATAAATGAATATCTATTTTCTCGTTTTTTAACCTAACATTTGTTTATTAAAATAATAATTATAAGGGAATAAAACATGAAGAAGATTTAAGCATATTCAACTTTTCTCTTTTTTTTTTTTAACATTAGTGAGTATCATGTTAAGGTTGAGTGAAAAACTATAATATGGGGTCAAAAAGGGTAAGAATCAATATTTTTAAGTTGTTGCTTAGAATGAGTTTGATGTATTTGACATTGAACTTGAAGACGGGCATGATTGGGGATATATGGACAGTGCGGTATAATGTATTTAATTTACTTTTTATCTCACGTTATAATATCTAATCTCACCGTCACCGTTGTTTTTACACTAACTGCAAGTAAACGTACCATCCATCCAAACCCAACATTAATAAGTTGAATGCCATTTCAGTAGCTCCACAACTGATTCCTAATTTGATGGTACAACGACAAAGGATGTGGAAATTGAAGAGTTTAGAGTAAAGATTATTGGAGTCGATGGTTGTGGGTGAAGGCAGTGCCCCGTGCTCAGAAAATTTAGAGAGGATTAAAGAACAAGGCCAGATCTGTAATAAATAAATTATTATTTGCAAAATAAAATTAAAAAAAGAAAAATTTTGAATTTGATTTAAGTCTAGTTGTTTTTTTTTAAATATTTTATTTATAAATTTATTGTTTTAATAAATAAATTCCATATTAAAAAAATGGGTATGCATTTATTTATAATGTTGTATGTACATTTATCAAAAAATGAAATTTTAAATATTATTTTTAACTTTGAAATTTTAGGAATCAAGACTAAATTGACATAATGTGTAAAGTTGAGGGTTAAATTTGTTAAATTGTTTAAAATTAGAACTAAATTAATAGAATCTATAAACATTGGAAGGCTAAGTTTGTTATTATGTCAATGAAAAAAAGGCCATGTGAGCACTGTATTAGTGATTCAACATATGAGTGACCAAAATATTAAATTTTTATAACGTTAGTGATTAAAATAGAAAATTTTAAACTTAGTGATCAATAGAAACACACTAATAGTTGGGTGACTATGCATATAGTTTACACTAGTTTTTTTAATATGTGTAATTTATTAGAGGGGAAAGCAATTTTCGGTTAAAACTGAGAAAACAGACTAAACCAACCCAACCGTTTTAGTCGATTTTTGTTTAAGCAATTTATTCAATTATGGGTTCGATTTTGTTAGTTATTTTGATTTATTATTGATTTTTGAATTTTCAAATCGACCCAATCGAAAAATTGACTTAATTTAATATATATTTAATTATTTAAAATATATTTATAATATATAATTTATAATATATAAAATAAATATATATTATTCAAGCCCGATAACTAAAGTTGGTTAAGTCGGCTTAATTATGTCAATGCTTGAGCTTTAGTTCAATTTGGTTGATTTTGTAAATTATGGTTGGTTAAATCGATTTAATAAAAAACCATCTAATCTACTGAAAAGACCAAATGGTGTCTCCTATTTTATCATTTAACCATAACCTTATTTATTATTTTTATCAATTTTTTTATGAATATATTTACTACATAATTTTGTTTTTCACACTCCTTGTAATTGTGCCATAATCTAGTCATATATATAATCCATGGCATATCTAAAATAACAACAAATGGACACTCTTAATGCTTGACACAACATCACTTTTAATATTATAAATTAGATGAGTCCTACCATTAATTATTGGGACATTACCTAGTTGATCACCTAATTTTTTAGATTTTCATTTTGATCACTCAAAAAAATCCTTGCAATTTTGTTACCATTATCTAGAGAATTTGTTATTTTATTCACCTAAATATTAAATCTCTAACATCGATTGATCATACATGCAACATCATCTCCACTGGTAATCCATGTTGTTCATGCCACCCTGTCACACCCTGGCATGGAGGAAAAAATAGGTTAAGAAGGAAGAAGAATGTAGTTTTGGAACCTCATTTCTATAAATCGAGTTCATAAATATAAAATAGGAATATTTACAGAGTTAATATAAAAATATATTGAAGTTTAATTAAGTAATTCAGTCGAAAAGATAGTTAATTAAAACTTACGGACTAAATTGTAAAAATCCAGTCGCTATAATGTTTTAATTAAGAAAAGGCTTGAGGGACTAATTACCAATTTTCCCAAAGGACTAAATGGTTATTAAACCATTGGTTTTCATCTTGTTTGTGGAGTATGATGATGAGTACTATTAGCATAATTAATAATGATTAAGGAATAAAAATGATAGATTAATCTAACTATATATATAAGTGAAAGTGGATGGAAAGATAAAAGATGCATTCATCTTCTTCCTCCACCATTTTCATCAAAGAAAGAAAGAAAGCTAAAGTTCAACATTCGGCAATTAAAATCAAGGTTTCAAGTTATTTTCATTAAATATTTATAGATTCTTGATCATGAGAGCTTGAATTAGCTAGTCCATACATCAATTTGTTCAATTAGCTAATATTTAGTGTTATACTAAATTTCGATAATGACGGTAGAATGATCACAAAGCAATAAGAAAAGAAAATAAGAGCACACAGATTTTACGTGAAAACCTATTCGGGAAAAACCACGGACAGAGGAGAAGAAATTCACTAATGTTGAAAAACGAATGATAAAAGAGGAGTTTTGACTACATCTATTTAAAGGTTGAAAAACCCTATTCTAGTCAATTTCAAATAGACGAAGTATAGTTTTATATGGATTCTACTTGTGCGGCATGATCCATACCACGAGGGCTTTTAGGTATTTATTTTGCCACTATATTTATTTCTTCAACAAATTACAGGATTCGAGTTACACAAACTATAACAGTCTTTACCTTGACATGAATTCTCAACGAACAAGTTCTCTACCTCTTCCAAAAAATCCCTAAAAGGGTATTCTTCAACAATGAACACCAACCAATTCCAAGCGATGCTCAAACTTGGTTATAGAAAGTGACTTAGTCATCATATCTGTAGGATTATCATGAGTACTAACTTTGCTCACAACAATATCACCACGAGCAATAATATCACGCACAAAATGATACTGAACATCAATGTGTTTTGTTCTCTCATGAAACATTTGATCATTCGTAAGGAAGATGACACTCTGACTATCACAAAACACTGTACTAATCTGAAGGTCTTTACTGAGTTCACCAAAGAGTCCCTTTAACCAAATAGCTTCTTTACAAGCCTCAGTAATCACCATGTACTCAGCTTCAATAGTAGACAAAGGAACTGTATTATGCAAAGTAGCTTTCCAATTGATTGCACAACCCCCAATAGTAAAGACATACCTTATGAGAGATCTTTTGCTATTAAGGTCTCTGGAAAAATCAGAATCAATATACTTAATGAATCCATCTCTAGTTCTTCCAAACTATAAGCAACATTAGCAGTACCTCGTAAGTATCTAAAAATCCACTGAACTGTTTTCTAGTGTTCTTTACGGGAATTCGCCATATATCTACTAACTGCATATAATAAATTTGGGTGTGAGCAAACCATAAAATACATGAGAGATCCCACTTCACTAGAACATGGAACACGTGACATGTAGTCAATCTCATCATCTGATTACGGGGAAAAATCCAATGAAAGTTTGAAGTGGGCTACTAATTGAATACTAATAGGCCTGGCACTCTGCATATTGAACCTGCAAAGAACTTTCTCAATGTATAATTTCTGACTTAGGTACAATTTACATGTTTTTCCATCACTGAGAATCTATATCACAAGTATGTTCTTTGTTTCTCTCAAATCTTTCATATCAAATTCTTTACTAAATTGGGCTTTGACCTTTTTTATCTCTCCTTTATCTTTGGTTGGTATGAACATGTCATCAACATAAAGGAGTATATATACATATGAACCATCATATTTTTTTCTTAAAATTAACACAACTTTCAAAACTACTTCTTTTGAAATCATGAGTAGTCATAAATGAATCAAACCTCTTGTACCACTGCCTAGGTGACTGTTTCAAGCCATAAAGGGACATTTTAGCAAGCAAACATAATCCTCCTTTTCTGAGACTATAAAGCCCTCTGGTTGTTGCATGTAAATATCTTCCTCAAGTTCTCCATGTAAGAATGTTGTTTTCACATCTAACTGCTTAGGTTCTTAATCATACATGACCACAATACCAAACAAAGCTCGAATCGAACTATGCTTAACAATTGGAGTAAACACATCTATGAAGTCTACACTTGAAACCTGACTGTAACCTTTTGCAAATCAATCATGCTTTATACTTGGGTTCTTCAACTCCTGGAGTCCCTTCTTTTGCCCCCACAAATCCCCTTCTTTTGCCACTGTATTTATTTCTTCAACAAACGACAGGATTCGGGTCACACAAACTCTAACACTTAGCAAGTTACCATTAGAGAGAAATTGATGATTTAGGGATAATTTGAAGGAGTTTATAGTTAATAGGCTTAGATGGTAAAAAAAAAACTAAATTGTAAAGCTAATTAAATTTGTTAGGTAACTTTGTAACTAGTGATGAGCAAAATTTGATTCGACTCGAAAAAATGAAAAAAAATCTAATTTCGAATTATTCGAATCGAGTTGAGTTTTCAAATTCGAATAATTTGAATAAATCAAATATTTAAATACCCCACCCTTACCACCTCACCCCCCCCGGTTTCAGCCCCACTAACTCTCTTCAACTTTTTTTTTACTTTCCCTTTTTCTTCAATTTTTTTTTTACTTTCCTTTCCTTTTTACCACAAAAATCAAATCCCCCACAAATTTTTTATTCCCCTTACCTCCAGAAATCTTTACTTTCCCTCCCACTTTTATTTTAAAAAATCAAAATCCCCCAAAATCTTTTATTTTTCTCCCTTTACCCCCCAAAATCAAAATCCTCTTATTCTTTTTTCATCAATTGCTTTTATTTGTTCACTTTAATTTTTCTTTGTATGATCAAAATGAATTACTTTTCTGAAAAAATTAATATATTCTGGTGTTTGGATGAATCTGTGTAAAATATTTTCAGTTGCTTGGAATATTTCCTAAAAATATTTCAGGAAAATTATTTTAAATGAAACATACGTTTAAGAATTTATTATTTTTTCATTGTTTAATTGAGTTTATTTTATATCTATTAAACTTATATTTTACATTGTTTTTACATATATTGCAATAATTTATTTATAACTAAATAAATCAAATTAAATATATTAATAATCATAAATTAAAAACAACCAAAGTGAATAGATGATTCTTAATTGTGTTATAAAAAAACAAAGATTGAATATTAATAAATTAGCTTCTAAACCACAATTAATATTACAAATTTGTAGTACACATGATAACTACAATATTTTCCTAGTACATAACTAGTATTATACCACATGATAAGTACAATATCGTCCAAGTGCATAACTAATATTACAAATTAGTAGTACACCACATGATAACTAAAATATTGTCCAAGTGCATAACTAGTATTACACCAAATAATTAGTACTACACCACATTAAAGATATATATCTTCAACCTGGAGAAAATTTTTGAAGCCAAATTTTTCTATGCTTCGTACTTTTGACTAAGAAAGCTTTGGCCTCTAATTCATGACTCATAAGATAATCAAACACACTACAAAGGAAGTCGTCATCAAATCCTTCCACCTGCATCGACATCACTTCTTCGTAAATATGTGGTGTCTTATCCGAAGTAAATTGTTACAATGCATTTGCAATCTTGCCAAGTTGTTCACCCACAAATTTAATTTGTTCATCAATGACACTTTCTTGAACACTTTTTCTTTTACGTTTAGATGTGTCGGATGAAGATATATTTGTTCTTACCTCAACCTCCTCATTGTCGTAGTCTACAGGCACTGAATTTTGGTTACCGTCATCCAAGTCTATGTCAGCAAATGTTCTAGCAAAACTCCCTGTTGTCATATCTTTGCCAACAACCAAAGTCATTTCATCATAACGGTCAATGCTTTTGTTCAAAAATGGTTCATACTTCTTGTGTGTCTGTTGGATATTATACACAATTAGAATAACAAGTAAAGAATATAATGTTGAAATGTATTTAACATATATATAAATATATTAACATCACTACCGCATCATATGTCGATCTTTCACATGTGATCATTTTCATGTTATCATCCCATCCAAAACCACTTTCGACCTGAATTGTGCATATAATTTTCCATTGTTTTTTTACAGTCCTCAAATGATTTTCCACATGCTTAGAATCACATTGAACTTGAAATTTTTCAGAAATAGGTGCAACAACTCGATTAATAGCAACTGATTTGAAAGTGTTAGGAGACTTATTTCATTTTTGGGCCTTCTCTGCTAGAATTTCGAGAAAAAGATGTTACATCGGTTTTGTACACCTGAATTGCTTGGTTGTCCTTTCTTTGTTGCCCTTACCCATTCTACATTAATAATTGTCATTGCCAACCATTTAAATATCCAACAAGCTTGAAACATAATAAATTCAATATCCAACCAACATTAAAAAAAAAAAAAATTTAATACTAAAACATGCATAACATATAAACAATATTTCTAAGCCCTAAACCTACCTAATATTTCTAGCCATATCATAAGTCCACATAGCTTATGCAATTTCCTCTCTCTTAGCAGACCATTCTCTTGCTTCTTCTCTTTCTTGTCGCTCCGTAAGAGTTGGTATTATCAAATCAGGCTTAAGCTCTTCATATAATCCTTGATTAAGTAAATAACTAAGATCAACTCCCATTATATGATTATGAATGATAGAACAAGCCAAAACTATATCTACTTGAGTTTGAAAATTCCAAAATGGTTCAGCATCTAACACACGAAATCATTTCTTCAAAATCCCAAAAACACATTCAATAGTGATTTGCAATGATGAATGACGAAGATTAAAGAGTTCCTTTACATTTTCTAGCCCTTGATCACTAAACTCTTTTAAATGATATCGGACACCACAATATAGGGTAATATATCCATTTCGGATGCCATATCCAACATCAGCATGATAATATTTACCTAAAACTTTACAAAACATAATTATTACTAATAAATTATGAGCTTACTTGAACTATTTGGTATTTAATGTTAACTTCCAAAATTCTTAATCCTCTTAGGCGTGAAAGTGCATCACTTAAAATATGAGAATCATGTGCACTACCATCCCAACCAGCTAGAACATAGGAAAATTTCAAATCAAATGTAATGGCAGTCAATACATTTTGTGTCGTCCACTCTTTACGGCTACGAAATATTCCTTGAATGCTAAGTGGAACGGATGCACGAACATGAGTTCCATCTAATGCTCCAATACAATATTTAAAATAAGGATAAAACCTTGGATTGTTTCTGATTTCACTAGGAGTTGACTCATCGGGTAAGTCAATAACTAGTTTATACAATTTCAAAATAGCTCTCAATAAAACCCTAAAATAACGGTGAACTATCTCAATTGAACTATAATATCTAGATCCAATCACTCGAAACCTTACATTATAACCAATTATATGTAAATATATAACTACTTGCTCCCTAATATTCGTCGATTTAGTTGTAGGGGTGAGTATTAGATCGAGTCGTGTCGAATCGAGTAGAAAAATTTTGAGTTAGTCGAGTTGACGAATCTTATTTTAGCAACTAAACTCAATTTGAATTTTGTTCGAATCGAGTAAAAAAAATTCGAGTCAAATCGAGTCGAGTTAACAAATCCTATTATTTATACTCAATGTTGCGCTTACATGGACTGATTATTTAACTAGTAGACGAAGTGCAAGATCATTTAACTGCATAAACAATATTATGGTTTTGCCTTTTAACATAATGAGTAAACATTTATCAAAATCACGTAGTTTTATCTTTTCTTATTCAGATTTTCGAAACTCGAATTGTGTAATTCATATTTGAGTTAAACCGAAAAACTTAATTTTTTATTCGAGTTAATCCGAATAACTTGATTAACTCAAATAACTTGAACTATTTAACACAAAATTAAATTATTTTTTGAGTTCTTCGAATCGAATTGGATTGTTCTCACCCTAATTTAGTTTATTGTAACAAATTGTTCTTACTAAAAATGTCACACAAATTAAAAAAGGCAACTGGTCTCATCCTTATCACATTAATACAATGTTGGTCACCTCTATATAAAATACTATTAATATAATTTTCTCTTTCATAATCTCGATTCAACGAGGGTGATAAGCGATTTCATCCCTAGTTTTTAATTTTTTAATCCAAAGAACCCCAAAAGCTAAAACTGAAGCCACGACTCCAACAATTGCATTATGATATTGATTACGATCTATCTACACAAAATAATACAACACAATATTTGATCATTACAAAAAATAAAAACAGGAATTAAGCAACAAAAATAACAACTTAGAAACAACTCAAGCATCAAGCAAGCATGTCATCCAATCATCCAAAAACAACAATTTATAGCTCTTTTAAACACTTGATGACATTTACTATAGTGTTTGCTAAGATTAGCTAAGCCTATAATCATCATGCTAGAGGTACCAACATATATTAATGTCATTAAACAATACATAACACTTAGGTGATTCATAGAGTAGCATAATAACATTTCACTTCACTACTGCCACTAACTGAAGAAAAAGGTAAATAAAATTCAGCTCTTTCCTCGGTAGCAAACCCCTTACATATTATAAACACAACTCATTCACATGAAATGAGACAATAACTAAAACACAACTAAACAACATCGGTCAAGCAAGTACACAACAACAACGTACAAATCAACCATACATAGCAACAATACATAGAGAAATAATCAAGACTTGTCAATTACGAAATGACTTAATAGGAAGGTTGAGGTCTCAAGATTTTTGAAATTAGAAGTTCGACTCTCAACTTGAAAAAAAAAAGAAAAAAAAAGTCATTTATTTTCTTGCCTCAGGTATGTTTGTTAAAATGAAATAGGATGCATGTTCTAAGAATATTAATAACTTTTTATTATCTTATGTTTTATGTAGTGTTGTAATAATTTTTTAAATTGTGTGTGATATTATATGTGATTTAAAATAAAGAAGTAATGGACTGGGTGGAGTTGTTAATAGATGGGTAGAGTACAGCGTGATTTAGTTCATCATCCCACTTTCAGTAACTTCATATCCACCAAATCAAAATGTGGTTTATATTGCCTCTTGTTAAAGAGTAGAGCACTTTTGTATGTTCTCTGCTTAAATTATTGGTTATTTCATATTCAACTCTAATTTATTCATCCAACGAGTTATTATTGATTTATGATGCAATCGAACTAACTAAAAATATGACTAAGCCAAGTGTACCTATCAATTAATAGTATAGTTATGGTGAGCACAGATATCGTTCCCACGAGGACTAAAAGTACTAGTAATAGTTATCTTCCTATTATCTAACCGATCGAATAGAGTGATTGTTTTAAACTAATTTAACTAAATTAATAAACTAAAAGTGCGACAAAGAATAAAACAAAAAATAACAAATGTTTTAATACCAAGAAGCAAACAATACCTAGGAAAGACTCCACCTAGATTTCATCTACCATTATTATTCTAAATTAAGCAATTTATTCACTTAGTACTTTGATACTTTGATCCGTAGAAATCCCTCAATTATGCTAATATCTCTATTCAAGCATAAAAGCAACTAACTCTAGGTTGATTAATTGAAATTTCTTTCTAATTAAAACCCCTATTGTCGCATTAATTCGATTTATGAATTCCCCTGAAAGATTTATGTCGTCCTATTTCTAGGATTTCATGCAACTCCACTAAATTATGCTAGATCTACTCTTAGGTAGAGTTTATTCCTCCTTTGATTTAAGCAAATCAAACAAGAATTAATGTCCCAGGAATACTAAATCAATAATTAAACACACATAATTAAGAACAAAATCTAAGTATTTATTGCGTAAAATCATAAATAAAATGACAGAATTCATCATAAGGTTCATCTCGCCTAGGTATTTAGGAATTTAGTTCATGCTAACGAAGGAAAACATCTCAATTACAATATAATCACAAGATTAAGAAAGACTCATAATAAAATCAAAAGTAATTAGAAAGAGGTCTTCAATCTTCGTGGAAATCTGCTTCAAAGATGGCTTCTATGGTGTTTCTTCAGTTGTTTTCTTGAATAATCTCTGACGGCTTAGGTTTGGAGAGTGGAGGATTTTACAAAAAATTGTAAGTGCTAATTCATATCACTCCATCTCCTATTTATAATACATAAAAATCTCTAGTTGGATCCGAATTAAATTCTAAAAAGATAATTAGAATTAAATCTAAATAATAATTCCCTAATTGGATCCAAATTAAACTCTAAATTATAAAGCCTAAAAGATAAATTAAAATTAAATATAAACAATATAACATTAATAATCCTAAATATTAATCCTAAGAAATAGAGTCTAAATTTAAATAAAGTCTTATGTCCAATAAATCTCTTCCTAATTCTTCCACATTCACACTTTTCACCCCAAAATTTTCTTTTTATCTTCGATTTAGTCCATGGCCTTGTGTCCAATCGGTATGGCTCCAAAAATCTGCTCTTTTTGTGAGGTTTTCGCTTGTTTTTCGCTCTTTGGTTCCCAAATGCTTTCCTAAGTATAGAAACATGAATTTAAAGGATTATAAACATAAAATTCATTATTTTAAATACTAATCATCCAAAAACGCATTAAGAATGAGGCTAAAACATGTTACTTTTGGCACTTATAAATTTAATATAAATATATTTTTCAATTTGTTTATAAATATTTTAAGAAAAAATTGATACATGGAGAGAAATACATATTACATTAGTATTTTCTTTTTTTAACTTTGGGGATTAAGGTGGATCTGCATCCATCATAATGATGTCCCCTAAAATGTTAAAAAGAGTGTTGAATTAAAAGATTTGTTTACTTTAGAGAAAAACCTTTCTATTTTTCATATATGTATATGGTTTTCCAGAAGCAAAGTGAAGGAATGTATCTTTAAGATTTTCTTTAGGACTTTTTTTTTGTGATTTTATGATTGGGGAGAACTCTTTTGGTTTGTTAACAAGATCTTTGATTTGTGATGTGTGAAACAAAGAATATGTGAAAAAAGATTATGTCATTGATATGTGAAAAAGAAGGGAAAAAGATTGTAAAGAACTCAAAGAAATAGAGAATATTAAAAGAAGAAACAGAGAAGGTAAAACTAAAAAATGACTATTTTGCAATCAATGAAATTCTAAAATTTTATCCTTATTTCATTGCTACCCACGAACATGTATATATACATTTTACTACTCAACTATTCTAACAAATTATAACAAATTATGAACATGTATATATGTTACTGTTGATTTGTTAAGAAACAAAACTCAAATCTCAAATGGAGCAAATTTTCATTTAAGATTAGAGAAAAATCCCAACTTTAACTATAAAACCACAAATTTAAGCTAATGAATTCATATAGCAAAGTAGTAATTTTCGTACCTTCAAAGTATCTCTCTTATACAAAGAAAAGAGGAATATTTTTTTTTCTTCAGAATAGCCTAAAGAGTGATGGTAGAAACAAGAAGAAACTATAAAATAAAAAACAATTACACAAATATTAAAAACCCAAACATAATTCTTAAAACCCACAATTCTTAAAACACAATTATTAAAGCCAGGTCAAAGTCACACAAATAACAAAAACCCACAACTTATAGAGACAAACAAAGAAGAATAAAAATGGAAGAGAGAGCAACCTTGAAGCAGATGAAAACAGTAAGAGCGATGGATTGGGTCTGTGACAAAAGGGGAAGGAGAGAGGGTTTAACAAAGTGTTGGGATGTGAAGAGAAGAAAGATCTGAAAAAGTCTTACGGAAAAAGAAAGAGTAAAACATTTTCCATAAAATGAGGTATGTTTTTTCGTGTTTTATAATAGCTTTTACATGGGGAAATTGTTTTCAGCCAACCAAACATTGGAAAAACCTAAAAAACTTTTTCGTAAAATCTTTTACAGCCAAACAAGCACAGCCCAAACAAACAAAGAGTAAGACATTTTCCATAAAACGACGTTGGACCGTTGCAAGAGAAAGGAGAGAGTCATTATCGAGTAGCTAAATTATCGGTTTGCACTTTTTATGATTGGAGTGATATAAATATATATACATGCATGATTGTGGCATATTAGCTATTGAGGTTAGTTGATTAATTGTCTTATGACTTGATTCATGATTGGTGAAATTGAATATTGAGAAATTGGACTGAATTAAATAAAATAGAAACAAGTAACATATAAATTGATAAAAATGTCTTATATTGTGAAATGATGGTAAAAATGGTATGGAATATGTAATGATATGAATTTGATAATAATAAGTTTTTTGAATTCAATTCAGGGAAATGTTATAAGACATTTGGACTAAACTGAATATAATATAAAAGAGTGTGATATTTTTGTTATATGATATGTGATATGAATTATGCTATATGATATTGAACATATATGAATAGTTGATACCTATGTGAACTTAGTAAAAGGATAGGATATAGTTGGCATGTCAATAAGGTCATATGTGCATGTGAGTACAGGATAGTTGATGATGTGGAGATTATGATATGTTATTTTGGGATCCATCATCTATTGCGAATCATCGAGTATTCATTATCTCTTTGGAGACTTGTTGTGGTCGAGGGATGTATTTGAATACGTATAGATATTTGATTCCTACATGTTTTGCACTTCGGTGCCTTGTTATGGTGCAGTTTATGTTTAGATGGGCTATCTTGGTGTGGTGTACTTCACCTGCATGTCCAAGTTTTTTTTTACTAAGATTGCATTAAGGGAAATGTTAAATTGAATTTTGAAATCAGATTATAAAAATGTGAGTCAGCTAAATATTATTTGAAATGATTTGATAGCACAAAATGATATCACAAAAGCATATCTATATGATATGAAATTATCGATAGCATGTGAAAGATCATTTGAATAGATATAAAACGAGCTCTAGGGGACGATTTGAATATGAACGATCTAAGAGACTTGATTGAGAACATCTTCATGGAACTCGCTAAGTTCAAATTAACATACTCCATTACCCTTCTTTTTTAGGAAATTGATAGGTAAAAGAAGGTCTGTAGAAGGGAACTGCGCCAAAATTGCGTCTACAAGTGATCCACTTGTCTGTTTTGTACCATGCATGGTTGTTCGATGAAGGTCGTATTCATACGTTTTGTGTTTAACTTTTGCTTTTACTTCACAAATGTATTGTTTTGTCTTATAAAGTGTAATTAATTAATGGGCATTGAAACCACCAAATATAAATTCCTACACTTTAACTTAATTAAATAGTAGTCTAGAGTTGTAGGGTCGATCCCACAAGAACTGGGATTCCTAATTTTCATGTTTCTGTGAACAGGTTTCTGAGTCTAAGTAGCTGTCGTGCCCACGTCCTGTGCATGCAAAGCTGTAAAATAAATTAAACAAATATAAAATAAAGTAAAATAAAAACAGATTTATGATTGCAAAATAAAATTAGGGAAATCAAATCAAATCAAATCAATGAATTCTTAGCCTTAGCCTCGGTACACTCTGAAGCTGAATCGATCCTTGAAAATGGATTTCCCTTTCAAAATGATAAGTTGGTTATAGCGATCAAGGACGCCTCAATCTCTAACTTTTCCTTGTGTAGTCAGTTTCGGTACGACCTGCAAACCGACCATTGCCAATTTTCTAACCACGTAACTCGTGCCCGTAATTTAAGATTTCAACAACCATACGATATAAAAAGCCCAGCTCGAATTAACAGCCTCAACCGCGTGGGTAATTTAAATCTGATCACTACCTCCCTTGACGAAACACAACTAGATTTTTCCAATTTGACATGCCAATTTGTTCGCAGGAATTCAAATACGGTAGACGACCGATCCGATTTCCCAACTATACATCAATACAACTCCCACCCAACGTGCACTTTGAGCTGAAATCGGATCAACTTTAAGGGACAATTGCCACTATCCTATATACCGGAGAGATAACGGATACTGAGTTGAAAGGTTTTTCAGTGCGGGTTCATATCTCACTATTTTTTTGTCGAAATGATAATCGGGCTAAAGCTAAAAGGAAATTGGTTGAGCATGAGATTAATCATGCCTAATGGAATATTAGAATGGGTTTAAGTGTAATGGTGATAGGTGGAGGAAGGAAGAGGCTTAAAAGGAAATTAAACCAAAGTAAAGAAATGAAAAAAAAATGGGAGAATGCTTGCACTTGTAATGACGCATGAAAGAGGAAAGGAATAAATGGTTTTTATTCAATTTCAATGTGTTTTCTTCAAGACATTTCATATACTAAATTTAGATGAATTCATCTAACAACCACATAAATATTAGATTTTTTTCTAAATCTAGCTTTAACAAAGTCAAATAGAAAATCTGATCAGCCATAAATTTCTCAAAGTTTTCAATTCGGCCCCCTTTTACTGCTTGTTCTCCAATTTAACTCGATTTTCTTGTTAACTCGAATTTCGATATTCCAACTATATACCTAATAAAATTAAACTAAAATTACCAAAATTGATTGCATTAAACATACAAATTCAACTTGTTGTTGTGATCGCCAAATATCTCTTATTTGCAATTTTCAAACTATCTTTTCTTAAGTGTCTTGACCTTTGATGGCGAAGCATGATTAGTGGGTAGTTTATTGATTCCTATTACTCTCCTTAAAGATGTAATACCGAATGAGCAAATAATAACGTGTTTTAACGTAAAAGGGGAATCTTTATAATTGTTTTCTCAAACTTTGAAACAAGTCAAAAGTTTTGAATCTGTCAGTAATGACCCGGTCCGTTGGATGGATTGTTTGACTGAT
Source organism: Kokia cookei (assembly GCA_039519145.1). NCBI lineage: Eukaryota > Viridiplantae > Streptophyta > Magnoliopsida > Malvales > Malvaceae > Kokia > Kokia cookei. The sequence continues at coordinate 12,532,129 of CM076907.1, read as the reverse complement.
TGGTATACGCCATGTCTTCCTAACGGGCTAAAGGGTATTACACTTTGATGATTACTTTGCAAATGTTAATTCACCTATTTTTTATTTTTTTAACTTCTATTCTTGAACTAACCATTTTTTTCTCCTAAGCTTTATTCGATTTTTGATATAACAAAAAGGAGAAGAAAGCAAAGGTAAATTGTTGATTTTGATTAATTAATGTTTGATATTGTTCTTAATTAATATTATGCAAATTATGAAAATTTAGTGACCATTATTTTCTAAGTAAAAATTCTATTAAACCTTAAATTGAAAATGACTTTTATAAAGGGGGGCAACTTATTAAAAAATAAATTGACCAAATGATATGTTATATCAAAAAAGAGAAATTGTTATACCAAGCTTTATTTGATAATATATTTTGATACAATAAATTAAAATATTTTTGAATAAAAATTAAAGTTGAACAAAATTGGCAAAAATTGTATATTCAAATGAAGTCTAAAAGATAAAATTTGAACCTATTACTTTGAACTCTTAGAAATTTTTTTGAATCAATATTTAAATCAAGTTAAAATGGTTTCAATCAAGTAAGAAATTTTCAATCAAAGTTAAATTGTTTTTAAAACAAGTTAGTATATCTTCAGGTCAAAAAGTATCGATACTTTTTCTACCAAGTATTGATAGTTTCCAAAATATCGATATCCCTCCAAAAATCGATATCAAATTGACATTCTATTTGTTAAACAATTTAGCTAACTATCGATCCAATATCGATATTTTTCATATGGTATCGGTAAAAGTCCATTGGTATCAATATCGTTAGCTTAAACAGTAATTGAAGTTTGCACTAAATGCTAAAAATATTGATACCTTGTTAGCAAGTATCGATACTCGTGGTTATAAGTGAATTAAATGCACTGGTTATTTCATCCCTACTGGCTCTATTCATTTCTCCAACAACCACAACGATTAGAAATCAATTAGGGATATAAATACCAGCTTTCAAAGTCCTAAAACAACAAGAGATATTATCAAGCTTAAAGATCAATAAAAAACAACCTTGTGCTTAAAATTCTCAACAATTTTCTTTAAGCACACTTATGAACTTTCATTGTATTCATTTAGCTCAAGTGTTTCTCTTTGTATTTAAGCTTAATTTACAAATATTCTGATCTTGTAAGGGTTTGTTCTTAGTTTGGTTATTTGCTATTTTCTTTGAGAGGATTTTGCCTTAAGGTTTGGGTAGAAACCTTGAGGGAGTTTGTATGGTTAAACATTTTTCTCAAAGATTATCAAATTAGTGAATTAGGGAAAATCCTTAGTTGTGGAAAACTAAGTTAGTGAAGTAGACAATTGAGGTTGAACCACTATATATCGACGTGTTCATTGTCTCTATCTTTTTCTTAGCAACAACAAAATTTTTAATAGGTCAATCCATCCCCCTCTTGACAATTTCGAGTTGATTATTCGAGCTAATAGGAATGTGTGTGGTCGAGCATGGTTCTACCTCTTAAAGGGAAATATATTCGAATTCTCTTGGTATTTGACTTGTTTGGATTTTATGCTAACCATTTGTTGTAGGGTTTTATAAAAAATTTGTAAAGCTAAATTGTAAAGCTAATTAAATTTGTTAGGTAACTTTGTAACTAGTGATGAGCAAAATTTGATTCGACTCGAAAAAATGAAAAAAATTCTAATTTCAAATTATTCGAATCGAGTTAAGTTTTCAAATTCGAATAATTTGAATAAATCAAATATTTAAATACCACACCCTTACCCCCTCACCCCCCCCGGTTTCAGCCCCACTAACTCTCTTCAACTTTTTTTTTACTTTCCCTTTTTCTTCAATTTTTTTTACTTTCCTTTCTTTTTTACCACAAAAATCAAATCCCCCGCAAATTTTTTATTCCCCTTACCTCCAGAAATCTTTACTTTCCCTCCCACTTTTATTTTAAAAAATCAAAATCCCCCAAAATCTTTTATTTTTCTCCCTTTACCCCCCAAAATCAAAATCCTCTTATTCTTTTTCATCAATTGCTTTTATTTGTTCACTTTAATTTTTCTTTGTATGATCAAAATGAATTACTTTTCTGAAAAAATTAATATATTCCGGTGTTTGGATGAATCTGTGTAAAATATTTTCGGTTGCTTGGAACATTTCTTAAAAATATTTCAGGAAAATTGTTTTAAATGAAACATACGTTTAAGAATTTATTATTTTTTCATTGTTTAATTGAGTCTATTTTATATCTATTAAACTTATATTTTACATTGTTTTTACATATATTGCAATAATTTATTTATAACTAAATAAATCAAATTAAATATATTAATAATCATAAATTAAAAACAACCAAAGTGAATAGATAATTCTTAATTGTGTTATAAAAAAACAAAGATTGAATATTAATAAATTAGCTTCTAAACCACAATTAATATTACAAATTTGTAGTACACATGATAACTACAATATTTTCCTAGTACATAACTAGTATTATACCACATGATAAGTACAATATCGTCCAAGTGCATAACTAATATTACAAATTAGTAGTACACCACATGATAACTAAAATATTGTCCAAGTGCATAACTAGTATTACACCAAATAATTAGTACTACACCACATTAAAGATATATATCTTCAACCTGGAGAAAATTTTTGAAGCCAAATTTTTCTATGCTTCGTACTTTTGACTAAGAAAGCTTTGGCCTCTAATTCATGACTCATAAGATAATCAAACACACTACAAAGGAAGTCGTCATCAAATCCTTCCACCTGCATCGACATCACTTCTTCGTAAATATGTGGTGTCTTATCCGAAGTAAATTGTTACAATGCATTTGCAATCTTGCCAAGTTGTTCACCCACAAATTTAATTTGTTCATCAATGACACTTTCTTGAACACTTTTTCTTTTACGTTTAGATGTGTCGGATGAAGATATATTTGTTCTTACCTCAACCTCCTCATTGTCGTAGTCTACAGGCACTGAATTTTGGTTACCGTCATCCAAGTCTATGTCAGCAAATGTTCTAGCAAAACTCCCTGTTGTCATATCTTTGCCAACAACCAAAGTCATTTCATCATAACGGTCAATGCTTTTGTTCAAAAATGGTTCATACTTCTTGTGTGTCTGTTGGATATTATACACAATTAGAATAACAAGTAAAGAATATAATGTTGAAATGTATTTAACATATATATAAATATATTACCATCACTACCGCATCATATGTCGATCTTTCACATGTGATCATTTTCATGTTATCATCCCATCCAAAACCACTTTCGACCTGAATTGTGCATATAATTTTCCATTGTTTTTTTACAGTCCTCAAATGATTTTCCACATGCTTAGAATCACATTGAACTTGAAAATTTTCAGAAATAGGTGCAACAACTCGATTAATAGCAACTGATTTGAAAGTGTTAGTAGGCTTATTTCATTTTTCGGCCTTCTCTGCTAGAATTTCGAGAAAAAGATGTTCCATCGGTTTTGTACACCTGAATTGCTTGGTTGTCCTTTCTTTGTTGCCCTTACCCATTCTACATTAATAATTGTCATTGCCAACCATTTAAATATCCAACAAGCTTGAAACATAATAAATTCAATATCCAACAACTTTAAAACATAATAATTTCAAAATCCAACAAAATAATTTCAATATCAATATCCAACCAACATTAAAAAAAAAAATTAATACTAAAACATGCATAACATATAAACAATATTTCTAAGCCCTAAACCTACCTAATATTTCTAGCCATATCATAAGTCCACATAGCTTATGCAATTTCCTCTCTCTTAGCAGACCATTCTCTTGCTTCTTCTCTTTCTTGTCGCTCCGTAAGAGTTGGTATTATCAAATCAGGCTTAAGCTCTTCATATAATCCTTGATTAAGTAAATAACTAAGATCAACTCTCATTATATGATTATGAATGATACAACAAGCCAAAACTATATCTACATGAGTTTGAAAATTCCAAAATGGTTCAGCATCTAACACACGAAATCGTTTCTTCAAAATCCCAAAAACACATTCAATAGTGATTTGCAATGATGAATGGCGAAGATTAAAGAGTTCCTTTGCATTTTCTAGCCCCTGATCACTAAACTCTTTTAAATGATATCGGACATCACAATATAGGGTAATATATCCATTTCGGATGCCATATCCAACATCAGCATGATAATATTTACCTAAAACTTTACAAAACATAATTATTACTAATAAATTATGAGCTTACATGAACTATTTGGTATTTAATGTTAACTTCCGAAATTCTTAATCCTCTTAGGCGTGAAAGTGCATCACTTAAAATACGAGAATCATGTGCACTACCATCCCAACCAGCTAGAACATAGGAAAATTTCAAATTAAATGTAATGGCAGTCAATACATTTTGTGTCGTCCACTCTTTACGGCTACGAAATCTTCCTTGAATGCTAAGTGGAACGGATGCACGAACATGAGTTCCATCTAATGCTCCAATACAATATTTAAAATAAGGATAAAACCTTGGATTGTTTCTGATTTCACTAGGAGTTGACTCATCGGGTAAGCCAATAACTAGTTTATACAATTTCAAAATAGCTCTCAATAAAACCCTAAAATAACGGTGAACTATCTCAATTGAACTATAATATCTAGATCCAATCACTCGAAACCTTACATTATAACCAATTATATGTAAATATATAACTACTTGCTCCCTAATATTCGTCGATTTAGTTGTAGGGGTGAGTATTAGATCGAGTCGTGTCGAATCGAGTAGAAAAATTTTGAGTTAGTCGAGTTGACGAATCTTATTTTAGCAACTAAACTCAATTTGAATTTTGTTCGAATCGAGTAAAAAAAATTTGAGTCAAATCGAGTCGAGTTAACAAATCCTATTATTTATACTTAATGTTGCGCTTACATGGACTGATTATTTAACTAGTAGACGAAGTGCAAGATCATTTAACTGCATAAACAATATTATGGTTTTGTCTTTTAACATAATGAGTAAACATTTATCAAAATCACGTAGTTTTATCTTTTCTTATTCAGATTTTCGGATAACTCGAATTGTGTAATTCATATTTGAGTTAAACCGAAAAACTTAATTTTTTATTCGAGTTAATCCGAATAACTTGATTAACTCGAATAACTTGAACTATTTAATTCAAAATTTAAATTATTTTTTGAGTTCTTCGAATCGAATTGGATTGTTCTCACCCTAATTTAGTTTATTGTAACAAATTGTTCTTACTAAAAATGTCACACAAATTAAAAAAGGCAACTGGTCTCATCCTTATCACATTAATACAATGTTGGTCACCTCTATATAAAATACTATTAATATAATTTTCTCTTTCATAATCTCGATTCAACGAGGGTGAGAAGCGATTTCATCCCTAGTTTTTAATTTTTTAATCCAAAGAACACCAAAAGTTAAAACTGAAGCCACGACTCCAACAATTGCATTATGATATTGATTACGATCTATCTACACAAAATAATACAACACAATATTTGATCATTACAAAAAATAAAAACAGGAATTAAGCAACAAAAATAACAACTTAGAAACAACTCAAGCATCAAGCAAGCATGTCATCCAATCATCCAAAAACAACAATTTATAGCTCTTTTAAACACTTGATGACATTTACTATAGTGTTTGCTAAGATTAGCTAAGCCTATATTCATCATGCTAGAGGTACCAACATATATTAATGTCATTAAACAATACATATCACTTAGGTGATTCATAGAGTAGCATAATAACATTTCACTTCACTACTGCCACTAACTAAAGAAAAAGGTAAATAAAATTCAGCTCTTTCCTCGATAGCAAACCCCTTACATATTATAAACACAACTCATTCACATGAAATGAGACAATAACTAAAACACAACTAAACAACATCGATCAAGCAAGTACACAACAACAACGTACAAATCAACCATACATAGCAACAATACATAGAGAAATAATCAAGACTTGTCAATTACGAAATGACTTAATAGGAAGGTTGAGGTCTCAAGATTTTTGAAATTAGAAGTTCGACTCTCAACTTGAAAAAAAAAAAGAAAAAAAAAGTCATTAATTTTCTTGCCTCAGGTATGTTTGCTAAAATGAAATAGGATGCATGTTCTAAGAATATTAATAACTTTTTATTATCTTATGTTTTATGTAGTGTTGTAATAATTTTTTAAATTGTGTGTGATATTATATGTGATTTAAAATAAAGAAGTAATGGACTGGGTGGAGTTGTTAATAGATGGGTAGAGTACAGCGTGATTTAGTTCATCATCCCACTTTCAGTAACTTCATATCCACCAAATCAACATGTGGTTTATATTGCCTCTTGTTAAAGAGTAGAGCACTTTTGTATGTTCTCTGCTTAAATTATTGGTTATTTCATATTCAACTCTAATTTATTCATCCAACTAGTTATTATTGATTTATGATGCAATCAAAACTAACTAAAAATATGACTAAGGCAAATGTACCTATCAATTAATAGTATAGTTATGGTGAGCATAGATATCGTTCCCACGAGGACTAAAAGTACTAGTAATAATTATCTTCCTATTATCTAACCGATTGAATAGAGTGATTGTTTTAAACTAATTTAACTAAATTAATAAACTAAAAGTGCGACAAAGAATAAAACAAAAAATAACAAATGTTTTAATACCAATAAGCAAACAATACCTAGGAAAAACTCCACCTAGATTTCATCTACCATTATTATTCTAAATTAAACAATTTATTCACTTAGTACTTTGATACTTTGATCCGTAGAAACCCTTCAATTATGCTAATATCTCTATTCAAGCATAAAAGCAACTAACTCTAGGTTGATTAATTGAAATTTCTTTCTAATTAAAACCCCTATTGTCGCATTAATTCGATTTATGAATTCCCCTGAAAGATTTATGTCGTCCTATTTTTAGGATTTCATGCAACTCCACTAAATTATGCTAGATCTACTCTTAGGTAGAGTTTATTTCTCCTTTGATTTAAGCACATCAAACAAGAATTAATGTCCCAGGAATACTAAATCAAGAATTAAACACACATAATTAAGAACAAAATCTAAGTATTTATTGCGTAAAATCATAAATAAAATGACAGAATTCATCATAAGGTTCATCTCGCCTAGGTATTTAGGAATTTAGTTCATGCTAACGAAGGAAAACATCTTAATTACAATATAATCACAAGATTAAGAAAGACTCATAATAAAATCAAAAGTAATTAGAAAGAGGTCTTCAATCTTCGTGGAAATTTGCTTCAAAGATGGCTTCTATGGTGTTTCTTCAGTTGTTTTCTTGAATAATCTCTGACGGCTTAGGTTTGGAGAGTGGAGGATTTTACAAAAAATTGTAAGTGCTAATTCATATCACTCCATCTCCTATTTATAATACATAAAAATCTCTAGTTGGATCCGAATTAAATTCTAAAAAGATAATTAGAATTAAATCTAAATAATAATTCCCTAATTTGATCCAAATTAAACTCTAAATTATAAAGCCTAAAAGATAAATTAAAATTAAATATAAACAATATAACATTAATAATCCTAAATATTAATCCTAAGAAATAGAGTCTAAATTTAAATAAAGTCTTATGTCCAATAAATCTCTTCCTAATTCTTCCACATTCACACTTGTCACCCCAAATTTTTCTTTTTATCTTCGATTTAGTCCATGGCCTTGTGTCCAATCGGTATGGCTCCAAAAATCTGCTCTTTTTGTGAGGTTTTCGCTTGTTTTTCGCTCTTTGGTTCCCAAATGCTTTCCTAAGTATAGAAACATGAATTTAAAGGATTATAAACATAAAATTCATTATTTTAAATACTAATCATCCAAAAACGCATTAAGAATGAGGCTAAAACATGTTACTTTTGGCACTTATAAATTTAATATAAATATATTTTTCAATTTGTTTATAAATATTTTAAGAAAAAATTGATACATGGAGAGAAATACATATTACATTAGTATTTTCTTTTTTTAACTTTGGGGATTAAGGTGGATCTGCATCCATCATAATGATGTCCCCTAAAATGTTAAAAAGAGTGTTGAAATAAAAGATTTGTTTACTTTAGAGAAAAACCTTTCTATTTTTCATATATGTATATGGTTTTCCAGAAGCAAAGTGAAGGAATGTATCTTTAAGATTTTCTTTAGGACTTTTTTTTTGTGATTTTATGATTGGGGAGAACTCTTTTGGTTTGTTAACAAGATCTTTGATTTGTGATGTGTGAAACAAAGAATATGTGAAAAAAGATTATGTCATTGATATGTGAAAAAGAAGGGAAAAAGATTGTAAAGAACTCAAAGAAATAGAGAATATTAAAAGAAGAAACAGAGAAGGTAAAACTAAAAAATGACTATTTTGCAATCAATGAAATTCTAAAATTTTATCCTTATTTCATTGCTACCCACGAACATGTATATATACATTTTACTACTCAACTATTCTAACAAATTATAACAAATTATGAACATGTATATATGTTACTGTTGATTTGTTAAGAAACAAAACTCAAATCTAAAATGGAGCAAATTTTCATTTAAGATTAGAGAAAAATCCCAACATTAACTATAAAACCACAAATTTAAGCTAATGAATTCATATAGCAAAGTAGTAATTTTCGTACCTTCAAAGTATCTCTCTTATACAAAGAAAAGAGGAATATTTTTTTTTCTTCAGAATAGCCTAAAGAGTGATGGTAGAAACAAGAAGAAACTATAAAATAAAAAACAATTACACAAATATTAAAAACCCAAACATAATTCTTAAAACCCACAATTCTTAAAACACAATTATTAAAGCCAGGTCAAAGTCACACAAATAACAAAAACCCACAACTTTTAGAGACAAACAAAGAAGAATAAAAATGGAAGAGAGAGCAACCTTGAAGCAGATGAAAACAGTAAGAGCGATGGATTGGGTCTGTGACAAAAGGGGAAGGAGAGAGGGTTTAACAAAGTGTTGGGATGTGAAGAGAAGAAAGATCTGAAAAAGTCTTACGGAAAAAGAAAGAGTAAGACATTTTCCATAAAATGAGGTATGTTTTTTCGTGTTTTATAATAGCTTTTACATGGGGAAATTGTTTTCAGCCAACCAAACATTGGAAAAACCTAAAAAACTTTTTCGTAAAATCTTTTACAGCCAAACAAGCACAGCCCAAACAAACAAAGAGTAAGACATTTTCCATAAAACGACGTTGGACTGTTGCAAGAGAAAGGAGAGAGTCATTATCGAGTAGCTAAATTATCGGTTTGCACTTTTTATGATTGGAGTGATATAAATATATATACATGCATGATTGTGGCATATTAGCTATTGAGGTTAGATGATTAATTGTCTTATGACTTGATTCATGATTGGTGAAATTGAATATTGAGAAATTGGACTGAATTAAATAAAATAGAAACAAGTAACATATAAATTGATAAAAATGTCTTATATTGTGAAATGATGGTAAAAATGGTATGGAATATGTAATGATATGAATTTGATAATAATAAGTTTTTTGAATTGAATTCAGGGAAATGTTATAAGACATTTGGACTAAACTGAATATAATATAAAAGAGTGTGATATTTTTGTTATATGATATGTGATATGAATTATGCTATATGATATTGAACATATATGAATAGTTGATACCCATGTGAACTTAGTAAAAGGATAGGATATAGTTGGCATGTCAATAAGGTCATATGTGCATGTGAGTACAGGATAGTTGATGATGTGGAGATTATGATATGTTATTTTGGGATCCATCATCTATTGCGAATCATCGAGTATTCATTATCTCTATGGAGACTTGTTGTGGTCGAGGGATGTATTTGAATACGTATAGATATTTGATTCCTACATGTTTTGCACTTCGGTGCCTTGGTATGGTGCAGTTTATGTTTAGATGGGCTATCTTGGTGTGGTGTACTTCACCTGCATGTCCAAGTTTTTTTTTACTAAGATTGCATTAAGGGAAATGTTAAATTGAATTTTGAAATCAGATTATAAAAATGTGAGTCAGCTAAATATTATTTGAAATGATTTGATAGCACAAAATGATATCACAAAAGCATATCTATATGATATGAAATTATCGATAGCATGTGAAAGATCATTTGAATAGATATAAAACGAGCTCTAGGGGACGATTTGAATATGAACGATCTAAGAGACTTGATTGAGAACATCTTCATGGAACTCGCTAAGTTCAAATTAACATACTCCATTACCCTTCTTTTTTAGGAAATTGATAGGTAAAAGAAGGTCTGTAGAAGGGAACTGCGCCAAAATTGCGTCTACAAGTGATCCACTTGTCTGTTTTGTACCATGCATGGTTGTTCGATGAAGGTCGTATTCATACGTTTTGTGTTTAACTTTTGCTTTTACTTCACAAATGTATTGTTTTGTCTTATAAAGTGTAATTAATTAATGGGCATTGAAACCACCAAATATAAATTCCTACACTTTAACTTAATTAAATAGTAGTCTAGAGTTGTAGGGTCGATCCCACAAGAACTGGGATTCCTAATTTTCATGTTTCTGTGAACAGGTTTCTGAGTCTAAGTAGCTGTCGTGCCCACGACCTGTGCATGCAAAGCTGTAAAATAAATTAAACAAATATAAAATAAAGTAAAATAAAAACAGATTTATGATTGCAAAATAAAATTAGGGAAATCAAAACAAATCAAATCAATGAATTCTTAGCCTTAGCCTCGGTACACTCTGAAGCTGAATCGATCCTTGAAAATGGATTTCCCTTTCAAAATGATAAGTTGGTTATAGCGATCAAGGACGCCTCAATCTCTAACTTTTCCTTGTGTAGTCAGTTTCGGTACGACCTGCAAACCGACCATTGCCAATTTTCTAACCACGTAACTCGTGCCCGTAATTTAAGATTTCAACAACCATACGATATAGAAAGCCCAGCTCGAATTAACAGCCTCAACCGCGTGGGTAATTTAAATCTGATCACTACCTCCCTTGACGAAACACAACTAGATTTTTCCAATTTGACATGCCAATTTGTTCGCAGGAATTCAAATACGGTAGACGACCGATCCGATTTCCCAACTATACATCAATACAACTCCCACCCAACGTGCACTTTGAGCTGAAATCGGATCAACTTTAAGGGACAATTGCCACTATCCTATATACCGGAGAGATAACGGATACTGAGTTGAAAGGTTTTTCAGTGCGGGTTCATATCTCACTATTTTTTTGTCGAAATGATAATCGGGCTAAAGCTAAAAGGAAATTGGTTGAGCATGAGATTAATCATGCCTAATGGAATATTAGAATGGGTTTAAGTGTAATGGTGATAGGTGGAGGAAGGAAGAGGCTTAAAAGGAAATTAAACCAAAGTAAAGAAATGAAAAAAAAATGGGAGAATGCTTGCACTTGTAATGACGCATGAAAGAGGAAAGGAATAAATGGTTTTTATTCAATTTCAATGTGTTTTCTTCAAGACATTTCATATACTAAATTTAGATGAATTCATCTAACAACCACATAAATATTAGATTTTTTTCTAAATCTAGCTTTAACAAAGTCAAATAGAAAATCTGATCAGCCATAAATTTCTCAAAGTTTTCAATTCGGCCCCCTTTTACTGCTTGTTCTCCAATTTAGCTCGATTTTCTTGTTAACTCGAATTTCGATATTCCAACTATATACCTAATAAAATTAAACTAAAATTACCAAAATTGATTGCATTAAACATACAAATTCAACTTGTTGTTGTGATCGCCAAATATCTCTTATTTGCAATTTTCAAACTATCTTTTCTTAAGTGTCTTGACCTTTGATGGCGAAGCATGATTAGTGGGTAGTTTATTGATTCCTATTACTCTCCTTAAAGATGTAATACCGAATGAACAAATAATAACGTGTTTTAACGTAAAAGGGGAATCTTTATAATTGTTTTCTCAAACTTTGAAACAAGTCAAAAGTTTTGAATCTGTCAGTAATGACCCGGTCCGTTGGATGGATTGTTTGACTGATTGGTATACGCCATGTCTTCCTAACGGGCTAAAGGGTATTACACTTTGATGATTACTTTGCAAATGTTAATTCACCTATTTTTTATTTTTTTAACTTCTATTCTTGAACTAACCATTTTTTTCTCCTAAGCTTTATTCGATTTTTGATATAACAAAAAGGAGAAGAAAGCAAAGGTAAATTGTTGATTTTGATTAATTAATGTTTGATATTGTTCTTAATTAATATTATGCAAATTATGAAAATTTAGTGACCATTATTTTCTAAGTAAAAATTCTATTAAACCTTAAATTGAAAATGACTTTTATAAAGGGGGGCAACTTATTAAAAAATAAATTGACCAAATGATATATTATATCAAAAAAGAGAAATTGTTATACCAAGCTTTATTTGATAATATATTTTGATACAATAAATTAAAATATTTTTGAATAAAAATTAAAGTTGAACAAAATTGGCAAAAATTGTATATTCAAATGAAGTCTAAAAGATAAAATTTGAACCTATTACTTTGAACTCTTAGAAATTTTTTTGAATCAATATTTAAATCAAGTTAAAATGGTTTCAATCAAGTAAGAAATTTTCAATCAAAGTTAAATTGTTTTTAAAACAAGTTAGTATATCTTCAGGTCAAAAAGTATCGATACTTTTTCTACCAAGTATTGATAGTTTCCAAAATATCGATATCCCTCCAAAAATCGATATCAAATTGACATTCTATTTGTTAAACAATTTAGCTAACTATCGATCCAATATCGATTTTTTTCATATGGTATCGGTAAAAGTCCATTGGTATCAATATCGTTAGCTTAAACAGTAATTGAAGTTTGCACTAAATGCTAAAAATATTGATACCTTGTTAGCAAGTATCGATACTCGTGGTTATAAGTGAATTAAATGCACTGGTTATTTCATCCCTACTGGCTCTATTCATTTCTCCAACAACCACAACGATTAGAAATCAATTAGGGATATAAATACCAGCTTTCAAAGGTCCTAAAACAACAAGAGATAATATCAAGCTTAAAGATCAATAAAAAACAACCTTGTGCTTAAAATTCTCAACAATTTTCTTTAAGCACACTTATGAACTTTCATTGTATTCATTTAGCTCAAGTGTTTCTCTTTGTATTTAAGCTTAATTTACAAATATTCTGATCTTGTAAGGGTTTGTTCTTAGTTTGGTTATTTGCTATTTTCTTTGAGAGGATTTTGCCTTAAGGTTTGGGTAGAAACCTTGAGGGAGTTTGTATGGTTAAACATTTTTCTCAAAGATTATCAAATTAGTGAATTAGGGAAAATCCTTAGTTGTGGAAAACTAAGTTAGTGAAGTAGACAATTGAGGTTGAACCACTATATATCGACGTGTTCATTGTCTCTATCTTTTTCTTAGCAACAACAAAATTTTTAATAGGTCAATCCATCCCCCTCTTGACAATTTCGAGTTGATTATTCGAGCTAATAGGAATGTGTGTGGTCGAGCATGGTTCTACCTCTTAAAGGGAAATATATTCGAATTCTCTTGGTATTTGACTTGTTTGGATTTTATGCTAACCATTTGTTGTAGGGTTTTATAAAAAATGCTAAAGGGGAGATTGTTAGAACTTTGCATGTTCGAATAGCAAATAGATTGACAGCTTTGGCATAGTTAAAGTCTTTGGGTTGGCATATTTGAGTTTTAATGGCTTATGTTTTAATATTTTTTTTAGCGACAAATGATAAGAGAATTTTTTTGATAAAGTGGAATATGATCATCATCCAATTGACAACCTTGAAAAGGAAGGAGAGAAGTTTGAACTTTAGTGGATCCTTATCTATCCTTATCTCTGGAGAGTTTAAAATTTAATGGAAAGTTTTTTTATGGAGGGATCTATTTGATTATTTTTCAAGATAATTAATGAGATAATTTCATATTTTAAAGGAGAGCTTAAAGCCTATCCAAACACTATCAGATGATTACTTGAAGAGGTTCATAAATAGGTTGTTAGCCGACTTCTTTTTTACCAGTGGGGGGTGTACTTAGACATTGCTTGTTTGGAGATTTTTATTGAGAGATATTGTATGTAATCTGAGGTATTTGAAGAGAGTGATTTGTAAAAATTGGGGTCAGTGCTGGGGCTAGAATTACTTCTTTATGTAAGGGTAGATAGGGCCAATAGGTGATTGGATAATTGTTGAATAAAATTATTCTCTGAGCAAGGCTCCACAATTGTAAGATTGGAGAATCTGAACTACATTAACAAATATCATTTTTTGATTCTCTTTTTACTTATCTCTTTAACTCACTTATGTTTTCGATTGATTGTGCAAACTCTCTAGTCTACCTAGATTCTATTCTAACAACAATTAGAATGAAACTTTTTTTCAAGTGCAAATAGAGGGCTTTTTCAATAAAAAAAAATATAGAGATTAAAACTCAAGTTTAAGCATGATAAAAAGACCAAAATCATAATATGACTGAAGGCAATCTATACCAAACACAATCATCCCTAATATATAGTATAATACAAAATAAATATCAATACATTTTTATAAATTTACATATTATAAATTCAACTAATAGATTTATCATTCGATATTTATTTATAGTGCATGCTAATATGGGCTAAAGAATATTCATTACCCCAAGACATTTCTTATGTGACATGTGTCATGGCCTTTTGCTGTTTTTCTTTTTTAAGATTATATAACAATGATCAAATTTTAGTTTTAGTTCCTATGCTCATATTTTGATTTTTAATCTCTATACTTTAATTTTTAACATAATTTTTTTAGATAATTTATTCCATCTTTAATGATAATGGATAATTTTCTCTGCACTATTCACAGTTTTCTCTCTATCTTTTGACAGTTGTCTGCATTTTTCGCAGTCTCTTTCTTGATTTATGATTATTCTATTTTCAGACTTTCTTAAAAGACATGGTGGACGCCTTTGCGGATCTTTCTTTAGATGATGGCGAAGTCAACTCGATTCAACTTGTGTCTGATTCGTCTGATGGTGTTGTCTCTTATATCCACTACTTTGTGGGAACATTCCTTACTTCCAGTGGAATTAATTTCCAGGCAATGAAGTTTACTTTGGCCAATGTATGGCATCTAGTAGGAGGAGTTGCCATTACTGATATGGGAAATGATCGAATCTATTTCGATTCTTTTTTGAATTGGATGTAAATAGAGTTATGATGCATGGTCCATGGACGTTTAATTCGCATCTGCTCATTTTGCATCAGTTGAAGGAGGGTGATGACCCCTTGACTGTCCCTTTATCCTGGGTGGATTTTTGGATCCTTATTTATGATGTGCCAATGGGATTCATGTCTGAAGCTGTGGCCAGGCAGTTGGGCGACTTTGTAGGTTCATTTTTGGAGTATGATAGTTCTTCCTCACAGCTTAGTTACAAGAGAATCATGTGGGTCCGAGTTCGTGTTGATGTTCGAAAATCTTTAAAAAGAAGAAAAAGCATTACTCTTCCCAATGGTAAGTCGAGTTTTGTCAGATTTGAATATGATAAACTGACATTATTCTGTTTTATTTGTGGAAAATTAGGCCATTGGGAAAGTTAGTGTCCGATTAGAGCTCATAATCCGCACCATAATTTCACCTTCCAATGGGATATTTCACTTCGAGCACAACCACGAAGAAACCAAAGTTGGAAGAGTAAGTGGCTGGTGGAGGAGGAGGGTGGTTCGGCTATAAAAATTTGAAATCCCGTAAGTTCAGATGGCAGGAAGTTTTCTAGGGATATAATTGGCGAAAAAAGGATTTTGGCAATCAATCTGATTTGGTGCAACAACGTTCTCTTTCTATAGTTGGAACGGTCAACGATTCTGTTAATGCTGGAATTATTAATGCTGTTGCGGTGGCAAATATTAATAATAAGATTTTGGAGAAGAAAGCTATTTGGGTGGGCCAATATGAAATGGATAATCCTATTAAATATTCTGATGGACTCAAATGCCCACGTGTTCATTATTCAACTTTAGGAGTTTCAGCTCAAGATGATTCGAATGAGGTTATGAGGGATCATATTATGGTGGCCACTCCTAATATATTGGTAGGCCTTGCTAATAAGGCCAACCGAGAGCAATGAAGCTTCTTAGCTGGAATGCTCGGGGTTTGGGAAGGCCTCGAATAGTTCATCGTCTCCGGAGTTTGCTGCGGGACATTAATCCCTCTGTGGTTTTCCTTATTGAGACGAAACTACAAGGTTCGAGTATGGAGGAGGTTAGATAGAAATGTGGGTTTTTTAACAGGGTCGATGTTGATTCTGATGGTAGAGGTGGAAGCCTATCTTTGGGTTGGTGAAATGATGTTGTTACTTTGAGATCCTTTCTAGAAGACACATCGATGTGATAACTGATAAGGATTCGGAGGGTAAAACTTGGAGATGTATGGGGTTTTATGGGGCACCTGAGGAATTTCGTAGAGATGAATCATGGAGATTATTGCGCACTCTTGATAATAGTCCTAATATCCCATGGCTTGTGATCAGGGACTTTAATGAAATTATTTACTCAACTGAAAAACAGGGTGGTCTTCCTCGATGAGAAGCACAAATGAGAAAATTTCGTGAAGCTTTATCTGATTGTTCGTTGGTAGATTTCGGCTTTACGAAAAACTGGTACACTTGGGAACGGGGTCGAACAAATGTTAATAATATTAGGGAATGACTTGATCGAGGAGTGGCGACTGATGCTTGGGGTGCATTATTTCCTTCTTACAGTGTCAAACATCTCCCTCATGGTTTTTCTGATCACTATTCTATTCTTTTATCCACGGGTATGGTTTATGATAGAATGCGACATAGTCATTTTCGTTTTGAGGCAGCTCGGTTGCTTGAGGATAGTTGCGAAAACAAGGTTGGAAATTTATGGATTGCTTCTGTTGGTAATATCCTTAAAAGGTTACGGGCTATTGGTTTGGGATTGAATTGGTGGTTTGAGAAATTAAAGAAGGAAAGGAGTTTTGCGAGAAAGGATCTTGAACAGCGTCTTGCTTATCTTTGTGATCAGTATCCGTCTAATGAGGTGTTGGGGGAAATGGTGGAAACCAAGCTTTTCATTAACCGAGAGATGGATTGTGAGGAGCTCTACCGGGAGCAACGTGCCGGCGCTAGCTGGCTAAAAAATGGTGATCGGAACACGCCTTTCTTCCATAATTTTGCCACCGATCGTATGAGACGAAATAGAATTTATTGTCTGTTTAATTTGGTCGAAATGATGACATGCTGAATTTGGCCACCAAGTATTTCTCAACCTTGTTTATATCGGTAGGGGTTGAAGGTCCTCAATTTATTTTAGACGGGGTGGAAAGTTGTATTTCAGGTTCTTTGAACGAGAAGCTTGATCAACCTTTTACTTATGAGGAGGTTTGCTTTGCTCTCAAATCTATGTTGCCTCTAAAAGCTTCGGGTGAGGACGGACTTGGAGCCATCTTCTACCAACGGTTTTGGCACATTATTGGCCATGAGGTGGCAGATTTCTGCATTAAAAGTTTGCGAGGGATGCACAGTTTGTCTAAGATAAACCAGACAAGAATAATACTCGTTCCAAAGGTCAGTGATCCTACTCTAATGTCTCAATTTTGCACTATTAATCTGTGTAATATATTATATAATATTATTTCAAAGATGCTAGTAAATAGATTTCAAAAAGTTTTACATCTTTGCATTGAAGAGGCATAGAGTGCGTTTGTCCTAGGACGTCTCATATCTGATAATATCATCGTCACCTACGAAATTTTACACTTAATGAGAAAGAGAAGTTCGGGTGGACTTGGCTTTTTTGCGCTCAAACTCGACATGAGTAAGGCGTACGATCGATTTGAGTAGGAGTTTGTTCTGTTGATGCTCGGACTTATGGGTTTTGGTGAGTCTTGGACTGAGAAAATTTGAATATGCCTTGAGACTGTTTCTTATTCTATGGTCCTTAATGAAGAGGTTGGGGAAACCTTTTAGCCTTCTCGAGGACTGAATTAAGGAGATCCTCTCAGCTCGTACTTGTTCTTAGTTTGTGGGGAAGGGTTGTCTGCTCTTTTTCGTTTAGCTGTGGCAAACAGAAGTTTGAAAGGGTACCAAATCAATAGATATGCTCTTTTAGTGACACACCTTTTCTTCACAGATGATAGTCTCATCTTTGGAGAGGCTACGGTTAAAGGGGCAAATGGTTTAAAGAATTGTCTTCTTAGTTTGTGAGGAAGGGTTGTCTGCTCTTTTACGTTTGACTGTGGCAAACAGAAGTTTGAAAGGGTACCGAATCAATAGATATGCTCTTTTAGTGACACACCTTTTCTTCGTAAATGATAGTCTCATCTTTGGAGAGGCTATGGTTGAAGGGGCAAATGGTTTAAAGAATTGTCTTAATTCTTATGCGAAGTGTTCGAGAGAAGTTGTTAACTTCAACAAGTTTAGGCTATCCTTTAGTGCAAATATCAGTTCCTTGAACAAGACTGATGTGTGTAATGTTTTAGGTGTGAACTCGTATGTTAATTAGGAGCGATATTTGGGCTTACCGTTGGTTATCAGGCGAAATAAGAAACAAGCATTCCGTGATATTAAAGAAAGGGTTATGAAGAGGGTCTTAAATTGGAGTGTTAGGATGTTATCTATAGGTGGCCAAGAGGTGTTGATTAAAGTCATTTTGCAAGCGATCCCCTTGTACACAGTGTCTTGTTTCTTACTACCAAGTTCTTTTTGCAAGGAATTAGAAGGTGTTATTGCACGTTTTTGGTGGCAGAAGAGTGCAGGAAGGAAAGGGATTCATTGGTGCTCTTAGAGTTCTTTATGTGTTTCTAAAGGGGAAAGGGGGATGGGATTTAGGGACTTGGGCAAATTCAACATGGCATTACTCACTAAGCAGGGATGGCGGTTGATGGATAATCCGGAATTGCTTTCAGCAAGAGTCCTTCGCGCAAAGTACTTTCGAAGCTCTACTTTTTTGGATTCACGGTTAAGCTTTGCTTCTTCTCTAATATGGAGGAGTATATGGTCATCTAAGGCAATGTTACAATCGGGTTTAGGGTGGCGAATTGGAGCAGGACTCTTGGTTTCTATATGGTCCGACTATTGGTTGTTGGGGAAAAACAAAGAGTTAATTCGTACTAATAGAATTGATGGTTTGGAACGGGTGAGTGATTTGATTAGCCAGGGTAGAAATTGTTGGAATAAATATCTTATTGAAGATCATTTCTTGTCGGATGATGTGAGTAAAATTGTGAGCATTCCCCTTCCTACTTTCGATTGTTTAAACAAACTAGTTTGGTTTAAGGAACATTCAGGCATCTCTATACTGAAAGTGGGTTCTCTCTCCTTTTGTCACCCATAGGGATGGATGAGGTGAAATCGTCTATGTTTAAGTCTATTTGGGCTCTGTCTTGCCCTGCGAAGATTAGAATCTTATTATGGCGATTTATGAATAATTATGTACCCTATTTTTAGAATTTGCATTTTCAACGTATTATGCAGGTTGACTTGTGCCCTCATTGTAATGTGGAAACTGAATCTGTCTTTTCCACATTACTTGTGATTGCTCTTTTGCCAAACAGACCTGGTCTCGATTAAACTATCAGTGGCCAAGGCAGGTAGCAGATCGGGGTTTTGTGGATTGGTTGCATTGGCTTTTTTCCAATTACAGTAATAACAGGGAGGAAATAGCGATTACAGTATGGGCGGTCTGGTATGCCCGTAACAAACTAGTTCATGAGCATCATTCTCAAAGTGTGGAAGCTATAGTTACCTTAATTCGAGGATTTGGTCAGGAGCTCCAATTGGTATCGGTACCTCCTCAACATACCCAGCCTCATGCTATAGTCTGTTGGAATCCTCCACCAGCAGATTGGGTTAAACTAGTTTAATCATGACAAAAACGATATATCATAAATTAAATGGCTACCAATAATTAACAAATAATGCACAATAAAACAATCATGGCAATAAATGTCAATAAGCTAAAAATATTCACAAATCATAAAAAAAATAATAGGCAAATTAATATAATTAAAACAAAAAAATAAAAAAAATTGTATAAAAATGCCATGTATAAAAAAAATTAATAACTAGATACAATTTAACAAGACAGATATGTAAATAAAAAATAAAAAAATCAGCAACAAATAAATAAATTAATTAATTAATTAAAATCATACAAAAAAATTAAAATTATGCTAATGAAATAATACAATAATTAAGATCAACAAATTAAATAAATAAATTCCTGTAAATAAAATATAATGAGGATCCAATTAAATAAAAATTAAAATAATAGCGTCAAAAATTAAAAAAAAATAAATCAGTGGGCAGAATTAAGTTAGGGATCAAATTGTGAATGCTAACAAATTGATAGGCCGAATTAAAATAACAAAAATAAAGCAAAAAGGATTAGATTGAAAGCCTTCAAAAAAGCAGAAAGGCGGATCCTAGGCTAAGAGCGGGTTTAATTTTCGGGTTTTCTCCAAAAGGAAGTCGTTTTGGAGCTTATTGACTAAGCCCAAAACGGCGTTGTATTAAAAGGACTATTTAAACCAAATTTTTAAGGAAAAAATCACTTTTTCATTTAAGCCTAAAAAAACTCTTTTTATTCTCTCCTTTTCTCTCAACAACCCCTATACCTTCAAACCATTGGCCACCACTCCTCCACCGTGAGCCGCCGTTAACCGACACCGATGACCACTGTCTACGGTGGTTGGAATCTCAAAAAAAATCTTTTTTTCTTTTAAAACCTTTTTTTAGAAGACCCAAACCTAGATCTATTATTTTTTATAAAAAGGTGACCCACATATTTTTAAAAAAAAATAGGAATCTCTTCGGGTTTTTTCAAAAAAAAATCCCTCCGATGAGGAAGAAGACTGATCGACACAAAAAAAAGGTAAAAATGTCAAAAACCCTAGATCTATTTCGAATAAAAATGCTACCTTTACTTTGCTTTTGACCGCTTTTTCTTGCGTATTTGATTGCTAAAAAAACTTTTAATATTATTTCCAAGTAAGTAAAAATTACATTTGATTTTGGTGTGTTTTTATAACACTGTTTTACACCGAATTTTTGAATTTTTCGGTGTGAATCTAAACTCCGTATGGATCGTGGAGTCTAAGATTCGAGGGAAACGATGATGAAAGCGGCAACGGTGGCAACAACGGCAGCGTGGATGAGGGTGCGGTTGCAGATCCCTAACAAATTAAGTTTTTTTTTTTGTTTGTGTTTATTGTTTTGGGCTACTTGGGCTTAATTTAGGTTAGGCTTTTAAGGCTAATTTGGTTTGGGTTTTGGGTAGATGGAATTGGGATTGTGTTTTGTTTTTAATTTTATTATTTATTTGTTTGTTTGTTTATTTATTTATAAAATAATAAAAAACAAAATTAGGATGTAAAGGCCCAGACAAAATTGGGTTCGTACAGTTGCCTCTCTTTGCTTGTAGTCGTGTAATGGGAATGGGGCAAAGACTCAAAAGAAGACCAGTTTCGTCCAGTCTTGCTGAATTTCATCCTCTGATGTTTCTCTTTTTCAATAACTCGTTCATTGGTTACTCCATTCCACTATTTCTGCTTCACTGCTA
Organism: Kokia cookei; assembly: GCA_039519145.1. NCBI lineage: Eukaryota > Viridiplantae > Streptophyta > Magnoliopsida > Malvales > Malvaceae > Kokia > Kokia cookei. Next base: position 12,510,568 of record CM076907.1, on the reverse strand, counting down.
CCTTAGGAAGATAGGATTCAATATTATAGCTTTTTCTGCTCCAGTACATCTTTAGGGAGATAAGACTTGCTAATGTAGTCTCAATCCAATTCACTGTAACTTCAAAAATTTAGGTTTTGATGTTGTAGCTTTATCTTGCTCCACTGCAACTTCAGAGAGATGAAGATTTACTTCCCTAGCTTTAACCTGATCCACTATAACTTCAGGGATATAGGATTTGATTTCATAACTTCACTCCATTCTAGTATAATTTTAATAGAGATCGAGGTCTGCTACAGTGAGTTTTAATTCGCCCCTCTATAACTTTAGGGGTATAAGATTTTCTCTTGTAGCTTCAATTTGTCTTTTTCTAGCTTTAGGAGTATAAGATTCGCCTTTGCAGCTTCAATCTACCCCTGATATTCACCATTGCGGATTTAATCTACCCCTCTTTCAGCTTCAGGAGTATAAGATTCGCCCATGTGGCTTTAGTCTGTCCCTCTATAGCTTTAAGTGTATGAGATTCATCATTGTTGCTTCAATCTACCCCTCCACAGTTTTAGGGGTATAAGATTCATTGTTTTGTCACGCCATTCTCTAAGGATATGACCTATGTAATCTGTTTTATGGGCCTCTATCTAAACCATGTAACTAGGATGCTATGATTTGAATGAATCAGATGCTCCTATCTAAATGCGCATGAATGATGCTGATATGAATGCAAAGATGTCATATTTTTGGATGATTTTGTTTTTTAGTCCTTAGATCGTCATTGATCATCCTTTGCCTAAGTTTTAACATTGATGTGTCACCATGCCTTTCTTTCAAGTTTGGTGCTCTCGATATGAAATTTTAAGAGGTATTCATAAACTGTTACTATTTGTTTCAGGACCTCTTCAACCCTTGGATTAGGTTATTTCTGACTAGTGGTCCTATTCATGTCCCTATACTATTTAGAATTTTCCAAAGCAATATGCAGAAATCATTTTATACCTTTATATCGTCAAGTCCATTAACCATTATTTCAATGCAAAAAATACTTTGAGTAGAGTTATAAAAAAACAAATAAGATTGAATTTATTGGAAACAAAACTTGAATGAGAATGAATAAAATCAATATCAAGCATTGGTTCAAAGAATGACAAACATTAAACAATGGTCAAAATTGCAAACATTGATCCAAGAATGGCAAATGTTGGTAAAAAATTACACATATTGATCCAGAAGTTAAAGTGAGCAAAGAAAAATAAAATCAGATTCCTTAGATATCAACATATGAATTTCTTCGAGCAAACTTGATAAAGACCACCCTGAGCCTGATGTGTACCCATGAGAACTATTGCACTTCTTCAATGCCCAAGATGTAATGTCTCTCCATCCTGTTACTTTTGAGAAAGAAGCCCATTTCATGCCCAATATTTGATCCAAATCTGAGCCGTCATTTCAGGTTTTCTACTCAAATCTCCTTAGGCTTCGAGACGCCTTTTGCGGGTTTTTATCTTAGCCTCTCTATTTTTAGGGTTTGAGTCACCCTTTGTGGGTTTTCAACTCAAACTTTTCCCTTTTTTTCTTTTTTTAGGTGAAGTATTTCTTCACTGAATCTGAGTTCACAGGGTTTGACAAATCCTTACCATCCATTTCAGCTAGAATTAAAGCTCCTCTAGAAAAGACTTTTTTTACCACATATGGGTCTTCCCAATTTGGCATCCATTTGCATCGGAAGTCCTTTTGCATAGGAATGATCTTTTTTCAAAACTAGATCTGCCTCATGGAACTCTCTAAGACGAACCTTTTTTTATCATAAGCCCTTATCATCAATTTTTGGTACATTTGGTCATGTTGGATAGCTTTCAGCCTCTTCTCCTCAAGTAGGTTTAGTTAGTCATATCTTGACTGGATCCATTCTGCCTCATCTAACTTTACTTCTGATAAGACTCGAAAGGATTGAATCTCGACTTCAATGGGTAAGACTGCCTCCATTTCATATACTAATGAGAAAGGTGTTGTCTTAGTAGAAGTTCTGACAGACATTCGATAAGCGTAAAGAGCAAATGGTAACTTCTCATGCCAATCTTTATAAGTCTTTGTCATTTTCCCCACAATATTCTTGATGTTCTTATTAGCTACCTCCACTGCCCCGTTCATTTTTGGGTGATACGGTACTGAATTATGATGCTTAATCTTGAAATGACTACAGACTTCTACTATCGTGCTATTATTCAAGTTCAAAGCATTGTCGGATATGATCTTCTTTGACATTTCATACCACCATATAATTTCTTTCTTTAGGAGTTTGTTGACCGCTGATTTCGTAACATTAGCGTAAGAAGAAACTTCCACCCATTTAGTGAAGTAATCGATGGCCACAAAAATGAATTTATGCCTATTAGAAGCTTTTGGCAAGATTCGTCCAATGACGTCCATGCCCCACATAGAAAAAGGCCATGGGGAAGTCATAACATGAAGAGGTGGATGAGGTACATGGACTTTGTCTCCATAAACTTGGCACTTGTGACATTTCTTAGTGTATGTAATACACTATCCTTCCATGGTTATCATGAAACCATTGACATGCGTTCCACAAACGCCCTCATAAACTTCTTCTAGGATCTTCTTGGCCTCAACAGCATCAACACAAATCAACAACGCTTGACTTTTTCTCTTTTTGTACAAAATATCTCCATTAAGGACATAATCAATTGCAAGCCTTCTCAACGTCCTTTTATCATTCTCGGTGACTTGCTAAGAGTACTTGCGGTCTTTAACATATTGCAAAATTTCTTGGTACCAAGGGTGATTATCCTTTTTCTTCCCCTTTAATGTTGTAGCAATGAGCTGGAACCTCGTATATACTCATATAAATAGGCTTCATATCTTCTTACTTATTGACCATAATCATGGAGGCAAGGGTATCCAAAGTATCAGCCACCTAATTCTCCTCTCGCAAGAGGTAATGGAAGGTGATGTCCTCAAATTTTTTAATTAACTCGAAAACTAACTTTTGATAATCAATCAACTAAGAATATCTCGTTTCCCATTCACCCTTGAGTTGATAAATTACCAACGCAGAATCCCCATACACCTCTAGAACATTGATATTGTGTTCTATAGCTGCATGAATATCCATGATACATGCTTCATATTTCGTCATGTTATTTATACAATCGAAGTCAAGCTTGCTTGTTAGAGGGTAATGACCTCCTTCTAAGGATACCAAAACTACCTCAATTCCATTACCAATGGCATTCAAAGCACCATCAAAATTCATTTTTCATGGTTACCCTTCTGAAATTCCTTCTTCTGTGGTTGCAACATACATTAGATCTTCATTTGAGAAATCGAAATCTAATACTACTAGCTAGAAAATCTGCTATTGCACTCCTTTTTATCGCCTTCTGATTCACATAGACTATATCAAATTAAGAGAGCAACATTTGCCATCTAGTCATTCTTCCATTCAATGTAGTTGACCCCATCATGAACTTAAGAGGATCAAATTTTAAAATCAACCAAGTTGTATGGTACAACATATACTGCCTCTACCTTCGGGTAGTCTAAACCAAAGCACAACATAATTTCTCAATTGACGAATATCCCATCTTGCATTCAGTGAACTTCTTGCTAAGATAATATATTGCTCTTTCTTTCTTTCATGACTCATCATGCTAGCCTAATACGCATCCCATAGAGTTTTCGAATATGACCAAGTACAAGATCAAAGGTTTGTCTGGATTTGGTGGCATCAAAACTGGCGCATTGGACAAGTAATGTTTAACCTTGTCAAAAGTCTTTTGGCATTCATCATCCCACACTCCTGGGTTATGTTTCTTGAGAAGACGAAAGATAGGATCACACTTCTCAATTAGTCGTAAGATGAACCGAGCGATGTAATTTAATCTCCCTAGGAATCCTTTAGCTTCCTTTTGAGTACGTGGTGGTGGTAACTCCTGTATAGCTCTAACTTTGTCTGGATCGATCTCAATTCCCCTTCTGCTAACCACAAAGCCTAACAACTTGCTTGAAGCAGCCCCGAAAGTACATTTGTTTGGATTCAACTTCAACTGAAACTTTCTCATTCTTAAGAACAACTTTCCTAAAACTTCCACATGTTCCTCTTTTGTTCGAGACTTTACGCTCATATCGTTGACATAAACTTCAATCTCCTTGGGCATCATATCATGGAACAAAGTCACCATAACCCTTCGATATGTTGCCTCTGCATTCTTCAGTCCAAATGCCATAACTTTGTAGCAAAAGGTTCCCTACATGGTCATGAATGTTGTTTTATCCATATCTTCAGGATGTATCTTTATCTGATTGTACTCGAAAAAATCATCCATAAAGGAGAACAAAGAATGGCCAGTTATATTGTCCACCAAGGTATCGATATGAGGTAACGATAAATTTTCTTTCAGACTAGCCTTGTTTAAGTCCCGATAATCCATGCACATTCGCACTTTCCCATCCTTCTTCAAAACTGGCACTATGTTGACCACCAATTCTGAGTATTTTACCGCTTGTACGAAATCGACATCAAACTATTTTCTGACCTCTTCTTTTATCTTCAAGAGTACATTAGGTCTTATTCTTCGAAGCTTCTGTTGGACCGGTTTACACTCTTCTCTTATGGGGAGCTTGTGCACCATGATATCAGTATTTAGACCGGGCATGTCTTGATACAACCATGTAAATACATCTTTGAACTCTTGAAGCAAATTAATAAGATCTCGCCTCTTTTCTACAGAGATACAGGTCCTAATCTTCACCTCTCTTTTTTCAGTTTCATCCTCTAAACTCATAACTTCTATTGATTCTTTTTGAGGTAGGATCTGTTTCTTGTCTTGCTCAACCATCCGTAATAGTTAAGAGATAAATCACAATCTTGAGCATCTTCAAAGTCTTAAGATTCCTTCGAACACACATCCTACTCAAAATGAGGCTCTAAGTCGGTAATAACGTTACTCATATCATTGATATCTAGGACCTGTTATATGAACTAAAAGGATCTAAAGAATAAATGAATTTAAGAATGTTTATTGCGGTCTGAGATGAATGAAAAGAATAATGAGAATGTTTGCTAATTTGGGTGAAAGAAAGTGCATCATTTTTATTGGAATAAAAGCTAATGATTATGTGTCCTTTACAAAAAGATCCCTACTACTCTCGGGCTTAAAGCAACAAATGTGTTTTGATATTACTTTGGACCAGTCCTAAAAATTATAGGGAGCTATTCCGTAGTCTAGTTGTCCAGAATGCTTCCGAGGGCATAAGGACGAATTCCTGACAAGTTCCTTTGCTCACTTCTATCCTCAAAAATAGTACTGATGCTCAGGTTTTCCATTGCTTCAATCATATTATTTTCTGTCAGCTTTTGCTCGGGATTAATAATAACTCCTGACATAAATGTCTTCGATATATGAGGAAAGACTATTGGTTCATATTTGATTTCTTCTCCACTTATTCGTGCTCTTCTCATTTCCCGCCTCTTCTACAACTCTTCTCTTCTTTGTTTCACATCTGGCTTGAATCTTAAGTCAAAGAGATCGTGTTTATCTGGAAATACTGGCACAATGATCCTTTCTTGGAAATATGTTTATAGTCCTCTTCCCGGTAAAGCTCCTCTTTCAACCGTCAATTTTAAACCTATCTAGATATTTGCAGACATTTTTTGTGTGAGGGTCCTATTTCCTTCAACTATGAAGGTAGCATTTACAAACTCCAAAGATCTAAAGGAGCATTGCATGGCCTCCTCATCTATACCAATGTAGGGCGCATCACTAGTCACTGATGCAATGATGTCCTCCTGGACTTTAATGGTAATTAATCGACCTTCTATCACTAATTTTAACTTTTGATGTAGGGATGACGGTACTACCCTTACAAAATAGATCCAAGGTCTTCCTAACAAGCAATTATAAGTAGGGTTAATGTCCATCACCAAAAAGTCCATCTCATATGTGTTCAGACCAATTAGGAGCGGTATCTCAATTCTGCCCATCACTATTCTCTCAATTCCGTTGAATGCCCTAATTATGTTGTGGCATGCCTTAATGTAGGAGCTGTCAGTTTGCAATCTATTCAGTGTCGTCAATGGTAAAACATTCAAAGTAGAACCATTATCTACTAATACTCCTAGTAGCGTGTATCCTTTGCATCGAGTCGTGATGTGTAGAGCTTTCGTTGAGCCCTTTCATCAGCGACATATGTCTCGTTCAACACCTTTATTAGCGCACTACTATAAGTTTTTAAACTTAACAGTAAGGCTAAAATTGATATGCTAGCTGGTTGCTTATGTAACTGTTCCATCATGCTGTACACGCTATGTTTTAGGAATTTCAGGAATTCTTTTGTCACCTTATTAGTTATCGGTTTATTCACTGGTATCTCAGGTTTATTACTTTTTCTCTCATCATGCCCAACTACTAGGACTTTTTCTTTGCTGGCTTCACTTTTTGCATCTGTCTCTTTATAGCATCTCTCACTACGTGTGACGAGACTTACATCTTTCTTCGATCCTTCCTCTTTCGGCACCATCACGTTGTAGTCATAACTCTACGGTATCCTTTTATTGTCCTTATAAGGAAATGTCGCAGGTTTCTGAATGATAACTCGTGGTGTTATTTGTTCTCTAACCTCATTACCCCTTAGCCTGAATATGATTACCACTGGTAGGTTGGCCTTATAAGCTCTTTCTGATGCTCTTTCTGATGCCCTTTCTTCAGAAGTACAAATATCTTGTTCTTTTATATCCTCCATCTCCTTAAAGAACTCAAGCTCCTTATTATCCATCAATTTTTGTACCAAGGCTCGAAACTCGACACACCCTTGGATTCTATGCCCCTCAATGGCATGAAACTCATAGTAATTTTCAATTCTTGTTATGACGTCTTCCACATCTTGTACAATCACACTCAAGTTGATCATCTGCTACCAAACCCACTTTAATGGAGATTTGACCTCCTCAATATCATTCTTAATCCTCTTTCTCTTTTCCTCCATTATTGCATTCACCCCCTAATCAGGATGATTGGCTAAGGGATTTCCAGCCACATTGGGTCTTGATGGTTCATCAAACTTCATAATTCCCATTTTAATGAACCTCTCAATTAACTTCTTGAAGGTGGTGCAATTGTCAATTGAGTGTCCAGTTATTTTTACATGGTAATCGCATTGAGTATTTGCATCATACCATTTTAGGAATAGGGGTTGTATTGGCTTCAAATAATATGAGGACACTACACGGGCGTCGTATAGATTCTTGTAGATCTCCTTGTACGTTATTAGGATAAGGGTAAATTGAACTCTTTCAATGTTCGGCCTCGAGCTTGATTCTTATATTGGAATGTTTTGCTAATTGGCTATCGAGGCTTTAAACTGCGTCACCATGACCGACTTTGTAAAATTTAGCTTGTATAAACCTACATTATTCACTTCACTATCCTTCCTTTTAAGAGTAAACCTCTTGGCACTTTCACCAGCATCAATCTTCTCACTTCTAATTGCGTTTTCAATCATTTGTCCTTATATGATCATATCGGAGAAGCTCTTTGTATAGTTTCCCAGTAAATGATTAATGTATAGTGCCTTCAAGGTACTAACAAAGAGCATGGTTGTCTCTTTTTTAGATAGTGGTGGTTATACCTGAGTGGCCATATCTCTCCACCTTTGGGCGTACTACCTAAAGTTTTCGCCTAGTTTTTTCTCCGTATTTTGCAACGTGATCCTATTAGAAGTCATGTCAGTCATGTGGTCATATTCTTCATGAAAGCCTGTGCTAAATCCTTCTAAGAACTAATCTTGGCACGACTTAATTGGTTGTACCACTTCGCAGCCTATCTCGTCAAACTATCCTAGAAGCTATGGATTAGTAGCTGATCATTATAGACGTACCCTATCATCTTTCTACAGAACATGGTGATATGCGCTTCTGGGCAACTCGTCTCGTTGTATTTCTCAAACTCTAGAGCCTTAAACTTAGAGAGAAGCACTAATTCTAAGACCAAACTCAATTCCTTTGCGTCTATCCCGCAGCAAACTTCAACTCCTTCCATCGCTCTGATTCTTTCCTCCAACCATTTACAGTGCTCCTCCAACTGTTTTGGAAGTTTGACTCTTGCCTTCTCTGTCTTTACCACCTCATCAAAATCCAGTATGAATGGATTAACTGAGTTATCTCTTGGGTTTGAACTAGAACCCATTTAGTAGTTCGTTGGCTTTGATGTACCAATCAGGTATGGCTGTGGTTTGATGGTGACCGATGCTCCTCGCACACATGTCTCTTACTGAGGTTGGCCATGCATAGGGGTGACACTCGAAAGATATAAAAGATCCTTACTCTCTTTTTTAGGGTTTACTACAAGACCCTTTCCTTTATCAGCTCCTTTAACCAATAATTGAGACAACTGATTGATGATATCCTTTTGGGATTCAATGATCTGATCCTTCATGTCCTGTTGCACTTTGGCTAGTTGTTTATGCAACTGTGCTTGCAACTGATCTTATATTTCCTTTTGAGTTTGCTCTAATTTTTTCAATCTCTAATCCATTGCTCTTGACTTAGTACGAGTACTGTAAGTGTGTTGGATTTTTTATTTTTCCAAAGTAACTAACTGTCATAATTTTAGTTAATTAAAGACACCTTCTTAAAATTTTAATGCTTGAAAACATGATGCGAAACTTTGTTAATGCTTTATGAATGTATAAAAGCATATGTAAGAAAGATATTGACTCTTAATCGAATTCTGATAGAATAACTTTACTAGAAAACAAATGTCTTTACATAAGATAATTACAAATAAGGCCTTGCCCTAATGCTCAGAGTCTTAATCTTTTGAAGGAGACATGCTAACTTTTGGCCTTTATCAGACACTGACTTATACTCTAAGCTCAAAGCATCGGCTTGAACAACTAACTTCTGCAAGTATTCTACCACTTCTCTCACTTGTGTCAATGCATCACCCATGACATGGTCCCTGTCTCTGACTTGCCTCTAAGAGCGTTGAAGTTTCATATTAATTGTCTCCAAGGTTCTTTCGAGGAACTCGATCCGAATCTCATAGTTTTGCAATGAAACTTCGAGTTCTCCAACCCTTCTCTTTAATCCTTCATTCTCAGCCTGGTTTGCTCTCAATTCCATCATAAAGTTGTAACTATGGCGCCTATGCAAAGACTCCTCTAACTCGATTATTCGAGCTTTCATCTCAGCTTTCTCGACCTGACTCTCTAACAGCTCACTTTTTATAGCATCTTCATAGACTTGAACATCTTGAAACTTTCTCTTCCACGGATCCGCTTGAATCCTTTCCTCTTGGACTTCTTGCTACCACTGTTCTGATGTTTTACCTAACCCAACGGTTCTCATTGACTGACGGAGCTTCTTGTAGTCCTTTTTCAAATTATCCAAGTCTTCCTCATCATGTCTCTTTTCTTTCCTTAGTTTATCGGCTTCTAACCTTTGAATATCAACATCCAATCCCAACTGCATCTTTTCTTTTTCTAATGTCTCTATCTTTTTCCTTAATTCAGAGCTTTTCTTTTCAAAGTCTTGCTTTATGAGCTTTAATTCTGATGGGACTACTTGCAAATGCTCTTCAACTGGGCGGACATTTTCGAGATTTGACACGAAAATGTTGTCATTGATTCTCCTACCCCTCCATTCATCATACTCCCGAGTTACCATGGGATTAACAGCAAATGGCTTCATTTTACGAACTTGATTCTAGGCATTTGATATCTCTCGGACTCTTTTCTTATTGTTCTCACCCTTGTATACAAACTCACACTAAGCTAAACCCTGAGTTGCTGGGATAAATTGCCTTGATCGGTACTGTCTCATCACTAACAAAAGGGCATATCCTATAGCTCTCGATATCCCAAGTAATGGAACCCAATCGAAATCTCCGCGTCGATAAAGAATTTCATCAGGAATGAACCACAGTGCTTACCATTCTATGTCTCCGTCTTGGAGACTATGGAGTATTGCTATCCACTTTTCCTCAAAAATGTCCTCTCGCCTTTGTGTAGTAACAAATTCCCTTAAAGGGGAATAACTCACAGAAAACACTCGGTAAGGAACTTTTTCCACCTTCCAAAAGTGGCTATGAAACCAAACCATCAATAGAGATGCGCAACCAATAAATCTCCCTTCTCTTTCTATTCGACTTGCATTTAATAATCTAAAAGTCTAGGCCAGAATCGTTGGAAAAGGTGTAACCTTCTTATCAAGCTGATTGAACAAATCAATGACAGCCTATTTTATGTGTCCTAATGCATTAGGAAAGAGAACCAGTCCATATAAACTATGAGCAAATATATCAGGCTTTTTTCTTACATTTGGATGCGCTACGATCAAATCTCATAAGATTTTCCAAGTAAAGTATTTGTTGTCGCCCTTCACCTTAATTCAAGCTGTAATCCATTGCTCGCTCATTCCTGTAATGTTCACCAGCTTCTTAAGAAAGGTTGGGACATCAGTAGTTCTCGAGTAGGCTTTGCTTACTTGAATCTTAGGGCAACGAAGTAAAGCAATATACTCCTCAATCGTGGGCACCATATCCATGTTCCCAAAGGTAAAACAACTATAAGTCGGGTTCTAGTACTATGCAAGAACTCGAAAGAGATGCTTGTCCACCTTAACTTCTAGCAAATATGGTAGATCCCCATACTTATGGTAGAAAGTCTGTTTCATTCCATTATCCTACTGATCCCAAATGTCCTTCAGCTCTTGTAAACTATTCTGAGTCACGCTAATCCGGGTGAAATCCCAATAATCTGATACATGACCTTCAGCTAGGCTGTCACCCTTCTCATGTTGTTTATCCTCTAACCACATATGCACGACCACATTGTCCTCTACCTTATCAAGATACCCTTTTTCCATGACCAGTTCTCTACTAGTAATCGAACTTAAATCAATACCTTTCCTAATATGAGGATGCAATGCAAAATAAGACAAGAATAAAACAAGTCAATACAATCATCATAAAATGTATTAACGAATTATACAACGAAGACCTTACATATCTATTTGAGTTAGTTGCTAAAAGTTCAGCATAGTTTCTACCTAGGGTGGGCACTTAAGGCTCATTATATGTGGTTTTGAGCTCTAAAGTAAGGGTACCCAAACCAGCAGATTCCTCAGTCCTCACCCATTATAGGCTCATAAGGACAAGTTCGGTTTAGAGGGACAAATTTCCCGTATGTTTGCATGGAAGTGAAAACTTAACGAAAATATAGGTACAAATGTATCTCGAAAGCGATCCACTATCCTACACGGAGGTGAAAACCTCACGAAGGAGTAGCTTCATACTTACACTTAAAAGGTGCTATGACAAACGCACTGTATGCAAAACTGTAGACATGTATAGTAATATCAACATACATTTATCAAAATAGCATATAAATCACAAAAAAGAAATACAAATGATCACAATTTAAATTAAAATCGAATTTTAAATTTTCGACAAAAAAGACCAAAAATAATCGACTTACGACTTGACTCTCTTATTGATCCCCAATGGAGTCTCCAAGCTGTCGAAACCTTTTTTTTTTGGAAAAGAGTCTCGATTTATATTTTGAAAAAATAAAAATGGAGTCGCCACCAATATTTTTAAAAAAATAGGTATAATTGGGTCAGCTTGTAAGATTTTTAAAATCATTAAAGTAATTTTGGTTTTTGAAACCATAAAACGGGTTCGAGAGTCGATTACGCATAAGGAAGGATTAGCACCTTTACACACTCAAAATTGGTACCTAATCTACTATTCAAAGTCTTGTTTGTTGAAGATTAAAAATTTGAGCAAAATTTAAATTATGTTCCATTAATGCATGAATGTCATGTTGCTTTATTGTAAAGAATATTTAGTTTTTATGAAGAAAGCTTGTTATTTCGAATTAATTGAAAAAAATCACATCTAGTAAGTTAGGACATAACAATTAAAATTTTCAAATATAACAAGCATTCTTCACTATTATTCCATAATCTCGTGTTTAAAACAAAAGATATTTAATTATCTCGATTCAAAGGAAAAAAATCACACCCAGTGAGTTAGGGCATGATTCTTCCAAGTTCTCAAAATAAAAAAATATTACCTCAATTTTTAGAAAACAATTTAGATATTTTAGAAAAAAAATGTCATGCAACAAATAAATATATACATAATTTACGATTAACAGCAAAATGAAAAAAACGATATATCATAAATTAAATGGCTACCAATAGTTAACAAATAATGCACAATAAAACAATTGTCGAAACCATTTTGAAAAAATAATAAGGTCTCGATTTAGAAAATGAAAATGGAGTTGCCACCAATATTTTTTTAAAACAGGTGTTATTGGTTCAACTTTCAAGATTTTTTTTTTTAAAAATCATTAAAATAATTTTGGTCTTTGAAATCATAAAATGAGTTCGAGAGTCAGTTACGCATAAGAAAGGGTTAGCACCCTTACACGCCCAAAATCGGTACCTAATCGATTATTCGAAATCTTATTTGTTGAAAATTAAAAATTCGGGAAAAATTTAAGTCGCTATCTTTAAATGCATGAATGTCAATTTATTCTATTTTGAAAACAAATTTTACTTTCAAAAAAAGCTTGTTATTTCGAATTAATCGAGAAAAAGTCACATCCAGTAAGTTAGGACATAACAATTCGAATATTCAAAAATTACGAACTTTCAAAAAAAAATCTTGTATTTAAAACTTCAAAAGGATATTGATTATCCCGATTCAAAAGGAAAAAATCGCACCCAATAAATTAGGACACGATCTTTTCAAATTCCCGAAATAATAACATTGCCTTAATTTTTTTAAAAATTACTTTGTCGAAATCCGAATATTTCTTTAAAAAAAACTATATGAGCATAATTGGTATTTAATGGTGACACAAATAAAAAAATGTCACAACAAAAAAACTCAATACAATTTCATAATGTGTACATGCGAATAAGTAAGAGCAAAAAAATACCTCATAATCCTACCAATTAAACGAATAAAATATAAACAAATAAAAAAAATATACCCATGGATGAAAAGAGTAAGTTAAATATATATATATACATACTATATACAAAATAAATTAGTCAAATTAATAATATACAGGATAAAATATACATATATACATATTATATTATTTGCTCTTTATATTATTTGCGTAATATTTATTTCGAAAATAGAAATATATATATATATAAAATAAATAAATACACAAATATATAGTCACAATATACCTTAAAGAGGAAAAAAAACTTTTACTGTTGTATTCCTATCGTTCTGATTACCGTAAATTCTTAGTTTGATTCTCCTTTTCTTATTTTTCGTATTTCTCTGTGTATTTTTTTCGTAAAAAATTACATTTAATTCTAATGTATTTATAACACTTTTTTTTACACCTAATTTTCGGATTTTTTGGTGACGTGCGTGAGTTGGAGTCCGGATCCGACGGAATTGGCGATGACGACTGTGCAGGCGTGGCTGACAGTGGCGGCGACGATAGCTTCCAAACCCTAGCAGATTTAAGGTTTCAAGATTTTTGATGTAATTGGGCCTTGGGGTAGTTGGGTCATGTAACTAAGTTTGTTTCGAATATGTAAATAAAACATTAAACAAATTAATTAATTATTTAATTAATTAAAATCATGCCAAAAAAAATAAAATTATGCTAATGAAACAAAATAATAATTAATATCAACAAATTAAATAAATAAAATCCTATAAATAAAATATAATGAGGACCCAATTAAATAAATATTAATATAACAAGGTCAAAAATTAAAAAAAATAAATCAGTGCGCAGAATTAAATTAGGGATCAAATTGTGAATGCTAACAAATTGACAGGTCGAATTAAAATAACAAAAATAAAGCAAAAAAGAATTAGATTGAAAGCCTTCAAAAAAGCAAAAGGACCAACTAGGAATTTGCCCATTGTTAAAAAAATGCGGATCTTGGGCTAAGAGTAGGTCAAATTTTCGGGTTTTCTCCAAAACGGCATCATTTTGAAGCTTATTGACTAAGCCCAAAATGGCATCGTATTGGGAGACTATTTAAACTAATTTTTTAAGGAAAAAATCATTTTTTCATTTAACCCTAATTTTTTTTTTATTCTCTCATTTTCTCTCAACAACCCCCACACCTTCAAACCGTTGATCACTACTCCTACGTCGTGAGCCAACATGAGTCGACACTGACGACCACCGTCTACTGTGGTTGAAATCCCTCAAAAAATATTCTTTTTCTTTCAAAACCCTTTTTTAAAAGGCCCAAACCTAAATCTATTTTTTTTTATCAAAAAGCCACCCACATCTTTTTTTTAAAAAAAATAGGAATCTCTTCAGGTTTTTTCAAAAAAATCCCTCCGACGAGGAAGAAGACCGATCGACACAAAAAAAGGGTAAAAATGTCAAAAAACCTAGATCTATTTCGAATAAAAATGCAATCTTTACTTTGTTTTTGACTGAATTTTCGAATTTTTGAATTTTTATAACATTGTTTTATACCGGATTTTCGGATTTTTATAACATTTTTTTATACCGAATTTTTGGATTTTTCGGTGTGAATCTAAACTTCGTGTGGATCGTGGAGTCTCGGATCCGAGGGTAACGGCGACGGTGGCGGTTGCGTGGATGAGGATGGCGGGGACAAATCCCTAACAAATTAAGGTTTTTTATTTGTGTTTAATGTTTTGGGTTATTTGGACTTAGTTTAGGTTGGGCTTTTAGGGTTAATTTGGTTTGGGTTTTGGGTAGATGGAATTGGGTTTGTATTTTGTTTTTAATTTTATTATTTATTTATTTGTTTGTTTATTTATTTATAAAATAATAATAAATAAAAATAAAATAAAACACAAAATTGAGTTGTAAACGCCCGGACAAAATTGGGCTGAAACATATTTGATTTTCTGTTTTCGATCCTACTGCTCGTTACTCTTTGCGTCTTACTTTGTTGAGGAGATTTTTCTAAAGCTCTCTCTTTAGCACCGCGTTGCGCTGCCTTTTGCGGCCTCAATCCGTTGATATTGATGTGAAATTTGTTCACACCGCTATTTAGGTCTTTAATTGTGGTGGATGGTGCCGCGCAACATGGCTAATTCACCGTTATTTGAAACCCTTGGATCTAAGGTTTGAAACTTAGAATTTACTTTTTTTTATTAAGTAATTTTGATTCACTTGGGTAATATAAATAGGTCGAATTTCTTGATTAGGGTTTTTTATGTCTCATCTATGCTGATAATTTCTGATGAAGAAACTTGAAAACCTGATGAATTGAATGTACGGAAGTATCATATGCTGCAGGTTATACATGATTCTATTTTCATGCCATTGTCAACTTATGCAAATTAAGAATGCGATGCCCCTTAAATATTGCTAATTAGTTTCTTTATGAAATGATTTCTGATATTGTTAATGTTATTTTCTGTTTAGGAAACTGTGTTTTGTTAGTTAATTTAAGAAGAATATGAGATTAGAGAAGTGCTGGTTTTGGTCCTCCACTGTATATCCAGGGCATGGTATTCAATTTGTTCGCAATGATGCCAAGGTAAGAGTTTCTTTCTTACTTTTACATGTATTCAAAGGTTATACTACTTTATTGCTCTTAAAGGTTCTTTGCTTTTGTTTGTTTCTATTTAGTTCTTATCCATATTGGCTTATCGTGCTACACATTTGGTTTGATTCTATGAAGTTGGCCTTTGGTTTGTCAGCGCTCTGGAAGAACTCGCCTTTCTGTCTTTCTCATCCATTTTTTAGTTACTCTCGTTGCAGTATTTTTCTTTTTTGTTGCATTTCTCTATGTAGTGGCCTAAAATTTGATACTTAGTATATGTGTTTATACTTGGCGGTGTTGAGATACATGCAGTTTTCAGCAACATTTATGCCCGATTGAAGGCATCAATTAAAATAATTTATAGTACTATGTTCCCTACATGTCATTCG
Source organism: Kokia cookei (assembly GCA_039519145.1). Classification (NCBI taxonomy): domain Eukaryota; kingdom Viridiplantae; phylum Streptophyta; class Magnoliopsida; order Malvales; family Malvaceae; genus Kokia; species Kokia cookei. The sequence continues at coordinate 12,494,659 of CM076907.1, read as the reverse complement.
TACTGTTTGCATTGCTGTTAATTTCTGATGATACAAACTTTTGCAGATTTTCCGTTTCTGTAGATCGAAATGCCACAAGAACTTCAAGATGAAGAGGAATCCCCGTAAAGTAAAATGGACCAAGGCCTATAGGCGTTTGCATGGAAAGGACATGACACAGGTGATAGACCTAAGGCATTGATTTTGGACATTTTATTGCAGTAGTAGAATGCTTATTCCAAAACACTGCATGATATCTATTTCTTTTCTTTTTTCACTAGGATTCAACATTTGAGTTTGAGAGAAAACGTAATAGGCCGGAGAGATATGATAGAAGCCTTGCAGAGAATACTCTTAAGGCCATTAAAATGATTGATAAAATCAGATCAGACAGGGCATCTGACCACATCAAAAACAGGTTGGTTTGTGGCGCCTTCATTTCCCATTGAAAGATATTATAACATGCACTTTGGTAAATAATAACCCTTCCATTTTTAAATCTTTTTCCAGGCTTAAGACAGGCAAAGTCCAGAGGCAGAAAGAAGCAAGGAAGCAATTGGAGCAGGGCATTCACTTGGTCAAAGCTCCGCTCGCTCTTGCACAAGACTCATCTCTTCATCTTCCAAAAATCAAAGTCAATGTGTCCCAAGCACAGACAGAAGAGAATCAGCCCATGGAAGAGTGAAACTGATTTTGCTGTTCATCGTCTTGGTATTTTTGTCCACCAAAATCTTATGCATGCAACTCTTGACTTAAGTTATCAAGAGGTTTTTTATGTTGTGTATAGCGGTCCAGAATTTTGATTAGCATGTTTAAATGTTATTGTTTTGAGTAGCATATTTTGTAGTTCGAAATTATGGAAAAGTCATTAAGAACTGATTGTTATCATTGTTTTTCCCTTTTAAATGTGGTGTTGGATATCTAGACTGTTCGCCTTCCTCCAATATAAGTGTTTGTGTGGGGTTTGGACATTGGTGTTAATTCTTGTAGTCCTATGCATTACCCCCCTTTCATTGACACTAGTCTTGGGAAGTAGTAATACCAGATTCGAGTGATGAAAGTGGTGTTGAATCAGGAGATGCCATACTTGGCATAACATAGAGAGTAATTCATGTTTGAAGGGAAGTTCCTCTATGTGAGGTTGCATAAACGATTATATTCTGATTTTTGGGTAAATTATTTCACAATTCACTTTATTAATGCGTTTTTGTTTTGGTCACTAAATTATAAATACTTACAGTTTTGTTACTAACGTTTTCAATTGTTTTTGTTTTGGTCACGTCCAGCTAAATAATAGAATAATCACGTTGTCTTTTTTAATTGGTATTGTTATAGAATATCTCACAACCTGAAATCTGATCTGGTCTTGTGACCTGGAATTAGACCCCTAACTGGCACCCTCGTGATCTCACGAGGTGGACATGTATTGCGAGGTGAAATATTAGCCCCTTGCGAGGGGTATTGTTGGGGGTTTGCAAGGGTCTTGATTTTTTTAAAATAATTTTTTTTTCTTTTTAACCTTTTTAAATTTTTAAAATTTTAATTTAGTAAAGATAAAATTGCACTTTGATCTCCTTAAAATGACAAAAATTGATTTAATTTTTTGAAAATTATAAAGATTTAAGTTATTAAAATGATAAAATTGTATTTTTACTATAATAAAAGTTACTTAATTTTAATCCCCTTAAAAAAAGTTTTGGCTTCGTCCCTAGTGTCATACTTAAAGGAGGTACGTGTTGTTTTGAGTTATATATATGGTATCTAGCTACTTTCGTAGCATGTCACATTAAGGGAACTATGTCTTAAAAATAAAGAATCGTTTCCAAGTGGGAGAGGCAAATATAAACCGCAACAGGTATAACAACATTTTTAATTTTCAACATTTACACATTTTATCAATTTTATTTTAATTTTAAACAATTCAATAAATTAATTAAACGTTCAATATTTATAAATTTTAACAATTTAGTTTCTAAACAAATATTCATCATAAATAAGAATTATAAATATTTTAATACTAAAAATATATCAATTTGGTCAATTTTTAGTGTTTCTCGTACCCACCTTCCTTTCTTCAATACAAGAATGAGGTTCTACCTTTCTAAATTTGCTCTATAATAAATAATTCGAAAAAAATAATTATAAAAAAGTATTATTAAAAGTTGTGGTTGTTTATATTAAAAATCAATAAATTCTTCTGTATTGGTTTTTAAAATGTATATATAAATAGCAATTTAGAATTTATGAGGCTGATATGATCAAAGGAAGTAAGATTAAATACTTAAATCATCCTTGAATATACAATGTTTTTTAATAGAAATTCTAATACTTCCTCCACAGAAGTTCTGCGATGTTTTTAATGGATTTTATTTTACATGATATTTTATTTACAAGATTAGGGTAGGTTTACAATTTCGATAGAGATAGGGATATGAATTTTGGTAAGGCCTATGTAATTTAGGGGTTAGTGTTAATTTAATGTCACTATCTACCTATAGAAAACTCAAATTAGGAGAGTTTGAAAAATACATCGATAACATTACAATTGATCGATAAATCTTTGATACATCTAAAAGGTGTATTAGAAGATGTATTGGTCAAGGTGAGACAATTTATTATTTCAATAGATTTTGTTGTTCTTGACTTCGAGGAAGATCATGAGATTCTTCTTTTATTGGAAAGATTGTTTTTAGCTACATCCAAATCCACCATCGATCTTAAAAAAAACGAACTAATAATGAAAATCGATAGGAAAGTGGAAGTTTTTAAATGCGGTAATCCCTCCAAGGATGAGGAACCCGAAGATTACTTAGGGGAGAGCTATAATTCTTATCTTTTCGAACCACAAACAGCCTTGATCGAAGATATGCTTGTAGTTCCATGTGCATAGGTACTCAGATTTGTTCGAGGGAGACAGGCAAGTGGAAGGACTCAGGTTGGCATGGAGACCACTAGACTGATTATGACGGACGAGCCCGAGCAAAGAAGTCAATGAGAGGATTTAATGACTCTGGCAGCAACACTTAATAATTTTTTATCATTGAACTCCATTAAATTGTGTAAAATTTGGATGTTTAATTTTCGTATTTTTGAACTCATTTTAATTATATGTACTATTAATGTGAGTAGGTAAAAATTGAATGTTCCGACGCCCTAAATAGAGTGGGTGTTGGGACATTGGGCCAACAATTTCGCAACATTGTATTTTGAAATAAATTATGATTTTTCAGAAGTAATATCATGACACCAAATTTAGTGTCGTGGCATGAAATTTCAAAACAAAACTTAAAATTTTCAGGGATGAATCTCGCGACATCGAATTAGGTTCCACAACAAAAAAATTTGACTTAATGACGCGACCCAACACCCTAAAATCCACCGGTTTCTAAACCTTAACACCCTAAAATCCACTGGTTTCTAAACCTTATTTAGACCCTTAAAACATATTTTTAACTTCTAAGCTCTCCCGAAACCCTCTCCCTAACGATTTTCCTTTGTGACTGCTACCATTGTTTTTGTTTTTCTGCTGCAATTTCTTTTTTGTTCTTCTTGCTTTATTTCTTCTTCTTTTGCAGATACTAAAGCATTCAAGTTCCACAACAACGATCTTTCAACATTCTCATAGATATAGACAAACAAAGTTAAGGGTTCCAAACTTTATTTGTTGATACTTTTGGGATTGTTGTTAGATTTTTAGGTTAAGATTGCTTGGTTTGAAATTCTATTGAATTGGATATTTGGAAACATTTTAGTATGGCACCAAAGAAATCGAGAAAAACCAAAAGCACAAAGCAATTAGTGGATTTCGATTCCGAACGTTTTGCACATCAAGACGTTGAAAGATATTTTTTCAAAATACAAGGTAAAATCTTAATACAAGAGAAGGGTTTTGATCCATCGATTACTCTAAGCAACGAGTTGTGGGAATTTGTTCAATATCATGGATAAGGTGAATACAATTCAATTCGATTTGAAAAAATTGAAAAAAAAAATTTGAATTTCAAGTTAATTAAATTATTTAAATAAATTCAAATAAGTAGTTTGAATAGAATTAAATATTACAATTCGAATAACTCGAATAATCCGAATAACAGATTTTGTAAATACCTTTTTGATCTCTATCAAGTTTGAAAATGAGCAAAATGATCTCTCTCAACAAAAATTCTAAAAATATTTAAAGAAAGTTAAAAAATTAAAAATGACCTAAAGAAGTTAATTAATTATTAAAGTTTATCATGCTAAAGTTTTTTTTTTCATTATTTTACTTTGAAAAATTTTTCAAATATATATGATTTCAATTTTATGTGCTGTAACATGAAATTAATTATATTGTAACAAGATTTTAATTTGACAAGTTTAATTTTTTTTTTAATTTAACTTGAATAATTTCACTCAGTTCGACACAATTCGAATTTTCATTTCACTCGACTCGATTAAAAAAATTCAAATCGAGTTAGGATAATAAAATAGAACTGTTCAACTTGATTTACTCAAAAAAATTTCACTCAATTCGATCGAACGCTCACCTTTAATCACCGGTGGACTATTTTTTGCTTAACCCCTGAAAAATTGGATGTCATCCCAGAAGTACAAGAGTTTTATGTTTCACTAAAATATAGAGAAAATACCAAACTACGGGGAGACATCCGTACACATCTGACAGTTAGGGGTAAAAAAGTCCAGTCACTCCCAAGAAAATTTGCAAATATTACAATACTCCATATCAAATGGATGATTTTATTGGAACTTTTGATTTAAATTTTTATACAAACATTGATATGGACAATGTAATAAATTATTTGCTTGAGGGAGAGACGAGTGGAAACATCAGCCCCATAATAATCACCCACCCTCGTTTAACCAAACAATCATGTTTCCGATTGCAAAAATGTGGATACAATTTTTATGTATTCGGATTTCTCCTGCTCTGAATGTATCTAACGTAAATGTTTTTCGAGCTATGTTGCTTTATGTTGTTTTGTAGAGAAAACGAGTATGTATATGGATGTGGGTCTATCGGTCCATGATCAACTGCATAAGTGACCCAAAGGTCGAGATATTCTTCCCATACCTTGTGATGGCTTTGTGCAAGAAAGCTAAGGTTCCAATGCTTGCTATTGACCGTCGTCAAATGTGCGAATGTTTGGACTGGAAATACTATAGCAGAAAAATAAAATTAAAACAACGGTATCCATAAGTATATAAGTCAAATTGTAATATAATATTGTACAATAAAGTATAGGAAGTATTTCGAGGATCGTACCCAAGAGAAGATAGATTAAATCTAAAATTATCTTCTACAATAATAGATCTAAAAAGTAATCACTAAAAATCATATGACGATAATTAATAATAAAAATTAAGGTGATAGAATAAAATAAAATTACTAAAAAGAAATTGACAAACAACGAAATCTTAATTAACAGACAAAAGATTAATTCACTTCAATGTTTGGAATTAACTTCAAAATTCGGGTTTTAGTGAATTAGCTAATACCTAGCCAATTATTACCTTTCGACCTCTAATTGATTAATTAATCAGTAAAAACCCACTTATCTTTCGACCTCGTAGTTTAAAACTGGGATAAATTATGAGGTGTTCGGTAGACTTATCATTTCGACTTATCTATCTAGATTACTTCCTAGGGTCGTCAATTTTAGGGTTTAAGCATGCACAATTTAAGTCAACTAATTCTAAGTTAAATCCTCATTTTTCAGTTAATTACTCGCACATCCGCTCGTTAACCTTCCTAAACGAATTAGCTACTCATAAATCTAAATACCATTTGATGGGTGTCGAATCCAACAAATATAAATATTCCTACGACAAATAATACAAAACAGTATAAGGCAGTAGGATCGATTCCACAGGGACTGGTTGCTATAATCTACTTTCGTGTCTTCCTCTTGAACGCCACGTCAAAGAGCGTGCCCACGACTCGTGACTGTCTCCTAACAAAAATAAAAATAAAAGAGTGGGGTTTAGAGATAAAACGTCAAACTAGAATAAAACAAAAATAAAATAAACAAGTAAAATAAATCTAGATGCTAAATAATTAATCGAGATAAAGAAATTAGAAAAACGATATTTAATAAGCTTAGCCTCAGCCTCGGTTTCCTCCGATCTTGAATCGATTCTTGAAAATTATTCTTCCCTTTTTAATCAATAAGCTGGTTATAACGATTGAGAACGTCCCAACCGCCAACTTTTCCTATAGTAGTCGGTTCCGGTACGACCTGCAAACCGACCCTTGCTGAATGTCTAACCACGTCGCATGTGCTCACGATTTAAGATTTCAACAGCATTGCGTTCTAAAAAGCCCAACTTGAATTAACAACCTCAACCGTATGGGTCATTTAAATCCGGTCTCTACCACCCTTGACGGAATCCAACTAGCTTATTCCCACTTGGACACGCTAATTTGTTCTTGGGAACTCAAATGCAACACGACCGATTTGACTTCCCAACTGTACGCCAACCTACTTCGATCCAACGTGCACTTTTTGAATCGAAAGTATAATTAACTTTAAGGGGCGAATTTGTACTACCCCATAAACCGGAGTGATAGCAAGTACCGATAAAAAGGTTTTTAGCATGGTTTCATTACTCACGATTATCTCTTGACGGAGTGATAACTAGGCTAAGGCTAAAGAGAATTTAGTAACACATGATTTTAATCATGCTTGGTGGATGAATGTGGTGAATTATTTGTGATTATGAATGTTAGAAAAGGGGAAGGATTGAGAGAGCAATTAGACAAATTTGTAAAATGAATGAAAATTAGAATGTAAATGGCAGATAACTCTGACGCAAAAGACAAGAGAAAATGGAGAAGGGAGGATTTCTCAATTGCCTCACAAAATCCAAGTACATCTCAATTGAATCCAAGTAACCTTATTTATACTCAATTGGTTACTAAAAATAGCTTAAGTCCTATTAAACTAAATTACCCTATTTACTTAAAATAAATAATTTTAGTCAAAATAAAATTAGGAAAATAACAAATTTAATCAAAACAAAATTAATAAAATAAACAACTTTGACTAAGCTTATTTGACCATTTCAACCAAGAATTCCTTTTGCAATTTAGCCCTCAATGTCCCTCAAATTCGAATATAACCCATTTCTTCACACATGTCTACAATTTAATCCACTTTTGTTTTCTTTTAGGTAGAGAAACATCAATTTGTGTACCTGATAAGAAATTGTAGGAAATTAGAAGTACTTTCCTCATAATTAATCCAAAATACACAAATAAATTGCTTAAATAATTCACTTACCACCATTTTACCTAGAAATAATTTAATCATGCAAAACACACAAAATAAATTAAAATGATAGGAAGATAGAAATTGGTCTGTTTGATAAGCTAGATGTGCTCGGTTCTGCGAACTCCTTTAATAACTAGTGAGATAACACTGTTGACAAGTGAGAAGTAAACATAACATCCATAAAACATAACAAACATTAAGAAATGGATTTCATGCATAATTCATCCATCACATGATAATTTATCATCCATTTACATTTCATATATGCTTATTCATCTTTCCATATCATATAAACATTAAATCTTTAAACACACCTTTTCATTGACCTTTTCTTACCCGTTAAACCTTTTCTAATAACATCGGATACTCAGAATACCTTTTAATGTAAATGTAACCTTTCCTTTTCCTTTTCCATTTCAATAATGCTCACATGAGCTGTGAAGTGGGCCTGCTCGCACGAGCTGTGGGTCGGGACGATAGCTACACAATGCTGCTCACACGAGGTGTGGAAAATCCGCAACACATGTTGGATCTCAGCCATCGGTAGGACCTCCAAGACCAGCACCCAATACATATACTTCCTAATGACATGTCATTTGTATCCTATGTATTCTCTAAGCTCAAACAGGTCTCTTTCCATAACCTTTTCCGTAACCTTCACTTTCACATTCGCATTTTCAATAATTTTCCATCAAATTTCCATTTTGGACATAATATATCATAAAATCATTTATTAAATTCACATGTCCATAATCTCATCATTAACTCACTTTAATTGTTAAATATAATTAAACCAGTAATACATGATAATCCATCCAAACCAAAGCATCATGTCATTCCATTTACTTAACATTATATTTTGATTCACATAACCAAAATATTAAATAACCATTAATTTAATTCATTCATAACATCATAATTATTTACATGACATACCATATAATACATAATAATAATAATAATAATTTAATTCATACAAAAAAATAATAATTTAATCCTTATACGAACTTACCTCAATTAAACAGTCGTTAAAACGAAGTCGACAACTAGCCGAAATTTTAGCTTTTTCCCTTATTTAAATCCAACCGTAGTGCTTCTTTATCTAAATAATAATTTTCATTCAATTAATACAATTCCAGCACTTAAATAATTTGTTTTATTCAATTAAGTCCTTCGCTCAATATTTTACAAAATTACCCCAATATTTTTCCTTTTATGCAATTTCATCCTTAAATCCAAATCTTACAAATTTACCATTTTTAGCTAAAATTTAAGTTAGCCGAGTTTTTCCTTAGGTTCATATCAGCCTATATTTTTCAAAATTTTATACATTATCGTTCGAATTTTTCCTATTTTTGAAATAGATCCTTAATTTTTAAAATCCTTAAAACCCCCTTAACATAATTTGTCTATTTAATAATCAAGTTTAACAATCTATTATAAAACTTCAAAAACATATTAAACTCAACCATGACACATTTCAGAACATTTAAAAGTTTTATAAATTGACCCCAAATTAGCTAAATTAAGCTAAACCAATAACAAGAACATAAAAATCATAAAAAAATAGAATAAAAAATACTCACATGCAAGCAAGAATGAAAGCCAAACTTCTCCAAGCTTTGCTTCCGTGGAGGTTCGGCCAAAATAGGTAAAAAAAAAAAAAAAAAAAAAAAAAAGAGAGAGAGAGAGAGAAAAGATTGCACCTTGTTTTTATTTTATCACTTATTTCTTAAATTTTCAATTAATTATTTATTAATTTAACCTTACAACATTTATTTTACAATTATCAATCCCATCAACCTCCACTAAGTTTTACTTTAGGGAATATTGACATGCAAATCCATTATTTAACTCTTTCATGCTATTTAGTTCATTTGATTCCTTTAACATATAGACTTCAACTTTTGTATCTTTTACAAATTAGTCCTTTCACTCAATTAACTATTTAAACATTAAATTTCTTTACCAAATTTTAATACACCTATATAATCATTCCGTAAATATTTAATAAAAATATTTACAGGCCCAGTTTATAGAAACAAGGTCTCAATACCTCAATTTCTAAAATCACTTGACTTTAAAGATTTACCACATAAATCAAATTACCCATTCAAATAACATAAATTGTAAATTCAAAAATTATTTTAATGCTATGTTTGACTCATAAATATTAAGTAATAATATTTACGGACTCACTCGTTGGATTTGTGATCTCGAAACCATTGCTTCCGGTACCATAGTAAAACGAGCTGTTACATGTAGAATGGAACATCATAATATCTACAAATTTTCGGAGGTGATATCGATATTTCTATGCCCCTAACTATGACGTGCTCCTATGGTTGGCCCAAGAAATTAAATTAATTTCTAAGTCATCTCTTGTTCTTTGTGAGAAAATGCATTTACTACATTTAGTTATATATGCAACCTATTTCTATTTTCGTCATGTTCTTTCAACATATTCGTTTCTAATTGCAATATGTAAAAGGGTTGTGATGAGCTAGAGGAGTGACCAATTGGACATGCATAATTAGGTCTCAAATAATTAGTAATTAAGTTTTATCTCTTTTTTCCATGAATTACAACATTATTTAGTCATGATCTAATTCATTAAATGTACCATGATTGGACTTTCCCTTATTATATACCATTACAAAAATGGCTTATAAATTTCCTTGTCCAATGACCTTGTCATTAGTGTGTTACCCTCATAGACTATCTATTTGGGTTAAAATTTGTTTACCCAATATGATTGTATTTTATCTCATGGTCACCATTGCATCTTCCACCTTGAAAAAGTCTATAATAAAATAATATTAATAAAATCATTCATCCTAAACAAAGCTCCCGTGTTCCCGTTTCTTTTCCACAAACCATGCAATGTTAGTGAAAGGATATCATTTACCTTTTATTGATCTTTGAATTCATAGAAAAGTCATATACCCAACATACCAACTTTCAGCTTTATTACCAGCTAAACTTAGGCATTTGGTATAAGAAAGTATACGAGTTACTGGCCTCTTTTTGGTGTGTTATCGTCAGGAGTGAGAATACTACAATGAAATATATAAATTAGGCAGTATCCGTTAGTGCTCAGGTTGTAATATAGTTTGTACAATGAAGTACCGGAAGTACTCCAAGGATCGTAGCCAAAGGAGGCCTAATTAAAATAAAACTAATGCTTGCGCTAACAATTCGAAAGTGCTTTTGGGCCTAAAAACACTTTTGAGCAAAAGCTAAAATTTTATGCTTATTCTTTTAGCAAAAAAAAAAAATGCTTTTCCAAAGCATATTTTGTCCCAAAAGCACTTTTGAAAATTTAAAAAACATATTATTTAGAAATGTTTTTATTTCAAAAGTGCTTTTATGAAGCAATGCTAAACTAGCCCTAACTAGTACTCTAACAAATTATATTACGAAATCTCATAAATTGATAAGAAAAATGAATTTTAAAGAAGAAATAAAATAATGAAAAAATACATTGTAAATTTATCAGATCTAAACACAGAAGACTAATGTGTTTCAGTGTTCATAGTTAACTCCTATTTCGGGTTCCATCCAATCAACTCGTCATTAACCTAGTAGGGTCTCTCGACCTTCCACTAACCTAATTAGTTGGCAAGTACTATTTATCTCATGATGTCACAAGTCAGACCGAGTCAGGGTAAGTTTTTCATCGTAGACCATACCAATTTCGGGTTAATTTCTACCTTCATGACTTCCCAGGGTCGTCAATCCTAGGGTTTAAATTCTTCCTTTCCAACCAATTGATCCACTAAGAAACCATACATAGGTGTCAACTACTCCCACATCCACTTGTTAATCTCCCTATGGACTTAGTTACTCATGGATCTAACAAACATCATGGATTTGAATTGAAACATAAACATTTGGATAATCAAATGAAAAAATGAGAAAGATCCTGATATATTTTGAAGTGCAAATAATAATCCGTTATGAGTTTGACGAATCTACAATCCAGATCTCTCGAAGAACAAAACATGGACGAAAACTAATAGCTACAAGTAAAAACCTAAAACTAAGAATGAGAGTGAAATTAAACAGGGGCTAAAAAGTTCCTTAAACTGTTCTGAGCAATAGTATTTATAAGCCTAGGGTTAGTAGCTCATCCTTGACCTAAAATAGTTGACTAATCTTCCTTAAAGTATGTTGTGCAGATGAAAACACCCTTGCTTCATTAAGTGGCCACGTCGCGTCTGTGTCGTGACACTGATGATAGTATACTTCCTTGGGCGTGTCTTTAGGTTTGTGTCGTGACACCCTTTGGCCTATGCCGCGACATCCTTGGCAGATTGCTTCTTGGGTATTCTAATTGTTACGTTACAACATCCCAACTCCATATTGCAACATTGGGAGCAATCCACTGTCTTTTTACCCTTAATTGATGTCTTACATACTCACCGAACATATTAGTCTACCTTTAGGCCTACTTCGACCCACAAGGTCATTTAAAATGCTTAAATTTCTCATTTTATTACCTAATTATTGAAGGTGAAAACTAAATAAAAACATAACAAAACTGCTTTCTAATGAGCTTATTAAGTACAGAAAGAGGTTTAATTTGCTACAACGAATTATGGTAGATTAGTTACATACATGATAACAGTAGAAAGAACCACTGATTTCTCCTTTCTTATGGTATAATTTGTTCCCAGGTGATCATCTTTAGCATACATTTTTAGTATTTTTAACTTAGTTATTGCATTTTCTAACTTAATAAAGCTTAGCCTAATTTCCTTTAAATTTATAATGTTTTTATTATTGATGTCACTAAATTAGTCTGCTTAGTATTACGCCTAGAGATGTCATTGCAAGAAGCTGTCCAAAAGTATCAATGCATGAAGGTGTCCAGAGTTATCACTACATAAGAGGATCCAGAGTTGCGCCTAGAACTGTCACTGCACCTAACAATTGTCTGGTTAACACACTAGAAATGTGTGAGTTGTACAGCTGGTATAACGAACTTGTATAGCCAGAGGATGCTAGATCTGGAAGGTAGGACACCTGTACTAAAAAGTTGATGTTAAATACTGAAGAGAAGGAGAGAGAAAGGATCCATCCTTCTTTTTGGGTTTTTCTCGGCTGATTGGACTTTCTTCAAAAACACATCTTCAAGCTTGCATCCATGGCAGTTTAATTTCCTAAAGGGCGACCTGACGTAAAAGGGAAGGCGTTTTGCTCCTAACGAGGAGTGTAACGCGTAGGTTTGTGCAAGTGTACACAGTGTTATCAAGTAATAAGTAAATATCGAGTTATCGTCTCCATAGGGATTGTATTTGTGTTAAATCAATTAATTGTAAAATTATATTAACAACTTGGTAAATTTAAAAACACAATATGATTGAGAAGTGATGATTAAATATATTAACTAAATGCAATGATTCCTAATGCAAATTAACCTAAGTATGCTAACTATATGTATGAAATAGATTTTAGCAAGATTAAACACAATTCAAAACAATTATAACATAAATAAACTAGGACAATTACATTAATTAAACTCAATTTATTATCATCATGCTTAATAATATTCGGAAAAGTATTCCATGACAACTCGATCTTTCATGAGTTTGGAAACCAAGTTAGGTCCTTTCGGAATCATTTACTTAGTAAATATGCATTTTATTTATCCTTATTTACTAAGGGTTTCTTAGTATTCATGTGAGGTAACAGGGACGTGTCAGGTTTGAAATAGTTTAATCACACAAATCTAACAACTATGCAGATAACAGAGCTTGGTCAGAGTTGTTATGAACCTACAATTTAATCGAGTAAGGATCTAAATTGAGCATGCACATTTCAATTATGTGTCCACTAGCCGTCATCTAGTCAGGATCGCTCAGCTAATTCAGGTGAATTTCAATCATGTATGAATGAAATACAAACTTGATTTTAATTGAAAACATGATTGGTTGAGGCACAAACATCATAAGCATGAATCAAATAAATATTATTTAATCAAAGCAATTATCCTAGCTTAAATAAAATTAAGCTAACATTGTTGTAAACAAGAACAAAAAACACATGGCAAACATTTAAGATTAAATTAAAGAAAAGAAAGATTAAACCCAAATCAAGGTAGCTGTCACTCAAGACTCTGATCGAAGAGGGCTCCTTCATTCCTTCGCTTCTCTCCTTTGTTGATGGCTCTTCAAGGTGGCTAACCAAGGGCTCCTTAAGAGGCTTAATTGCTAAAATCTCTATGAAGAGATGATGCTAGGCATGGGAAATGGGAAATGCTAGAGAGAATTGAGAGAAAAGAGAGAATGTTGAATGTTTGAGGGATGAGGGATGATTTGGAATGGTGAAATGGGGTCTTATTTATAGGTGATGAGAGGAGAGTAGTTTGCTAAAAATAGAGAGGTTTATTGATTGAGTATCAACTTAATGCCTATGTCTATGTTTAGACGATTAGGTATTAAGGCTAGACCGACTATAGTTACACTCCATTTTGTGGATCGATCTTTGGCAAACCTAGAAGGAAAGATCGAGGATGTCTTGGTACGTATTGATAAATTCATATTTCCTACTGACTTTATTATCTTAGATTTTGAAGCAGATAAAAAAGTATCAATCATCCTAAAAAGACCTTTCTTAGAAACCGGCAGGACGATAATCGATGTACAAAAAGGTGAACTCACCATGCGAGTTCAAGATGAACAAGTAACCTTTAATGTAGTCAATGCCGTAAGATCTCTTGATAAGGTTAAAGGTTGTTCTGCTATCTCTAAGGCAGATCCGCTGGTTCCTACAAAATTAGAATTCAATGATCCCCTGAAAGGTGTTTCTTCAGACTATTCACATCAAGATGAGGATGATATAGATTTGGCCTTATTGGAAGCCAACTCAAAAGGATTCACTTCAAAAGTTTAGCTCGAATCTTTAGAGCTAGAAGCACATGAGTACAAGCAACCTAACCCATCAAGAGAAAAACCACTCGAGTTAGACTTACCGGTTTTGAAAAGGTCATTAGATGCTAAAAAGAGTTCTATCGAGAGACAAAAGAGTGTAAGTCAATCTCGAGTATTTGATCCTGGAAAACTTGAGTCTCAAGGGTTAAAAGAAAAGTTCATGGATCCCATCTATGACATTCAGTGGGTGGAACTTATACCAAAAAAAGAAGATCTCACGAATGATAAGCTGACTCCATTAAGGATCATCACGGGTAGGCATATTTGTACTAATGAAAGGGAGTCGAGCAAAGCAACACAGAAAGACCATCTCTTGTTGCTACTTTTTGATCAAATGTTGAATGCAATTGTTAGATAACCTTATCTTTTCTTTCTAGATGGATACAGTTGGTATGATAAATGGTCGTTTGACATCACCTTTGTCAGTGACAATCACCAATAACTTTGAGGGAGTTCTCTTCACTCTCTCTGCCATTAATTTATTTTCAGTTTTATTTTCATTCATTTGAATAAATGGCATGACTAGAAAATTTTTCTTGAATTAGTACATTAAATTAATTCTGTCTAAGGAGATTGGAACTTAAGCGGGACCATTTGTGACCCCCCTCCAACCTTTTCTGGGAACTTAATTTAATGTAATTTTCTAAGAAAAAAATTCTAATTAGCCTAAAAGGAAGTTTTGTTTTCAATTTTAAGTTTATTTTCATTTGTATGTTCAATAAGAGGGTTAAGTTTACCCAAGGTTTAATCAGTTTATTTTTGTCAAGTTTTATTTATGTGCAAGTAATAAAAATTTCATAGTTTTGGGCTAAGGCCTAGAACAGTGATGAGGAGAAAAATATCCAACACTTGTTGCCTCTTCCCTTCGCCATAGCATCACTTCCCCACGCTGCAACAATCTGACTAAGTGATGTGGTAATGGGAATGAACATGTCTAGGATTGGATTGTTAAGAAAGACTTGGTATTAAGCAGTCTTAATGACTCACCTCTCTTTTCTTACAACCCTACCTGATGTTCAGTTTTCATTCATTACTATGTTTTTATAATGAGGACATTGTTTCTTTTTAAAAGGGGGTAAGGCAAATAAATTGCTCAAATTTTTGATAAATTTCAAGTATGTTTCAATCATTTTTTTTTCATAAGTATGTTTTAATAAATGAATGTTTGGAGAAAATTTTTGTTAATAAGATAATTTGTATGCAAGCATGAATGATGATTGTATCTGAGTGAATGTATGTTATCATGAAGAATGAAATGCTTGTATGATCTTAGTCTTAGGTAATGTTTGCCATGAAAACTTAGTTTCTCTTGAGATTAGACATGCATGAAGGTTTATATCTTTAGAATTGACTTAGTAACTTTCTTGAGGTGAAATCCTAGGAGACATAAAAATCTAAAATGATATTGGCACTATTTCTTTGGATCGTTTGAGCCTTTTCAAGCCAACCTTATGATATTTGACCTTGAAACTGTAATTTTGAGCTTAAAGGCCTATTTATTGCAATGTACCTACATTGTAAGCCACATTACTATCTTTTTAAGTTATCCTATTTTTGTGCGCCCATCTTAACTAAAGTTGTCTTGGTGATTAATATTGGAGGAAAATTTCGAAAAGATATACATACTCATGCTAAAATAAACACAGAGGAAGAAAGAGAGAAGAAAAGTTTGCTCAGTCTCTAAAAAGAAAATTGTATGAGCATGAGTTCAAAATAAGTTTGGGGGTGTTCCAAAGATTCACTTAAAGAAAAAGGTAGTATTTCGAGAAATCGAAGACAAAGTTAAAGGTTAAGATTTTGAAACCAAAATTTCTCATCTCTTAAAATCCCTACCTTTAACCGAGCCCCGATACAACCTTATAAAAGACCTATTGATTTGATTATTATGTCACCTACATTAGTGGAAAGGGAGTACTAAGTTCAATATATGAAGATCATAAATAAGCCTTATGATTGTTTTGTTTAGATTGATAAGAAATTATGTTGAATGAAGAATATTATCTATGACTGTGACATACATACAAACTATGATTCATGTTGACATATTTTGAAACTTAGTATAAAATTTGGAATAATGTTTGCATTTGAATTACTTATTAATGAGGAAGATCTATGAACATGAATTTATTGATGCATGATTGTGGGACAAAGATTGATGCTGCTTACACATCTAGCAATTTTGCCTTAGCAAGACCTTTAGTTGTGCATGAACATTACTCGGGACTAGCAATGATTACTGAGACTCGGTCAACTGTAAACCTTCGGGCCAATATCTAATTTCTTAAATATTGCAAGGACCTTGTGCAATTAAACCAAAATATGGTTTATTTAGGCAGTCATATGTAATCGAAATTGGGTTTACTTGGTCTTCAATTTGGATGGTTTTGTGATCCAGCAAAGTTATTAGACTTGTCCAAAACAAATCAATTAATTAAAGGACCAAAAAATAAAATTAACCCAATTTAAATAATTAATTAAACCGAATTTATTAATGAAATATTTTATATTTAAATTATTAAATATAATTTTATATTTTATTATTTAATTTAATCATGCATGACCCACTTTATGCCTTAAAAATATATTATATTCAAATAATTATAAAATAAGCCATTTTATGCATGAAAACTATATAAATAAGCATAAAATCACATTTTAATAATTTCTATGTCCTAATTTCATAGTTTCACATATTTCATTAATTTATTAAACATTTACTTAGTTTTAACAATGAATTTAAGTCAAAAGGTGATAAATTACATAGAAAAAAACCTATATATTTTTCAATTTACACACCCCCAAACTTACATACCAAGTCAACCCAATTTCGATTACACATGGTTGCCTAAATAAACCACTTTTTGGTTTAATTGTACAAGGTCCTTGCAATATTTAAGAAATTAGAGATTGGCTCGAAGGTTTAGAGTTGATCGAGTCTCAGTCCTTAGTTGCTATGACATTTAAATTGCTTTAAAATCAAGCAAAAATTCTTTCAAATTCCATTATTAATGGCTGACCACCCATTGAAGAAGCTTGAAGAGACTAAACCTATCTATTTTTAGCAAATTACTCTCCTCTCCTCACCTATAAATAAGACCCCACTTCACCATTCCAAATCATCCCTCATCCCTCAAACATTCAACATTCTCTCTTTTCTCTCAATTCTCTCTAGCATTTCCCATTTCCCACACCTAGGATCATCTCTTCATAGAGATTTTAGTAATTAAGCCTCTTAAAGAGCCCTTGGTCGGCCACCTCGGAGAGCCATCAGCAAAGGAGCGAAACGAAGGAACGAAGGAGCCCTCTTCGATCAGAGTCTTGGGTGACAGTCACTTTGATTTGAGTTTAATCTTTCTTTTCTTTAATTTAATCTTAAATGTTTGCTATGTGTTCTTTGTTCTTGTTTACAACAATGTTAGCTTAATTTTATTTAAGCTAGGATAATTGCTTTGATTAAATAATATTTATTTGATTCATGCTTATGATGTTTGTGCCTCAATCAATCATGTTTTCAATTAAAATCAAGTTTGTATTTCATTCATACGTGATTGAAATGCTCTTGAATTAGCTGAGCGATCCTGACCAGACGACAGCTAGTGGACACATAATTGAAATGTGCATGCTCAATTTAGATCCTGACCCGATGAAATTGTAGGTTCATAACAACTTTGACCAAGCTCTATTATCTGCATAGTTTTTAGATTCGTGTGATTAAGCTGTTTCAAACCTGACACGTCCCTATTACCTCACATGAATACTAAGAAACCCTTAGTAAATAAGGATCTGTAAAATGTATATTTACTAAGTAAAGGATTCCAAAAGGATGATTTTGTGATCCAGCAAAGTTATTAGACCTGTCAAAAACAAATCAATTAATTAAAGGACCAAAAAATAAAATTAACCCAATTTAAATAATTAATTAAACCTAATTTATTAATGAAATATTTTATATTTAAATTATTAAATATAATTTTATATTTTATTATTTAATTTAATCATGCATGGCCAACTTTACGTCTTAAAAATATATTATGTTCAAATAATTATAAAATAAGCTATTTTATGCATGAAAATTATATAAATAAGCATAAAATCACATATTTTAATAATTTCTATGTCCTAATTTCATATTTTCACATATTTCATTAATTTATTAAACATTTAGTTAGTTTTAACAATAAATTAAAGTCAAAAGGTGATAAATTACATAGGAAAAAACCTATATATTTTTCAATTTACAAGAAGCATCCTAAGTGCGACCCAAGAGGAGAGTAAAGGAGTAATTTGAGTAGACTAGGAATAGGATACCCCAATTATTCTGTTATTTCTCTTTCTTAAACGCTGATAAATCTTGTTATTTTGAGTTGTATGAAATACAATTGAATTTTAGAATTGAATGATATCTATTTCGATCTTGCCTTTATTGATAATATTTGGATTTAATTGTTTGACCACAGAAGTGTGATTGCAGTCACTGTCACTAGAAGGTGCAACAACAAATTAAGCTAACAAGTAAGACAATGGAAGTTGCTTGGGGATTGAAGGAATTTAATCCACTTGTTCTTGAATATGTTAGGTTTCCAAAACTACAAGGTGTGGTTAGTGTGAATATTTGAGTCTTAGATATAACAGGAAAGTTAAGTGTGGTAAGATTTTCATTGTGCATTATTACGGGGACAAATTTATCTGTTATTTTTAACCTTGTGAGCCACACTTAGCTTTCTGCCAACTTTTCATGTCAGGAACCCCATTTCATTATCATTGCTTTACTTCTTAAATTCTTCATTATTGCTTCGACAAATTAATATTATAATTTTACTGCATTTACTAGTTCATTGCTCCGACATTTATCATCATAATTTATCTTGTTTTATCTGTCATTGCATCGACAATTATAAACACAAACAACCATCCTCGTGGGATCGATATCCGATTGACGTACAACTATCTATTATACTTGCATTGATAGTGTACGCTTGCACATATTTGTTGTGACATTCATAGCACGATCAAGTTTTGGTACCGTTACCGGGGATGGTGTTAGTTTGATGTTTATTCTTATATTTGCATTTATTCTTTATTTTTACTAACTTTTTTTTGTTGACTATTTTTCAATTGTTTTAGGTGTTTTATGATCAGGAGTAATATTGAATTTGTTGTGGGCTTAGATCCTGAAATTGAGCGTACTATTAGAAGGAAAAGACAAGAACAAAGAAATATGGCTCTGCTTGGAAATGATGCAGTCATACCACAATTACCGCCACAAAATCTTGTCCCTCCTATACAACCACAGAACATGAATAACTAATCACTGCAATAAGAAGATCAAATGCAGAATAGAACTATCCGAGACTTTGTTGTCCCCGTGTTGGACGATTTGAAACCAGGAGTTGTTCGACCAGCTATTCAAGCTAAAAATTTTGAATTAAAGTCGGTCATATTCCAGATGCTAAATTCTAATGGGCAGTATGTTGGATTTTGCCTCATGAAGATGCTAGAGAGCACCTTAAACTTTTCTACTGATTTGTGCTTCTTTCAATTAGCATGGCATTCCTGATGATGCCTTGAAGATGCAGCTATTCCCTTACTCATTGCAAGGACGAACTCGTACTTGGTTCCTTGGATTTCCTGCTGGATCAATCACGTCATGGAATGCCCTTGCAACTCAATTTGTTTCGATTTAATCCACCAACGATGAATGCTCATCTTAGGAATGACATCACTACGTATCATCAACTGGATGATGAAAATTTGCATACTATGTGGGACCATTACAAATATCTTCTTCAATGTTATCCCATGCATGGAATTCAACAAGAGACGCAGATTGAAATCTTTTATAACGGGCTAAATGCACAGACAAGAAATCTTGTCGATGGATCTGCTAATGGTCCTTTGTTGAACTGTACTTACGATGAAGCTGTCAGAATTTTAGAGAGGATCGCTTAAAATGATTACCAATATCTGATATCTAGTGCTACACAAGTCAAAGTAAATCTCGGAGTTATTAAATTAGATTCTATATTCGCTCTGAGTGTACAAGTGTCTTCGTTAGCAAATATGATAAAGAACATGAAGGGGACTAGTGAAGTTGCGCCTATTCAAGTTGCCCAACAAATAGATGCCCCTACATTTTCTTGTGAAATTTGTGGCGACAATCATAGTTACGAGGATTGTCCATAGCACGCGGAGAACGCTTTCTGTGATAATAACATCCGTGAAAATTCTTATGGTAATTCCTATAACAATTCTGCGATAAGTCAACTGCCTTGGAGAAGTCAGAATGCAACGACATTTAGATATGGACACTCATCTAGTCAAGGCAATTTTCGACAAAGGAATTACAATCAGCATGCACATCAAGATCAGATGCAGCCACACATTCGTGTGCAGCCACAACAATCTTTAACGCCACATTTGAATATGAAAGGACAACAACAGCAATAGTAGTACACACAACCACGAGTTGATCCTTTAGCAGCTCTTGAAGCCCTAATGCATGAGCATATAACGTAAACAAAAGCCATTATGCAAGGAAATTCATCTTTCATCCGAGCATTAAAAGTACAATTGAGGCAACTAGCTTCGAATTTGAACACAAGACTATCAGGTGCTTTACCTAGTGACACCGAGAATCCAAATAAAAAAGGAAAGGAGCATTACAAAGCTATTACTCTTCGGAGTGGGAAACAAATTGCCAAGTCATCTATCAGCTCTAATGTAGCATATCTAGACACAAGTGAAGCAGATCAAGGGGAAGAAGTTGTATCTGAAGAAGTTATAGAAGAACCAAATAAAGAGGCTCCACTAATTGTTACCCCCATGTCTACCTTTAGACCAATAAATTGTCGACGTAACTACTAATGTCGACGCAACCGGCTATGTCAAGGCAACCTGATGTATCTATACCTTTTTCATTTCCACAACGACTCAAAGAGAAGAAGAATGATAGACAATATCAGCAGTTTTTGACCATATCAAAACAACTGCATGTCAATATATCTCTTGTGGATGCTCTAGTACAAATTCTCAGTTATGGGAAATAATTCATGAAGGAGCTCTTATCTAAGAAGAAGTTGACTGATATTGAGACAATTGCGCTCACAAAAGGATGCAGTGCAGTCCTGACGAATAAATTACCACCTAAAATGAAAGACCCTAGCAGCTTTACAATCCCATGCTCAATTGGAAACCATTACTTGAAAAAAGCTTTATATGATTTAGGCGTAAGTATCAACCTTATGTCACTGTCAACATTTAGAAAATTGAGGATTGGTCATATGAAGCCCATTGCAGTTGGCAGATAGATCGTTAGCGTAACCTGAAGGACAAATTAAAGACATTCTAGTTCGTATCGATAATTTTGTGTTCCCAACGGATTTCATTATCCTCGACTGTGAAGTAGATAAAGAGGTGCTCATAATCTTGGGATGTCCATTCCTCGCCACTGGTCGTACTCTTATCAATGTGTACAAAGGCGAACTGATAATGCGACATAACAATGAACATGTCACTTTCAGTGTTTTCAAGGCAATTCACTGCAAAGTCAAAGAAGAATGTCACCACATTGATGTGTTGTACACGCATTAATTGAGGAGGAATTCAATGAGCGAAGCACAATAGTCCCAGAAGAATTTGTGGCGACAATAGAGAAGGTTTTCTAGTTTACTATGATAATAAAGTTGAGGCGAATAATATTGAGTTTAAGCGTGGCTGACAAATGGAATCTTTAGATTTGACCAATAGAACGACTCTAGTATTTAAGAAATCTATTGAAGAAGCTCCTACTTTAGAGTTAAAGCCATTACCTACCCATTTGAAGGATGTTTTTCTTGGTGATAATGATACACTGCCAGTTATTGTCTCTACAACTCTTGACGCAATTCAGGAGAAAAAATTGATTCATATACTAAAACAACATAAGCGCACGAATGTATGGAGTATTGCAAATATTAGAGGTATTAGTCCCTTTTTCTACATGTACAAAATTCAGTTAGAAGACGAAAGAAAGCAATCATTTGAAGAGCAAAAGAGATTAAATGAAAAATGAAGGAGGTAGTTAAAAAGGAAATAATTAAGTGGTTGGATACAGACATTATCTACCCAATTTCTGATAGCACTTGGGTGAGCCCAGTCTAATGTGTTCTAAAAAAAGTGGTATCACGGTGGGAAGTAATGACAAGGATGAACTAATCCCTACTCGCATTCCTACGGGTTGGCGAGTGTACATGGATTATCGTCGATTGAATGTAGCCACAAAGAAGAATCATTTTCCACTTCCCTTCATCAATCAAATGCTGGATAGGCTTACTGGAAAAGCCTATTATTTCTTTCTCGATGGCTATTTTGGCTACAATCAGATAGAGATTACGCTGGAGGGTCAAGCAAAAACGACTTTTACTTGTCCTTTTGGCACTTTTGCCTTCCGTCGAATGTTGTTTGGTCTCTCCAATGCACCGGACACATTTCAAAAGTGCATGATGGAAAGATTTTTAGACATGATTGAGGACTCATTAGAGGTATTTATGGATGATTTTCCTGTTTATGGAAATACTTTAGATAGATACACTGACAATTTGGCCAGAGTTTTAAAGCGATGTGAAGACACAAATCTTGTGCTGAATTGGGAGAAATGTCACTTCATGGCAATGAAAGGCATTGTCCTGGGTCATCGAGTTTCTTGTCAGAACATTGAAGTGGATAAAATGTAGGTTGAAATTATTGAGAAGTTACCCCCGCCAACTAATGTAAAGGGTATTCGGAGATTTCTCGGACATGTGGGTTTTTATCGAAGACTTATTCGTGATTTCTCAAAAATTGCAAAACCTCTCTGCTCGTTGTTGGAACAGAATAAAAAATTTCTATTTAATGATACATGTTTGGTTGCATTTACGCAAATAAAGAAATAGCTCATGCAAGTCGTTGCACTAGATTGGTCGTAACCATTTAAAGTAATGTGTGATGCAAGTGATTTTGTTGTGGGTGTAGTATTAGGACAATGTAAGAAAAGAGTATTTCACGCTATATATTACGCCAACAAGACTCTCACAGAAGCTCATATTAATTACACAACCATAGAGAAAGAGTTGTCGGCTGTAGTCTTTACTTTCGATAAATTTTGCTCATATCTTGTCGGTGCAAAGGTTACTGTATTTACTGACCATTCAACATTGAGATACCTTTTTGCAAAGAAGGAAGCTAAACCAAGATTTATACGATGGATCCTATTACTATAAGAGTTTGACATAGAGATAAAGGATCGCAAGGGGTTGAAAAACCAAGTGGCAGATCACCTGTCTCGTATGGAAGTAGGTAGTGAAGACGGAAATACATTTCAAATTGTCGATGCATTTCCTGACGAGAAGCTATTTGTTGTCGATGCAACCTCGTGCTATGCGGATGTGGTCAATTACTTGGTATGTGGAAGGTTACCTTTACGTGCAACAAGCCACAAGAAAGAAAGGTTTTTTCGTGACATCGAGAAATATTACTGGAATGAGCCATACCTATTCAAGGTATGCAATGACAATATAATTAGGCATTGTGTTCTAGAAGAAGAAATTCTTTCAATCCTGAAGCATTGTCATGATGCCCCTTATGGAGGTTATTTTGGTGGCATAAGAATTATTTCAAAGGTTCTTTAGTCAGGATTTTATTGGCCTTCATTATTTAAAGACGCCCACAACTTTGTGCACCAATGTGATAAATGTCAGTGCATTGGATCAATATCTCGACGCAATGAGATGTTGCAACAGTTAATCATGGAGGTTAAATACTTTAATGTTTGGGGTATGGACTTCATGGGACCATTTCCAAGTTCGTTTGGAAATGTTTATAACCTAGTTACTGTTGACTAGTCAAAGTGGGTGGAGGCCATTGTTGTCCCAAAAGATGATGCAAGGACAGTGCTGAAGTTTTTCCACAAGTATATACCCACTCGTTTTGGCACGCCTAAGGCATTGATCAGCGACCAAGTCACTCACTTCCACTGCAATCAGGTAGCAGCCACACTGAAGCGGTATGGAGTTAACCATAGAATGGCAATCACATACCATCTATAAACCAACAAACAAGCTGAAGTTTCCAATTGACAAATCAAGAATATTCTCGAGAAAGTGGTGAATCCATCAAGGAAAGATTAGTTTTCTAGGCTTGATGATGCGTTGTGGGCATTATGGATAGCATACAAAACCCCACGTGGGATGTCACCATATTAACTTGTATTTGGTAAAGCATGTCACTTGCCTATGGAATTAGAACATAAAGCAATATGGACAATCAGACAAGTGAACATGAATTACAAGGTTGCTGAAAAGAAAAGGCTGTTGGACATCACTGAACTTGAGGAAATTCAGAGTAATGCCTATGAATTGTCACAATCTATAATGAAAAGACCAAGCGATGCCACGACAAAATTATTTTGCAGAGACAATTTACTGAAGACAATAGGTGCTATTATTTAACTCTCGACTAAAATTGCACTCAGGTAAATTATGCTCACGATGGTCTGGACCATTTGAAGTTGTCGAAGCATTTCCTCAGGGTGCAGTCATAATTAAAGACATAAATGACGGGCACCAATTTAAAGTGAATGGACAACGGCTGAAGCATTATCTTAGCCATAATGATAACAACCAGAAGGAGACCATTAATTTGGTCACATTTTTCTAACCTTTCTTTCCATTTTTATCGTGTAATTTTAGTTTATTTTGTTTTTGTTTCAGTTTATCTTCCTTAGTATTTTTTCAGGAATAAAGTTACTTAATTAGGATAGAGTTAAGTCACACAATGAACATCACAAGTGAATAAATCTATAAATGAATTCAAGATGAATTCAACTTAGGTCATGTTCGACATATTGTCTGTCAAGATAATCACATCTATGCCTCTGCTTCAATATCTAAGACAACCTATCTCCCCAATTACACTTGATAGACAACATAATTGTCCTTTGAATCATTTTGATCAATATTAGTTAAATGTTAGGTAATCAGTGATATAATATTTACTTATGCTTCTTTTTTCTTTTCATAAAAAATCATTGAGGACAAATATATAAAAAATCATAATTTTAACAATGGAATTTTATTAACCAATCTAGTAAAATTTTTACAAGCATTGATGACGAAACAACTACACTAAGGGCACGGAATCCAAACATTATGAAACATGTTTTCTCTATGAATCGTAAGATCTTGAAAAATTATTCGTCCTTAATGAAAAAAAAATTTGGATGTCGTGACCTTCTCCACTAGATTGCCCATCTTCATCAATAATAGCCATAGGTGCACTGAATTTAATAAATGACGAAATAACTACACTAAGGGAACAAACCCTAATAGACAAAATAGTCCTAAGATTAGTCATTTTCTCATTCTAGCTCCATGGACTACGAAACATTTAAGTTACCTACTAATATAAGTTGTTTTCTACATTACAATTAGATCTTATAATGCACCTCACTATTAGTTAAACGTTAGACAATTAATGATTCAATATTTACTTATTCATTTATCTTTACATGCAACAACCATTGAGGGCATTCATACACAAAATATTAAATAATCATTGTGGAAATTTTATTTATTCAACGAGTTCAAAATATTACAAGTAATCAATGATAAAATAACTACATTAAGGGCACAAATCCTAACATGGGTAGGAGTCCTTCATAAAAATATTGGATAAGAAACTATTTAGAAATTCCATATTGAGGCAATTAACACAAAATTACTTGAATATCTCTTAATATTCATGAAGGATTTTCATTTCTCTTTGCTTGATTCTAGAAATCTTCTTCCAAATAGAAGTAGCACTAAAATAGAAAAATGACGTAAAATTA
Source organism: Kokia cookei (assembly GCA_039519145.1). NCBI lineage: Eukaryota > Viridiplantae > Streptophyta > Magnoliopsida > Malvales > Malvaceae > Kokia > Kokia cookei. Next base: position 12,468,632 of record CM076907.1, on the reverse strand, counting down.
ATCTTGCCATATTTGACCATGTGGTTATAGTTCTATAGGGCTTGATTTTTTCTTTAGATACTACTTGAGGTATCATATTTGGATATTACACTTGAAATTTCTTTAGATGCTTATGAATCTTCACTCTCTAGTCCATGAAAAGTAAGCAACAGATGCATTAATCCATATTTTAATTCAAATGATACCTCTAATTTAGGATACTCGATACAAAGTGGTTTTTTATTCAAATCTAGTCCATCTAACTTTCTCATAGTTCTTTCTTAATTCGCCTCCCTTCTTCAATTTTTTATTTTCTAGATGAATCAACTAAATTAAACATTGTTTCTAGGTTTGTAGATGAAGAAATTTGGTTGGATCACAATTTAGCTTCCTTCTTAGTCTTCGAGCAGTTTTCTCAATCTGAAGATTGCATTGGAATTCACTTGCATGGAAAGATTGAAGCATAAAAAATAAATTTTCAACATTAATCCTCGAAAATGACGTCAAAATTTTGACGAGTGCCAAAACCAACAAAAATAAACTTTTTGCTCAAAAATATAAAATTTGTATATAATAGTGAGCAAGTGTTGGATCTGGTGCCTTATGTGTAGTATATTAGTTTGTACACTTGTGATTTTTTCGAATAGATTGATTAATAAAATTATTTATGAATTATATCAATACCTTTTGTTTAATGTTCTCACGTGGTTTTTGCATGTAAAGCAAAATAGAAGCATATATTAGTTTATTAGTTGTCTAATGTTTAACTAATACTAAGCGATATTACGTGATTGGATCGTAATACGAAAAGACAACTTATAGTAATTGATGAACTTAAACATATTAATCTAATCGAAAATGAACAAACTAATTAAAATATTAATATATATTAAAAAAGTTTATTTTTATATTTTAATTTATGATTTCATTATGATGTTATTAATATCTCGTAAACTCATATCGTCTCGTGTCTCACACAGTGTTAAAAAAGTTTTGTATTAGTTGACAAAAAATTCTTTTTGAGATAAAAAAACATAACACAATCAAATACATATTTAAGCCTAATAATAATAAGCAATTAGAAAACATATGTTTAGCTTAACGATAAAATTAATTAATAACTCAAAATTTACTTTCTTGGAATAAAAACACCTTCCCTCAAATAATTTTTATTATGTTGAAAAAAGTCCATAAAATTTGTAAGTTTTGTTTCCTAAAAATCAAATCTTAAATAAAAATAAGGTTTAAGGTGTAAAAATTCCTTAAACATTTTCGAAAAAAAACAATTAAGTCCTTTTTTTTGCACTTAATTAGTTTGTTAAACTTTTACAATGCATTAAAAAGACCTTCGAACTTTAAAAATAAATTAAACCCCTGCTTTTGTTTATACTTACTTGGATACATAAACTTTCACAATGCGTTGAAAAGACCCTCAAACTTTTTCAAAAAAAAAATTGATTAAGCCCCTATATTTTTTTCACTCACTTGGATACTTAAACTTTCATAATGCATAAGAAATACCTTCAATTTTTTTCAAAAAAAGAAACTAAGCCCCTATTTTTTGCACTCAATTTGGTACTTGAACTTTCAAAATGTATCAAAAAAGCCCTCAAACTTAAAAAAAAAAAAAAAAGCAATTAAGCTCATGCTTTTGTTTGCACTCACTTGAATACTTAAACTTTTACAATAAATAAAAAAACCCTCAAACTTTTTCAAAAAAAAGCAATTAAGCCCTTGCTTTTTCTTTTTTAAACTCACTTGGGTATTTGAACTTTCACAATGCATCAAAAAGACCCTCAAACTTAAAAAAAAAAAAAAAAGCAATTAAGCCATTGATTTTGTTTGAACTCACTTGGATACTTGAAGTTTCACAATGCATTAAAAAAGACCCTCAAAATTTAAAAAAAAAATCAGTTAAGCCCCTACTATAACAACTATAAGCCGTTTTCAACGTCGAAATAAGGTTACAGAGTATTATCATACAAATCGAAACATTTCAGAACTAATAGCATTCAATTATCACATTAATTTAATATATACATATGTAATTCAAACGGAATAAAACATACATTTATGGGCCTTAAATCGAGCCTACAAGGTCTTAAAATTTGTTTAGGAACAATTAGGGACCAATTCGAGACAAATTAAAACATTCAGGGAAAAACTAAAAATTTTCACTACAGGGGTTACAAGATTGTACATCCAACCGTGTAACTCACTGACTTGGTTTACATGCCCGTGTCTCTGCCCATGTACCTACCCATGTAACTCACTAACTCGGGTCACATGACCTTGTTACAGACCGTGTGAACCCTGCACCTATCTCACTCAGGGCACACGCTCATGTGGGCTGCTCGTGTGATACACTGCAGTGTGTGCCCAAAAGTGATCTAAATCATGCTCATTTTTCATCTAATTGCATAGGTACCTAAACCAATTCGTAACACATGATCACAAGACTATAAACACACTTAAGAACAACCAAAACATGCAAATATCAACCACCTAAGACCAAACCAATGTATCATACATGAAATCACAACATAATGCACTTATCCATTCATTATCTTAGCTATCACCTACAAGTCATAACAAACACACAACTAAACTATTTTTATCTCATCATACCATACCTTGAACATGACAATTACCATTTCACGTTAGGCTATTTAAGCACCAACCTTGAATCAAACTCATATCAAAAGCATAACACATACACATTACAATAAACTTATGAACCTTTACAAGCATAGCCAAAACTTCTTATTACATGCCATATAAGCCAAGTAAAATTTCAAAATCTACCAAAGAGGTCCTCGAATAGTGTGATTCTTCGAGTTGATCCGATCTCCCGGTTCCACAAAAACATAATCTACAAAGAAAAGGACAAAGACACAAGTAAGCTTACGTAAAGCTTAGTAAGTTCATCGTTTAAATAATAAATCTTACCGAATTAAACATAACAATTTAAATAATGAGAGTAAGGAACAGAGTTCTTGTCAATCACAGCTCATAATAGGTGAGTAATGCTTAATAGAATAGTACAAATCAGTTTTCACATTTCGATAACTTTCAAAGACCAATAAACATAGCCCGATGAATGATATGTAGATGCGAGTACTCGGTTAACCATTCAGCACACCAGATGCTCATATGAGCCAAACCAACCAATACACACCACGACACCAAGTGCCTAGCATGTAGACTCACATCTGCCCCCGTAACACACATTAAAACATCGTAATATAACATGATAGTCCGTAACAAATGCAAGACCTTGGCATATCCAATGAACAAAGAATATACAGAAATCATCTCCACTACTCAGATCAACTCTGTATTGCGCGCAAATAACCTATTGGCATGTCAATCGTACTTTATCCTACGTTCATCGGTTCAAAACATTCCATCACAGAACAATGCAATCTCAAATCATTTAACCATTCTTAAATACATACATCAAGATATCTGGAATTCACAATTTAGTTCACCATGCACATTTAAAATGAATTGAATTTAAACCATACGAACTTACCTAATTACTACAACATGACAAAATACAAGGACTATTTCGCAACCTTCTCTTTTCCACAATTATTAGCTCGTTCTTGATCTAGAATAATAATTCCATTCAATTCACTAATTCTAACAGTAAAATCACTCATTTTATTCAATTAGGTCCTTTTAAAAATTTTACAAAATTACCCTTGACATTTTAGTTTTATGCAATTTAGTCCCTAATCTCAAAACAAGAAAATTAACCATTTTTACTCACATTCAAGCTTGGTCGAATATACAAGGGCCTCATTACAACCCATTTCTGTAATTATTTCACAACAAGTACTAGCAATTTAATCACTTTAACTATTTAGTTAGTGATGGAGCCACGTTGAAACTTAGGGGACCGTGACCCCCCAAAGTTTAAAAGTTTTTCAATTTAGCCCTTAGTAAATATATTGTGGCCCTCCCAAAAATATAAGAAGGCCCCCAAGGTTTGAGATTTTTGAAATTTTCCTTTTTGTATATATATTATAGTTCCCTTAAAATGGTAACATTTTAATTTAGGCCCTTTATAATTTATAAAATTTTAAAATAGTAATGGTAACATTATGTTTTGTCCCCCTCAAAAATGATAAAAATTTAATTTAACCCTTTAAAAATAATAAAGATATAGGCTTTTAAAATGATAAAATTGCATTTATACTATTGTAAAAATATACAATTTAATTCCGAGTCCCCTAAAAAAATTTCTAGCTTTACCACTATATTTAGTCTTTAAATTTTAAAATCATCAAAAACTACTTTACAAAATAGTCACAACTAACAACAAAGCTTAAAAATCTTTCGTAAATATTCAAGAACAACTCACTCTCATCAATGGCAAAATCCAAAACATTTGATAGTTTTACAAATTAGTCCTCGAGTTAGCTAGGTTAAGCAAATACGAACTTAAAAATATAAAAATTACTAAAAACGGACAAGATTTACTCACCTATTTGAAGAACCCTAGCTAACCAAAGCTTTTCCTGTCCTTCAATGGCTAATTCAATTTTCAAATTAGAATGGTGTAGAAGATGACACAAATTTCCAACATCTTTTATTTTTAATCATTTAATTGCCAAATTACTAATTTACCCTTTTGTAATAACATTCAATTTTCACAATTATAAGCTTACAATCGTCCACCATCCTTAACTATGGTTTAATTACTCTTTAGGTCCACCACTCTCTTAAGCTATGGCTATTTAACACTTTACAATAATGCAAGTAACTTTTGTAGATTTTACGATTTAGTCCTTTTTAATTAATTAACTATCCAAATGATAAAATTTCATAACACAATTTTAATACTAAACTAATGACTTGGCTGCTACACCTACTTTTTTTTGCACCCACTTGGGTACTTGAACTTTCACAATGCATCAAAAATACGCTTAAACTTAAAAAAAAAAATGCATCTAAGCCCTTTTTTTTTGCACCCAATTGGGTATTTGAACTTTCAAAATGCATAAAAAAGGTCCTCAAACTTTTTCAAAAAAAAAAAAGTTATTAAGCTTCTGCTTTTGTTTGTACTTATTTGGGTACTTGAACTTTCACAATGCATCAAAAACACCCTTAAACTTAAAAAAAAAAAGCAATTAAGCCCATGCTTTTTTTGCACTCACTTGAGTACTTGAACTTTCACAATGCATAAAAAAGACCTTCAAACTTTTTCACAAAATTCAATTAAGCCGCTACTTTTTTTGCACTCGATTGGGTACTTAAACTTTCAAAATGTATAAAAAAAAAACCCTCAATCTTTTTCAAAAAAAGAAATTAAGCTCATGTTTTTTTCATTCAATTGGGTACTTGAATCATCCTTAATTTTTCCAAATTAAAGCAACCATGTGTCACAACCATAGCGTGACATGTGACAAAAAATGATAAAAAATAAAAATCAATAAAAATTATAAAAATAATTAAATTTTAATAAAAAATATTTAAAATTATTAGAAATTAGAAAAAAAATTATAAAATATATAGAAATATAGAAAAAAAAATTATACAATTTTATAAAGGTGTAAGAAAATTATAAAAAATGTAAAGAAATATAAAATTTGTAAAAAATTATAAAAATTATCGTACTAAAAGAAGTATTTTATAATTTTTCTATAACTTTTATTGATTTTTATTTTTTTATCATTTTTTTGCCACATGTCACGTTGTGTTGTGACACATGATGACTTTAATTGAAAAAAAAATTAAGGGTCGTTAACTTTAATGGTCAGCGGTTAAATTTAATGGTTAAAAGATCTTTTTATGCATTTTACAAATCTTATACAATTTTTATAGTTTTTTTACGATTTTATGAATTTCATTTTCTAAATTTTTATATTTTTATTAAAATTTAATAACTTTTATAATTTTTATTGATTTTCATTTTTTTTATATTTTTTGCCACATGTCGCTTTAATTGAAAAAAATTAGTGGCAATTAAATTTAACGGTCAACTGTTAAATTTATTGGTCAAAGTGTTGGAAAAACATCCTTTTGAAAACAATTTTTTGCACTACGAAAAATTAAAATATTGAAAACCAACCCGGTTTATAATATTTACAGCAATAAACTTTAATCGAATTTGTACCTTTGGTTTCGGCTTAGCGGATGTTTGCTGTACCCAACTTTCAACAAAATGATCTTCTCCATTATTCTTGTACTACGAACTGCTTCGAGTGTGGGCTTAAACCAACTGAATCGAAACATAGAACTAGAAAAAATTCTCTCCTTTTGGGTTGAAAACGAAAATCCTCTTTTCTTAATAAAAATCTGTAGAATTGTTATTTTGAAAATTATATGTAATAGTTGAGAATAACTTCTCTCTATTTTCGGCAGAATAACAACCTTTCAAAATTGTGTTAATAGCTCTACCGATGTCATTTATTTATAGGAAGAGAATGTAGAGTCCTTGTTGGGTTGTAGTGGTTTATTTTAAAATAGAAAAACAATATCCTACTTAGAATAAGACTAGGGTAGACAACACACCCTAGTATTCCTACTAAGGTTGTCGCCCCCTTCATGTCAATGAGGGGTTTTTGGGTTTTTCTCACATCGAGTCCAATTATGAGTATTTCTTGGACCTTTTTGACCTAGTACTTTGTAATATGATCCAACCTGATCCTACTTAGAATAAGACTAGGGTAGACAACACACCCTAGTATTCTTACTAGGGTTGTCGCCCCCTTCATGTCAATGAGGGGTTTTTGGGTTTTTCTCACATCGGGTCCAATTATGAGTATTTCTTGGACCTTTTTGACCTAGTACTTTGTAATATGATTCAACCTGATTCAGTTTTTTATTTCCCAAAATAAACTTCGATATTTATATATAAAACAATTTTTTCATCCCTATTTTACCCCTAGTAAAAATTTGACGATTTTATCCCTGGTAAAATTTTGACAATTTTGTCCTTGATAACATTTTGAGAAAATATGTTCAATATTTCACAGTTCAACATGTCCACTATGACCAAATGAATTGTTTTCATTTTTGGGCTTTAAAACAGTCCAAAAACACGAACTCATTCTTCCGATCATTTTTTAAGTTATCCATATAGGACTGCAAATGGATAATTTCCATTTTTAGAAACCTAATTTTATTTCCAAATGATTTCATTTCTCCATTTTGGAGAAAACCATAATCATTTCTGAATGATTCCCATTTTCCCATTCATCTTTTCCTATTCATTCTGCTCATTTCTATTCAAACACGCAATTTATTTTTGGTTTCAACGAGTTAGCAAAAGGACCAATTGAACATATGTAGTTAATGCTCAAATGATTTATAATTAAGTTTAAGCTTTTTGCCTATTGATTATAAACATATTTAGTCACGAAGTTATTCCATTATAATATCGTGATTGAGCTCTCCCCAACAACATATCATTACAAAAGCAACTACTCAGTGCTCGTCCAATGACTTGTCATAAATGTGTTATTCTCATAAGATATCCTTGATCTCTTTAGGATAACATTTGTTCTCCCAATATTATCCTATTTTATCTTATGATAACTGTTACATCTTTCTTAATGAAAAGTCAATCATGATCAAATAGTGATCAAGTCATCTATCACAAAGACGGACGACCCGTGATCACATTTACTTTTCATCAATCAAGTAATTCCAATAAGGGTTATCATTTATCCATGTAATTCCATTATTGTGAATGATGCTACATACTACAAAAATCGTACACCCAATGCACTAACTTTCAGTTGCTTATCTATTTGAACTCAAGCTTTTACTTACATCAAAGTGTACGAGTCACACATATATAATCTGTCATTCACTCAGGATTTAAGTATGCCATACTATGAACATCACAAGTTAAAAAATTTTTTTTATGCATTTTAAAAATTCAAATACTCAATTAAATGAAAAAAAACTTGATTGTTTTTTTAAAAAAAATTTAAAGACTTTTTACACTTTTAAAGCTAAAAATAAATTAAAAATTTTGGCCGATAATAATAATAAATTAGAAATAATAATAATAAATGGGTATCATCAAAGGCAGCGTTGAAGAAGTGCAAAACTAAAATTGAGGCACATGCCAGAGTATGACGTGGCAATCCACCTCCATAACAAAACAAACAATTAAAACAAACCCCACTCACTCAAAAACCTCATTTCTATTTTTCATTTTTTTTTATTTTTCTTCTCTTTGTGTTTCTCAGCTGAAATAATACCAAACCCAAAAAGAAAAAACAATAGTTCAAATCCCTCTTGAAACTTCTTCGATTTCTCATCCCAAAATAAAAATAAAATAAAATTCCCCCCAAATTCTTTTTTAAAAAATCCCTTCTTTTCTCCCCATTAAATTCGCTCAAGCTCTCCCTCAATCCAATTTAAACACTTATTGAACTTGATGATCTAGGGTTTTTTAATTTTCAGCTGTCAATTATTATTCAAAAACCGAAATATTGTTGTTTGGGGGATAAGAAAATCGAAAAAGAATCATGGAAATGGAGATAGTAGGTGATGTGGCATCTCTTGACCCTGATTTACTTCAGCTCCCTGAGCTCTCTCCTTTAGCTCTCAAATCCAATCCTTTTCTCGCTGAACAGCTCTTCTCTCTTTGGCTTTCCCTCCCAGAAACTGGTCGCCTGGTAAGCTTTTTTTTTTTACTAATAAAATGATCTTGCTTTTCAGATCTTTCTTGTTTCTATTTATGACCTTTTTTTTTGTTTGATTAAAATTAGGTTAAGAATCTGCTCACTGATGTGAAAACGGGGACGTCCACTGGGAATTCCATGAGTATTAATGTTTCTACAACCAATTCATTGCCTTCCATGTTTCCTGCTGCAAGTACTCCTCCGCTATCACCTCGTAGTACTTCCGGTTCTCCTCGTACTGTCAAACAACGGTCTGGTCTTTCTTCTTTAGGTTCGCCTCTTAAAATAGTTAGTGAACCAGTCCGTGAAGTCATACCCCAGGTTAGTTGACAAATTTAAAAGTGCTTTTGTTGAATTAACGGTTGCTGATAATAGAGTTCTGAGGAAAAGAAATGTTGATTTTTTTTTGCAGTTTTACTTTAAAAATGGTCGTCCACCTCCAAATGAATTGAAAGAGCAGTGCTTGTTTGCGATTGATAAGCACTTTTATGGTCATTTGGGATTGCAGATTCATGGTGAAGAAACGTTCATGGTTTTTAGTCAGAATTGGCTTTTGTATTTTCCTGGTTAATGCTGATGTTGTTAAATGTTTTGTGTTTTGCATGGCAGAGTTTAAGGCGGTAGCTAAAGAGATTTGCAAGTTACCATTTTTTTTCTCTACCGCTCTGTTTAGGAAAATTGATATCAACAATAGAGGTATTGTTTCCAGGTATGTTTCAGTGCTCTTTTTATTTAATAGTTTCTCGATATGCGTAGCGGTCTAATTTACACGATGTCTTTGTTGGACTAGGACCATTGATTCATAGATTGTAACAGATGAAGCACCTGCTACATAAATGTTGTTAACCTTACAACAGACTTTGTGGCCACACTCCTTTTAATCCAAAAGATTTTTGTTGTGGTTGCAAATCTCCATTTTTATTGGAGACCCCTTGCTCTGGAATCAGGAATAGCCTGATTAGTAGTGATATATTATCTTTGAATAGTAGTGCTATACGATCCTTGACTATATAGGCATTTCCATGGTTTGCATATCTTTTTGAGTTAATTCTTTGACTGTGCATTAATAGGCTGTGATTGGTAGTTAAGGGAAGGGTTGGATGGCTGTCCTAATTACAGGAAACTCCTGACATGGGTTTTGATTGACTTTGTGCTGAAGCTTTGATATTACAATGGTTGAATAGAGCTTTAGAAATTGAGTACTTATGTACTCTTGTTTATGGTTTAGGATGGTGAGTGAATGATGGTGCTTACCTGTTCTTTATGCTAAAAAAGCTTGAATAGTTTTTTATGGTAAGGAACCTTGCGATACTCTTATTAACTTTCAATATTATTATTTATATTTTAGGCCCTTCTTGTATTATGTAAACTTGTTATCATAGTCTTGATTTTGTCTATGAAACATAATAAGTTATTACAGAATTACGAAATTATAAGTTCTTGGATTGTTTAACTTCTGTTTTTAAAGTAAATACATTTAAATTTGGTGTGAACTTATGTATGCTGGAATGAATCTTAGGGATCAATTTGTCAATTATTGGATTGGAGGCAACATGTTAACAGTGGATTTAGCAACCCAAATCTATACAATTCTTAAGCAACCTGATTGCAGATACCTTACTCAGGTATATTCAGAAATCCTCTATGCATATTACTTGAACATATCCGAAGGACAGCTCAGACCAGGAAAGAAAGTACTGTGATTTCATTAATGTGCATCCATGTGCCTTGTTAATTTTAGTAGTTGAAGAGGAAGACTTGTGGTTGCACAGTGAATAAGTTATGTGCCTTCTTTAAGTAATTGGTAATTAATGCAGGATGATTTCAGACCCATTTTACATGAACTTTTGGCATCTCATCCAGGGCTGGAGTTTTTACAAAGTACCCCAGAATTTCAGGAAAGATATGGTATGACAACAATCATTTGAAGAAATATATTTGTTAATTTGAGTATCTATTCCTGTTGTCTAGAATCCACACTTCACACATGTAAAAGGGCCCAAAACTCATCTGACTCTAGCTTACTGCATTTCTGTGTTCGTATGTTAAAATGTAGTGTCACTGAATTGGATTTAGTCCCAGCATTTGTTGCTAGGTCTACCCTAGCAATAGAACTATTGCAAAATTACTTGGCATTCTGCATCCTGTGATATTACTTTTAGGCCTGTTCTCTTTTGTCTATATTAAGTTCCTTTTCTTGTCAGCTAGTAATGTGATATGCTTTGACTAATATGGTTCTAGTCCCTCTACCATGCTGAGTTTGGGATTTAATCCTTCTATTTCAGTTTGAAAAAATTTGGTCTCTCTAATTTTATAATGTTATTAGTAGATCCAAATTGATAACACTGTTAACTGCTGCCGTTAAAGTGATGATGTGGATTTTCTTGAATCTGTCAACACTATTAACAGTGTTATCAGTCAGCAGTTAATACTATTAACATTGTAACAGTAGCAATTAATGTTATTAGCGGGTTCAAATTGGTAATGCTGTTAACTGTTGCTGGTAATGTAATGACATGGATTTCCACGAATCTGTTAACACTGTTATCAATTAACAGTTAATACTGTTAGCTCTTCAAGGTAGCAATGGCGTTTCAATCTTAACTTATTAATAGCAATATAAAAGTAGAGGGATTAAATCTCAAATTTCAAGATAGCACAGGGACTAAAACTATTATTAGATCGATATGATTCTGCTCTTATGTATTTTTACTTCTTTTGTTTGTAACAGCTGAAACTGTCATATACAGAATATTTTACTATATAAATAGATCAGAAACAGGTCGTCTTACCCTCCGGGAGTTGAAGCTTGGGAACTTAATTGCTGCAATGCAGCATGTGGATGAAGAGGAAGATATTAACAAAGTATTAAGGTAAAATAGTCAGCTGAAAGCATGCAGTTAGAGACCTTGTTTCTTATTCAGCATTTTGGTCTTTGTTCTTTATATGATGAATTAACTTTTTATTCTAATATTTTCTTATTGCAGGTACTTTTCTTACGAACACTTCTATGTAATATACTGCAAGTTTTGGGAGCTCGACACCGACCATGATTTTTTGATAGACAAAGAGAACCTTATCAGATATGGTAACCATGCTCTTACCTACCGGATTGTTGATAGAATTTTTTCTCAGGTTTGAATTTGTCTCATTATTTTCTATTATTTACATAAATCATATCAGATTTAAGTGGCAAGTTTTCCTGCTACATCAGACAATAAATAAAAGAGAGAATCTTTTTGGTTTTTCAGGTTCCAAGGAAATTTAGAAGTAGGGTTGAGGGAAAAATGGGTTATGAAGACTTTGTTTACTTTATATTGTCAGAGGAGGATAAATCTTCAGAACCTGGTCTGGAGTACTGGTATATTTCCTATCCGTTTCCTTAGTTGAAGCACATAAATACTACCTTTTCTGGTGATCTCTTGCTGGTTTTATGTGTATTTGATGTTGGAAGTCCGTCTAGAAACTTATGGACTGTTCTTAACCTCTCTTGTTTCTGAGTTGCAAACAAATTTGAGTATTTTGGTTCATCATATGTATTTGTTGATTGTCTGTTCTTTTAGTGCAATCCAAATGGTTGATAGTTTGCTTATGGATCCTTTTCAACCAATAAGATATGAGAGATCAATGAATGATAGATCAAGATGATACTAAAGAGCTCACATGTTAGAGCCTTATATTCTCTTATTTTTCCTGTGAATCACCGTTAGGACAAACAAATTGAAAATATTCTAAATTGTTCTTCCTTTTGACTGCTAGGCTGAGAAATTGTTTTAGACATGCCTGCCTATGTTTGAAGAATTTAAAGTGCAATCTCTGATCATGGCAATGAGCTTGTTTGATAAAATTTTGCTGCATTTTTCTTATTAGCCTCATTTTTGGTATAACCAATATTTAATAATTACAATGTTACCTGACCAGCCAGTTCGTTCGATTCAGGTTTAAATGCATTGATTTAGATGGAAATGGGGTGCTCACACCAAATGAAATGCAATTCTTTTATGAGGAGCAGTTACATCGGATGGAGTGTATGACCCAAGAACCAGTGCTATTTGAGGATATACTGTGCCAGATTTTTGACATGATTGGACCAGAGGTCACCCCTGGATTCTCTACTGATGTATCATCTGTCTTTTTACTGCATTTAGACTTACATTACTGCATACAACATAATTCTGCATGATTAGTGCTAATACATGATTGGTTGATTACAGAACGAGGGCTACATCACTCTACGTGACTTAAAGGGATGCAAACTTTCTGGGAATGTATTCAATATTCTTTTCAATCTCAATAAGTTTATTGCTTTTGAAAGTCGTGACCCTTTTCTTATACGTCAGGTAAATGCATGTTTAACTTTGAACTTTAGCATCATTTGATGTAATATTTCTTCTTAAAGTGCTGATCACAAGATATATTTATATTAGGAGCGTGAAAATCCAACATTGACAGAGTGGGATCGCTTTGCACATAGAGAATATATCAGGCTTTCTATGGAAGAAGATGTCGAGGATGCTTCAAATGGAAGTGGGGATATTTGGGATGAATCATTTGAAGCTCCCTTTTGAAATTAGTTAGGTACGTTGAGAAGAGGTTGTTGTTGTTGTTGTGTTGTAAATACATGAGAGTGAAAAATGTTTTCTTTTCCAGGTTTTTTTTCTTTGAATTGCAGAAATGATAAATTACAAGTTTTATATTTAGATGATTCATATCGGGTGGTCATGTTACTGAAATCATTATGAATGAGTATAAATTTGAAGAAAGTAGAGTACCCCAAATTAGACAGCTCTAGATGCATAGAGATGTATGCAGCCGTGTCTTTAACCCGATATCTCTTAAGCATAATCTGTTTGAGGAATTTGGTTCTGGGTTTTGAGCATTTCCAGAGGTCTACACTCTACAACAAACGGAGGTTTGTGTATTAATAATCAAACTGGTTTTTGCTCAAACCAGTGTTAATCTAGTTGTTGGGAACACATTGATAGTGGAGATGGGAATGTCAAGGGCCTTCTGCTTTTATCTTATAGCTTAGAATACCAGAAGCTTTATTGATTGTGTAGGAGCTGTTGCAGAAATAGGGAACATTTAATGATATGATAGCTGAGATTAATGTAAAATGAAAATCAAATTTTGTTCTTAAAATTGATCAATCTCTGTTTTATTCTCTGCTTTAACCTCATAAGCTGACACTCAATATGTATACTAGAACTAGAATCACCCCCGGTTTTTCAAATATAATTTCATTTCTATTTAATTAATAACAATTTTTAACTATTTAATAAGAGTTATTGTATTTACTAATAATATCTTAAATTCAATTATTAATGAAAGTTATATATATATTTTTATAGGTTCCAATATGGATTTAAAGTCCGGGTCTTGAGTCATCCTTTTTAATTTTGGAATATTTTTTATTTTTATTTCCAATAAATGATTTTTATAAATAAAAAATTGAGAAACACAGTTGATAAATAAGAATAAAAATGTTAATTAAAACATGTTTGGTAGTTATTTTCTTATAATGGAAGTATGAGAAATGCATATATAGTTTGGATTTGAACTAAGTACCATATTTAGCATTTGAATTCTTTTTTACGTTTATATCGATCGAATCAAAGTATACTGTTATTTTTATTTTTTTTTAAAAGTATTTTTTAATATTTGTAACCAAATATCTTTTTCAATATTATTTTTGAGAAAAAATAATTAAAATTACCTATATTTCTCGAAATAAAATTGCCCTTGTAAAGTAGATACAAATACTAAATTGATAAGTAACCATACTGATTAATTCTTCTATATACATAATTTTAAAATAAATTAAAAATAAAAAAATAGAGCAAATTGATGTGAATCTTAAATGTTTTATTCCAAATTATCCTGAAAGTCAATATGTAAGTGCACTTTAAACACATCATTTAATAATAAAATAAAATAAAATAAATAATATTTTAAATTAATAAATTTGGAATATATATTTAAATTACTTAAATAATAGTGGATAAAAAAGTAGTATGCTTTTTTGGCTGTTAATATTTTTAATAATTATTCCAATGGGAATATAATTTAACAAATGTTTTATTATATGAAGGGGAATGCATAAAAAATATTGTGATGAGTGGTAGAAATAAAAAGACAGAATAGGTATGATATTCTATTTTTGTACTATTATACCCAAGTATACTAATTATGTACTCATAGTTTGAATGTAGGCAAATGAATGCTTTAAAATATGAATCAGTGCTACAGAGAAGAGACTACTCTTCATTTTATTTAATATGTTGGGAAAAATTGTTTAAATATTTTTCAAATTAAATATTATGCTTAAAACAATCATTAGTTAAATAAAATGTATAACAATGCATTAATTAAATTATAAAATAGTAGCCGGTAATTTTTAATTCTGAGTTAATGAGTGTTGACTAGAAAAAAAAAATAAAGAAATAATTTCAATTATTTCATACAACAGCAAAACATTGAAGATAATAAAAACATATAAATTATATTTCATTAACATGTAATACCTGAATACTCGATGAAGAAAATTACATGATGATATTTGATTTATCAAGTACTTTTTAAAAAATGTACAATAATTTATAATTTTATTCTTATTAAATAAATGATAATATTAAAGGTGAATTATCTAAATATGTTGATTTTTAATCATGATGATTGGATTAGGTCGGTTTTTGTAAAATTTGTAGATCGATTTTGGGAAACCCTATCTAGTTTCAATGGATATGATAAGAAAATGCATCCAATTAGATATGCTTTCAGTTTTGGCTAGATAATTACATGGTAGGGCTTTTATCTTTGAGTCATGGGTTTGATCCCTCTCCTCCTCAAATTTGTATTTTTTATTTCACGTTGCTTCAAGCTTTTTAAATTTTAAATTAATTTTTTAATATATTATTCTTTGGTTAGATGATTGCAATTACATATTTGAATTTTGAGTTTGATTCCTCTCCTACTCATATTCGTATTTTTTTATTTCATGTTGCTTCAAATTTTTTAAATTTTTAATTAAAGAACAATCTCGAAGATTAACACCTCTCCGATATATATAATCCTTTGACACATCCTTCATCACTACCAAATTAACGACCATCTGGAATAATATTAATCATTATGTCTCCCACCGAAAGCTATCTAGTTCTTAAGTAACTGAACTAAAGTTGAAATTCAACTTTTCCTCAACAGCCAGCCAAAAATGCTTATTTACAAAAAGGACTCATCAAAATAAAAAAACTTTTCAATTTAATCCGCTAATCTATCGTTATAACTTAGAACTTAACAAATTCGGGTGTGCATGCTCTCTCAAACTTTTTTTTTTTTCAACCAAATTTAACATCATGTCTCCTATTCCTATAAACGACAAAGTCATCATGATATAAAAGTACTAAAAATAAAAACTAAAATAAAAAAAAATTGTAAGATAGAAATAGAAATAGAAGTAGAAAAACAAAGACACAACGAAACAAAACAAAACAACATAAAATAAAATAAAATAAAATGAGAAAAGTTGAAAACTTAGTCATTAGCTTGAATACCTTAATATTATTTACAAACTGAAAGATTTGAATAACTCCTTGGTTTATCAAAAGCTAATCCTAAATTAACTTTGAATATCATAATCACTTTGAAGTGTCATGATTATTTCAAATCATCCATCAACTACCTCTTAACTCGTGTGTATTTATGAAAAAGTGTGAGTTTAAGTTTGTATAAAAGTTACGTTGACCTTTTAAAATGATTATTATAAGTGATGCATACATACGTGATCAAAAACGGGTATTGAATCTGAATATTCTTAATAGAATATTCGACAACTTCGCTTTATCACTAAGTTTACTGTTATCTGGAGAAAATAAAAAAAATCAACGAATACAAATACTAAAGTAAACTTAGTTATCAAATTTAAAAGCCAAAAATTGTATTATCCATTTTTTAACAACTACACGTAAGCTTTTGTCACTAAAGTTGATACTTTCATTGGCGGATAAGCTTTCATAGGTATTAAAGATTATTTCCATTTAATAAATTATTATTAATATATTTTATATAAATTTTAAATATTTGAAATAATATCTTAACTAAGATTTATTGCTTTTATTTCACTTAAAATGAAACTAATTTTACTAAAGTCTAACACAAGAGGTTATATAGAATTAAATTATTAAAGAGTGTGTTTCATATTTTATAATTGTTGTTATAGACTGTTAAAAAAGAATATAAAAATCAGTTCTAAAAGAAATTTAATTGTTATAAGGAGTGAGTATAGAAATGGTGGAAATATTTTATGGTTATGTAATACCATTTTTTATCAACGATTCCGTTTCATTTTGGGTTAATTGTTTTTAGAATTAAATTATAGAGTTAAAATTTAAAAATTAAAATATATTTTAAGTTTTTTACTATTTGTATATTTTATATTTGAAATTTAGTGTCTATACTAATATTTTCAATATTTTTGTTCCTCCACTTCTTGAATTTGCAAATTAGATCTAGCTGTTAACACAAATAAAGAATTTTAATGTTATTGACAATTTTTAAAATTCAAATCAACATTGTAATTAAAATAAAGTATTTAAATTAACTAATAATGTTATAAATGTTTAGATACCAAATTATGTTAAAAATTAAGGTATAAAATCAAATTTCAAATTTGAGGTAGTATAGGGACAAATTGAAATTTAACTATGTTTATGTAATTAACAAAATTAAAAACCAAAATTAAAATTTTAAAAAATAAGAAACATCATTTTCCTGTCATAAAAGGAAGCCACTGTTATGGTATATAATTAGAGGTTGAGAAAGTAGTTAATCTGTTTTTATTTCTGTTAAAATTATTGGTTTAATTACTTTGTAAAAAATGGTGCGTTTTAGTGGGTAGTCCTTTTAATGAATATGTTACGTTTGGGAGGGGAATTAGTTTTTGTAAAATAGGGTGTATTTGAGTTTTGTCTTGTAACCAAATGACAGTTGTTATGACCGCTATTTTCTTTTTTTAAGCACCATCGTGGGCCAGAGTTTGTTATGAAAATTAAAAAATGTTCTCTCATTTCTCTTTCTTTTCTTTGCAACTTTCTCTCTTTCTCTCCTCTCAAGTCTCCTCTACTCTTCTTCTTCTTCTTCAACTCGTATCAAAGGTATCAGAGTCTCTCGATCCTCATGGCCAACGATGGAGTCACCACCAATCTTTAAAAAGAAATGAGTCAGCTGCAATAGGAGTTCACCCAGCTGAAAACAGACTTGGATTCTAAGATTGACACGAAGTTACAGTCCTTCCATGACACTATCAAGGGGGAGATTCAAACCGACATTCGCACGGGTCTCCAAACTTTGTTTGAGCAGTACATATGGCACTTGACTCCAGCCAGTGCTATTAGAACCAGCAAAGCCTCTCTTGTGGAAGTGAGCACGAATAAGGGTAAGGGGATATTGGGAAGCGTCCCACCTGAATCACTAAAGGAGGAGCAACTTGTAATATCTCCCTTACGAGAATCAAGGTAAACTGGAATGATGGTACGCGGGCCCTCAAGGGATGTGGCAAGCAACATCTATAGGCTTGAGTGTCCACAATCTGATGGAACGGATTTTCGCGGATGGTGGTCGAAGCTTGAGCAATTTTTCTCCTCGGACTGTGTAGAGAGGAGGCTAAAGTGAAGGTGGTCATGCTACAAATCGAGGACAACGCCCTTGACTGACACCATTTCTTTGTTCAAAGACGTGGGGGACTACAACAACTCTTTTGAGAGAGATATGCTCGTGGTTTAAAGGACAGGTTTGGCTCAGACACTCTTTTAGATCCTATGTCTGAACTAGTCACTCTTAAGCAATAAGGTTCCGTGATTTAATTTCATGATACATTTGTTAGTTTGCTCAACCTAATCGAGCTAACTTAGGAGCATGCGTTGAGTGTGTTCATAAGTAATCTCAAACCAGATATAGGTCAATATCTGCGTCTATTCCAACCTCTAACCTTGGTAGATGGGTTTCGTTTAGCCAGAAAGGTGGAGAGTATTGTTTTGGAGACCATGAAAAGAACAACATATCATGAAGGTGTTGGTGGACAGCTTAGACCTGTTTTACCCAATATTAAGCCCATTCCAGCATTGACCACATCTAGTACTACAGGAGGTCTTAAAAGCCCTGTTGAATCTCTCTCCCAGTCAGAAATGGATGAGGGAAGGAGAAAAAGATTATGTTTTTGGTGTGCATCCAAGTACACACCAGGACACAAGTGCACCAAATCACAGTTGTACCAATTGGTTATTGAAGTCTCTTTAGAATGTGATGCTGAACCTAAGATTATTGAGGATGATGAATTCCAAGACTGTAAGAAATAGTTGGAACAAGGGGAATAGGAGCCAGAGGTCACTTATCCTATGTTATCTTTGCATGCACTGCATAGCTCCTAAGGGCACAATACAATGAGATTGTTAGCTCACATAGGTCAAACAGAAGTAATCATCCTTCTAGACTCGGGTGGCTCCCTTAACTTCATGGATTCTAAATTGGTGAAAAGCCTGGACTTATTGAATATGTCTATCCATTAAGAGTAATGGTTGCTAATGGGGTCAGATTATCCACATAAGGGTTGTGTAAGAACATGTAGTGGGAAGCTCAATGATCTAAGTTCAACACGGACTTCTACTTGTTGCCTGTGAAGGGATGTGACCTGGTGTTGGGGATCCAATGGCTCCTACCTCTAGGATCCATTATATGGAATTTTTCTTCCCTCACTATGCAGTTCGATCATCTTGGCAAAAGCCACACTTTCCAAAGGATTATTCTTAGTAGCCTTCAACTACTGTTATGTAACCAGATGACCAAATGTTTCAATCTGATGGGATATGATCCTCAACCCATGTTGTTATCCTTCAGCCAGCAAACAACACTGTCCATGCTAATTTCTTCTGACAATCCTGTGTTACTTAATTTGTTATCTACCTTTGATGATGTCTTTTAAGCACTTTTAATCTTACCCCCTACTAGATTGCAGGATCACCGAATTCCCTTGTTGGATGAGTCCTAAGTAGTTAAGGTGAGACCTTACAAGTATTCTACCATCTAGAAAAATGGAATTGAGAAGTTGGTGCAAGAAATGCTGCAGGAAGGGATCATAAGAGATAATAATAGCCCTTTTGCATCTCCCTTTGTGATGGTGAAAAAGAAGGATGGTAGTTGGTGTCTATGCGTGGACTACAAGCAACTCAACAATATGACCATCAAAGTTAAGTTTCCTATTCCCATTATTGAAGAATTGTTAGATGAACTTAGCCATGCTACCCTCTTTTTTAAATTGGACGTGGTTAGGGTATCATCGAATTAAGATGTGGGATGTGGGATAAGGACGTTCACAAGACAACATTTAGGACTCATGAAGGCCACTATGAGTTCCTAGTTATGCCTTTTGGCCTAACAAATGCTCCATCTAGCTTTCAAGCTTTGATCAATAATGTTTTCAAACCAATTCTGAGGAAATTTGTCCTAGTTTTTTTTTATGATAACTTAGTATACTCTAAGGATTAGACTGATCATTTGAGACATTTGGAAGTAGTTCTTTAGTTACTAAGGGACAATCAGTTCTATGCTAAGAGAAATAAGTGTAGTTTTGCTACTGCTCAGGTGGAATATTTAGACAACATAATTGTAGCTGGTACTGTTAACATGGACTCATTGAAAGTTGGAGTTCTCTCTTGACCTACACCTAAAAAAACCAAGGAGCTTAGAGGATTTCTGGGGTTATTTGGATGTTATAGGAGATTTATTAGCGGGTATGGAATCATAGCTCAACCACTCACCTCACTGTTAAAGAAATACTCTCAGTGGAAGTGGACTAAAGCTGCTCAAACAGGCTGCAAAGCCTTAAAGAAGCTGTTTGTAGGCACCTATACTAGTCTTTCCTAACTTTCAAGAATCCTTTTGTGTGGAGGCTAATGCATGTGGTATTGGCATTAGAGTTGTGTTACAACAGAAGGGAAAGCCAGTGGCATTCTTTAGTAAGGCTTTGGGGGTTAAACACCAAGCCTTATCTATATATTACAAGGAAATGTTGGTTGTGTTATTGTTGTAAATAAATGGCCTTCTTACCTTGTTGGGAGACAATTCATCATTAAGACAGATCACCAAAGTTTGAAGTTTCTATCCGAGTAGCAGACCATTACCCCATACCAACAAAAGTGGGTCTCCAAAATGATGAGGTACAATTACTCCATTGTTTATAGGATGGGCTCTCAAAACACTATAGCTGATGCCCTACCCAAAAGGACTCATGTGTAAGAAGGTCAGATCTTCCAATGCTTGGGAAAAATGTCACTCACATGGTTAGAACTTTAGGATCAAATTATAAAAGCTAGGTTGGAGGACATTAAAATGCAAATGTTGTCTAAAGATTTGCAGTAAGATCCTCAGTCACACTCTAAATACTTATGGGATGAAAGGTTCCTTAGGAGAAAAGGAAAAGTAGTGATAGGCAGTAAGACAGATTATTTCATAGTGAGGCTATTGGTGGCCACTCTGGGGTACATGCAACTAGACATAAAATAGCCAGCTTGTTGTACTAGAAAGGGTTGTCCAAGGATGTCAAAAACTAGGTTAAAGAGTGCAACATCTGTCAGCAATGTAAGAATGAAAATGCTGCATGTCTAGGGCTATTGCAACCCCTTCCCATACCTGATCGAGCATGGGTTGCTATCAGTATGGACTTTGTGGAGGGTCTTCCTTTATCCAAGGGTAAAAGCACCATATTGGTAATAGTGGACAGGTTAACCAACATGCTCACTTCTTAGCCTTGGCACATCCCTATACTGCTTCTAGTGTTGCTCAACTCTACTTGGACTAGGTGTATAAGTTACATGGAGTCCCAGAATCCATAGTGTCTGACAGAGACAAGATCTTCCTTAGCAGATTTTAGTAGGAGCTATTTAAGCTTCTTGATATTAAGCTGCATCTGTCTACAGCCTATCATTCTCAAACGGATGAATAAACAAAAGTTCTCAATAGATGCCTTGAAGGTTATCTATGTTGCATGATAGGTGAAAAACCTTCCGAGTGGGCTCATTGGTTACCATTGACGGAGTGGTGGTACAACACCACGCTTCACTTTGCTATAAACACTACTCCCTACACAGCTCTCTCAGGATCATAAACAGTAGCAAAGGTGGACAGAACACTCCAACATAAGGAGAGCCTAAGGAAGCTCCTTAAGTTCCATTTGAAACGAGTTCAAGAGCGTATGAAACAGTTGGCAAATAAAAGAAGATCAGATAGATCCTTCGAGGTAGGGGACCTGGTGTACTTGAAACTTCAACCTTCTAAACAACACTCATTGAGGAAGATGTGAAATAAAAAACTCTCCCCAAAGTTTTATGGCCCTTATCCTGTAGAAGCAAAAGTTGGGCAAGTGGCTTATAGACTTAAATTACCTGAAAGGACTAAAATTCACTCCACATTCCACGTGTCACAACTGAAGAAACACGTTGGTTCAGCCATACACTCACCTACATTGCCCCCTGTTGGGACAAATGGATCGGTTTTGAAAGAGTCAGCAAGTATCCTTGACAAAAGAATGACCAAGAAAGGGAACCAAGCTATTACTGATGTGCTAGTGGAGTGGGCAGATACCTTTCCTGAGGATCCTACTTGGGAAGTTTGGATAGGATTCCAAAAGCAGTATCCTACCTTCGATCCTTGACGACAAGGATCTGCTCAAGGAGGGGAGTATTGTTATGGTATATAATTAGTGGTTAAGAAAGTAGTTAATCGTTGTTTATTCCTGTTAAAACTGTTGGTTTAATTACTTTGTAAAAAACAGTGCGTTTTGGTGGGTCCTTTTAATGAATACGCTGCATTTGGTAGGGGAATTAGTTTAGTGAAACGGGCATTTTTTAGTTTTATCTTGTAACCAAATGACAGTTGTTGTGATCGTTATTTTCTTTTTTAAACACCATCATGTTCCAGAGTTTGTTATGAAAATTCAAAACTATTCTCTCAGTCTCATTTCTCTTTCTTTTCTCTACAACTCTCTCTCTTTCTCTCCTCTCAACCCGTAAGGATCTTTTTATCAAATAAGTTTCTTGTCTTTGTCAAAATTTATTTTTAGGTTTTAGAAGTTTTTTTTTTTTGAATTACAATAACAAAACAAAACCCGAACAACAAAACGATAAGCACAATTCGAACCCAAACCACACCTGAAACGATGAACATCTTGAATCATCTAAACATAACATAAAATTCAAGGTTTTAAAAGTTATTTTAATAATCAATTTAATTTTGATATTTATATTGATTTATCAATTTTACCCTTATTTATTTTAAAGTTAAATTTCACATTCAAATCTGTTAAAATAACAAAAATGTTAATTAAAACTTTAATTTTTTACATATTAACTCACGATACCATGTTTAATAATTTAATTGTTTTTCATATTTCTATTAAAAAAACAATCCATTCTCAGAAGTTGAAGATTAAATTCAACTATTCTTTTAAAAAAAATTAAAGCTAAAATAAATCATTATGCAATCTAAATTATTTGTCCTTTAATGGTTAATTGCATCCATTTTAAATTACATAAACTTGATGTTGAAAAAAATATTAAATACGAGAGTACAGAAATAGCAGCATAAAAAATTTTATGAAAGCGTGTAAACTAAAACTAAATTAAACTGGCACTAATTTAGTTAATCTCTTCCTACAACTTCGGATTTGGTTAGACCCAATTTCATGGAAGTAAAATGAAAGCCCTGTTTAATAACAATTACATAAACCAAAAAGAAAAACAATTGGTGTATCGATTGATATAACCAAAAAAGAATAATTACACAAACAAATATGAAAAGAATATTTACTTTTCCAGATATTATTTTACAAAAGAACAAATTTCCTACCTGATTCAATATTATCAAATCTCAAACCACTCTTCATTGAAATTTTGAGGAACAAAAACCATTTCATTTTCTTACCAGAGACAGGTATATCGAGTTTATTTTCTCGAATAATTCTCAGCCTCGGGGGCTTCTATTTGCATAGGCAAGAGGTTCAAGAAGCTCCCTTGAACAGGTTGATTGGCAGCTTCCGCAGACTCATCCGCTGCAAAAAAACGTTAGACCGAGATTATTGAGACTGAACCATCACCTGATTGATATGCTACCGATTTCAAAACATCGACATTCATTGCTTGCAGTGTCCCAAACTTAACCATAACAATAGTGATAATATCTTACCAAAAAGTTTTGTCAAAAAAAAAATATCTTACCAAAAAGGGATTTGATGGAAGGTCTCTTGGGTTTTGAGCTCTTCTTCTTCAATTCAGCTGCACAATAAATAAAGATAAATAAAAATTGGTCATATGCAAAATATAATTTGCAGAGGATAAACCTGTGGTCAAAATAACCATAGAGAAAAATATGCATTAATGATCTTCACAAAGGAAAAAAAAATCTAAATCAAGGGCGGAAGCAAATTACCGATGCCGGGTAACTGATTATCATTTACAATTTCAACGTTCTTGTATGTGTAACCCATAAAGTTTATATCTTTGGATGAAAGCATCTGCAACAAAGGGAATAAATAAATAAATAACGTTCTGCATGTTCTATCAGCTACTACCCTTTTTAACCATGATAAATAGGATGGTTTCAATATTATTATATATTTTTACAATAGACTTCATCATATCTGCTTTGCTTAGAAATTTGATTTCAATAATTTAAGATACATACAGAAATATAACATTGTTGAAGAGAGGTCTGCTTTGCTTAGAAATTTGATTTCAATAATTTAAGATACATACAGAAATATAACATTGTTGAAGAGAGGTCGGTCTCGCTCTGGGAGACAAATTCTTGGAGTGTCGTCCCGGGAGCCGGCGAACCCCTCAACAGTGGAGGTATTGTGCCCAGGGTGTCTATACTCGGTTTTAGCCCCAAGTTGTCTCCCGACCACACCAAGGCCAAATGCTAAACATTTTCTTGGTGGCAAGATGCTCATCAAACTCCATGAACCCCTTGGGCTCTCCTCGGAGTCAGGAGACAAAACACAAGGATAAAAACAAACATACCCCAGGCACAATATTTCCACCATTGAGGGACGACACTCCAAGAAGATGTCTCCCAAAGCAAGACTGACTGACCTCCCCTCAACAAACATTATATTAGTATCGGTTTGACAAAAGAACCAATCAATATCCTCCCTACTCCACTCCCCCAACACGAGAAAAGGGTACCGATTAATTTCCAAAACTGCAATAACAGAAAATTCTAGCGAACTTGGTTAAGAAACAGCCAGTCCTAGAGAATGGCAGCAGCAAGGATTTCGGCGGATATAAAACTTTTGTGTGGTACGACTAATCACTCAAGTTCTTGGTTCTAAACATTGAAATTGAAAATATATGAAAATGTACTAACCTTTCTCCATGGACCTGATTTTGCTGCAGATGGAATTTGGTTGTCAACCTGTGCATGAAAGAAAAGAGTGCAATAAGAACGTCTCATCGAAAAATTGCACATTTATAGCCATGGGAACACTAATATACCTCTTCAAACTTCTCGAAATTTTGAGTATCCAACTCATCATTGACTTCAGGAATAAATGCAGCTTTCATTTGATATAACTTGTCCCATTCAGTACCCTTAAACCATGGGTGAATCTGGAAACGACAGACACAGCCAGTTAACTTTGAAATTTGCATTCTCTTACAAAACAAATCAAAGAATCTAGCACAGGACACACCGCACAACACCTTTATTTCATGGGCGCCTTTTGTGCCAAGCCTCTGTTCAACATTACATAGAAGTTTACTTATAAGATCTTTTGCTTCTGGGGATAGTTTTGCTTCTTCTGGAAATTTTAAGTATGTTCTCCAATTTACTATCTGGAAAATATAGAGCCAAAAAATATATATTAAGCATCAAACCAGGCAATGCTTAATCATCACTGACAAAGAACATAAGAAGTACAATAAAGAATCGTGCTACAGAAGTTAACAAAGATCACACACACACACAAACACACAATAGGAAAGACAGACCTTCCGACAGGTCGACATTGGCTCATCAGAATAAAAGGGTGGATATCCAACAAGCATTTCATACATGATGGCACCGAGAGACCACCTAAAAAGCATCCAAAAAAATATATAATTACAACCATATCTCATACATATATATAAAGGGAAATCATGTCAATTTACAAACCAATCACATTCCATTCCATATCCTTTCTTCAGCAGAACCTCAGGAGCAATGTAGTCAGGTGTACCAACTGTAGAATAAGCCTGAGATATTACAATATTTAAATATTTAAGCAACACTCATTTGCCATTTCAATTAAAAGAAAAAAGTTTTCTATTTATGAAATTAGCAGGAAAAAGAGGCAAGCTTATGGTCTTTCTACAATTATCAAAGGCAACTAACAGCTCTAAAATCTAAGCCTTGTAAGCTCAGAAAATCAAACAAAAACTGACCAATGGAAAACAAAGGAGAAGCAGGGAAGAACTTCCTTGCTCTGTAAACTAACTATTACCGTCAGTAATAACAATACTTAATGTTGTATTAGTTACATGGTAGTCGAGTACTTACAAGCATCCTTCTGTTCCTCTGCCAGTGCTGCAGCTGCTCTTGTTGTGTGCTTTTTGGTGCAGCAGGTCGTCCATCACTTAGAAGTGCCCCACTGAGATTGTTGGCCGTAGAAAAATCCTTTTCTTGGAGATTACTGCAATCTAAAGGTTTACATAATCCAAAATCCGATAATTTCATATGACCATTGCTATCGAGCAGCAGGTTGTCAGGCTTGATGTCTCTGAAACATGTGATATAGAATGGGTTTGCCCCTTAGTGCAAACTCAAGAAGGCCATTATATAAAGTGTACCAAGATTCAACGTCATGTCAACTCACCTATGAATATAATTATGTTTGTGGATAGATTCGATTGCCAGGACAGTT
The DNA here is from genome assembly GCA_039519145.1 of Kokia cookei. Lineage (NCBI taxonomy): Eukaryota > Viridiplantae > Streptophyta > Magnoliopsida > Malvales > Malvaceae > Kokia > Kokia cookei. Next base: position 12,442,055 of record CM076907.1, on the reverse strand, counting down.
TCTCCAACATAGAATCTGGCCTCATCTTCAGTTAGTGTATCCTTCCGCATCAGTAAAGTCATCATATCTCCCCCAGGTAAATATTCCATAATGAGATACAGATACTCTTCATCTTGGAAGGAGCAATATAGTTTGACAATACAATTACTATCAACCTCCGCAAGTAGATTTCTCTCAGCTTTCACATGTTCAACCTGAACATTAGAAATGCAAATTAACAGATGACAATAATGGCTAAACGAATCAAAGAAGTACATAGCAGGCTTAATTGTATACCTGGCCTCTACGAAGCATCTCTGACTTCTTAAGCTTCTTCATAGCATAAACATGACCAGATGCCTTCTCCCTACAGATTCTAACCTGTAATGATAAAAAAGTGAAGTTAAAAGTAATTGTGGAAAAGTTCCTTCTTTTGGGGGGATATTGAAAATCAATCAATAAAAAAGAGATATAGATGTTCAAGAGTTGAAAATAAATAATGAAACTAAGCAGTATAATATGTAGAAGCCTGTCCGCCTAGAAGTTTCCTAGAAGCATATTGTCCCAGGATAACAAGTTCTGATGGAAGGGTAAACAAATTAAATACAAAATTTTCTTAACTTCTGCAAAGTAGATTCAAGCAAGGCCAGAAATAGAAGAAAAAGAAGCACCTACGTTATGTTGTATGTATTGAAAAAGATATAATTACCTCTCCAAAAGCTCCCTTGCCAATCATGGTCAATGGCTCAAAATCATCAGCACCCATCTTATGCCTCTGAAGGCGCATGTAATCTGTCTCCTTCTTCTCAAAATACTTGAGTAAGTTATTGTGTTCTTCTTCGGAGACTTCAGCATCAACCAACTTCTTTTCCAGAATATCTCGTCTGCAGAAAATCATAATTACCCAAAAATCATCATCCATATTCTTCAGAAGAAAACTGCCACAACTTTCCAGTATTCCTCCAATCGCAAACACATTTTATAATATCAGCATAGTTACATTGCTTGCGACATTATAGTTATGCAGCATAACAGTAACTAAAACATGGGGAAATTTCCAAGAAGAGATAAGATTTTAAATCATACCGCTCCTTTCTTTCCTGCAGGCTTTTCATCTGCTTCTTGTAATGGTTTTCAATATACTGTTTTGCAGCTTCTACCCGCTGTTTGGTGACATTTGATGGTACCTCTTCCCCTGCCGGTGGTTTAGACCCCTCTTTTGCATTACCTGCAGCTTCTTTCTTCTTTGAAGACTTCAACTTGTTGAACCAACACCTTACAGATGCCATTGGTTTAGTTGATAAATACAATCCTTATGAACCCACAGACCTAGATGTACATTATAGCTCAGTATACAAAAATCTTGCTGACTTTAGCACGTCAACATTTACCAAAATATCCAAGAAATACATTCTGCAGTGGAAAATAATAAAATAAGAATGAGGCTAACATTTCACAAACAGAAAGAGCGGCGGAAATGGAGTAACTTTTAAAGCACTAGCTCGTCATCAGATGTCAATATTAGATAAATGGGTAGAATTAATTAATGGTAATGATCTATCTGAGTCAAACATTCTAGTACTATGTTAGCTTTATTAGTTGCAACATGCAGCTAGATGCACTTTTGCACAATTCTTACCAATCGACATGATTTTTCCTACATTTTCCAGCAACGAAACAACAAACTAAACCTCAACCCAAAACTCAATTCTAAATTACCAAGAAGTTTGAAACCCAAAGCAGTGTTCCAAAGCGACCAACTTACAACACCTATAGATGATATCCCACAAAAATAAAAATTCCTGTGATCCTTATCCAAAAAAATGATTTCAATCAATTTAAAGTCGGCATTCGGTTAATCAAAAAAATTCAAAAGCACTTCAACTAGGATAATATCCGAGAAAGAGTTTATAATGTTTAACAGTAAATAAAAAAGTTTTTGGCTACATTATTTTCACCCAAAAGGATCACTGAAATTCTGAGACAACGGGAAAATAGGAACCGAAATTAAACTGTAATTGATCTAGTACACCGAACTAGCAAAGACACACTAAAACAATTAATTTTCAATTCTTCGAGGTTTCCATCAACGAAACAGAAAAGAGTATAATCCAAATCTTAAATCAATTTCAGAATTAAAAAAAAAATCAATTAACAGAAGCTAACCATTAAAATGCATCCACTGATCCGGTTTCTAGAGAATCCTTTTGAATTCTATAATAATAAATAATAATAATAATAATAAAGAAATGGAACTGAATTATTAAATAAAGTGGAAACCCTAAAAGAAAGGACAAAGGGGAGACAACAGAAGATTGAGGCGACGATCAAGAAATTGAAATCCCATTAATGCTTAGGAATTTAGGCTTTTCACAAAGTTGGAAGCTTTGCTTTGTACTTGCTTTGAGCTGCTTTTATATAATTTTTTTAATTTTTTTAATTTTTGGTCAATTAAAATTAAAAGGATGTTTTAAATATTTTAATGAATTAAAATTAAAAGTTTTAACTGTCTGTCTCAGTCATATTCTATTATTACATTTTTCTATCATTTTTATTTATATTTTTAGTTTGACTTGGTAGAATTTTTTATTATATTTTAAATTTTTAATAAAATCTCCCATATATTGTAGGTAATGTGCAAATTTGTCATTTAAATTTATTATTATATTTTACTTTGATTCATATTTGTCATTAAATTTTTTAGGGTTAAGTGTGTTTATCGTTCATATTAAAAAACATTTTTCGACTCAAAACATGATTTCAAACAAAAAATTTGATAAACAAACAATTTTCAAACCAAACCTTAATTTTAAACTAAGATTTTAAATCAAGTCAAAAAGTCAAATATTTTAACTTTCGACTTTTGAAAAGTAATTTTCAATAAATTTATTTCTTATCCTTTTATTAAATTTTTTTTTTTACAACATCATGTTTAATATAGATATTTTATCTTTTCAAAAGCACTTATGGACAATAATGATAAACACTATCAAATTTTTCAAAAACACTTTTCAACTTCAATGATAAATTGACCCTTAAATGCTTAGTATTGCTATCAAACAATATTTTTTGATAAATAAAATATACAGTCTAGATATGATTTAGTAAAGTAAAAAAATATTTAAATAATATTTAAATCGTTAATATTATCATATTTTAATACAAATATAAAGAATAATTTATTATAACTTATTATTAATATTTTGATATATGAAATAAAAATTTTGAATATTTTAAACAATTAATATTAATTATCTGTAAAATTTAATTTGAATATATTAATTATATTTTAAATATTAAAATATAATCATTACAAATTTTAATATGTAATTTATGTATTTGAAATAAATTTCAATAGGAAAATAATTTTATATTCAATATAAATATTACATAAATATATTGAATTATAAATTCGAGTTAAAATATCATTTGACTCCAAAAGTATTTTTTCCAAATGCAAAAGTTAGAAAAAAGTGTTTGCATTTAGATTCAAAAGTATTTTTGTCTCAAAAGTTGTTTGTTTAATATTATTTATAGTTCCGAAAGTGTTTTTCACCCTTAAAAGTACTTTTGAAAAATAATGTTAAATGAAATCCAAGTTTCTATTGAATTTTGTCACATTACTTTTGTTTTGTTGAATTTTGACACTAAAGTTTGATTTTTTATTAAATTTTACTATTCAATTTTTTTATAAAATGCTTAAAATTATCTATAACCTCTTCTAATCCTTAGGAGGATAAATATTTTCAATATTTTTATTTTAATAGTTAAAAATATCTATTATATTTGAAATTAATATAAAATTAGTTTTTTTTTCCTTTTTTGATATATATGTTAAAATTTTTAAGTATTTCTTTTCTTAAGTAAAAATTTTAAATAAATTTATTACATTTTTTTATACAATGTCTAAAATCCTAATCCTTAAATAGGAAGATAAACATTTTCAATATTTTATTTTAATAGCTAAAAATATTTATTATATTTGAAATTAATATACAATTAGTTTATAAAAAATATTTTTTTTTCCTTTTTGATATATATGTTAAAATTTTTAAGTATTTCTTTTCTTAAGTAAAAATTTTAAATAAATTTATTAATTTTAATATTGTATACATTAATTTATTGTTAACTACTAAAATAAAATGTTTCAAAGAATATTTTTTAAAATTTAAATTTTGTTCTTAAATAATTAATATAAATATTGAGTGGTAAAATTTAATTAAAACTCAAATTTTGTAACAAAATTCAATAAAGTTCAAAGTTAAGTAAAAAAATTCAATAATATAAAATTTTAATAGTAAATTTACCATATTGTTAAAAGTATAATTGCAAATATGAATAAAAGTAAAATATAGTGAAAAGCTTGTTCTTATTTTGTGTATAAATTGATTATAATAAGTAAATTTAAATAATTTAAAGTGTGCGTATGATAATATTTAATCATAATCATGTGCCTTTAATTAATAATAGTGTAAAGTAATACTTATATATAGATGCACAGATTTATTGTAATTATTTTAAAATTTTATATATAAAATATTTACACATAATATAATTTTAAAATTAAAAATAATAATTAATAAATAAATCAATGAAAACCATAAAAACACTATATTTTAGATTTTGGTGACTTAGTGCACTGCATGAACATATAAAGCTAAGTATTATATTGGATTCACCACCATTTAAGGTGAGGAAGGTTTTGGGTTATTTTCGATTTAATATTTTTTTTATTTTTTATGTCTATTTTACGATACATATTTAGGGTTTGTGGTTGTCCCTCTCAATAATATCATTCTAAGGTTCGCATTATTTTTTAAATATTATTATTGCTCATTTTCAAATTGTCGAAACTATTTTTTTAAAAAAAGTCTCGATTTTTATTTTAAAATAAAAAATGAAGGAACACCTTGAAATATATTTAAATTTATTAAAATTATTTTGGTTTTCGAAATCAAAAGAAAATGGGCTCGAGAATCTGTTATGTATGAGAAAGGATTAGCACCATCATACGCCCAAAATTGGTATCTAGTCGATTATTTGATGTCTTAGTATTGAAATTTGAGAACTCAAAGAAAATTTAAAATGCGATAATTGAATGTGTAAATGGAACGGTTTGATGATATTTTAAATCTCATGAAAAATAATCTTTTATTTCGAGTTCATTGAGAAAAATCATATCCCGCAAGTTAGGGGCACAATATTTCGAATCCTTGAAAAATAAAAACCATTCATCGATCAATTAAAAAAAATTTAAAATATAATTGAGAATAAAGTCGTTTAAAAATAAAAACAATAAGCTAGGTGTCATTTAAAAATTAACTTTCACAAAAAACGATATTTCGTCTCGAGTTACTTGAGAATAAAGTCACATCCTGTAAGTTAGGAACACGATATCTCAAGTATTTGGAAAGAAAGAATATTTATCGATTAATAAAAATATACATGTTTTAAATTTAAAATAGGGTATCCGATTATACAAGTTCGAAGATAAAACCGCACCCTGTAAGTTGGGGCACAATTTTATCGAATCCCTTAAGTAACGAACATTGTCTCGATTTTTAAACAATTTGTATAAAATTTTTAAGAAAATGACATTCAATTTGTTTTACTAAAAGTACTTTACAAAGATGGATAAAAATGCATTTTACAAACAAAAAAAATGGAAAAATTTAAAATGGCATAAAAATAACATCAAAATGTTAAGTGCAATTAAAATATCAATCCTAAATAAATAATAAATGATTTGAGGATTTAATAAATAGAAAATAAAATTAAAGTTTAGGAAAATAAAATAAAAGGATTTAATTTTTTAAAAAAGAATAATGAGGGTAAAATAAAAATAAAAATAAAATTTCAAGTACAAAAAATAAAAAAGGGAAGATTCAAGGCTTAAACCCTAAATTTGGAAAAGGCTATGGACTGAGTGGGTAATAACTCAGCCTCATACACGTGTCACTTTCAAATACACTCAAGGTTAGAGGACCTGGATGTAAAAGGAAACAACTTTCAGGGTAAGTTTAAAATAAATTAAAAAATAAACAGAGGATGAGATTGAAAATTAGGGAAAATACGAAGGACTAAAAAAATAATTAAACTAATTTAATAAAACACGCAGATCTCCTCAGGCGGGATGGAGTCAATTTGGGTCATTCAAAACGGCTACATTTTGGTGCTATTGAATTTCAACCCAAAATGGCATCTTATGAGGTTTAATTTGTCTCAAAGGGACTAAATTGAAAGTTCAGTAAAATCCAAGGGATCGTATAGAAAATTAAACCAAACTTTAAAAAAACACGCGAATCTTCAAGGTAAGACGGGTCGGATTTGGGCGGACATCAAAATGGCGTCGTTTTAGGGCCACTGAATCAAGCCCTAAACGGCGTCGTATAGGAGCACTATATAAACTAATTTTTTTCAAAAAAATTCTTTTCAACACTTCTGCCTAAAAAAATCTCTAAAACCCTTCCTTATTTTCTCGTATCCATCCTCATGCTTGGCCCTTAGGTCGTGGTGCCTGTTCGCCATGGCCACCGATCATTGGCGACGGTAACCGCCGCTCACAGTGGTCGGGAAACCTAAAGGTAACCTTTTTTAATTTCTTTTTCTTTTTAAAAAATAGATCTAAGGCTCGACTGTTCGGATCTAACTTCTAAACCCTAAAAAAAATCCAAACAATACTCGATCTGTCAGTGTTTTTTAGAGACCGATTTGTTTTTATGTTTTATTTCCCTTGGTTGAAGGCCTCCCTTGCGAATATAGGGTTATTGAGAGGGCCTTCGTTTGAGAAAACGAATTACCCTTCATCGAGGGTGGTGACCTCAGCCATTCGTGGTGGCGACATCTGACCAAACCAAGTACATCTCTTCCTCTTTTTTATATTTTTTATTTACTTTCGAAATATTAAATAAAAATAAAACAAAGTACCTTTGAAATTCTTTTTTTTGCTTGTTATTTCTTCTTCATCTTATTTTTGAAAAAAATAAATAAAAATATATATGCCAAAACAGAATACCTTCGAATTTCTTTTGCTTTTCTATTGCTTGTTCTCTTGTATATTTCATGTGTAAAAAACATTACAAATCCGAATAAAGGCTTTTATAGCCGATTGAGATACAATGTTTTATCTATTGGTTTTGTCTTTGTTTTCTCTCTCTTTGCAGATCTTAGACGGAAATGGCAAAGGACGTCTTTGTCAACTGCACTAGGGGCAAGTTTTGTCGTTTTGGGGTGCAAATGGTAGAGAAGGTAGTCCTGGGGGCGTGGGGGCAGCAGACTTCGGGTGTTGAGTCTGCCGACATGAGGAGCAACGCCGAGGAGCTTAGGTCAACCTAGGGTTTCTGTTGGTTGTAAGATTTTTGGCCCTTTGGACCATGTTTAGGTTTGGGTCATAAGTATTGGGTTTAGGTTTGAGTTGGTTTGAGCTTGGGTTAGTTGTTGGGTTTTGATATTTGTAATTTGGACTTTTGGCTTTAATGGACTTTTATATTTTGTATTTTATTTATTTATTGGTTTTATTTATTTTTGGATTTTTTGGTTAGGCTGGGTGAAATTAGGCTCCTACATATATAATATGTATTATTTATATTAGATAAATAATAAATATTATTATATATTAATAACTTTAAACTATAAGTCATCTCTCATGAATTTCCTCAAATGAAAAACTCTAAATAACTTTTTTAAATAGTGAAGAAATTTGGTTAAAGTATTTAGGAGGTCCTGTATTATAGAAATTGGATCAAGTTAGTCTATTATTAAATGGATCAATTTAATCTTTATACTATTAAAAAGGATCAAATAAGCCCATATTGTAACAAAGTTAACATTTGCTGTATAAAAAATATCTTGGAAATTATATTTTTCAATTGCAATTCAATTACAAACAAATGATTTCATTTATAGAAACGTAAAAGCTTTGAAAATATTAACTTTATTAAACATTAAATGATTTTTTAAATAGTTAATGTTAATTTTATCCCAATTTGGTCTTATTTGTTTCATTTTAATAGTACAAGGATCAAATTGATTCATTTAGTAGTAGAGGGAAAATTTAATCATATCCCTATATTAGAGGGTCTTTCAAGTACATTCACTAAAGAAATTTACACTTATTTATAGAGTAAGTGTGAAATATGGGAGTGCTTAATATGGTATTTATAGTATAAGTGCTTGAAATTGAGACTACCATGTGTAAAAAAATTATAATGTGAACATGATATTTATTTCCTCATTTAGCTAAAATCTTGTAATATAATTATATCTATAGCAAGTATTGGCCAATCCTATGGCTCCAGCTACAAAGAATTTCTTCTCGGGTATTTGGTCTTTACAACTTCCAGAGAAGATAAAAATTACAATGTGGAAATTTTTACAACAACATTGTACCTACATATGCCAATCTCAACAGACGCCACATTGCTCTCCCTTCCTTATGTCAATTGTGCCATATTGAAGTTGAAAATGTTGACCATCTATTGCGAGCTTGCCCAATAACATGCTAGATATGGAAATCTGTACACCTTCCTATGGTCACAAAATCAAAACACCCTGATCACATGTTATGGTTAGTTGAATGCTTCCCAGCAGCAGATGAAAGAAGTAAAAAGCTCATGACACTATCAGTTTAGGCTATATGGTATGCAACGAATAAACTAATTAATGATGGACTGAGAAAATCTGTGCAAGATATGGTAGTGTTCATTCTAGGCTATTTGGTTGAAATTGAAGGCCTAGATTCTGTGAATAGTTCGAAAATTATTGGTGCACAATCCTATTAGAGATCGCCCGGTCAAGGTATTATTAAAATAAATTTTGATTCAACCTTTAATTGTCAGGAGAAAACATCATTTTCAGGTGTTAAAGCAAGAAACAAAGAAGGATTAATAAGGGGGGCATCTACATACTCTCACCTTAGTGTTGTCAACCCTTTTGTTGCAGAAGCCCTGGCGTGCGAGCAAGCGATCTGATTTGCCCAGGAGGTTGGTTTTCGGTGCATCTAGGTGGAGGCTGACTCGTTGACCATCATCAAGAAGGTACATGCAAAATTAGATGATATATCAGTAATTAGCCTGACTTTGGCAGATATCAGATGACGATTAGGGTTATTTGAACAAATCTCCTTTCATCGCATCAAAAGAATAACGAACAATGTAGCCCATACCTTGGCCAAAGAGGGACACTATAACACCCTATACCCGGTCCAGTTATCGAGCCAGAATACTAGGACGCCACACCACCATCTCAAATCATGCTTACCTCATTTCAGTGTTTTATTACACATGCAAGTTTTTCTTTTTAATTTATCATACTATAGTGTTCATACTTTGCAAAATACATTCATATTATAAGTCCTACATACTCAAATTAATGTTAGAACATGCTATCATACATCAAACAATCATCTATCAAACATAATCATGCATTGGGACCATTTAGTAAATTTTCCCAAAAATGTTACGTAGGTATCAATAATTTTAAAGGTGTCGATAATTTCATGAGAGGGTATTGATACTATTTGGAAAATCGTTACCAAAATATCTTACTGTTTTTGAATTAAAAACCCAACTGTCAAAAATATCGGTACTTCAATAGATGTATCAATAATTTCTCCTCAAATATCGATACTCGTATTAAGGTATCGATACTCGTATTAAGGTATCGATACTAACAAGAAGAACTGACTCCTTATACTTCAAAAATTTCAAGGGTATCGTTTTAAAACTCGATTATCGATACCTCTGTTCTAGACTTGAAAAATACATCATACATCAGCATATATATCATTCTAACAAATCCCTAAACAACATGTAACATTTACCTCATAAAATAAACCTCAAAATGTCTCAAATATCATATTTCCAAGTCTATAATGGCATGCAAATAACTAAAAGATCATAACAAAAATCAATATAAATCCACCATACTGCCGAACACATTTCCTTTGGTTCCTAAACATAATAACTTATAAAACCTACTAATAAGAATGAAAGGGTCGACTTGGCTTGGATCACCCTCGAGACCACACTGCTCACACTAACACTAAGTATTTGTAATGGTTAAAAAGCAGTAGGTGAGCTTAACAAGCTCAACGAGTGCCTAAATAACTACTACATAAACAATCATCATGCATCAACCCAACAATCATACAATAAATTCATATTATCTCTCTTGGATCTATTTACACATTAAATACATAATTTTCAGCATATTTTATTCACATACAAGCATATTCAGTCATGTATATACATATAATCAAATTTAAACACAATTTATGATAATTTGGCTATTGAGATTATGAAACATATACTGAGCTCTATCATCACACTTTGGATACGTGAATCTCCAACACACCAAACACATGACTCATAGAGTCGAAACATATCTCATAAGTGAAGTAACTAGCACTCTCCAAACACACCACACATACATATCCTGTTGAATGGAGCATAGCTCGTATTCCCCTATCTCTCCAAAGATTGTCCTTGTGTCTCAGCGCCTCACACATATATCACAACACAAAGGTGAGTACTCACAATCCTATGGTATGCCAACTATATCTAATGGCCTCATAAGATCACAAAGCCAAAATATCCACATTATTATTACATATTTTCTTACACATATTCATTGCATATTCACTTTATTAGCACAATGTAATCAGTCACATGGCATGAAGAACATACTCACATATTTTATATCACATGGCATGAATATCATACCCTCATTTCACTTTCACAACAGTCATAAAAAACTCATAGCATATATCACAACATCACATGTATATTCATAATATCACAATTTCACAAGTAACATATTACACATTTAATCTTAGGTGTGAGAACCAGTTACACTCGAAATTTAGAGTAGAGGTTTAGGCTACCTCTAAATTCCAAAATAAACAATGAATCATCTTTGAGCAGCGATTCCAAAACACTCACCAAATATACGCTTTTTGTCGAAAACCCGAAAGCTTAGGTAAGCTTCCCTTTGCCTTTATCCCTACTCGTTGAAGGTTCTATCGACTTTGACACTTCAACCACACATATCTCACAAATACACAAGAAAATATTGATCATCCACACATCTCATACAGTTATAAACAATAGCCTAAGCTATGTTCTCTTAAACCAAGACCTTTAACCTAGTAAACTTTAAACTCTAATATCTCGGTCTACACTTAATCTTTTCGCATGAAACAAATTCCGTTCATCTACATATTTAGCCACGACTGATTTCCAACCTTTAAACCAGACAAAACTACACGTTTTAAGATATCAAATATTTTCGACATACAATGGCTATTATAACGAAAATTCATTAAAACTCGAGATATACTCAATGAAACTTCAAAGTAACTTTAGAAACTTTCTAATCATGTCAAAAAAAGATGAAAAACACTTTAATATCAATTTTTCATACACAAACCCAGATTTCACCATTAAAGACCCTATTTTTGACTTTTATTCAAAACTTGCATTTTAATGGTTAAAAACTTAGTTTAAAGGACTAAATATCATTTAAAACTCATAAAAAGTTGATTGGTTACCTTTTCTTGAAGAAAAACGAGCTTTGAAACAAATTCAGAAAAACTCATGTTTGGAGAAGATAATGAAGAAGATGAAGGTTTTTGAGTGTTTCTCTTGGTTTTAATGGGTATTTAAGGTTTTAGGGTTATTAAAAATTAAAAGAAATTAAGAGTTGGTGATTAAAAGAGTTTGGGAGAGCAAAGGATGGCACAAAATACGGGGAGGAGAAGTTGATGTGAAATAAAATTGAAAAAAGGGGGTTTTTAAGTTGATTTGGACATTTGGTCAAATTCTTCATAAAAACTCTTAGTTTTGACTCTTTTACAAATCAGTCCTATTTCAAAATTAAAGCTATATAAAACTCATTTTCATGAATTGGTTTAATTTCCTAATAGTCATTGTCAAAAATATTATCAATTACAAAATTCATTAAATTTTGAACACTTCTAAGCTCAAAATTTCTATTTTACCCTTGAAACTTCTAGACCCAATTTTGGGGTGTGACAGACACCAATTCGGTGAAGGACGATTTTAGATTGAAGATGCAACTGAGGCGGTGGAATGGGCCGCGACGATTGACAGATTGAAATGTTTATCTTGACAATGTTCCATCTTTAGCGTATCGAAAGTTTGAGATCTTTTGCTCCGATGCTTCTTCTAAAGCTTCCATCTCCTCTGGGATTTGTTGATGGTTTTGATCTTTTGGTTTCTGGAGGAGGGAGTGTAATGCTGGCTCTTGAGTTTTTTGGTTTTTTTTTCTTGTTTTTGTCGATCTGATTTCCTTATTTCCTTTCGCTTTGGGTTTTTTTTGTCATTTATTGTAAACTATTATTAGCCACATTATTTTGTTGAGTCCTAATCCTTTCTAGGTGGGACAGATGTACTTTTCATCCTCTTATTCAATGCAAACTATTTTCTTTTTTTTAAAAAAAAAACTTTAAACTGTAAATCATGTCTCATGAATTTCTTCAAAGGAAGAAACTTCAAAAAACTTGTGTAAATAGTGAAGAAATTTATAGTTATTTATATTGTAAGTGTAAGCTATGTGAATATTCTCTAATCAATGTGAGATTTATAGTATAAGTGCTTGAAAGGAGACTAACACGTGTAAAAAATTGTAATGTGAATATAATTATTTTCTTTTTTGGCCAGAACCTTTTAATATAATGTATATGATATATAAGTAATATATGTTACTATATAAATAATATATAAATAACTTTAAACTATAAGTCAATTCTCATGAATTTCTTCAAATAAAGAAACTCTAAAAAGCTTATGTAAATAGTAAAATAAATTGACATTTATTTATAATGCAAGTGTGAAGTATGGAAGTATCCCCTAGTCAATGTAAGATTTATAGTATAAGTTGTAATGACCTAATTACCGGTAGTGTGGGTAATTATAAAATTTAACATAAGGGTCGATTATTATTAAATGATTCGTTATAGGTTGAGATTTAGTCAATTAAGAAATTAAATTGTTATGGTGAGAAATTAAAGAAAAAGGGATCAAATAGAGATAAAGGAAAAAGTAGTGGTTATTAGTTTAAATGAGTGAAAATTTCCTAGTTGGGAGGGTTGGTATGAATTATTTTAAATTATGACTATGCTTGGGGTGAAGTGATATGTAAATGGAATTAAAAGTTAAATGTTAATTGGTAGCTATGGAGGTTGGATTAAGTTATGGAAAACTTGAAAGTACGTGTCATTATTTCAAAGGTTAAAAAGAAGTAAAAATGAGTTGAAGGAGTATTAATGAAATTACACCTAACTAGTGATGAAAGACGTTTTGGGGTTGTTCAAGTAAGAAATGAGTATGTTTATAATAAGGGGTAAGGAAGTAAATTAATAATAAAGGTTAAATTCAATGAAAACAAAAAAAATATTTTAGTGACCATCTTCTTCCCCACCCACTACCGAAATTTGCAAGGAAATAAAAAGGAAAAATAGACATTAAAGAAGCTTGATGGAGATAGAAGGAAAATACTTGCATGGTAGGTGTTTTGGTCTCTAATTCTTATGGAAATTATGTTTTTATGATGATTTTGGTTCAATCTAACTATATTTGGAGTTTATATATAAAATCATTTACGGTAAAGGAAATTATCATGAACAAGGTTGAAGGTTTTTATAATGTTTTCTTATGATTTGTACCTATGAATAGTAGATAAAGTTAAATTGTGGTTAAAGGTATGAATATGGAAGCATGAGGACTTATTTGTGAAAGTAGAAATTTTTATATGAATTATTAATGAAATAGTTAGAAAATGGGCTGTAGTTGGATTATAGAGTGTACGGTTAACATAGAGAAAGAGGATGAATGCATTTTTCTTGTGTATACACTAATTTGTGCAAGTAAATTGTTTGGTACAAATTATGAGTTGAAATAGGAAATGAATTATTTATATTAAAGTGTATTATTACCAAGTGAGATAACTGATTAAGTCAATTGCTATAATCAGATCAAGAAGCAAGTAGAGTGATAGACAATTGTGAAAAGGGTAAAGTTGTCGAGTAGAGGTCATTCAGTTTCACTATTGCTGGAGAGGTGAGTTTATAACTTACAAATATTTTCACTTAATTAAATGTCCTTTTAATTATTATTGTAATATTTATACATGTTAATAGTTCGATTTATGTATTGAATCTATTATGGATCTAAATGTGGTATTATGATGAGAAAAATAATGAAATATTAAGTTATGTTTGATAAAGTTCAAGCTACGGCTTAGCAGGCAATGAGTTGGTGATAGAGTTCAAGCTATAGCTTAGCAAGCTATAACCTGGTGATACGAAATAAGCTACGACTTAGCAGGTTATGAGTCAGTGTTAAAACTCAAGTCAAGTCTTGGCTTAGCAGGTAGTAAGTCAGTGAAATTGTATGATACGTGTATGAGGTAATGTACTAAATAAATGGGAGGTTAGGTATGATTTGTTTTGGGATTAAATGAAAATGATGATATTTTGTCAAGGGGTTTAATTATTGGAGATGTTCACATTGGGTGGAGATGATGAAGTGGGTTTTGTTGTTATATTAACCATTGTTTAAGTAATTATGTATCAAGTTAAAAAACTCTAATTGTTGTTATTTAAACTTATGTGGTTATTGTCTCTATTATGGTGTAGTTCATCGGATAGATATATAGTAGATTAGACAGCTTGGAAGATCACACTATCAACTTCCCTTGGTAGCTTTTATTTATACCTTTTGGGTTTCTAGTGGTATGTACATAGGACTTTTGATTAAGGCTTTTGTTTAGTTCTTAGGAAATGCTTAAATGTAGAATCATGTGTCTCTTTTTGGCTAGTATGACAAAGGTGTATTAAGAAACAATGACCTATAAATTATGAAATGAAATGAGATATGTTTTGAATGTCGATGTAGTGTTGTTGTTGTTGCATTGAGATATTCTTAAGCTTATTAGTGATATGCTTTATGCACTCTTACCTGAATGGAAGTCTTATAATGCTTGTGGTGCTTAAATGTATGTGATTTTTAGAATTTAGGGTAGAATTTAAGGTACTGGTTGGAGTTGTTTCAGAACAACCTCATAAGGTACCGGTAGAAGTATATGAGTAAGGAATATGTTAGTTACTAACTTGAGTTGTGTCGATAGAAATCTATAAAGTATCGGTAGAAGTACAAGGGTTTGAGATTCTTGGTTACTGACTTATTTTGTTCTGGTAGTAAGAATCTAAGTACCGGTAGAATTCTATGCAAAGTATCAGTAGTTAGGACTGATGTATCGGTAGAAAGCTCTAGACTGGATAGTCTTCCTCATTGCGATTTGAAGTATCGGTATAGTACTGAATAGTATCGATAGAGGGAATCATTGTATCGGTAGAACTAGTGTAGTTTCAGTAGTTTACTTCTGTGTTTTCCTGTATCTATTCTTCACAGGTTCTACCGATACATATCAAACAATGTATCGGTAGAAGTCATTTTTCATACAAAATTTGTACATTCATTTTCAAGTTTGATTTGATGTTAAAGAGATAGTTCTATAACATTAATGACTTATGTAAGGGTGTGTTGTATGGTGGTTATTGATCATAAACTGTAAACTGTGGCTATGTGATGATTTCTAAATTATTTTAAATGTAATTAAATTAATTAGAGATGTCATTACATGCTTATATCGTGATCGGGGTGTCTCATAAGTGCTCGAAAAAAAGACTAACAAGTGTAAAAAAATTGTAATGTGAATATGGTGATTATTTTCTTATTTAGCCAAAACCTTATAATATATATGATAAATGATATATAAATAGTATATATTATGTATAAATAATTTTAAAATATAAGTCATTTCTCATAAATTTATTCAAATAAAGAAATTCTAAAGAGCTTATGCAAATAATGAAGAAATTTACACTTATTTATAATGTAAGAGTGAAATGTAAGAATGTTCTCTAATCAATACAAAATGTATATTATAAGTGTTGAAAAAAGAGTCTGATACATATTAAAAGATTGTAATGTAAACATGTTTATTTTTTTTTTAATAATAATCCGGTCATTTATTGATTTAAATAAAAATTGTAAGAGAAATAAATATGGTTCAGAACCCAAGGGTCCTTATTACTAAACTAAACATAATTGAAAAGAAAACAAAGAGTCCCTTCTCAAGAAACCCTTTCGACCGGCTTGTGCTCATGACAAAAATGATGAGTCAGACCGATGAAGTGTCGATGAGACACGAAAATGAAAACACGGGAGAAGAATCTGAAATTCCCCTAAAGAAACATCATAGAATGGGGAGAAACTATGGCAGATCGAAAAGCCTTCAGTCCTTCGTAATGACCGCCTCCACTACCTCTAGCACCTTTTTAACCCATAGCAATCCTCAATTCGAGTCAGCCTAAACCTCGTCATTACATGCACTGCATTGTTATTAGATCTGCCAATGTAGGAGAAACAACTCCTCTGAAAGGTTTTCAACAACTCCTTAGCCTCCCATGTAAGTGCCTCGATGTTAGAGAGATCCTCATCTGTGCTTTGTATCTTGTTAATCACCGATCTAGAGTCTCCCTCCAAAATCACTGATTGGAAACCTATCTAAGTAGTAAATCTGAGATCATGGACCACCGCCACTGCCTCCGCAGCAAAGGAAGTGCAAACTGGCCAAGTAATTCAACAGCATGCTCCCATAAGAAAACCATTGTCATCTCTGAGTATAACTCCTGAACAAACCCTCTTCTGTGATAGTTGAAACATCGCGTCGACATTGATTTTTATCATGCCCGTTAGAGGAGGAGGCCAGATGCTGAGGTGTTGTGTTGGCAACTGGGATTGGTGCCTGAAATGCAGCAAAAATTCAAAGCAATAGCTACGGATAAATGTCGTGAGATCCCCCTAATTTTTCCCTTCATGAAATAGTTTGTTACAGGCTTACCACAAGGTCCAAATTGTAAATCCAATTTCTGTCTACTTCAAAGAACAATAGCTATCAAAATTCTAAGAGAGCCACTATTAGAAACTCATATGAGTAATGGCTGGAGGGGAATGATACCTCAAAGCTAAAAATAACACCAGGCAAAACCACAATCTCTCAAAACATGGGTTGAATCTTCAATTTCGAAATGGCTATGAGGGCATAAAGGGTCCTGTGCAATACGTTTCCTATACAAGGTCAACTTTGTAGGGAAGTAATTATTAATAAATTTTCAAAGCTCAATTTTCACTTTTAGGGGACAATTTAACGACTAGATTTTCCTTACCAACCTGTGATCAACCAACAGATTGGAGGGGACTTAAAGCAGCAATCGGTAGCCATTCCTGACCAAATAAATCCTCGAAAGCTCCTCCCAAACCAACCTATCATCATGAGGAAATGAAGACAGAGGAATAATTTGAATACGCAAAGCCTCGTCAGGATTAAAAATCGAATCAATATGCTCTTTATCCTAAGCTCGTCTCGTTTCGATAATGAGATCCGACACCTTAGAAACATGAGGGACTTTAGGAGAGATCACGCGAGTAGGGATAGAGCCTTGAAGCCAACAATCCTCCTAAATGTCAATCAACCACCCTGACCCAACCCTCCAACTGAGCTCCATCTTCACTAACCTTCGCGCGCTCCACATAAACCTCCAAATCAAAGATGAGTTTGAGCCCAACCTTGCATTTAGGAAGTCAGAGTTGGAAAAATATTTAGCCTTAAGAAAATGAGCCATAAGGGACGAGGTACGTTCAAGAAGCTTCCAACCTTACATTTAAAAAGGCGATATTAAACTTTGCCAAGTCTCGAAAACCCATACCCCCGTCAGCCTTCAACTTGTAAAGAGAAGCAGATCTACACAAATGAATGCCCGTTCTCTCTCTTGATTTTTGCCACAAGAATTTGGCTAGAAGGGATTCAAGCTCCCTACAAAAGGTCTTAGGAAGCAAGAAGCAACTCAACGTATAAGGAATGGTTTGAAGTATCAAGTTAACAAAAACTTTACAATCCTAGTTGACAAAAACCGATTATTCCAAGAAGCAATCCTACTCTTTACCTTGTCACGTAGAGAGGCAAAGGCATACTTCTTATCACGACCCACAAGGTAAGGTAATCCCAAATACTTCTCAAATTTATCTACAAACAGAACCCCTAAAATGCATCCAACATCCCAATGATTACTAGTAATGACATTAGAATTAAAGAACACACTCGACATCTCAAAATTCACAAGTTGTACCGAACAAGTAGCATAGGTTGTAAGAACATCCTTGAGATTCGAAGCACCCAAGGTAGTAGTCTCCCAAAAGATAAGGCTATCATCGACAAAAAGCAGGTGATTAACCCATGGTGCACCCCTAGCCACCCTTGCATCCACAATAATACCAACCCGATCAACTTTCCTTAACAAAACTGAAAGACCCTTAGCACAAATCAAAAAGAGGTAAGGACTCAATAGGTCCTCTTGCCTGAAGCCATGAGAAGGGTTAAATCGATCGCCCAAGAGCCCATTAACCACCACGAGTAACTAATAGTTGAGACAAACCGTCCAATACGATCAACCCAATAGAAAGAGAACCCCATTTTGGTTAACATTACCTCGATGAAACCCCATTCAACTCAGTCATAAGCTTTGCTCATGTCGATCTTTAAAGCAAATGACCCAAATTTACCCATTCTTTTGTTCTTCAAAGAATGCATGATCTCATAAGCCACTACTATGTTGTCTGAGATAAGCCTTTCTGGTATAAAGGCACACTGAGAATCATCAATACACAAATGGAGCACCTCCTGAAATCTGATAACCAATGCTTTGGAAGCAATTTTATAAAGTACGTTACATAGGCTAATAGGGCGATAGTGTATCATATTAATAGGACTTTTTATTTTAGGGATCAATACAATATTGGTATGATTGATATCAACTAAAGAATAACCACCTTGTAACAAACCAATACAGTAAGATGCCACGTAACTTCCTACAATGTGCCAGAAGTGCTGATAGAAAATCGCACCCAAACTGTTTGCCCCAATAGCTTTAAAAGGACTTAGATATGAGAGCACTGCCAATCTCCTCAACTCTGAAAGGTCTATTAAACCGAGCATTCATATCCTCCATAATGTAATGGTTAACCTCATCCAACACATCTCTCAACTCAAAGGAACTGTTCGAAGAGAACAAATTAACAAAATACACTTTCGCAACTTGACAAACCGAATGATCGCCTTCCACCAACCTCCCATCACTATCCTCAATCCGTCGAATGCCATTAAAACGCTTCTTACTTGAAGCATAACAATGGAAGAAAGCTGTATTACGATTTCCAACTTTAAGCCAATTGGCTCTAGCGCATTGCTCCCAATAAATTTCTTGCTTCTTAGACTCAAGATTAAGCGAAAGCTTTACATTTAAAAGTTCCTCAAGATTCGGGTCCAAAGGGGGAAGAGTAATTAATTTCTCAAGTTTTGTTCGAAGAGTCTTGATCAACTTCCCTTTCTCATGCCGAATTTTTGCATACCACATATTCAAACCTTTACAAATGTAAGCCAGTCTCTCAGGAATGTCACCCGTCGAAGCATCCCAAAGACAACGAACCTCCTCCTCATAAGAGTCTTCTAATAACCAAGCTGCCTCGAACTTTGCCTGCCAAGTACCTATATTACAAATACCATAACTAGTATACAAGACAATCGAACAATGATCCGAAATAGCATGTAAAAGATGAGAAATACGACACTGAGGAAACAACGAGCACCATGAGCTATTCACGATCCTCTATCTAGCCTCTTGCGAATATTATTGCTTACCAAACGACCCTACTCCCAAGTGTACCGAACCCCCTCATAACTAAGATCTTCCAACGCATAGTCCTCCAAGGCATCCCCAAAGTCCTTCATTTGCCTCTCAAGATGCAAAAGACCCCCTTTTTTCTCAAAAGAAATCAAGATTTCATTAAAAGTCACCTACCATGAGATATCGGGACAATCATTAAGTTGATGCAAAAGATGCCAAGATTCACGTCGACGAGCTTCTTGCAGAGCACTATAAAAACCCGTAAACCTCCAACAAATCTCATCCGAATCATTATAAAAAATGACATCAATATGGCTACTAGAAAATAATCAAAGAGAAACCGAACAATTATGTTTCCACCCTAATGTTAAACCACCCGCACTCCCAATAGATGGAACATTAATGTCAAACATGAAACCAAGACTCTTGTGGACACCCTTCATCCTACTACTCTGTAATTTTGTTTCCATCAAAAAAGTTACAGTGGGGTTAGCCTCCTTCAACAACATACGAAGGCTGCGTATCGTCCTAGGGTTACCCAAGCCCTGGACATTCCAGCTAAGGAGCCTCATTGATCCCGATTGACCCGCTGAGCGAGGCTTGCCGATATTGAAGCTTCAATGTTCTCACGAGAAGCATCACTTTAATCCTCCAAGTGTGGCAATTGGAGTCTAGGGCATTTATTACTTTCACCACCTGCTACAAAACTTTGCTCCCCCATTGTCACATCGAAGGATGCACCCTCAACCCCTCTGGAACGGTCCAAAACAATCCCACTCGTAATCTCCAAGCATCGATTGAAATCATTATTGGAGTATCGTTAACCCTTGTTAGAGAAACGATCAAATAAATGTGAAGATCCCATCTTGTAACTGCCAACCCCATTATGAGGATCGCTAAAAATGACTTTCCATATTTGAGCCTTCTCCCTTCTCCTCCCGTGACCAAACATTGGATGGCGCCGTAGCTCTCTTAGACGGAGCACGAAGAGAGATATCTCACCCAAGAACCATGTCCTGGTCAACTTGCAAAATTCGCAAGGGGCAAGAACTTTTACCGTGCCCCAATTTTCCACAGAGAAAACAAAACAACGTCAGCTTTTCATGGACAAAACTCACATAGAGTAAAGAATCGTTTGGAAACGCTGTCCTTTTCTTTCTTTTGAGAGGCTTACGAACATCAATTCTAACCCGAACACGAAGAATTCCAACATACCCAAGCGACACCACTTTCACATCATACTTCAAATATGTCCCTATGAAATTCCCCATTGCTTCGCCACCGACTCCGTAACAAAGCCATTTGGTAAATCCTTAACTGACACCCATAAATTCACATGAAACAAGGGGACCATTTTATGATCATCGCTATCATGCAAGCGAAACATCACGAGTAAATGAGAATTAAAGTTCCAAGGGCCTCCTTTCTTGATCCTGTCAGCATAAACCTTGAAAAACAACTGAAATAGAAAGCGCCCCTCCAGCCAAATCAGAAATTGAAATTTCCCTAATGGGGTGCCAAACATTAGCTAAAGTGGCCTTCATAGCCTGAAAATTGACTATGCTTGTGGTAAAAAAAGAGCTCGCAAAACAATTCTCCAACGAATCTTCAGTAGAGGACCTCGACAGAGCAATTCTCACAACTTCCTCCTTCTCAGCATCTTCTAAGGACAACCCCGCCAAAGTTTCCTCCACATTAGCCATGAAAAACTCCAAACGCAGACACCCAGAAAACAAGAAAGAAGAAAAGAAAAGAAAAGAAAGAAGAAGAAAATCGTTCTACAAAGCAGAGTTGAAAATTAATTAAGAGTTAGCATAAATTTCAAGATGAGAGAAATAAGAAAATTTGATTTAGACTTCGAACAATTCCTTCATAGGTTCATTTTTTTACTTAGCCAAAACTATATATATATGAAGGAGAGGCAAAAAGAGAATTGAAAAAGTTCTTTAAAATTTTTTTCCACTTATTGGCGGCCAATGGTAACAACATACATAAATTTAATTTTGTTTTTTTTATTATTTTAAAATTAAAATTATGAGAATAAAATAAAAGCAATTGAATTCTTAAAATCGTGAGTGAAATTAAATTTAATAAAAATATTAATTAGCTAAAAACCCAAAATAATGGTTGAATTAGGTAATGTCAATATAATATTAAATATATGTCAATGTAATAATTATATATATCAAAGCATTAATTGGGTTAATAAATTGCAAGTTTTCATTTATTTTCCTCAATTTCCAACAAACTATTTAACATTAAGTTTAAATTGGTCTAAAAAATAATTTTATAAGGATTAATAAATAATTCAATCACTAATTACTGACATGTCAAGCATAGACTATTTATCGCAATGCTATGCCTCTACATTAATTTCTTTTTAAATATTTGAGTAACTTGTAATATAATTTATAATATGATATATTTGATTTTATACTTTAATGAATAACAATCAGTTAAGGAAAATTTTAAAAATTTCATAAAAATGTTTAATACATTGGATTTGTGACTGTAATTTCATACATGATTTATACCATTGGGAGAGAAATTTATTCTTTGCCGTGTTTGAAGGAATTTGCACTTACATGCACTCTTTGTTGCCCTTGGGTTTTACATTTTAGAGCACTCTAGTGTGTTTTTTTGGAGGATTATGCACTTACATGCTGTCTGGTGTGTTTGGTGAATTCTTATGTGTTCAAGCTTGTTTTTCTAAGGATATTTAAGGGATAAATCCATAACTTTTTTTTGTGGCATAGTTAAATTAAAAAGTGTGAGAACTTAATCATTGGAAATGTGATGATTATGATATTATACTTAATATGATACTTCACTTATGAAACGGCTATAAACGTCACAGCAATAATGTGTAAGCGTACGTTGCCAATGCAAGTATAGTAGACAGATTGAATCTGTTGGATATCAATCTCACGAGGATGAATGTTTGTTGTCTATTAATGTCGGTGCAATGAATAAGTAAATGTGATAAAATTGTGAGAGTGATTGTCGAAGCAATAATGTGAAAATAAAGACGAAATGTAATAATAATGAAATGGGGTCCCAACGTGATTAGTGAGCATAATACTAAGTGTGACTCACAAGGTTTTAAAGAATAGGTACACTAACTATGCACACTAACTGGACCTTCTGATGATGGCAATGCAACACATTCAAGAACAAGTGGATTAAATTCCTTCAATCCCCAAGCAACTTCTGTTGTCTTTCTTGTTAGTTTAAATTGTCGCTACACCTTCAAATGACAGTGACTACAATAACACTTCCGTGGTCAAAACATTCAAACCCAAAGATTAAACAGTAAAAGCAAGCTTGGATAAAATATCATTTAGTCTAGAAATCAAGTGTACTTCCATATAAACATGAAATAAACATTAATCACCAACGTTTAAGAAAAGAAAACTTTAACCACCAGCGTTTAATAAACATTAAACACTATTCCTAGGCTACTCGACTTGCTCTCTTACTTCCCTCTTGCGTCGCACTTAAAGGCTCCTCGTCAGGAGCATATTTGCCTCCTTCTTCATGTCAGTTCGCCCTTGATAGGTTTAAGCTTCCATAGCCACAAGCTTCAAGAATGAATTCAAGAAGAATAAACACAGGAAGAAAACCCCTTTCTCTCTATCCTCATGTGTATTTATCTTCAGCTGAATAGTACAGGTGTCCTTTCCTCCAAATCTAGCAATCTTTGGCCGTACTAGTTAGTTACACCAGATTGGACAGCTCACGCATTTCTGGTTTTTTTTTATCCAGATAGTTGTCAGATGTGGTGATAATTCTAGTCATAATTCTGGACATGCTCATACAGTGACAACTCTAGACATGTTCATGCGGCTATAATTCTGGACAAGTTTCTGCAACAACAATTCTAAACATGCTCATGCAGTGACATTAGTAGTAAAATATAACAAAATTAAGGGCAACTAGGTTAAGGTCCATTGAGTTGGAAAATGAAATAAACTAAACTAGAAAATGCTAAAATATATGCTAAGGATGACTAAATGGGAACAACTTGAACAAAAAGTAAGGAAAAATCAATGGTTCTTTCTAGTACTATCACACCCCCAAACTTGAGTTTTTACTTGTCTTCAAGTAAAACAGAAACTAGCAAGGCTATACAAAAATTTATTAAGGCAAATGATCATTCTAGCAACTTGATTCTTCTAAAATCCCAATGAATGAATCACATTCAAACGACAGAATATTGCGCCGACAATTCATAAGCATGAATAACTAAGATTGCAACTTCATCAAAGCCAGCATCATGCTTCAAATCCTAAATTCTATCTACCAATACAACATTTATTGTACAGTAATATATACATATACCTTTTTTATTCTTTTTCTTTTTTTTTCTTTTTTTTATGTGACTGAGAATGTCGTTGCATTACTATACCCTTGTTCTTGAGAAGTAACGATGGAGTGCATCAAAACCTTAGGGAGTATGTAATTTCATCGACACACACTCTTGCAGTGATAACCTTTGGCTAGATTACTTTTTCTAACACTTACATTGGAGTGTTCCCCCTTGAACAGTTCACAATACACCCACATTGGAGCATCTTTTATTTATAACTATACACATATAAATATACAAGCAGCTGTAAAAGGGCAGATTCATTCAAAATTCAAAGAATGATACTAGACATTCATTACTAAAGCAATCTAAATCATTCATCAAAGAATTGAAGATGCAACATTTCAATCAAGTTTATCCAACTCATTCATTGACAGTTCAAATGATTCAAGAAGCATCGAATGTAAAAAAAAATCAAACACATTTGCAATATCCATTCATAACCTTGCATGCTTCATTAAATTCAAAAAGAATTTTTTTTTAAATGTGGGTGGAATTTGCATTTTCAAATCCCATATACATTCCCTCAAACTTAAAGTCTGCATTGTCCCCAATGCACAAACACTAAATTACAATAACAAATGGAAATGCAATGACAATGCAAATGCAGTGACAATTAAAATGTAATGACAATGGGAATGTGATGACAATGCTTACAAATAGACTAAACATTACATCTTCATGCTATGCATGAAACCTAAAGCTGAGAACTTACAATAAAACTAACTCAATTTTCCGCAGCCGTTGATATGGCTACATGGTGCCTTTTCTTCCTTCTCTTCTTTTCTTCCTTTCTGCGTTTTTTGTCCTTGGAGCGCTTTCTTTTTCTTTCTTTTAGCTTTGCCCGATCCTCGGATTGCTCCTCAACATCATGTTGTGCCTCGGCATCATCAATTGTGTCGTGTGTCGGATGGATCACTTCAAGTGGTCCAGTGTAGACCACTATTGCCAAAGGAAGTATTGAGTGTTGGGAAATTATAATAAGAAATTGAGTGTTGGGAAGTTAAAGTTTTAAAAGTGTAAATTTTCCAAAAATAAAATTAGTGGAAGTTGTAGTGGAAAATTTCAGTGAAATTTTGATTAAATAGTAAGGTTAAATTAGTAAACTAAGAATCAGTGAAAACAAAATAAAAAGAAAAGAAAGGGGTTGTCTCCTAAAAATCATCCCATTACCGAAATTGAAAGAAAAAAAAGAGAAGAAAGTAAGAAAGCTTGGTTGAGCTCTGACATTCGGCTATTGTTGAAGTTTTGCATGGTAAGTGTTTTGGCTCTTATTTCTTATGAAATTCATGTTTTTGTAGTGGTCTTGGCCTAATCTAACTAGACTTAGGATTTATTGGAAAATCTATCAAAAGTTAAAAGACTTGCCATGACCATTTTTGAAGGTGTCTTAATGTTTTTCTATGGATTATTACATTTGATTTTTAGTTAGGCTTGATTTGTTAATTAAATGTGGAATTATGGATTATGAAGAATTGTTTGTGAAAATGAAAATTTTTTATGGATTGATAATGAAAATGGGATTAAAGTGGGCTGTAGTAAGGTCTATTGCAAAATAATGTTTACTAGGGAACTTTGAGACATATTATTTATGGGTAAAATTGAAGTTTTTAAATAATAAATTTTATTATTATATTCTACTCCATGAGACCATTAAAACGATATATAATATGCTCAAAATGGTTGAGTAATGAATGAGAAATTGAAGCTTAAAGTAAGCTACATGAAAATGATTATTAAGGAAAAATGGTGCTTATCACCTCATATCCCACATTGTTAAAAGTGTGGTATATGAGAAGAGTTTATAAGCTAAAAACAACATGTTAGTAAATAACTAAATCAAAGCTCTCCCTTGAGTGTAAGAGGGTGCCGATCAAACCAAATGGGTTAGGGGCGCACTCGCACAACATGGGCGACGTAAAATGTCCGGACCGATCAAGCCTTACTGGGCCATAAGAAACACATTAATAATGTTTTCTAACTCACCATTTTGTAACCTACAAAACATTATTTTGTAACTTACAAAACATTATTTTATAACTCTCCTCATAATGTTTTGTTTTAAATTTCATGTAATTGTTTCATGAAAATTTCACTATAAATAGCCCTCTTCTTTTCATTTTACACATCAAGTTGAAAGAAACACTTTTGCTCTCTCTCAAAATTCTCTCAAAAATTCCAATTCTGTTTTTGGTGATAGAGGAGGCTTGGTTAGCATTCGCCTATTACAAAAGTTGTGTTGCCTTTGGTAACTGATTGTTGTTGTATCCTGGGAGATAAACGTCCAAAAATTCTTTAGCACTTAGGAGACGGCGAATCTATCTTAAGGAGACTGTTTATATAGGCCTAAACAGATTTTTATTTACAATCCATCTACAAATAACAAGTATACTACTACGTAAAGTATACTTGTTATTTGTTTTTAAATTTATTATTAAATTTAAATTACATTTAAATTTTTATAGATTGTCTTTTGTCTAACAATCTTAAGACAGATTCATACAAATCAAAGGCGGGTATGTACAGATAATTAAAACAATTTGGGAGTGCATGTCTAGGATTTTTTTTTAAAGACTTGTGATTTAAGTGTGCCTAGTGCATCACCTCTCTTTCAAAGTAACTTACCTTGTGTACTTTTCATTATTGTGTTTTCTATTAGTCCGTGTGAATTTTTGTTTCGGGTTTTTAGTTTTACTAAATTCTTATAGTTTAACAAGAAGTTGTGTTTTTGTTTTTGGTTTTTAGCATCTAATTAAATTCTTGATGTGTAACATATTCATTGGTTTTGTTTCTGAATTCCAGACGGGAAAAATGTTTGAAACATCCAAGAATTCAACCAGTCCTCAGTCTGGTGTGCTATTATCCCTATTTAGGCTCAAAGCTAGAGTCAAACGTTGCTGGTGGCTATGAGCCATAATGAAAAACCTATGAAATTCACTAGAGAGAATTTCAAAACATGGCAACAAAAGATACTGTTTTATTTGACCATGTTAAACCTGACCAAATTTTTGAAGGATGATCCTCCTACTATATGAGAGGATGAGGTAGATCGTGCTACTGCCTTTAATGTTGTTGAAGCTTGGAAGAATTCTGATTTTTTATGCCGTAATTACATTCTAAACGGTTTGACTGATGCACTCTATGAAGTATATAGTGTGAAGAAGACAGCTAAAGAATTATGGGAGTCATTGGACCATAAATACAAAACTGAAGATGCTGGAGCTAAGAAATTTTTAGTTGGTAAATTCTTAAATTTTGTAATGATTGATTCTAAAGCTGTTGTGAATCAAGTGTAGGAATTTCAACTGATCATTCACGACATTCTTGTTGAAGAGATGATTATAAGTGAATCCTTTCAGGTGGCAGCCTGATCGACCTATAAACGTTACAGCAAATCATGTGCAAGAGGAAAATGTCGATGTAAGTATAGTAGATAGAGATGAACCTATCGGATATCGATCCCATGATGATGATGTTCTTGTTGCTTAAAATTTTCGAAGCAATTAGAGTTTAAATGAAAAAAGATTGTCAATAGTAATGTCAATGCAATTTAATTAAAACTGCACAATTAAAGAGCTAACACTGTCAAAGCAAATATAACATAAAATGTCAGAGCAAATTAATAAAATAAATGAATTGTTTGTTGAAGTTGTTTATAAATGTAAATTCAGAAAATTAAAAGAAGTGAATCAAGTGTAAAGAAATGGGGATCCTTGACTTCACAAATTGACAACGCTAAATGTGACTACAAGGTAATTGATAGATGAATTGTTACTGCAATTTAGTTGTAATGAGATCTGACTGCTATCAACTCCTCTGTTTAACAAAGACTCAAGTACTTACAATTTCCACACCTTCCAGTGTTGGTAATGCTTTGTACTTAAGAACAAGTGGCCAGAATTCCTTATTGCCTCAAGCAACTTCTGTTGTCTTGCTATTCCTGTCACCGCACCTTCTAGTGACAATGACTACAACTGCACTTCCGTGGTCAAAATAGTTAAATCCAAATATAAATAGATGAGAAGAATTGAGTAGAAATCAAAGTAGATCTAACATTAATAGATACTTTCATATACAATTAATAGTAAATAGAATTCATCAACATTTAAGAGAAATTAAAGAAGAAATTGAAGCATGTTATTCCTAGTCTACTAGAATCCTCCCATAATTGCTCCTCTTGCATCGCACATAGGAACACCTCTTTAGGATTAGTCACCTCCTTGTTGCATCAGGTCACCCTCCTCGTAAGTCAAGCTTCCATGGCAACTTACTTTGATAAAAAATGAGAGAATTGAGGAATTGAATTCTTCACAGCTTGATGATGATCTTCGTTCCTTTCCTTATACCTGCCCCTTCTAAGGCATTCCCCCCCGTTTCATTCCTTCTCTCTTGCGAGCCAGTCCGTCCTTCTCTATTTGATTCTTGGGAGGCTACTAATCTCTTGTTAAGCCCTTTTCTAAGGCCTAAAGTAAGCCATAGCTAATCTCTCAGTAAGTCAAAAGAAAAGAGGAAAGATTTCCCGCTAGCTCAAAACTGAGTTTGAGGAAAGCCTGAACCTGATATTGAAATTCCCTACCAGTCCTAAGAAAATAACTTCTCCTAGTCTTCCAACTTTAAATAGGGTTTCGCCTAGCCTTACAATAAGATCTAATCTAGTAGTTTACTCCCCTCTATTAATAATCACTAAAAAGTACTGGTCTACCCCCTCTTAGATCTAACTCCCTTTTTGCAGTTGTACAAGTTTGTTATTGCCAACTATGCACTCATGCAGATCTAGTTTGTGCATTAGGCAATTACAAATTGTCGTGACATATCTAGACGCAAATTATGATTTAAATTTGCTACGACAACTTCACATTCTCCTGCACTGGTGCTTCTAAATGTGTTAGCAGCATAGAATCCCTGATAAAATGTAGAAGCATTTATGTGGTGACATCTTCTGTCGTAATTCTAGGTCAAACTTGTGAATGCAACTCTAAATGCTTTCCCACTCTGATCTTCTAAGGTAGATTTCTATGCTGACAACTTTAGATGCAAAACTAATACTTAATACAACGACATTAGTAGCACAAAAGGAATAAAATGAAAGAAAGTAAGACCATACAATACTGATTTAGAAAATGCAAATACTAAGTATGAAATGCTGAAAATGTAGGCTAAATATGATACAAAAGGAAACAAAGTATAAACTAATCAGAGAGATTTTAAATGTCATTTCTAATGCTATCACAACCATAATCGAAAAGCTACCTCCTACTTGGAATGACTTTAAGAACTATCTGAAGCATAAAAGAATGGAAATGACAGTGGAAGATTTAATTGTTAAACTTCGGATTGAAAAAGACAATAGAAATGCATCCAAAGCTCAACAAAGTAGCTAATCTTAATATAGCTAAGGAAAATGTGGCAGAAGTCAAGAAAGACTTCAAGAAAAAGAAACAATCTCAAACTGAGTCTAACATGGACCAAAAGTAGGTGTTTCCAAGAAGCCCAAATTCCAAGGGAAATGCTTCAATTGCAATAAGATGGGACACAAGTCATCTGACTGTGGGCTTCCAAAAAGAGTTAGAACCAACAAAGCTAATGTTATGGACGATATTTCGAAAGAAATGTCTTATATAGACTTGTGTGCCTAATATAGGTTTTATGTGGAAAGAAGATATGTAATCTTTGTAAAAGTAATAACAATGAAAAAAAATGTCGTTTCTTCCATTTATATGTTTGAGTCATTTAATTTATCACATGACAGACTCGTACTTATTAATTAAATTCTTTATGAAGATTAATTAACTTAGAACAAAATCACATTAATTATATTCATAAAATGTGAAAAATGTGTTGAGGAAAATTAACGAGGATTGAAAGAAACATAGAATCACTTGATTATAGCAATGCTTGTGACTTAAGATTTGTTCAAACGAGAAGAAAGAATAAATACTTTGTTACCTTCAATAATGAAAGCACAAAACATTGTTACGTGTATTTGCTTAAGAGCAAAAAATGAAGCTTTTCTTTATAAGCTAGAAGTTGAAAAGTGATTATGGTGATGAATATGTTGAATCATTTGATGACACCACCATATTTTCCTTAAATCAAATAGAGTAGCCAAATGGATAAATATGACAATAAAAGAAATGATGAACTCATTGCTAGGAAGCTCTAAGTTATCACAGAACATGTGGGGGGAAGCTATTCTATCAGTTAATTACCTCTTAAAGAAGGTTCCTCATAAGGAAAGAGACAAGACAACCACTTGGAAATGTGGGGAGTGTCCTAGATACACTTGAAAATGTGAGGGATGTCTTGTTAACGTAATAGTAAGTCGAGAAATATGCGTCATCGACATAATACCATTCGACAACTGATCTCAATTGGAGTTATCTCTATTGATTTTATAAAATCAAAAGATAACATTGCGAATCCACTAACCAAAGAATTAAACCGAGATCAGGTTGATAAAACATCGAAAGGAATGTGGTTGAAGCCCATGAACTTTTAAAGGCGCTATGTGAAGAAAAACCCAACCTAGTTGACTGGAGATCCTAAGATCTAGGTTTAAAGGGACAACCTACTTGCATAGACCTTGTAAGGTCATTGTGGGGGTTATTACTCTAAGTCCATTTCTATGATATAACAGTGATTAAAAATGTTGAAATGGTTAAGCAAATTCTTTTAATGACCATTGTAAGTTTCAGTGAGCCAAACAACATAAGTCACCTATGTGAGAGTGAAGTAGGTCCGCTTAATGAAACTAACGGGCCATAGTTCTTTGAAACTCTTGCAAAACCAGGAGATGTTCATGGCCAAATGAACATACCCATGAGAATCAAAAACCTTGTTAGGGAGGTATTTGAGTGAGATATATCATCGTTTACACTGATGGCAGAACAGTTCAAGGACATCGTGTCTACTGGTCAGGCAGTAAAGTAAATATACTTTCACAAGGGAAGGTTCAAGGGTTGATGTCTACCTATCCTATGCAAATATCTAACTTAAACTCTACCACTACTCTATGTCATTGAATTTCGTTGATCTTTCAATTTCATACATGTGAGAGATTGTTGGAAAATAACGTTTACTGGGGAACTTTGAGGCATATTATTTATGGGTAAAATTGGATTTTTAAATAATAAATTTTATTATTATATTCTAGTCCATGAAACCTTTAAAACGATATATAATATGCTCAAAATGATTGAGTAATGAATGAAAAATTGAAGCTCAAAGTAAGCTACATGAAAATGATTGTTGAGGAAAAATGGTGCTTAAAACCTCATATCTCATATTGTTAAAAGTGTGGTATATGAGAATGATTTATAAGCTAAAAACAATATGTTGATTAGTAAATGACTAAACCAAAGCTCTCCCTCGTGCGCGGGGGTGCCGATCAAAGCAAAACGGGTTAGGGGTGCACCCGTACGACGTGGGCGACTCGAAAAGTCCGGACCGACGAGCCTTATTGGGCCTATTGAAAATTTTAACCCATTTAAATATTTTTCCTCTTTAATAGAATTGTCCTTTGGTGTTCCAAAGGCAGTTACATAGCTTTATTTGTTTTAATTTTCTGTAACTAACTATTTCTGTAACCTACACAAAATTATTTTGTAATTCTTCTCAAAATGTTTTGTAACTCTCCTCATAATGTTTTGTTTTAAATTTCATGTAACTATTTCATGAAAATTTCACTATAAATAGCCCTATCTTCTTTTCATTTTACACATCAAGTTGAAAGAAACACTTTTTCACTCTCTCAAAATTCTCTCAAAAATTCCAATTCTATTTTTGGTGATGAGGAGGCTTTGTTAGCATTTGCATGTTACAAAAGTTGTGCTACTTTTGGTAACTAATCGTTGTTATATCTTGTGAGATAGATGTCCAAAAATTCTTTAACACTTAGGAGAGGGCGAATCTATCTTTAGGAAACTGTTTATACAGGCCTTAACTGATTTTTATTTACAATCCATCTACAAATACTATGTAAAGTATACTTGTTATTTGTTTTTAAATTTATTATTAAATTTAAATTTTTTTTATATACTACCTTTTTTCTAACAAGGTCTTGAGATATTCGGTTAGTAAAAAAAACATGCAAAATGGATGAGTTTCATGTTCATGAGTTTGAGTATATTATTGAGATTATATGTTAAATTATTTTAGTTCGATTGAAAGAATGAGACTGTTTTATAAATAGGAATTTTATTGATATTTATGTGATTAAGGTGATGGTTAACATTATAGAAATTATAAGTTGTAATGAAACTTTGTTGAATTTGAGCTGTTGGGGATTAAGCATGAATCGACTGGAGAGAATCAGTCTAAATGAGGATTATATATATATAAATTTTCAGAATTTAGAATTACTTACATTAAAGAAAATTGTTAAGTGCAGATAAGAATAATGAAATTTAAGAATTAATTGGATAAGAAAAGAGTAGTGTAGGGACTGTTTTGAGTTTGTACATTATGTTGGAAATGTGGTTTGAATTATGAAATTATATGGTATGAGAAGTGATTACCTAAATAGCAATTTTTGCTAGTGTTAATTGTCAAGAAGTTGAATATATATACAAATCAATAGCATGCGTTAATTTATGAATTTTGAGAATCTTGGTACAGTATGAGAACTATACGTATAATTGGTTAATTAGAAAACTTGATAAGATGGGATTAAATTTGTCATTGTGAAAGTGAATGACTAAGCGGTGAAAATGTCTATTATGGGGAGTAAATGTATAGACATGAATTGAGATAAACTATTTAAGTTGAATTATTATATTGTGTAGTAGTTGATTAAATTAAATTATCGTATTTAGACCGGAAACGAGTGGAACAGCTGTTAATCAAGGAAAGGAGAAAGTTGGCAAGTAATCAATTTAATCAACGGGAGCTATCCTAAATTTTTTGGTAAATTTGTACTCTCAAACTTATTATTTTATTTAAATATAGATTAAAGGTTAAATTCATTTATTTGTTATCCTAATTCTTGATGCATGGAAATAGTTGTATATATAAATGTATTTTAAAATTTAATATCAATTAAGAAATGAGGAGATGGTCAAAATGAATATTTATTTAATTTTTCAGTTTAATTGACTAGAGCTTGGCTCACTTTCACAGTATATTCGCTAGGCACTGGGTGCCGAAAATTAACGGATATTTGTTGGCTAATCCAAATAGAGTTGGGCTCACTTTCGCGGTATATTTACTAGGCATTGGGTGCCAGGAATTGACAGATATTTGTTGGTTAATCCAACTAGAGCTGGGCTCACTTTCGCGGTGTATCTGCTAGGCACTGGGTGCCAGGAATTGATAGATATTTGTTGGTTAATCCAACTAGAGCTGGACTCAATTTTGCAGTTTATTCGCTAGGCATTGGGTGCCAGGATTTGACGGTTATTTGTTGGTTAATCCAACTAGAGCTGGGTTCACTTTTGCGGTTTATCTGCTAGGCATTAGGTGTCAGGATCGTCGGTTTATTCGACTAGAGCTGGGTGCAAAATCGTTGGTTAATCCAACTAGAGCTGGGCTCACTTATTGCTGTATATCCGCTAGGCACCGAGTGCCATGAATTGACAAAAATGTATAGTAAGACTCGATGAACTTTATTTGGTAAGAATGAATGGATCATTGGGGAAGAATGGTGGATAAGTATTATTGAGTAAGGAGTACATGTAAATGTGCACATAAGTATAAGGATAGTTACTTTGAAAGAAATGTTATGCTTTGAATTGTATTATGGAAATTGTTGGATAAATTCAATTGCTTTGGTTACTTATATATGATTATTGTGGTGGTGGAAATGTTCCTAATGTAAAATATCTTCTAACGATTTTAGGTTAGGTAATTAGTCGAGTTGGATTCAACATCTTGTAAGGAATCTCGTACTCAAAGTCGGTGAAGTCCTCTTTTGATATTTTGGCATGTATCTAGGACAATTATTACGTCTAGAAGTCTTTAGGTGATGTATAGTTGTGAATATGACTTATATAATATTTGGTTTGATATATTGTGAATGATATAATAACCTAGTTAATCTTGATACTATGTAAGTATTTAGAATATAATGAGATGATATGAAATATATATGCCATTGTATGGTAAATCTATTAAGAAAGAAATGAGTTGTGAGTTTGGTTGAATGGTATGTTTAATATGTTTGTCCTAAAGAAGTATTAAAATAGCTAGAATGTCAATGTGGTTAATGATGTTGGAATTATGCACAATTGTTGTATTCCTTATCTTATGTTAGGATAAGTTGGGTCATGTTGGCATATAATGAGTAGTCTTAGGTAGTTTATCCATCTAGGTGATGTATTAGGAATGTTACTTGTAAAAAGGCTTTTGGTTAAATATAACTAAGGTGGTTTGGACTTGTTATGATGCTTAGAATATGTTTTGAACCTTAGGAAATTTGCCTCCTTGGTAGTGTGTCTTGTGGACCAAGTTAGGTCAAGAAATTACCTTGTTTAGGAAGCAATTTAAGTACACATAGCCTATGACACGGTCTGTCACAAGGTTGTGTGCCATATTAAGGTATAGTACAAATCATATAGGTAGGTACACGGTCGTGGCCCAAATTTCATATAGAAACATGGCCTAGTACACGGCCCAGGGCACAGGCATGTGATTGTGGATACATGGATGTGTATTTGAGGCACATGGCCGTGTGCCCCTGTTTTGGGAAAAATTACTTGTTCTTCTAAAAGTTTTAATAATGTTCAATATTGATCTCTGATTGATTTGCAATGCTTGCATATGACTTGTATGTTTTAAATTGTGTTAAAATATGTGTGTATTAGTATGATTCATATGTTAATGTGAGTGGTTTGTATGTGATCCAATAATTGATAAAGTTAATTGATAATGGTAAGATGTTTGGTAATACTCTGGAACCCTAAACTAGTGACGGTTACGGGTTAAGGGTGTTATAATAGTAGCTCATAATGTTTAGAGACTCCTAATGGTAGTGTACTTAACGAGTCTTTTGTGGTATGATTACATCTCGAT
Organism: Kokia cookei; assembly: GCA_039519145.1. Taxonomy (NCBI): domain Eukaryota; kingdom Viridiplantae; phylum Streptophyta; class Magnoliopsida; order Malvales; family Malvaceae; genus Kokia; species Kokia cookei. The sequence continues at coordinate 12,406,935 of CM076907.1, read as the reverse complement.
TTTATAATACTGAATTTGGATCTTTTAATGATTTGAGAGTCATGTTTTGTGTACACTATGGTTGTTTTGTGTTTTGGTGAAAGTGTGGTCATTAACTATAAATTCATGCACTTATTCATTTAAAAATGAGCTAGATTTATTCACAAAAAAATTAGCTAGATTTCGAATGATTGGAAGGCTCACTGTTATTGAGGTATTAAAGTGTTCTCAAATGTGTTTCAATGATTTTTGGTTATGAGCTAAACTGTGGTATGCTTTGAGATGGAGTTTATATGTTTTAATGCCCCCTTTTTTAATGTGTTTGATGTTTGCTTTGTAAGATGTGTTTTAGTGTGTGTTAGAGGTGGTTTTAACTTAAATTTTTGGTCCCTTTCTCCAATGTTTCACTACATTACTTCTAGGTATCGAAACAACTAAATCAATAGATCAATATTGGCTCTAAGGGTTTAAGGTATCAATACTTGGCTTCATTGTTGCGGAACAACTACATTAGAGAGAAAAATTAGACTTATTGTGGTAGATGTATCGGTACTTCCCTAGAGGTACCTGTACTTCTCCAAAGGTACTTGTAACTCTACTTCAGTATTGGCTAATTGTACTATTTTGGCATGTTTCAACTTTCAAGGGCCCGTTTGAGTCCTAAACACCTCCGATCATCCTGGAACCACTTCTCAGTGATTTTAAGATGTCTTTAAAGCTTGAAAATTATCCTAAACTTGATTTTACGATTTTATAAAAATGGTTTAAGTTTTGAAATTTTAATGAACTTTAAGATTTTCATTCTGTATTTGTTCTAGTAACATCTCCTATTCGTACCGTACACCATGATAGATGGTAGGTGTAACAAAGAACGTGCTAGATCAACCTCCCCTATTGCAAGTAGTATACCAATGGTCCCCATATCTCATAGCTTAGGTGGAATCTTTCTTCACACGAATAATGCACTAGGTGTAACACCCCATACCCGACTCGATCTCCAAGTCTAAACTAGGAGATGCCACACTCATTGTCGGAGCAATTAATAACAATTACAACCTAATTTAACAATTCAATCGTGCTGTTAAGGTCATTATGCATTCATCACCTATTTTACAATCATAGTCGGGCTTTATAGGAGCTATAATAGCTCTTTTGATAACCCAAGATTGAATAAGGACTAAAATGTAAATATACAAAACTATTGGGTTGACATCATGACTTCAACGATTCTAGTTCACGACGTAACTCATTAACTTGTCCTCGTCACAATGATAAGGGGTTGGACGTCATGACGTAACTCATTGTTTTCAAAACATCATTAAATACCAAATCATAACAACCTGCATAATTGACTATTGTCTATTTCCACCATTTAAACCACATGCATGCTTTCAAAAGTCTCATATAATGTAATTTCATCAACATTTCCAATGAAGATCACCTAGTTAACAATTCTACATATGCTCTATTGTAAAATTTCAACCATTTAAACCATTTTCACTACTTATGCCAATCTCATATGCATGTAACAACTTATGAACATTAAACTCCAACTACATTGCCAATTCAGGATTCAAAATGATTATTTCAATACAAAACCAACTCCAAACCCTAGTTAAATTCCATATATTAAAATGTAAAGGAGTTATAAAAACATTATTGAGTCGAGAGTTGTAGATTAGATGCTGAATCAGTTTTTCGGACTTCGAGATCCACCTATACCTGCATACAGAATAAACAAACCATACGTTGAGCGATAAAGGTCAGTGGTACTTTCATTATTCAAGTCATATAAACAAAATGATAACATGATATATATGTATGATTAGTGCATGTTAAGTTTTAACATATTTCATTTTCATCTAACATGTCATATGAACCAATTCATGTCAAATGTTTCATACAATGTCATAATTAGCAATCTAAATATACTTATCATATTAACATTCTATCATAAAAAATGCATACATTTCCATTTCAATTCTTACCATTTAACTATATCAATATTTCATTCTCTTTCCGAATCTATTGATTTGTTTTGTTCCATGTCAACCCAAAGGGCTCATATAAACCGATTTGCATGGTCTTTCAAATGCTATCTTGAATTGCATTTCACATATATGCTTTTATAATACCAATTTGTATCATCAATTCAATTCAAACATCATTTATCCAATTCATATGTTATATTCTATATTAACTTGATTTGGACTCAAGATGAATACACAAATCATCTGACCAACACACCAATCTGGCACCCAATGCCTCATTAGAACGTTTGAAGTATATAAATTGCGCTTAGCACTCCTTGGTATAATCGAAGTAAAAGTTGTGCCCAACACTCATAGGGACATCCGAAGTAATATGCACCCAACACTTATCGACATATAGCTGAAGTAAAATCCGAACACAATCTAATCCTATGACATGTCAACTATATTCGGCTCTACCCGAACAGTTAATAGGGTATTTAATATCCAATTACATGCTATACCCAATTCAAATATCATATCTCATTTCATTTCATCATCAATTCACATAATATGAAATTATCAATTTCATAATGAGTTCATTTATGTCATGCACATCTTGATTCAATTCTCAACACAATATCATCAACACGAATCAATTCATACAACTAACTTGATTTTACCTTGATAATCATGCATTCAATATGTATATACATATAAATATAATGTTTTAGAATCATAAAAATATAAAGCGAAATCGTTATTACTCGTCAATGATTCTCTCATTTTCCTTCCCTCTCGATGATCTGACGTCGTCTTTAAATACATTTGATAATTAAATATTAAAAAAATAATACCAATTTACACTCAATTCATATCCAAACAAAGCCACTCCTATTTTGTATTTTATTCAATTTGATCCTTATACTCAAGATATACATATTTTTTGATAATTTCAGTTTGGTCCCTATAATATATTTTGTATGTTATATTCAATCATGTGTATCTTAAATTTTAAAGATAATTATCCATGTGTTATAAAATAAAGAGACAAAGAGTAAATAACAAAGAGAATGAGAGAGCAAAAGAAAGCGTATTTTATTGATCAATAGAAGTGTATTACAGTGCTTCTCAAAGGTCTATATTTATAGACATAGAAAGTATAAATGAAATAGAACTCTAATTCTGATGACTACTAGAATTTAAAGTTCATCCAAACTTATCTTGATCTTGATGGACATCCACTTAATAAAATATTCATAACACTCTCCCTTGGATGTCCATTGGTAGATAATGTGGCTCGTTAAAACCCTTACTAAGATAAAAACCCTATGGGAAAAATTTCCTAGTGAAGGAAAAAAAGTACACATATCTATAATACGCATAACATGTTGCCTAATTAAAAACCTTACTAGGAAAACCCAATGGGACAAAACTTTGGTTAAGGGAAAAACAGTACAAGGCATATTTACTCCCCCTCATAAAACATCACATACTATATCTTATTCTACGTATTCAATCTTGAATACTAGTCTTTCAAATGACTATTTGAATGTATCTGCTAAGCATTTATATCACCATTCTTTTGAAAGTCATGAGTGAGGGAAAATTTGGGGGAAATAATCATAACAAACTTTAACCATGATTCTTCTATAAAAATACAAATAAGTATTTTGTATCATTTTATAGTCCTCATTCAATTACTATTGATTAAGTCAAATTTACCACATGTTCAATTATTTCAATTCATATAAATGAATAATTTCTTGATAATTTCAAGATGCCTCTAGCATTCGAAACCCTTCAAGGATTTTAATATAAACTTTACTATATCGTGATTCACAAAATGTTGTAACAACAACCATGAGACACAAGTATGATCTGTCAGTTTAATAATATATCTAAAGGTTATTGCATCCAACACAAAATAATATTATATCTTCTTATAATCAATGCCAGGACTTAGCGAAAAAAATTATATTTTTATTTAACCTTTGTAAAACTATTTCATTTGTACCTTTACTAGCTTTATACCTTTATATATTTGGACTGTTGGTCCAAAAACTCCACAAATTTAATTGTATTTGAGTTGCGTCTTTCTATTTTGGCCAATTTATTCCATATCTATATTTTCCAATAATTTTATTCAATATCCTCCTTTTATTTCATTATTTCCACAATAACATTGCATGCAAAACCATTGTCGACCACTTTTATTATTGGTTCAACATTTTCTCAATTTGACATAACTTATCGAGATCTCTTATTTTCACTATTTTAATCTTCAGTTTCAGGTACCTGAATCTCTTCTGAAGTTTTACTTATTAGTTATGTCTTGGGTCTCTTCGGAAGCACTCACCTTCACTATATGACCATCTAGATTTTTTTCCTTTTATGAAAATTTCCATATTTGGAACTTTAATGATTTATCTTTGTTGAACTTCTAGTTCAAATTACTCTCTCCCTTAACTCATTACAAGTTATTAGTTCTCTCCCCCTAATGTCGGGAAAATTATCAAAATCAAAATAGTAATCGCAATCATGTCATAATTGAATCTCCAATACATTTAATATATCATAATAAAAGGAGTCCCATAATTAATATATATTTCCAACTTTCTTTGAAGATTCACTCATCTTTGTGCGTTGTGGTGGAGCAATTGAAACATATACTCACATACAAAAATTCAAATATGTGAAATATTTAACTCTTGACCAAAAATCAATTACAATAGGGAGTATTATAAAACTTATTGGCTTGATTTGTATAACACGTAAATCAACATAATCTTATGTTGAAAGAGAAAGTTCAGTTCTCATAAGTAATAAACAGAGGCGTTCAATCAATAATTTCTCTAAACCATTATGCGCAAAAATAACAAACTTTTACCAAAATTTTTCAAACTCAATCAATAAAAGACTGAGATATAAACTCATCAAGATTAGCAAGATGAATTGTCTTAATTGCATGACATGAAATTAATTATTCAAACAATCTTGCAAATGACAGGTTGCAAGTTGATAACACATATGTGTTTATTTTGTAGATGCATATACCAAAATCATATAATATCAAAATCATCCACATGGTGGAATAATGAGCCCATATTCATTTCAAAAATGCAAGATTCAACTTTAGCTAGTCAGTTTTTAACAACCGATTTTCATTGAGAACAACCAACAAATGAGAATTCTTTAAATTAAAGAATCTTCTAGTTCTTTAATGAATGTCCATATAAATTCTCAATTAATTTTCGCATCATATATGATCTAGGATGGTCTAACTGATCATGCCAAGTAGTAAATATATTTGTACTAGTAAACTTCAGGTTTACTTTAACATACGTTTCAATTGTACTAAATTGTAGCAAATTGATAATTTTACTATCATTCCTTTCTCTTTGTATCCACATATAAGTACCATTGTGACATTTAGTACTGAAAATATCTAAATCAATGTGAAGTTTATAATGACATTAAGTCATATAATATAATTTTCAAATAATTATAAACAATATTTGCTTTAGGGAATATGTCAAAATATTCACATGTCCAAAATATTCATAATTGTTATGTATTGCTACATTCACTTTAGGGAATGGTTAGGTTTCGTGGTTAAAAACTTCTGAATCATGATATTGCCACTGTAGGAGTACATTTGAATCATGAAAAGTTGAATAAGTTCTCTCTTGCAAGGTTCACATCAATAATATTTTTCCACCTAATTTTATTTGAGAACTTATTTTGAATACTGTAAAGTTATACTCATAGTTTTAAAAACTTGCAACTTCAGGTGCATCCAATCATAACGAGCTTTAGATAGAATTACCATATTATATTGCTTATATTTTTTCCACAATTTAAGTAGATCTTTCACAGTCAAATATTTTGACTTCAATCCCTTAATGGGATAATGACAAAAGAATATCATAAAGATAATCACAATCAATTCAATTTATAATAAATATAAGTTAATAACTCAATCATCTATTGATCCATATGAAATATAATTTTTTTCCTTATTCACGATTTCAATATGAGATCCATTATGAATATATTTTAAAATTAATGGATTAACCATCACAATATATTAACATATTAGCTCTTCTAGAGCTTTTGACTAATTTTTGTACTACCAAATATTGAAATAATATTGGTTTATTTCAGTACCAAATAAAATAAATATTTTCTACCTGTAATGATAGAATTCATTACTACATTCTCATATCCTTCCTCAAAGAATATTAACCTAAACAAAATATTTGGGCATACACCACATATGTGGCCAATAACCTTTCATATCACATTGATAACATAAGTTATCTTTGCCCTTTGAAGAGTTATCTTGAGAACTCTCGTTGTTCTCTTATTCATCATTATGCTCCCCTTTTTAGTGGCCTATGATTCCCATAAGTGAAAGCAACAAATTTAGTAGCACGAACTAGGGACCTCTTGCTTATTTAATAAGCTCCCTTCCACTTTACTAATCACTTCCTTAAAAGAGAATCATGCTGATAACGTGTTATAAAATAAAGAGACAAAGAGTAAATAACAAAGAGAATAAGAAAGCAAAAGAGAGAGCATATTTTATTGATCAATAGAAGTGTATTATAATGCTTCTCAAAGGTCTATTTTTATAGACATAGAAAGTGTAAATGAAATAGAACTCTAACTCTGATGACTACTAGAATTTAAAGCTCATCCAAACTTATCTTGATCTTGATGGACATCCACTTAATAAAATATTCATAACACCATGTTCTATGTATAAATTTTTAAAGAAATTCATTAAACTTTTTTTTGAATATACTGATGTGATTACATGATAATATCTCTTCATACTTTCTTAACCCTTTGACAATGCACACACACCTTGCACACACAGGTGCTCAAACCCGGGTCTCCTAAGATGAACAACATCCTTTTTACCACTGGAGTCACTCGTTGGGTTCAATTCATTAAAATTTTTAAATAAAAACTACTATTATAAAAATATTCTAAATTTAGTATACACAACCAACCTATGATACATAGAGCACATGTATTGTTAACAAAATACCATACTCATGCTCTATGTATCATTTAAGTTATATTTTGTAAAATGTAAGTGCATTATATATAATTATACTCGTGCTCTATGTATCATTTAAGTTATATTTTGTAAAATGCAAATGCATTATATATAATTTATAATTAGAAAAGTTACAAAATAATTTTATGTATTTATAATGTCAATCATACAATTAAATTTTTACAATATTATAAAATAATTTTAATATATTTTAATTAATATATACAATGAAGTACATTAATGTATAAAACAACTAATTTGTTAATATATTATTAAGATTTTATCTGAAACAGTATCTTTCAATTGCCACATTAGTCACTACTAATTAAGTGCTATAGGAGATAAAACTAAAAAAAATAATATATTTTATGATTTTATCTAAAACATTATTTTTTTAATTATAAAAAAATTAATTACTACATTAATTACTACGTAATAAGTGTCATAAGAGTTCATTATATGTTATATGATTTGCCGTATGAATTTGCTTAATTATCAAATATTGTTTTGTTTAATGTTATGATAAAATTAAAAATATATATTATTATGATTTTATAAAAAATATTGGTTTTTAATTGTTAAGAAATTAATATATATTTTGGATACAGATGGAGCTTTTTCGGATAACAGTAACATGATATCGATAGGAGGGATTTTTCAAAACCATGGTGGCAACTAGAAGTGCGGGTTTTCTATACGAATTGGGAAAGATTCAATTTTCAAAACTGAGGTATGTGCTATTTTAGAAGGTCTAAAATTAGCATGGCCAATGGGATTTAGGAAGCTGGTTTTGGAATGTGATAATGCTTTAGCAGTGGAAACCATTTTAATTGAGGCTATGCAATCTACTATGTTATCTGAGTTAGGCTTGATTAAGTAACTCTTATGTTGTGATTGGAGAGTTCACCTTCAATACATCCCTAGTGATCATAAAAAAGTAGCTAATTGGATGGCTAAACTTAGCAATGGGAACTATGATAAGATTAAATATATTTAAGGAGTGTCCATTCTCTTTGAGGGAGCTTCTTAAGGGTGACCTTCATCTTATGAGTACTACCTCCAGTTAATTTGTTTTATGTTATTGCTTTTTTAGCTATTTTCTTCATACCAGTGTATATATATTGGTACATTACAAACTGAGGAAGGGGTCTCATTGCCGAAATGCCAAGGATTGAACATTGAATTTCAAGGGATTAACAAAGAGCTTTTTGCTACTTGTTTTTTTGAGTTGTTGAAAATATATTATTATGATTTATTTAAAAATATTATTTAAATTTCAATCTAATGATATAATAACAATAAAAGGTAATTTTGTTAGTTCAAAATTTTTTCTCAAACTCATATATATATATATATATATATTAGTTTCTAATGTTACATGTGTTACACACGATTTTACGTATATAATTTTTAATTCATTTCTAAATAATATATTTTAATTAGTGCAAATTAATATTCGTTATTCAAATTGTTGTACATAATTAAAATATATTTACTTACTTAACAATTCAAATATTTGTAATAACAAAAGCAAAGTTTTAAATCATAATTAAATCATTTGCACCATATTAAAGAATATATATATTGTAGATAAATAATATTTTATAATATTAAAAAAATAAACCATAGTTGGAGCAGTTGTACCATGATATTTAATATACAATACAACATTACGTATTCTAATTAATGCAAATCAAAATTATTTCAAAGAATAACTAATAAATATAATTCAAAAATATATATTTTTGAACAATCTTTTTATAGGTTATGATTATATCTGTTCTTTAAACATAATGCTTAGAATTATTCATAGCCCCTCCCCAACCCATATGTTGAAACATTTTTTTTTTGAAAAAGATCCCGAAATTTGTTTTAAAATTGAAAACAGGAGTCGCCACTGATCTTTTACTTGGTGTGATTGGATCACCATTTTCGAAACCTTTTTTTTTTTGAAAAAAACAAAAACAAGTCTCGATTTATATTTTGGAAAATGAAAATGGAGTCGGCACCAATAATTTTTTAAAACAGGTGAAATTGGGACACCTTTCGAGATTTAAAAAAAAAAATTAATTTGATCTTTGAAACCATAAAACGAGTTCAGGAGTTGGTTACGTATAAGAAAGGATTAGTACCCTTACACGCCCAAAATTGGTACCTAATCGATTATTCAATATGTTATTTGTTGAAAATTTAAAAAAAGATTCGAGAAAAATTTAAATCGCGATCTTGAAATGCATGAATGTTATATTTTTTTTAATTTGAAAACAAATTTTGTTTTCGAAGAAAGCTAGTTATTTCGAATTAATCGGAAAAAAGTCACATCAAGTTAGGACATAACAATTCGAATATTCAAAAATGACGAATTTTTCAAGAAAATCTCGTATTTAAATTTTAAAAAGATATTCAATTATCCCGATGCAAAGAAAAAAACCACACCTAGTAAGTTAGGACATGATTCTTTTAAATTCTCGAGATAAAGGATATTGTATTGATTTCTTTAAAACAATTTATGTGTGTTTTAAAAAAAATTACCGTGTTATACAAAAATATGCACATAATTTTCAAGTATAGATAATAAGAAAATAATATATACATAAAATACAATAAGATAATAAATTGAGTAAATAAATAACCGAATAAATGAATAAATAAAGAAACAAATGAATAAAATAATATACATATGCATAGGGGTGAGCAAAACTCGATTCGAATCGAAAAATTCGAAAAAAATTTCGAATTATTCGAATCGAATTATTCAAGTTAAACAAATCGAGTTGAATTTTTTTTTCGAACTTATAGTTCGAATTGAGTTAAATTTTCGAATTCGAATAACTCGAACAATTTGAATAAACAAAATAAAACTATATTATTTTTAATTTTAAATTTATATTACTCAAATCCAATTTACTTTACCCAATTTCTCTCTAAAGCCCAAACATTTTATCTTACCCAATTTTTTCCCCTAAAAGTTAAAACCCATCCATAAACTAAACCCAAATATTTTTTATTCTTTACCTTTTACCATACCCAAATATAATTTCATTCTTAAAAAAAATCTCATAAACTAAACCTAAAATTAATTTTCTCTTCTTAAAAAAAAACTCTAAATTAAATAAAATTATTTTTTTAAAAAATTATATAAAATTAAACAACACCAAATTAATTTTTTTAATTTAACTCGAACAAATATATTCGATTCGATTGAATGCTCACCCCTATATATGCATACAAAAGAGATTAAATCAAAATAATAATAATAATAATAATAATAATAATAATAATAATAATAATAATAATAATAATAATAATAATAATAATAAAACAAGATAAATAAGAAAAATTAAAAGCGTGAAATATATATACATATAAGATAAAAATAAAAAACCATTAAAATCGGGTCAAATTTAAAATTTTGGAAAGTTTAAGGGTTAAATTTGAATTTTTGGAAAGTCTGGGGGTCAAATTCAAATTTTAGAAAATTTGGGGTCAAATTTGAATTTTTAGAAAGCTCGAGGGTTAAAATATAATTTTGAAATAAAATAGGAGCTTCATGAGCTAATAACCCAAAAATCTTGACACGTGGCAACTCCAGTGATATTTTTGGGTCAAAGATCAAATTGAAAACCAAGTGAAATTGTTGGGTCGAATTAAAAATAACAAGACATGAGCAAAAAAGATTAAATTGAAAATTTTAAAAACACGAAGAAACCTAATGGGCAATTTACCCAATTTTCCTTTAAACAATGTCGTTTCACTGGTATTATATAACCCAATATTTTTTTTTTTTATGTTTTTCATTTTCCTTTTTTTCTTAAAAACAAACCCAAATCCCATTTTTTTTTCTCTTAAATCAAAGCTTTTTCCTTTCTTTTCTTTCTCTCCACAAAATAAAAAACACAACCTTCCTTTCTTTTTCAATGGTCAGCCATGGGTTTCAAACTCGTACCCCGGACGACTCCTCCAATAGAAGAACAAGGAGGCAGGGCAAGGAGATCGGCGCGAAAAAATAAAGAAACCGATCCTAAAATATCATTTTATTTATATTTTAGAAAATACCAAAAAAAAAAAATATTAGTACCAAAATATAAAAAAAAACCCCAAGAAAATATCTTTTTTGGTTGCTAAAGAACTTTTACTGCGTATTTTTCTATTAATTTCGTGTGTATTCGTATCAAATTCGTGTGTGTTTACATCTATTTTTTTTTTTTGGTTTTTATAACATATTTGTACAATGAATTTTTGGATTTTCTGGAGTGAAATCAAATAATGCATAGTGGATTCCAGATCCGAAGGCCAAGGCGATGGTAATGCGAGAGTGGGCATGGTTGTTGACAGCGACGACAGTTGGAGACCAAAAGGGGCTAGGGCTTGTGTTGTGTCTTTAAGGTTTATAAGATTAGGCTAGTATTTGGGCTTGTTTAGGTATTGGGTAAAATTTTGTAATTGGTATTTGAGTTTAAAAAATAAGTTATTTAGGCTTGGTAAAAATTATATTTGGGCTTTATTTTTGTTTTTTTAATTTCATTATTTTATTATTTATTGTATTTATAAAATAAATAAATAATAATAAAAATAAAATAAAAACGAAAAGAGAAATAGTGTATTGGGCCCGGATGAAATTGGATTAGTACAGTTGTTCCTCTTTGCTCTTTATCATGTAACGAGAATGGAGTAAAGAAAAAAGAAGACTAGTTTCATCCGGTCCTACTGAATTTCATTTTTTAATGTCTTTTATTTTCAGCAACCTACCTTGTTCACTTTATTAACTGCTCTATTCCACCGTATCCGCTTCACTATAACCTCAATAAGATAGGATTTAATGCTGTAGCCTTATCTTACTCCACCTCATCTTTAGGGAGATAGAATTTGCTAATGTAGTCTTCATCCAACCTACTAGATATAAGATTTGATGTTGTAGCTTCATCTTGCTCCACTACAGCTTCAGGGAGATAAAAATTTGTTTTCATGACTTTAATCTGACCCACTACAACCTCAAGGATATAGGATTTGGTTTTATAGCTTCATCTTGCTCTACTACAACTTCGGAGAGATAAGGATTCGACTTTCATAGCTTCACTCCATTTCTCTGCCACTTCACTGAAGACTGAGGTCTGCTACTGTGAGTTTTAATCCGCCCATCTACAAATTTAGGATTATAGGATTTGCTTTTGTAGCTTCAATCTGCCCCTCAATAGCTTTAGGGGTAAAAGATTGGATTGCTTCAATCTGCCTCATGGTCGAGGTAAGAGATCGAATGATTTTCAATCTGCCCTCTAGTTAGGAAAAAAGATTGAGTTACTTTAATTTGCCCTATGGTCGAGGCAAAAGATTGGATGGTCTTCAATCTACCCTCTGATTAGGGTAAAAGATTGGCTGGTCCTCAATCTGCCCCATGGTCGGGGTAAAAGACTTGATGTAGTGACTTCGCTCCATTCTATTGCAACTTTAAGGAGATTAATTTGGCTTTACACCATTCCACTACAACTTCAGTAGAGATCGAGGTCTGTTATCCACCCCTCTACAACTTTAGGGGTATAAGATCTGCTCTTGTAGCTTCAATTTACCCTTTTTCAGCTTCAGGAGTATAAGATTCGCTCTTGTAGCTTCAATATGCCCTCTACAGTTTTAACTGAATGAGATTCACTATTGCGGCTTCAATCTGCCCCTCTACAGCTTTAGGTGTATTAGATTTGCCATTCTAATGCCATTCTCTGAGGATATGACCTGTAGAACCTGTTTTATTGGCCTCTATCTAGGCCATGTAACTAGGATGCCATGATTTGAATGAATCAAATGCTCCTATCTAAATGTGCATGAATGATGTTGATATGCATGGAAAGGTGTCATTTTTAAAATGGTTTTTTATTGTTTTAGTGCTTAGGTTGTCACTAATCGTGTTTTGCCTAAGTTCTAAATTGATGTGTCACTATGCCTTTCCTTCAAGTCTGGTGTTCTTGATACGAAATCCGAAGAAGTAATCATAAGCTTAACTTATTCATTTCAAGATCCCTTGAACACTCGGATTCGGTTATTTCCGATTAATGGTCCTATTTCAGATCCTTATACTATTTAGAATTTCCTAAAGTAATATGCAGAAATCTTTTTATACCTTATATCATCAAGTTCATTAACTGTTATTTCAATGCAAAGAATGCTTTGAGCAGGGTTACGAAAATGGATTAAATTGAATTTATTGGCGATATGAATGGAAATAAATGAGAAGACATAAAATATTAATCAAAACATCAGTCAAAATAACCAACGTTAGTCAAATAGTGAGAAAGAAATAAATTTGGATTCCCTATATATCAACGTATAAATTTCTTCAAGCAACCTTGATGAGGACCACTTGGAGCCTGATGTGTACCCATGAAAGCTATTGCACTCTATCAATGCCCAAGATGTGATATCTCTCCATCTTGCTAGTTCTGATTCATAAGCTCTTCATGCCCAATCCTTGATCCAAATCTGAGTCACCCTTTCGAGTTTTCGACTCAAATCTCCTTAAGCTTCGAGACGCACTTTATGGGTTTTCATCTCGGCCTCACCTTTTTTTTGGGTTTGAGCCGCCCTTTGCGGGTTTTCACCTCAACATTTTTTTTAGGCAAAGTATTTCTTCACTGAATCTAAGTTCATAAGGTTTGACAAATTCTTACCATCCATCTCGGTTAAGATTAAAGCTCCTTTAGAAAAAGCTTTCTTTACCACATATGGACTTTCCCAATTTGACATCCATTTGCCTCAGAAGTCCTTTTTTATAGAAAGGATCTTTTTCAAAACTAGATCTCCCTCTTGGAATTCTCTAAGGCGAAATTTTTTATCATAAGCCCACATCATCCATTTCTAGTACATCTGGCTATGTTGGATAGTTTTCAACCTCTTCTATTCAATTAGGTTTAGTTGGTCATATCTTGACTAGATCCACTCAGCCTCATCTAACTTTACTTCTGATAAGACTCGGAGGGAAGGAATCTCGATTTCAATGGGTAAGACTACTTTCATTCCATATACTAATGAGAAAGGTGTTGCCCCAGTAGAAGTTCTGATGGATGTTCGATAAGCATAGAGAGCAAATGGTTACTTCTCATGCCAATCTTTGTAAGTCTTTGCCATTTTCCCAACAATTTTCTTAATGTTCTTATTAGTTACCTTCACTGCCCCGTTCATTTTCGGGCGATACGATGCTGAATTATGGTGCTTGATCTTGAACTGACTGCATACTTCTGCTATTGTGCTATTGTTCAGGTTTAAAGCACAGTCGGATATAATCTTCTCTGGCATTTCATACCAACATATAATTTCTTTCTTTAAGAACTTGCTGACCGTTGATCTCGTGACATTAGCTTAGGAAGCAGCTTTCACCCACTTAGTAAAGTAATCGAAGACCACAAAAATGAATTTATACCCATTAGAAGCTTTTGGCAAGATTGGTCCGATGATGTCCATGCCCCACATAGAAAAAGGCCATGGTGAAGTCATAACATGGAGAGGTGAAAGAGGTACATGAATTTTGTCTCCGTAAATTTGACATTTGTGACATTTCTTAGCATATCTAATGCAATCTCCTTCCATGGTTGACCGGTAATACTCGAATCTCATAATCTATCTGGCCATCGTGAAGCCATTGACATGTGTTCCACAAACACGCTCTTGAACTTCCTCTAAGATTTTCTTAGCCTTAACAGAATCAACACACATCAACAAAACTTGATCTTTTCTCTTTTTATACAGAATATCCCCGTTAGGGAAATAATCAATTGTGAGCCTTCTCAATGTTCTTTTGTCATTCTCGGTGGCTTGCTTAGGGTAGTTACGATCTTTTACATATTACAAAATTTCTTGGTACCAAGGGTGATTATACTTTTTTTCCCCTTCAATGCTGTAGTAATGAGTTGGAACCTCATAGATACTCATCTAAATAGGCTTCATATCTTCTTGCTTATTGACCATGATAATGGAGGCAAGAGTAACCAAAGCATCGACCATCTGATTTTCCTCTCGCAGGAGGTAATGGAAGGTAATGTCCTCGAATTTCTTAATTAGCTCGAGAACTAACTTTTGATAAACCATTAACTTGGAATCTCTAGTTTCTCATTCTCCCTTGAGTTGATAAATTACCAACGCAGAATCCCCGTACACTTCCAGAATCTTAATCTTGCGTTCTATAACTGCTCGAATACCCATGACACATGCTTCATATTTTGCCATGTTATTTGTGCAATTGAAGTCAAGCTTGCTTGTAAGGGGATAATGATCTCCTTTCACAGATTTTTGCAATTGAAGTCAAGCTTGCTTGTCAAGGGATAATGATCTCCTTTCGGGATACTAGAACTGTCCCAATCCCTTTGCTAGTAGCATTTGAAGCACCGTCAAAATGCATTTTCCATGGTTGCTCTTCTGAAGCTTCTTCTTCTATGGTAGCAACATACATTAGATCTTCATTTGGGAAATCAAAATCTAATGGCTCATAATCCTCGAGAACTCTGCTAGCTAGAAAATCTGCTATTGTACTCCCTTTTATCGTCTTGGTTCATATAGACCATGTCAAATTCTGAAAGTAACATTTATCATCTAGTCATCCTTCCATTCAATGCAACTGACCTCATCATAAACTTGGGAGGATCCAATTTTGAAATCAACCAAGTCGTATGATATAACATGTATTGCCTCAACCTTCTGGCAGTCCAAACCAGAGCACAACATAGTTTCTTAATCGGTGAACATCTTATCTCGCATTCAGTGAATTTCTTGCTGAGATAATAGATTGCTCTTTCTTTCTTTCCTGACTTATTGTGCTGGCCTAATACGTATCCCATAGAGTTTTCGAATACGACCAAGTACAGGATCAAAAGTTTGTTCGGATTTAGTGACATTAAAACTAAAGCGTTGGACAAATAATGTTTGACTTTGTTAAAAGTCTTTTGGCATTCATCATCCCAAACTCTCGGATTGTACTTCTTGAGAAGACGGAAGATATGATAACACTTCTCGGTTAGTTGTGAAATGAACCGAGCGATGTAATTAAATCTCCTTAGGAACCCTCTAACTCCCTTTTGGGTACGTGGTGATGATAACTCCTGTATAGCTTTGACTTTGTCGGAATCAATTTCAATTCCCTTTCTGCTGACCACAAAGCCTAATAACTTGCTTGAAGTAGCCCCGAAAGTGCATTTGTTTGGGTTCAACTAAAACTGAAACTTTCTCAATCTTAAGAACAACCTTCTCAAAACTTTTTCATGTTCCTCTTTTGTTCGAGATTTTGCGATCATATAATCGACGTAAACCTCAATCTCCTTGTGCATCATGTCATGAAATAGAGTCACCATAGCCCTTTGATATGTTACCCCTACATTCTTCAGTCCAAATGACATAACTTTGTAAAAAAGGTTCCTCACACGGTGATGAATGTACTTTTATCCATATCCTCAGGATGCATCATTATTTGGTTGTATCCAGAAAAACCATCCATGAAATAGAATAAGGAATGACCTATTGTATTGTCCACCAAGGTGTCGATATGAGGTAGCGGGAAATTATCTTTTGCACTAGCCTTGTTTAAGTCTAGATAGTCCACGCACATTCATACTTTCCCTTCCTTTTTAGGAACTGACATTATGTTTGCCACCCATTCTGAGTATTTTACCACTCATAAGAAGCCAGCCTCAAACTATTTTCGGACCTCTTCTTTTATCTTCAAGAGTACATCCGGTCTCATTCTTCGAAGCTTTTGTTGGATCGATTTACACTCTTCTCTTATAGGGAGCTTATGCACCATGATATCAGTGCTTAGATCGGGCATATCCTGATACGACCATGCAAACATATCCTTTAATTCTTAAAGAAGATAATGAGATCTCGCCTCATTTCTATAGAGATACAGGTTCAATGTTCACCTCTCTTTTCTCAACTTCATCTCCTAAACTCACAACTTCTATTAATTCTTTGTAAGGTAGGATCTGTTTCTCGTCTTGCTCAACCATCCATAGCAAATCAGGATATAAACTACAATCTTGGGCTTCTTCAAAATCCTAAGACTCCTCTGAACACACATCCTACTCAAAATGAGACTCTAAGTCGGCAACTACGTTACTCGTATCGTTGATATCTAGGGACCTGTCATATGGACCAAAAAGATCTGAAAGATAAATGAATTTATGAATGTTTATTGCGGTATGAGATGAATGAAAAGAATAATAAGAATTTTTGCCAATTTGGGTGAAAGAAAGTGCATTTTTTTATTGAAAATAAAAAGCAAATGAACATGTGTCATTTACAAAAAGTTCCCAATTGCTCTAGGGTTTAGAGCAACAAGGGTGTTCTGAACATTACTTTAGAAAAGACTTAAAAGTTACAGGGAGTCTTTCGCAGTCCAGTTGTCTAGAACGCTTCCGATGGCGTAGGGGTGAATTCCTGACAAATTATTTTATTCACTCATCCTTTCGTAAATAGCGCTGATGTTCAAATTCTCCATTATTCCTACCAACCTATCTTCTATCGGCTTTCGCTCGAGGTTAATAATACCTCCCGACACGAATAACTTTGAAATATGAGGAAGGATCATTGGCTTGCTTTTTATCTCTTCCTCACTTATTCGTGCTCTTCTCTTCTCCTATTTTTCTGTAGTTCTTCGTTTCTCTATTTCATATTTGGCTTGAATCCTAAGCCAAACTGGTCACGTTTCTCTTCCAATACTGGCGCTATAATCCTTCCTTAAAGATATCTCCCTAATCCTTTTTTAGGTGAAGCTCCTTTCCAATCATCATTTTCAGCCCCATCTTAGTGGTTGTCGATATATCTGGTGTGAGGATCTTATCTCCTTTAGCCACAAAGGTAGCATTCACAAACTCTAATGATCTAAAGGAGCACTCCATGGCCTCCTCATCTGTACTTATGTAGTGCACATCGCTAGTCACTGATGCAATGATGTCCTTCTCAGCATTAATGCTGATTAATCGACCCTCTGTCACCAATTTTAACTTTTGATGTAGTGATGACGGTACTACCCCTGCCCAATTGATCCACGATCTTCCCAACAAGAAATTATAAGTGGGCCTAATGTCCATCTCATATGTGTTTGGACCAATTAGGAGTGGAATCTCAATTCTGCCCATCACTCATCTCTTCGTTCCATCAAAGGCATTTACTATGCTGTGGCATGCCTTCATGTGAGAGCTGTCTATCGGTAACCTATTTAGTGTTGTTAGTGGTAGCACATTCAAGGTTGAGCCATTATCTATCAATACGCTTGATAAAGTGTACCCTTTGCATTGAGTCATAATGTGAAGAGCTTTCATTGAGCCCATGCCCCTTGGAGCTATTTCATTATCATTAAAGAAAATGAAATTATTTGCACTTAAGTTACTAATCAGTCGGTCCAACTTGTTTACCAAGATATCCTCCGCCACGTACGTTTCGCTCAACACTTTCATTAGCGCATTACGGTGGGCTTCTGAACTTGATAGCAGGGCTAAAACTGATACTTGATCTAGTTGTCTATGTAACTGTTCCACCACGTTGTACTCGCTATGCTTTAGGAATTTCAAAAATTCCTTGGCCTTCTCCTCAGTTACTAGTTCATTCACTAGCATCCCGAGTTTGCTATTTTCACCTTCTTAAGTCCAACCAACAAGGCTTTCTTATTAACCTTCTTTTTTGCATCTATAAGACTTGCATCTTCATTCGATCCTTCCTTATTTGGTACCGTTACGCTGTAATCATAGCTTCACGGTGCCTTTTTATTGTTCTTATAAGGACATGCAATGAATTTCTGAATGATGACCCGTGATGTCATTCGACCTCCAACCTCACCTTTTGGCTTGGATATAATTACTACTGGTAGGTTGTCCTTATAAGCCTTTTCCGGTGCCCCTTCCTCAGAAACACAAACATCATTTGTCCCTTAATCTTTCCTCTCCTCAAAGAACTCAAGTTCTTTATTATCCATCAACTTTTGTACCAAGTTTCGAAATTCGACATACCCTTGGATTTTATGCCCCTCCACGGCATGAAACTCGCTGTAATTTTCAGTTGTTGTCACCATGTCCTCTCTCACTTGCAAAATCAAACCCTTATTGATCATCTATTGCCAAACCCATTTCAATAGAGACTTGACCTCCCCCACATCATTCTTAATCCTCTTGCTCATTTCTTCTGTTATTGCGTTCACCCTTTTATCGGGATGATTTGGCAAGGGATTTCCAACCACATTAGGTCCCATAGATTTATTGAACCTTATGATCCCTATCTTAATAAATCTTTCAATCAGCTTCTTGAAAGCAGTGCAATTTTCGATGGAGTGACTCGTTATTCCTGCATGGTAGTCACATTGAGCATTTGTGTCATACCATTCCAAGAACAGGGGTTGCATTGGCTTCAAATAGTAGTGGGACACCACTCGGGCATCGTATAAACTCTTGTAAAGCTCCTTGTAGGTTATCGGGATGGGAGTGAATTGATTCTTTTAGTGTTCGGCCTCGAGCCCGATGCTTGTCTTGTTTTACTTTGATAATTGGTAGTCAAGGCTTTAGACTGTGTCACCAACTGGTTTTGTAACATTTTCTCGGTAGAAGCTTATATTATTCACCTCATTGTCCTTCCTCCTAGGAACGAACCTTTTGGTACTCTCTCCGACATCGATTTTTCCACTTCGGATTGCATTTTCAATCATTTCTCCTGACATGACCATATCGGAGAAAATTTTAGTAGCGTTTCCCAGTAGATGATTGATATACAGTGCCTTCAAAGTACTGACAAAGAGCATGGTTGTCTCCTTTTCAGATAGTGATGGCTACACTTGGGTGGCCATATCTTTCCACCTTTGAGCATACAGCCTGAAGCTTTCACCCGACCTTTTCTTAGCATTTTGCAATGTGATCTTGTTAGGAGATATGTCGGTGACATGATCATATTGCCTCATGAAAGCTTGTGCCAAATCCTTCCAAGAACTGATCTTGGCACGACTTAATTGATTATACCACCTTGCAGCTGATCCTGTCAAACTGTCTTGGAAACAGTGGATTAGCAGCTGATCATTATAAACATACCCCATCATCTTTCTGCAAAACATCATGATATATGCCTCCGGGAAGCTTGTCCAGTCGTATTTCTCGAACTTCGATACTTTAAATTTGGGGGGAAGTACCAAGTTGGGAACCAAACTCAGCTCCTTAGCATCAATCCCATAGCACCCCTCAACTCCTTCTAAAGCTCTGAACCTCTACCATTTACAACGCTCCTCCAACTGGTTAGGAAGTCCGTCTCTTGTTTTTTTTGGCTTCATCACCTCATTTAAATTAGGTAAACCAAAGTCAACAGGGTTATTTCCTGTGCTAGAACTAGAACCCGTTTGGTAGTTTACCAGTTTTAACGTGCCAAACAAGCACGATTACGGGTTAATAGTGACAGATACTCCTCGAACACACGTTTTTTGTGGAGCTTGGGTTGGCGTGAGGGTAACATTTGAAGGACACGAAAGACTGTCACTCCCTTCCTTTAGGTCAATTACAATACCCTTTCCCTTATTAGTTTTCCCAACCAGTAATTGAGTTAACTGATTGATAATGTCTTTCTGGACTCAATAATATGGTCCTTCATATCTTGTTGTACTTTTGCTAACTGTTCATGTAGTTGATCCTACATTTCTTTTTGCGTCTGCTCCAACTTTTCCAATCGCTGATCCATTACTCTTATCTTAGCACGAGTGTAGTAACGGTGTGGTTTTTCTAGAGTAACTTTCAGAGGAAAATTTTAATTAATTAGAAACGTCTTTCTTGAAATTTTAATCCATGAAAATACGATGCAAAATTTTATTAATGCATGAACCCATATGCAAGAAAGGTATTGACTCTCAATCGAATTCTGATAGAATAACCTTACTAGAAATAAATGTCTTTACATAAGATAATTATAAATAGGGTCTTGCCTTAATGCTCAAAGTCTTAATCTTTTGAAGGAGACATGCTAACTTTTGGCCTTTATCAGACACTGACTCATACTCTATGCTCAAACCATTTGCTTGGACAGCTAACTTTTCTAAGTATTCTACCACTTCTCTCACTTGTGTCAATGCTTCACCCATGACATGGTCTCGGTCTCTAACTTGCCTTTGAGAATGCTAAAATTGCCTATTACTTGTTTCTAAGGTTCCCTCAAGGAACTCAATTTCAAGCTCCTCTACCCTTCTCTTTAATTTTGCATTTTTAGCCTGGCTTGCCCTCAATTCTATCGTAGAGTTACAACTGTGGTGTCTTTGCAATGACTCCTCTAACTCGGATAGCCGGGCTTTCAACTCAACTTTCTCGACTTGGCTTTCTAGCAACTCACTTTTTATGGCATCCCCTTGGACTTGAGCATCTTTGAATTTTCTCTTCCACTGATCCGCTCGAGTCCTTTCCTCTTGTACTTCTTGTTGCCACTGTTCTGATGTCTTACCCAAACCAGTAATTCTCATTGATTGGCAGAGCTTCTTATAGTTCTCCTTTAAGTCATCCAAGTTTTCCTCAACCTTCCTTTTCCATTTCCTTAGCTTTTGGTTTCTAACTTTTGGACATCAACGTCCAAACCCAACTGCATCTTTTCCTCTTCTAATGCTTCTATCTTTTTCCCCAATTCGAAACTTTTCTTTTCAAAGTCTTGCTTGATGAGCTCTAATTCTGATGAGACTACTTACAAATGTTCCTCAACTGGGCAGACATTATCGGGATTTGGCACGAAGATGTTATCATTGACTCTCCTACCCCTCCATTCATCATACTCTTGGGTTTTCATGGGATTTGCAGCAAATGGCTTCATTTTACGGACTTGATTCCAAGCATTTGACATCTCCTGAACTCTTTTCTTATTATTCTCGTCTTTGTATACAAACTCACACTGAGCCAAACCCTGAGTTATTGGAATGAGCTGTCTTGATCGATACTGTCTTATTACAAACAAAGGAGCATACCCTATAGCTCCCTATATCCCTAGTAATGAAACCCAGTCGAAATCACCGTATCAATAAATAATTTTTTTGGGAATGAACCACGGTGCTTGTCATTCTATGTCTTCGTCTTGGAGACTATGGAGTATTGCCATCCACTTTCCTTAGAAATGTTCTCTCGCCTTTGTGTAGTAACAAATTCCCTCAAATGAGAATAACTCATAGAAAACACTCGGCAAGGAACCTTTTCCACTTTCCAAAAGTGGCTATGAAACCAAATCATTAGTAGTGGTGCGTAACTAATAAGTCTACCTTCTCCCTCTCTTCGGCATGCATTTAATGACCTAAAAGTTTAGGCCAGAATTGCTGGAATAGGTGCAACTCCCTTGTCGAGCTGATCGAATAAATCAGTGACCGCCTCATCTATGTGTCCTAACGCCTTGGGAAATATAACCAATCTGTACAAACTGAGAGCAAATATGTTAACCTTTTTCCTTGCATTAGGATGAACTATAATCAACTCTCTCAAGCTTTTTCAGGTAATACATTTGTTATCGCCCTTCACCTTAATTCGAGATGTGACTCATTGCTTACTCATTCCCATAATGTTCATCAGCTTCTTAAGAAAAGTTGGCACATTAGCGACTCTTGAATAGGCTTTATTTACCTGAATTTTGGGGCAACGAAATAGAGCGGTATATTCCTCAATCGTAGGCATCATATCCATGTTCCCAAAGGTGAAACAACTATAAGTCGGGTTCCAGTGCTGTGCAAGGGCTCGGAAGAGATGCTTGTCCACCTTAACTTCTAGCAAGTACGGTAGATCCCCATACTCTCGACAGAAAATCTGCTTCATTCCATCTTCCCACTGATCCCAGATTTCTTTCAACTCTTGTAAGCTATTCTGAGTCACACTGATCCAAGTGAAATCCCAGTAGTATGGCCTTCAGCTAGACTATAACTCTTCTCGCGTTGTCTATCCTCTGACCACATACTCACAGCCACATTGTCTTCTACCTCATCAAGATACCCTTTTTCCATGATCAATTCCCTACTAGTAATCAAAATCAAGTCAATACCTTTCCGAGTATGAGGATGCAATGCAAAATAAGATAAAAAAAAAGTTGGTATTAGTATTTAAAAAATGTATCAACAAATATACGACAGAGAACCTAAGCATTTATTAGGAGGTTTCTAAAGGTTCGATATAGTTTTACCTAGGGTGTGCACTCAAGGCTCATTATATGTGGTTTTTGATTCTAAATAATGGTACCCAAACCAGTAGATTCCTCAGTCCTCACCCATTATAGGCTTATACTGACAAGTTCGATTTGGGGGGACACATTTCCCGTATGTTTGCACGGAAGTGAAAACTTCATGAACACATAGGCACGGATATATCCCGAAAGCAATTTACTATCCTGCACGGAGGTCAAAACCTCACGAAGTAGAAGCTTCTCACTTCCACTTAAGTTGTGTAGTAACAAATGCATGTATGCAAAAACATAGACATATAATATTAACATGCTATTATCACAACAAACATATAAAACACAAAAATGTATAGGATCACAAATTAAATTAAATCAAATTTTAAATTTTCAACAAAAAAAACCAAAAAATAATCGACCTACGGCTTGACTCTCTTATTGGTCCCCAATGGAGCCGCCAAGCTGTCAAAACCATATTTTTTGAAAAAAACAAAAACAAGTCTCGATTTATATTTTAGAAAATGAAAATGGAGTCGCCACCAATAACTTTTTAAAACAGGTGTAATTGGGTCACCTTTCGAGATTTTTTGAAAAAAAATCATTAAAATAATTTTGGTCTTTGAAACCATAAAACGAGTTTGGGAGTCGATTACGCATAAGAAAGGATTCGCACCCTAACACGCCTAAAATTGGTACCTAATCGATTATTCAAAATCTTATTTGTTGAAAATTTAAAAGAATATTCGAGAAAAATTTAAATCGCGATCCTTAAAAGCATGAATGTCATATTTATTTTATTTTGAAAACAAATTTTGTTTCCGAAGAAAGCTTGTTATTTCGAATTAATTGGGAAAAAGTCACATCTAGTAAGTTAGGACATAACAATTCGAATATCCAAAAATGACGAGCTTTTCAAAAAAATCTCGTATTTAAAATTTAAAAGGATATTCAATTATCTCAATTTAAAGAAAAAAAACACACCCAATAAGTTAGGACATGATTCTTTTAAATTTCCAAGACAAAGGACATTGTCCTGATTTCTTTAAAACAATTTATGTGTGTTTTAAAAAAAATTTACCGTGTTACACAAAATATGCATATAATTTACAAGTATAAATAATAAGAAAACAATATATACATAAAATACAATAAAATAATAAATTGAGTAAATAAATAATCGAATAAATGAATAAATAAAGAAACAAATGAATAAAATAATATACATATGCATACAAAAACGTGAAATATATATACATATAGGATAAAAATTAAAAATAAAATAGGGTCAAATTTGAATTTTTAGAAAGTTTAGGGGTCAAATTGGAATTTTTGGAAAATTTGGGGTCAATTGGAATTTTTGGAAGTTCGAGGCTTAAATTGGAATTTTTGGAAAGTTTAGGGGTTAAATTTGAATTTTTAGAAAGTTTGAGAGTTAAATTTAAATTTTTAGAAAGTTCGAGGGTCCCATTTCTTTTTTTCTCTCAAAATCAAAGTTTTTTCCTTTCTTTTTTTTTTTCTCTCCACAAAATAAAAAACACAACCTTCCCTTCTTTTTCAATGGTCAACCATGAGTTTCAAACCCGTACCCCCGACGACTCCTCCAACGGACGACCAAGGCGGCAGGGCAAGGAGATTAGCGTGAAAAGGTAAAGAAATCAACCCCAAAATCTTCTTTTATTTATACTTTTGAAAATGACAAAAAAAGAAAAAAATTATTAGTACCGAAATATAAAAAAAAACCCAAGAAAATACCTTGCTTGGTTGCTAAAGAACTTTTGCTGCTGATTTTTCTATTAATTTCGTGTATATTCGTATCAAGTTCGTGTGTGTTTACATCTAATCTTTTTTTGTTTTCATAACACATTTGTACAATGAATTTTCGGATTTTTCGGAGTGAAATCAAATAATGTGCGCATGGTGGATTTCGAATGCGAAGGCCATGGCGACAACAGCGGCAGTGCAAGCATGGTGTGGTTGCTGACAGCGGCGGCAGCTGGAGACCAAAAGGGTGCTATGGCTTGTGTTTAGTCTTTAGGGTTTGTAAGACTGGACTAGTATTTGGGCTTAGAAAAAAGTAAATATCCTCTCCTTTAAACAATGTCGTTTTAGTGGTATTGTATAACCCATATTTTTTTTATGTTATTCATTTTCCTTTCTTTCTCAAAAACAAACACAAATCTCATTTCTTTTTTTTTTCTCAAAATCAAAGTTTTTTCCTTTCTTTTTTTTCTCTCCACAAAATAAAAAAAAAACCTTCCCTTCTTTTTTAATGGTCAACCATGGGTTTCAAACCTGTACCCCTGACGACTCCTCCAACGGACGACCAAGGCGGCGGGGCAAGGAGATTGGTGCGAAAAGGTAAAGAAATCAACCCAAAATCTTCTTTCATTTATATTTTTGAAAATACCAAAAAAGAAAAAAATTTATTAGTACCGAAATATAAAAAAAAAAACCCAAGAAAATACCTTGCTTGGTTGCTAATGAACTTTTGCTGCTGATTTTTCTATTAATTTCCTGTGTATTCGTATCAAGTTCGTGTGTGTGTTTACATCTAATCTTTTTTTGTTTTTATAACACATTTGTACAATGAATTTTCAGATATTTCGGAGTGAAATCAAATAACGTGTGCATGGTGGATTTCGAATCCGAAGGCCATGGTGACGACGGCGGCAGCACAAGTGTGGCGTGGTTGTTGACGGCGGCGGCGGCTGGAGACCAAAACGGTGCTACGGCTTGTGTTTAGTCTTTAGGATTTGTAAGACTGGGCTAGTATTTGGGCTTGTTTGCGTATTGGGTAAAATTTTGTAATTGGTATTTGGGTTTAAAAAATGAGTTATTTAGGCTTGGTAACAAAATATATCTAGGCTTTATTTTGTTTTGTTTTTTTATTATTTATTGTATTTATAAAATAATAAATAATAATAAAAATAAAATAAAAGCAAAAGGAGAAATAATGTACTGGGCTAAGATGACATTGGGTCAGTACAATCATAAAACGTTTCAAGTTCATTTTGGCAAACATTTTGGTCTTTGAAATCCAGAAAATGAGTTCGGGATTCGATTACGTGTGAGGAAGGATTAGCACCCTGAGACGCCCAAAATTGGTACTTAGTCGATTTTTCCGATCTTGGTTGTTAAAAATTTTAAATCTCGAGTAAAACTTAAAATACGATCCATAAATACATGATTAACATATTTAATATTATTTCAGAAATCAAATTTTATGAGGAAGGTTCATTATTTTGAAAATATCGAGAAAGGAAATCATGTCCAGTAAGTTAGGGCACGACGCCTCGAGTTTTCAAAAACAACAAACATTCCTTTTAGTTTTTTAAAAAATGAGAAGGATATTCAATTATTTCGATTCGAAGAAGAACCTCACCTAGTAAGTTAAGGCACGACTTTTCAAATCACGAGATAACGAATATTGCCTTGATTTTAAAATTATTTATGTATTTTGAAGAAAATTGGAAAACAATTTTATTAAAACATTTTAATGAAAAATGAATGCGAAAATTAAATAAAATATGAATATGCAATTGATGACAAAAATAAATAAAATACGATTGCATAAATAATAAATGATAAATATATAAAATACAAAAGAAAAAAAAGGGGTTGAAAATAACATAAAATAAAATATTAAATAAATAAAAAAGAATTAAAGTAAAAAATAGGATTCAATTTTAAAAAAAACCTAAAATAATGGGGTTGTTTTTACATAAAATAAATTGCAGGGATTAAATTAGGAAAAATTGAAATTTAAAGTAATAAATTAAAAAATAAAAAAGGGGGGCAAAAATCAAATTTTTGAAGATTTTAGGGGCCTAATTTGTAAAATTAAAAAATAAATAGGGTGGAATTAAAAAAGTCTAAGGACTAAATTAAAAAGAAAATTAAATTTGAGGTTAAAATAATAAAAAGTAGAAAAGGGGTCAAAATCATAATATTCAAAAAATATAGGGATCAAATGAGAAATATACTCAAAATTTGACACGTGACAACCCCAAGACCACTTTTGGGTCAAGGACCAAATTGAAAAACATTTAAAATATGAAAGAAGGACTAAATTGAAACATGAAAAAAAGCGAAAGGACTAAGGGCTTAAATAGCCCCTTAGTTAAAAACACGTGAGCGCTTAGCAAGTCTGGATCGGGTCAAGTCGGATGCACCAAAACGACGCTGTTTTAGGACGTTTAAGCCACACCCAAAGCGACGTTGTTTTGGGCGGCTATATAAATCCAAAAAATGTTTAAAAAAATCATTTCTTCCCTTCCCTTAAACAAACATCTTTTCCTTACAAAAAACTCTCTCAAAGCCAAACCTCTCCCCATGTTCGGTCGCCCGATCAGCCGTCCATTCGTCGTCTGTCGATGCCGGTAACCGCTGCCTATGGTGGTCAGATTTTCAAAACTTGTTTATATATATATATATTTAAAAAATGTAGATCTAGCCTAGATTTTTTGAGATCAAGCCAAACTTTTTCAAAATAGGTTTAAAGATTCGAATTTTTTAAAAAGTTTTTGAATCTGTTTTTATTTTATTTTCTCTTTTTTAGAAAATATACTTCGTCAGAGCCCCTCTCCTTATGAATACCAATGGGTTCGAAGGGACTTCGTTCCTGGCAACAGCGGCAGCAGCAAAACTAGGTACGAACCCTAACTTTCTTTATTTTTTATTTATATTTATTTCGAAAATAAAAAATAAAAAAAGAATAAATAGATAATAAATGTAAATATGTGTATGCATGAAAAAATAGTAATATACCTTACAAAAAAAAAAACTTTCGCTTGTATTTCGAATGGATCTCTTATGGGTTCATAACCCTTACAACCAAATTTGAGTTGGCTTTTATAGCCCTTTTTTTTCAATGATTATTTCTTGCCCTTTTGCCATTAAATTGATTTCATTCATCCCTACTTATGCAGGTTTGGCAATGGCGGTGGTGGCAGACGATGGTGGTATTGTTGACGTGGCAACAGATGGATGGTCGTAGTGAACAATGGTAACTCAACTTGTATTAGGGTTTTTTCATTTTTTTATTTTGTTGGGCCATTTAAGGTTAGTGTAATTGGGCTAGGGTGTAATGGGTCATTAGGTATTTTAATTTGGGTTGTAATTGGATACATTTTTTAATTAAAATAAATTTAATTTAAAATATTATTTTTTTGGGTTGTTTTTGTTTTTGAAGTTGGGCTCGGACAAATTGGGCTCCAACAGCTGTCCCTCTTTGCTCGTTGTCATGTAACAGGAGTAGGGAAAATACTAAAAAAGAAGCCTAATTTCGCCTAGTCTCATTGAACTTGGCTTCTTTGGCACTCTTTCTTCAAGTGGCCCACCCTTCGCTTTATTTGTCGTTCCGCTCCTCATAGTCTAAGGACGACGGGATTTTGAAACTTCACTCCACTTTACTGTGACCTCAAGGATGTTGAGATCTACTACCTATTTTAACCCACTTCTCTGTACCTCACCAGAAAGATAGGATTTTGAAGACTCACTCCATTCCACTATAACCTTAGGGACATTGATTTCTACTTCATTATTTTCATCCTACCCACTGCAACTCAGGGGTATAGGATCTTGGTGCTTCACTCCACTCCACTGTAACCTTATGGACATTGAGCTTTGCTTCATTATTTTTATCCAACCTACTACAAATCAGGGGTATAGGATTTTGGTTCTTCACTCCATTCCACTGTAACCTCAGGGATGTTGAGATCTGTTACCTGTTTTGATTTAATCCACTAACACTTCAGGGATTTAGTGTTGTAGCTTCATCTTGCTCCACTACAACTTGAGTGAGATAATAGTTTCAATTTGCCCCTCTTGATTAGGGGTAAATTTGGATGACTTTGATCTGCCACATGGTCGGGGTAAGAGATTGGCTGATGTCTTCAATCCGCCCCATGGTTGGGGTAAGAGATTGGAAGGTGACTTTAACCTACCCTTCTTGACTTAAGGGTAAAATATAAGATGATGGCTTCAATCTGTTCCTCTTTACTTAGGGGGTAAAAGATTGGATGGTGGCTTCAATTTGCCCCTACGAGATTAGGGGTAAAAGACTGGATGACTTCAAAAAGACTGGATAGATTCAATCTGCCCCTACTGGATTAGGGGTAAAAGACTGAATGACTTCAATTTATCCCTACTGTAGGGGTAAAAGATTGGATGACTTCAATCTACCCCTACTGGATTATGGGTAAAAGATCAGATGATTTCAATCTGCCTCTACTAAATTAGGGGTAAAAGAATGGATGGTTTCAATCTACCCCTATTAGATTTGGGGTAAAAGACTGGATGACTTCAAAAAAATTGGATAGCTTCAATTTGCTCTTATTGGATTAGGGGTAAAAGACTGGATGGCTTCAATTTGCCCCTACTGGATTAGGGGTAAAAGACTAGATAGCTTCAATCTGCTCCTATTGGATTAAGGGTAAATGATTGGATGAAGTGACGTAGCTTCACTCCATTTCACTACGACTTCAAGGGGATTGAGATTCGTTACTGTAGTTTTAATTCACTCCACTACAACTTCAGGAAGATAGGATTTGATGTCGAAGCTTCATCATGCTCTATGCAACTTCAGAGTGATAAAGATTTACTTCTGTAGATCTGACCTATTGCAACTTCAGAAGTAACTTCACTCTATTCTATTGCAATTTTAGAGAGATTGAGGTCCGTTACTTGTTTTACTCTGCCCTTCTACAATTTTAAGGGTATAGGAATTGGTTTTGTAGCTTTGTCTTGCCCTACTGTAACTTCAGAGAAGTAAAAACTTACTATTGTGGCTTTAATATGATCCACTGTAACTTTAGGGTTATAGGATTTTCTATTTCGTTGATCCATCACGCCATTTTTGGGGAATGAGACCTATAAAATATGCTTCTTTGGCATTTCGCCATGCACTTAGGATGCTATGATCAAAATGAGTCAAATGCTTCTAACTAAATGAGTATGAATGATGAATGCAAAAATGTCATCTTTGAGAATGGGTTTTTTTGGTCCTTAACTCGGCATTTTTTTTCGTTCGTTGATTTTTTTTTGTCCTTAAGTCGATATTGTTTGTCGTTTGTCTAAGTCCTATCATTGATATGTTACCATGTCCTCATTTTAGATTTGGTATCTTTGACATGAAAATCAATGGGGTAGTCATAATCTGAACTATTTGCTCCGAGGAACCTTCCAACCTTTAGGTATGGTTCTTCCAACTAGTGGTCCTATTTTAGGTCCTTATACTATTTAGGAATCTCCCAAAGTGATACGCAAAAATCTTTTCACATTAATCCAATATTTATATTTTAATGCAACAATGTTTGAATAAAGTCACAATATGGACAAAGCTGAATTTTATTAGAGACAAAGCTCGAATGAAAGAAATGACAAACATTGCTAAAAAAAGAATTGCCAAACATAATGTGAGCAAAGAATGAAATCAGGTGCCTCAAATATCAAAGTATGAGCTTCGCTGAGCAAACTTAATGAGGATCATTCTAAGCCTGACATGTGTCCATGAAACTTAGAGTACTCTGTTGATGCCTAAGATGTAAAGTTTCTCCAACTTGTTACTTTTGAGAGAGAAGACCATTTCGAGCCCCTCTTGATTCAAATTTGAGTCATTTTTTAGGTTTTTAACTCAAATCTCCTTAGGTTTCGAGACGACCTTTACGGGTTTTCACCTCCGACCTCTCCTCTCTTTTTTTTCCTCTTTTTTTGAGTGCAATTTCTTCTTTACCGAATTTGAATTTACAGGGTTGGGTAGATCTTTGTCATTCATCTCGATCAAAATCAAAGCTCTTTTAGAAAAGGCTTTCTTCACCTCATAGGGCTCTTCCTAATTGGGTAATCATTTTTCCCCGAAAGTCTTTTTGTATGGGAGGACCCTTTTCAAAACCAGAGCTTCCTCATGAAATTCTCTAAGGCAGACCTTTTTTGTCATATGCTTGCATCATTCATTTTTTGTGCCTTTCACCATGACAGATAGCTTTTAGTCTCCTTTCCTCAACAAATGTAACTGATCACATCTGGATTGGCTTCATTCTACTTCATTAGTTCTAACAAAATTTAGAGGGAAAGAAAATTGACTCCAATGGATAGGTTTGCTTTCATTCCAATGAGAAAGGTGTTGTCCCAATGGATGTTTTGGTAAAGGTTCGGTAATCATTGAGGGCAAATGGTGAAGCCAATTTTCCAAAGGATCTTCTTAATGTTCTTATCGATGAAATTACCCCAATGACATTCATGCCCCTCATAAAAAAAGCCCATGACGTGAGGAGGCGAAGGAGATACATAGATTTTCAATATTCCCTTTGCAGGTTTTCATCTTGACTTCTTTCTTTTCTTTTTTTTTTCTTTTTTTTCTTGGCTTTCAAGATGCCCTTTGCGGTTTTTTATCTCGACCCTTTTTTTTTTTAAGATAGAATGTTAGACCTCATTCTTCGAAGTTTCTATTAAACTTGGATTACATTCTTCCTTTGTGGGGAGCCTGTGTCACGACATCAGTACTTAACCCGGCATTCTTTGATAGGACCATGTGAAGACCTTTTAAAATTCTCGAAACAACTCTATGGGATCTCGCTTTATTTTTGCAAAGATACATGTCCCAATTTTTATCTTTTTTCCTTTCCTAAACTTACAATTTCCATTAACTCTTTGTGAAGTGATATTTGTTCCTCCTCTTGCTCAACCATCCGTAGCAGATTGGGAGACAAGTTACATTCTTAATAATTTTTGAAGTCCTGAGGTTTTTTCTAGACACATGTCCTTCTCTAAAAGAAGTCTTTGAGTCAACAGTAGTGTTACTCATATCATTGATATCAAAGGACTTATTAGAGGAACCAAAGGAGATTCAAAGAAACAAATGAATTTTAAGAATGATTGTATGGTATGAGAATGAATAGAAAGTTTTGTCAATTTGGACAAGAAAAAATATTTTTCAAATTTAACGAGAACAGATGAATTTAAGAATGGTTAATAGTAAGGTGTGAATAAAAATGTTTGTCAAATGAGGCAAAAAATGCATTGTTCTCATTAAAATAAAAGATAAGGGTTACATGCCCTCTACAAGGGATCCTTATTGCTCTCGGGCTTAGAGCAATAGGTATGTTTTGAGTATTACTCTAAAGAAAACCTAAAGGTTACAGGGAGTTCCTCTATAGTTCAGTTGTTCAAAATGCTTCCTGGGGCGTATGGACAAATTCCCAACAAATTCCCTTCTTCGCCTTCTTCTTTAAAGATAGCATTGATGTTCAGATTTCTTATTATTCCTTCGATCTCGACTACCTTTCCTTTACTATCGCTTTTATTCCCTGATCAGGATGATTGGGCAAGGGATTTTCGACTATATTAGGTCTTGTTGTTTCATCAAACCTTAGGACTCCCACCTTAATGAGCCTCTCGACTAGCTTCTTGAAGGTAATGCAATTTTCAATTGAATGTCCAACTACTCTTGTATAGTAATCGCATTGAGTATTTGGGTCGTACCAATTTGGGAACGGGGGTTCTATTGGCTTTGAATAGTGCAGGGACACTACATGTTCATTATATAGTCTTTGGTAGAGCTACTTGTATATCATTGGAATAGGAGTGTATTGAGTTCTTTCAGTATTCAACCTCGAGCCTGATTCCTGCTTTGGAGTGTTTCGGTAATTTTTCATTAGAAGCTTTTGGCTGTGTCATCATGATCGAATTTGCATAATTTGGCCTATACATGTCCACATTATTCACTTCAGTATCCTTTCTTTTAGGAGCAAGCCTCTTGGTGCTCTCTTTAGCATCGATTTTCCCACTTTTAATTACACTCTCGATCATTTTGCCAGACATGATCATATCGGAGAACCTCTTGGTAGCATTCTCTAACAAATAATTGATGTACGGTGCTTTTAGGGTGTTAATAAAGAGCATAGTTGTTTCTTTTTTGGTCAGTGGTGGCTGCACTTGAGTTGCTGCATCCCTCCATCTTTGGGCATACTGTCTGAAGCTTTCACTAGGCTTCTTTTCCATATTTTGCAGCGTGATTCTATCAGGGGTTATGTCCGTAACATGGTCGTACTATTTCATAAAAGCATCAGCCAAGTCCTTCCATGAACTAATCTTTGTATGACTTAGTTGATTGTACCATTTAGCCATAAATCCCACCAGACTGTCTTGGAAACAGTGGATCAACAGTTGGTTGTTATTGACGTACCCCATCATCTTTCTGTAGAATATGGTAATATGTGCCTCGGGACAACTCGTCCCATTGTACTTCTCAAATTCTGGAGCTTTGAATTTAAGAGGAAGTACCAGGTCTAAGACCAAACTTAACTCCTTAGCGTCTATCCCATAGAAGGTTTTGGCTCCTTGCATCACTTGAATTTTTCTTCCAACATTTTGTATCATTCTTCCATTTATCTAGGAAGATCCATTCTAGTCATTTCATTAAAGTCAGGGACGCCGGGATTCACGATGCTATCTTTTGGGTTGGATCCTAATCTCATTGGACAATTAGTTGACCTTGAAGCGCCAGCAGGAAATTGCTATGTTCTTATGGTAACAATAGCTCCCTATGCGTACATTTTTTGTGGAACATGATTGTGTGGAGGTGTATAGCCTAAGGAGTGAATGGGATTCTCATCTTCTTCCATAAGATTTATTACGGGACCTTTCTTTTTATTAGCCCCGTTTTTCATCATTTGGGCTAACTGACTTATCATGTCCCTTTGCGCTTTGATAATCTGGTCTTTCATTTCTTGATGCAATCTTGCCATTTGGTCTTGCAATTGGGCTTGCATATGTTCTTGCATGTCCCTTTGAGTTTGTTCGAGTCTTTCTATCCTCTGATCCATGGCTTTAGTTTTATTGCGGGTATTGTAATGGTGCGGGTTCTTAAAGGTTTCTGGTGTAACTGTTGCAATTTTAATTAGTTAGGGACATTTTCTTGGAATTAAATGCATGTTAATAAAATGTGATGCTTATGAATGCATGTATGCATAAGAAAGGTATTGATTCTTAGTTTAATTCTGTTAGAACAACTTTACTAGAAAACAAATTTCTTAGAATAAGGCAGATACGTATATGGTTATGCCTTAGTGCTCAAAGCCTTAATCTTCGTAAGGAGTCCATCTAATCTCGTCCTGGTTCAACTCCGATTTTGGGTTCAAAATGTCAGTTTGAATGGTTAAAGCCTGCAAATGATTAGTCACTTCTCATGCTTGGGTCAAATTTTTACTTGTTGCATGGTGTTTGTCTCTGACCTACTCTTCTGACAAGTCGTTGGTTTCTCTTTATCCCCCCTTATTTGACCATATACGCACGGCCATATCGTCTTCTACTTTATCAAGAAACCTGTTTTCTTATAACTA
Source organism: Kokia cookei (assembly GCA_039519145.1). NCBI lineage: Eukaryota > Viridiplantae > Streptophyta > Magnoliopsida > Malvales > Malvaceae > Kokia > Kokia cookei. The sequence goes on along the minus strand of CM076907.1, from coordinate 12,372,448 downwards.
GTTCTCTATTTAGAATCGAGCTTAAATCAATACCCTTCCTTGTATGAAGATGTAATGCTAGAAAAGAAGCAAAATAAGGCAAGTTAGTACAATCATTATAAACAAAATAAAGATACAAAACAAGGAACCTATGCATTTGTCTTGGGAAATTGCTAGAAAGTTCAGCTTAGCTCCGTCTAAGGCAAGTACTTATGGCTCATTATATGTGGTTTAGGCTCTAGAGTAAAGGTACCTAAACCAATAGATTCCTCGATCCTCACCCATTACAGGCTCATACGGACGAGTTCGATTTAAGGGAACACATTTCCCATATGTTTGCACGAAAGTGAAAACTTCACAAAAACATAGGTACGAATGTAATTCAGAAAGCGATTCACTATCCTACACGAAGGTGAAAACCTCACGAAGAAATAGCTTCTCACTTTCACTTAAGGGTGTAGTAATAGATGCACATGAATGCAAGCCTATACTAGCAATATCAACACAATATTTTCATGGCATCACAAAAATGCAAAGGATCGCATATTAAATTAAACCGAGTGTTTAAAAATTTTAACAAAAAGTCCCGGAATAATCGACTTTTGGCTTGACTCTCTTTTTATTTTTAAAGTTCCTAGTGGAGTCACCAAGCTATCAAAACATTTTTTTTAAAAGGTCCCGAAATTTGTTTTAAAATTGAAAATAGGAGTCGCCACCAATCTTTTACTTGGTGTGATTGGATCACCATAAAATGTTTTAAGTTCGCTGTGACAAACATTTTGGTCTTCGAAATCTATAAAATGGGTTCAGGAGTCGGTTACGTGTGAGGAAAGATTAGCACCCTCACATGCCCAAAATTGGTACCTAGTCGATTTTTCCGATCTTGATTGTTAAAAATTTCAAATCTCGAGTAAAATTTAAAATGTGATCCATAAATGCGTGATTAACAAATTTAATATTATTTTTAAAAATCAAATTTTATGAGGAAGGCTCGTTATTTTGAAAATATCGAGAAAGGAAGTCATGTCCAGTAAGTTAGGCCACGACGCCTCGTGTTTTCAAAAATAACAAACATTCCTTTTATTTTTTAAAAAAATGAGAAGGATATTAGATTATTTTGATTCGAAGAAGAACTGCACCTAGTAAGTTAAGGCACAACTTTTCAAATCACGAGATAATGAATATTGTCTTGATTTTAAAATCATTTATGTATTTTGAAGAAAATTGGAAAACAATTTTAATTAAAACATTTTAATGAAAAATGAATGCGGAAATTAAATAAAATACGAATATACAATTGATGACGAAAATAAATAAAATGCGATTGCATAAATAATAAATGATAAATAAATATATGAAATAAAAATAAAAAAACACGGGTTGAAAATAACAAATAAAATATTAAATAAATAAAAAATAATTAAAAAAGATTCAATTTGAAAAAGGGAAGAAAAAAGGATTTAATTTAAAAAAAACCTAAAATAATAGGGGCAAAATTTAAATTTTTGAAGAGTTTAGGGGCCTAATTTTTAAAATCAGAAAATAAATGGGGTAGAATTTAAAAGAAAAAAGTCTAAGGACTAAATTAAAAAGAAAATTAAATTTTAGGTAAAAATAATAAAAAGCAGAAAAATGGATCAAAGTGATAATATTAGAAAAATACAGGGATCAAATGGAGAATATACCCAAAATTTGGCACGTGGTAACCCTAAGGCCATTTTTTGGCCAATGACCAAATTGAAAAGCATTTAACGTTATTGGGAAAAATTGAAAGAAATTAAAAATAAGAAAGAAGGACTAAATTGAAACATGAAAAAGAGCGAAAAGACTAAGGGCGGAAATAGCCCCTTAGTTAAAAACACGCTGACCTTAGCGGGTTCAGATTAGGTCAAGTCAGATGCACCAAAACGACGTCATTTTGGGGCGTTTAAGCCACACCCAAAACGACGTCGTTTTGGGAGGCTATATAAGTCCAAAAAATCTTTTTAAAAAATCATTTCTTCCCTTCCCTTAGAAAAACAACTTTTCCTTCCAAAAAAACTCTCTCAAAGCCAAACCTCCTCCCATGTCCGGTCGCTCGGTCAATCGTTCAACCGCCGTCCGTCGACACCGACGACTGCCGCCTACGGTGGTCGGATTTTAAAATTTTGATTTTATATATATATATAAACAAAATCGTAGCTCTAGCCTAGGTTTCTTGAGATCAAGCCAAACTTTTTCAAAAAAGGTTTAAAGATTCGATTTTTTTAAAGAGTTTTTGAATCTGTTTTTATTTTTATTTACTTTTTTTTTAGAAAATATACTTTGTCGAAGTCCCTCTCCTCATGAATATTGATGGGTTCGAAGGGACTTCGTTCCTGGCAATGGCGACGGTAGTAAAACTAAGTACAAACCCTAACTTTCTTTATTTTTTGTTTATATTTACTTAAATATTTATTTCAAAAAAAAAATTGAATAAATAGATAATAAATGTAAATATGTGTATGCATGAAAAATCAATAATATACCTTGCAAAAAAAAAACTTTCAAGAATTTTTGTAGAATAAGAGACCGTCTTAATACAAATTCTTATTTTCTGAATCCAAGACTCTACAAATCCTATTTTACGAAGCGTGAGGAAAACAAACTCCCACTCCACTCTGTCATACGCCTTACTCATATCTAGTTTGAGAGCAAAAAAACCAACCTCCCTCGTACTCTTCTTCCTCATAGAATGTAGAATTTCATACGCAGCGATGATATTGTCCGTAATGAGTCGCCTAGGAACAAATGCACTTTGGGACTCGTCGATGCAAAAGTGAAGTACTCTTTGTAACCTATTAACTAACATCTTGCAAATAACTTTATAAAGAATGTTACACAGGCTAATAGGGTGGAAATGAGACATAAGAGTAGGATTAGTAACCTTGGGAATGAGTACAATACGAGTATAATTAATTTTTGACATGTCAAAAAGTCCCCCCAAATTATCAATGCAGAAATCAGCCACCTCTCTACCAATGATGTGATAAAAACGTTGGTAAAAAACCGCCCCAAGACCATCCTCCCTAGACGCCTTAAGAGGTTGCATGCTCTTTACCGCCATACAAACGTCCTCATAAGTAAAAGGACGATCAAGCTCGTCATTCATAGCATCAGAAATGCAATTATCAACCCCATCCAAAATGAATTGAGCATTTTCCACCCCATTCGAACCAAATAAATCAGAAAAATACTCCTTAGCCAATCTTAACATATCAACATTACGATCAAAGTTGTCACCATTTTCATCCATAAGGCAATCAACTCTGTTACGATGCTTTCGATCAATAGAAAAACGATGGAAAAAAGGTGTATTTCGATCACCATTTTTCAGCCAATTGGCACGGGCACGCTGCTCCTAATACAGCTCCTCATGATCCACTTTAATATTAAGAAACAACTTGGTCTCCAAAATCTCCCCCAAAACTTCATCCAAAGGAAATTGCTCACTAAGTTGCAACAAACGTGACTTAAGTTCCCTTTTTGTGAATCTTCTTTCCTTTTGTAACTCTCCAAACCAGCTACTCAATCCATTACCCACGGCCCACAAACGTTTCGGTATATTTCCAGCAGCATCTCGCCATAAAGATTCAACCCTACTCTCGCAACTATCTTCTAACAACCATGCGGCTTCAAACCTAAAAGGGTGACTACGCAGACTGCTATAACCCAAATTAGTAGATAACAAAATTGGGCAATGGTCAGAAAATCCATGGGGAAGATGTCTCAAAAAATAGGTGGGAAATAACTCACCCCAAGCTTTATTTGCAACGCCACGGTCGAGTCGTTCTCTGATATTATTTTCATTGGTGCATCCATGTTCCCATGTGAACCAATGTCCTTTATACCCTAAATTCGAAAGAGAACAATCCGAGAGAGCATTTCGAAATCTTCTCATCTGAATTTCCCGACGAGGCAACCCACCCCTTTTCTCACTTGCATAAGTGATCTCGTTGAAGTCCCCTATCACAAGCCAAGGAACAGAAAGACAGTCATTAAGGGTACATAACAACCGCCCAGACTCCTCCCTACGAGCCTCTTTTGGAGCCCTATAAAACCCTGTACACCTCCAAGAATGACCATCCGAATCCCCGACAATAAGAACAACGATATGCCTTCTCAAGTAAGACCGTAAAGTAACATTCAACTCACTCCTCCAACCCAAAGATAAACCACCACTCCTACCATCAGAATCAACATCTATTCCATTAACCAATCCACATTTTCTTCTAACCGCTGCCATATTCGAACCAGGTAACTTCGTCTCAATAAGAAAAACTACAGAGGGATTAATATCCCGTAACAAAAGACGGAGACGACGAACTGTTCGAGACCTCCCGAAGCCTCGAACGTTCCAGCTGAGTAGTTTCATTGCTCACGACTGGCCTTTTTGGTAAGGCCTGCCGATATACTAGAGCTTGGAACCACAATGAGTTCACCAGTAAGTCCATTCGAATCCTCCGTAGAAGAAACTCCTGAAGCATCATAATTGACACGTGAGCGTTTGAGCCCTTCAGAATATTTAATTGGGCTGTCCAATTCATCATTAATCACCAATAAAGTATTATCCACTAAAATCTGCTTATCCTTACCTGCCACCAAATATGCAATAAATGGGTCCTGCAAGCATTGATGCGTTGACCTCAATATTTAAGGAAGGAGAACGTGCATGAACCAAATCAGAATCATTCCCCTGATTTACTCCTCCCATATCCACATTCCGAAAATCCCTCCTGTCATTGAAAATTCGTGAGTTACCATCTTTCACACGTTGACCGCCATCCTCCTCAACCAGCCACCTGCTTCTCAAATTCTGGTTTCTTCTAGTCTGTGCTCTAAGTGAAATATTCCATTGGAAACTGAATTCCTGTTGTGGATTATGAACACACAAAGGACAATAACTTTCACCATGGCCAAGTTTGCCACAAATAAAACAGAAAAGGGACAACTTCTCATACTCAAATCGCACAAAACTTGAAACACCATTGGGGAGTGTAATACTTTTGCTTCTCCTCAAAGGTTTTCGAACATCTAGTTTCACCCGAACCCTCATAATTCTCTTATAATTGAGCTGAGTAGATGAAGTATCATATTCCAGAAATGAACCAACAAAATTACCAAACTATTTTGCCACTGATTCTGACATAAAACCCATAGGCACATCATGAATTTGAAGCTAGAAATCTACCCAAAATAAAGGCACTAACAAAGGGTCCTTACCCTCCTTTAATCTATGCAGGATAAGATGTGAATTGAAGGTCCAAGGGCCATTCATCAAAATCCGATTTGCATCCACCTCGTAGAAAAATCGAAACAAAAATCGATCATTACCCAAGTCTGATATAGCAACACCACCCACCGGATGCCACACATTTGCTAACGTACATTTCATTGCCTGAAAGTTTATTCCACTCAAAGTGAGAAAAGTCCCAAAAAAATAGTGAATATACAACATTGTTTTATCCGACGCCTCAACACCAAGTTGAATTGTACTAACTTCATCATCTTCCAAGGAAAGATCAACAAAAGCATCAACCATGACGACACCAAAACAAAAGACAAGGACTTCGAAGAATGCAGAAAACATGTCAAAAACGACAGAGAGAAGACTGCGAAAAAGCAGAGAAAGTTATTTTTACTTCTTGATTCAAATTATTAAATATATAAGTATTTAATTTCTTTTTTAAAATATCAAATGAGTAATAATTTGAGTCCACTAAAATACTTTATTTGCACATCATAAAATGCAATTTGTTTGTCCCCTTCATTGGTCAACACATTTATTTGCTTCAAATTAAACTCACAAACAACATTGTCCACTAATCTTTGATATTTAGGCCTTTGATAAAAAATGTCTCCTTTTTCACCCTATCAGAAAATTCATCCTATCATATATTAATATATCTACCGATTCATTTTCTTATATAATTAACTTAACATTATTTTAATATTTATATTATATATTTTATATATGTTTATTTTTTAATGTATTCTAAATTATATAATATATAAAAATAACATAATATAAAGTATTATAAATTTATAAACGGGTTGGATTCGGGCTTTGAATGTTCAAGTTCGAACTCGATCCATTTCTTAAACGAACTTAATTTTTTTTATCCACAGCCATTTTTCGGGCGGCTTTCGGATCTAAATAAGTAACTCAATCCATGAACAAGTCTACTCTAAATTATGTTAATTTATAAATTTTAATAATATTTTAAAATTGTTTATAAATGATGTTTGTAACTTTACTTTTTTTAGTTTTTTTTTTTTTAAATGTAGTATTTTAGTTTCTTTATTAAATACATTGTTTCGATTTGATTTTAAATATTTTAATTTCTAAAACGGTTTTAAAAATTTAATTTAATTTTCCACATTATTTTAGATTAAATAAAACATTTTAGATTATATTTAGTATTTTAACAATATAATAAAATTTTCATTTCTATTTTTATAACAATTTTAATTTTATTTAACGGTTTTAAAATGTGTTTATTAAACTGAAGCAATTTGTAGTTTGTTTTGTAAAATATTTTTAAATTTATTAAAAAGTTTAAAATGTGAATTTAATTATGTTTTATTAATTTTTAAAACTCTTTTAAAATTTTAAAAAATTTAAATCACTATAAAAATGAATTTTAATTAAAACTCAAATTTAAAAAATGAGACTTGCTTTATTATAAGAATGGAAGTTGTCACAATGAGAATACATCACAAACTCTAAGGACTACAATACTTCAAGACCTTATTTTAGATAATGCTAATTTTTTATCTCCTGTGATGTATCAGTTATTCGAAATGTTATAAATTTTTTATTTATTAAAAAATTACCTTAAACTTATGTAATTTATTTAAATATTAATTTGGTGTTTTCTATTTAATAGTTTAAAACCTTTTATTAGAAAAAATTATAAAAAATTGTAGAACTAATGTCGAAAATAGCAATGATCGCAAAGCAATAAGGAAAAAAACACAAATTTTATGTGGAAAACCCTTTTGAAAAAAATCATGGCCAGAGAAGAAAAAAATTCACTAATGTCAAATTTGAATGATGCGAGAGGAGTTTCAATTGTATCTATTTAAATGTTGAAAAGACCTTATAATCAATGTCATATAGAAAAAGTGCAGTTCTATACGGATTCTACTTGTGTAACTGATAGCATTAGAAAGAACCATTGATTCTTCCCTACTTATTGTATAATTTGTTCCCATTTGGTCATCTTTAGCATACATTTTTAGTATTTTTTAATTTAATTATTGCATTTTCTAATTTAATGAAGCTCAGCCTAATTTCCTTTGAATTTATGATATTTTTACTACTGATGTCATTGCATTAGTCTATTTAGCATTGCGCCCAGAGATGTCACTGCATGAAATTGTCTAGAAGTATCGATGCATGAATGTGTCCAGATTTGTAGCTGCATAAGAGGATCCAGAATTGCGCCCAGAACTGTCACAGCACCTGACAGCTATCTTTTTAACACACCAGAAATGTGTGAGTTGTATAGTTGGTATAACCAACTAGTACAACCAAAAAATGCTAGATCTGAAAGGAAGGACACCTGTACCGTGAAGTTGCTATTAAATACATAAGAGAATGAGAGAGAAGGGATCTTCTTCCTCGGCCAGATTTGATTTTCTTTTTCAATCCATATTTTCTTAAAGCTTGCATCAATGGCAGTTTAACTTCGTAAGGGTGACTTGACGCAGAAGAGAAGATTGAACTGCTCCTGACAAGGAGCATCCTAAGTGCACTATAAGAGGAGAGTAAGCGAGCAATTTGAGTAGACTAGGAATAGAATGCCCCAATTTTTTTTGTTATTTCCCTTTCTTAAACGTTGGTAATTCTTGTTATTTCAAGTTGTATGGAAGTATATTTGAAATTTAGAACTGAATGATTTCTATTTCAATCTTGTCTTTACTGTTAATCTTTGGATTTAATTGTTTGACCACGAAAATGTGATTGTAGTCACTAATCATTAGAAGGTGTAGTGACAAATTAAATTAACAAGTAAGACAACGGAAGTTGCTTGAGGATTGAAGGAATTTAATCCACTTGTTCTTGAATATGTTGCATTGCCAACACTGGAAGGTGTGGTTATTGTGCATGTTTGAGTCTTAGATCTAATGGAAGAGTTAAGTTCGGTAAGATTTTCATTGTGCTTATTTGGAATGACAAATTACCTGACATTTTAAACCTGGTGAGTTACACTTAGTTTTCTGCCAACTTTTCACGTCGAGAACCCCATTTCATTCTTATTGCATTTTATCTTTAATTTTACATTATTGCTTCGACAATCCCTCTCACAATTTTATCGCATTTACTTTTTCATTGCATCGACAATTATAGACAACAAACATTCATCTTCGATGGGATCGATGTCCGACAGATTTATGTCTGTTTACTATACTTGCATCGAAAGTGTACGCTTGCACATATTTGCTGTGGCGTTCATAGCGCGATAAAGTATTTGCCCCGTTGTCGGGGATGGCGTTTGGTTTTATGTTTATTTTTGTTATTGCACTTATTATTTCTTATCTAACCTTTTTTTTTTTTCTTACTGCTTTTACATTTCTCTTTTAGGTGTTATATGACCAGAAGCAATCATGAATTTGTTATTAGCTTAGATCCTAAAATTGAACGCACTATTAGAAGGAGAAGACAAGAACAAAGAAATATGAATTTGCTTGGAAATGATGCAGCCATACCATAATTGCAGCCACAAAATCCTGTTATACCTCCGGTACAACTACAAATATCAATAATCCACCGCTGCCGCAAGAAGATCAAATACAGAATCGAACTCTTCGAGATTTTGTTGTTCCAATTTTGGACGATATGTAGCTAGGAGTTGTTCGACCAACTATTCAAGCTGGAATTTTTGAATTAAAGCCAATCATGTTCCAGATGCTGAATTCCAATGGGCAATATGCTGGACTGCCACATGAAGATGCGAGAGAGCACCTTAAATCTTTTCTACTGATTTGTGCTTCTTTCAGTCAGCATGACGTTCTTGATAACGCCTTAAAGATGTAACTATTCCCTTACTCATTGCAAAGTCGTGCTCATACCTGGTTCCTTGGATTACCTGCTGGATCAATCACGTCGTGGAATGCGCTTGTAACTCAATTTGTTTTGCGTTTTAATCCACTGACTATGAATGCTTGTCTTAGAACAACATTGTTGCATATCATCAACTAGATGATGAAAATTTGCATACTACGTGAGAGTGTTATAAATCTCTTTGTCAACATTGTCCCATACAAGGAATTCAACAAGAGACGTAGACTGAAATTTTCTACAACGGGCTGGATGCATAGACAAGAAATCTTATTGATGCATCTGTTAATGGTCATTTGTTGGACTATACATACAATGAAACTGTTAGAATTTTAGAGAGAATCACTTAGAATGATTATCAATATCCAATCTCTTGAGCTGCACAAGTGAAAGCAAATCCTGAAGTTATTGAATTGGATGTTATATCTGCTTTAAGTGCACAAGTTTCTTCACTAGCAAACATGATACAGAACATGAAGGGGAACAGTGAAGTTGCTCCCATTCAAGTTGCCCAACAAATGGATGTCCTTACATTTTGTTGCAAAATTTACGGTGACAACAACAGTTATGAAGATTGTCCACAACACGCAGAAAATGATTTCTATGTTAATAAAATCTATGGAAATTCTTATGGTAATTCCTACAACAGTTCTGCGAGAAAATGCCCATCTGATGTCACGACCAATGATGTTGGGGCGTAGCCCGATGCTGAGGAGCAATCCGAAGATCCGACCAAGCCGAAAGAACGAAAGAGAAAGCACATCAAAGATAAGAAGAACCGCAAGGAGGAGCGAAAGCACAAGAAGAAGACCAATGCAAACACATCTTCAGCTACAACAAATTGAGTTAATTTTTATTTCAGTTCTTAGTTTTAGTTTTAATGGATATCATGTAACTGTAGTGTAATTGTCACCACATTTCATTTTTCATTGCATTTCTATTGTCACTACATCTACATTGTCATTGCATTTCCATATATCATTGTAAATTAATGTCAGTGCATTGGTGATAATGCAGACTTTAAGTTTGGCAGGAATGTATATGTGCTGGAAATGCAAATGCATCCACATTTTAAAAAAATTGTCCTTTTGAGTTTAATGAAGCATGCAAGGTTATTGAAAATGTGCTTGAAATGTTTCTCATTTGATGCTTAATTCTTGAATCTTGTGAACTGCTAATGAATGAGTTGGATGAATTTGATTGAATGTTGTATTTTCAATTTTTGGATGAATGATTTAGATTGCATTAGTAATGGATGAATAGTATCATTATTTGAATCTTGAATAAATTTTCCATTTACAGCTACTTGTTTATATGTATAGTTATAAATAAAAGACACTCCTATGTGGGTGTATTGTGAACTGTCAAGGGGGAACACTCCAATGCAAGTGTTAGAAAAAATAATCTAACCAAAGGTTGCCACTGCAAGAGTGTGTGTTGGCGCAATTACATACTCTCTGAGGGTTTGTTGCACCCCATCGTTACTTCCCAAGAACACGAGTATAGTAATGCAATGACATCCCTCAGTCACATAAAAAAGAGAAAGAAAAAAAAGGGGAAAAGAATATTTTCATTGTGCTTATTTGCAGCGACAAATTACCTGACATTTTAAACCTTATGAGTTACACGTAGTTTTCTGACAATTTTTCATTTCAAGAACCCCATTTCATTCTTATTGCATTTTATCTTTAATTTTATATTATTGCTCCGACAATCCCTCTCACAATTTTATCGTATTTACTTTTTCATTGCATAAACAATTATAGACAACAAACATCCATCCTGGATCAATAACCGACAGATTTAGGTCTGTATACTATACTTGCATCGATAGTGTACGCTTGGACATATTTGTTGTGACATTCATAGCGCGATCAGTAACATATATAGTACCACTGTATTTTCTTTAGTAAGGATTTGGGTCACACAACTCTAACAAAAATATTTTAAACTTTGAAACAAAAAAAAAAAAGAATATTAATTTTTTATGAAACAAATTAATTATTATTTTTTAAATTATAGGTATGACGTTTGCATATTGTAATTATTGCTTTAAAGATGAAATATAGAACAAAAGAAATAAAATTATTATTTTATAAATTTGGGAAAAAATAATGTTCATACATTTATTTATTGAAAATTAGATATTTGAAATTTGTAAAATAAAAAAAAAGGTAGTAAATTGTGTGAATTAACACAAAAATAAGAATATATAATAATGTTTTAAGGACACAAGTAGTGTTCATAAACTAAATATAAATGATAAAATTATAGGACACAAATTTTTAATTAAAATAAGAATAAAATTACCTCAAAAACTATATTTATCTCATATTGTAAAATAAAAAGTTAAATTTTCTTAGAATAAAAATTACATAAAATTATGTCATATTTTGAAATTAAAATTTTAAATTTTATTAATAAAAATATATAATAATTTTTTAAGTTAATTTGTAAGGTAAAAGTGTAAAAAAACACTAAATATATACTTTTGTTGCTTTAATATGAAAAATTAAAAATATATACATTTATAAAAGAGTAAAATGGCCAAATATAAATGATATCTAGAAGGCTATATAGTAAATAAATTTATAGTTTCTTAAATCAATATTGTGGAATGTGCCTCGCATTTTAGATCGACGTCTCGATGATGTGACATGTGACGTCTCGATGAGCCGATAAACGACGTGGCGATGTGTTCCTTAGTAAATCGATTTCTTCTCCCAGTTAAACTCTGCTATCTTTTTCCAATTGAATGCTAATTATTCTAGGGATATTTTAGCCATATATTCACACGAATTTTAGCCTATAAAAAAGGTCTTACAAACCCTAGAATTGAAATCTTTATCACATTAAGATTAAGAGAATATTAAGAGAGTTTTAAGAGAGCTTTAAGGGAATCTCGTGTTTTAGCTAGAAAGCTTTATTTTCGAGATTTAGGGTTTGTTTATTTTCAAGTTATTCCATTTTGTACTTGTTCAAACTATTTGTCATTTTAGTGGAGTTTTCTTTTCCCGTGGTTTTTTATCCTCTTTAGAGAAGTTTTTCCACGTAAAATTTGTGTTCGATCTTCTCTACCTTTTCTATTTCGTTGTTTATACAGGATGATCCCCAATAAGCTGGTATCATAGTTTGATTCGGATTCCTAATTCAACCCTTTCAGAGATGGAGACGAAATTCAATGGGATCACAAATTTCAATTTATGGCAAGTTCAGATGACAACAATTCTAGTTTAGAACGGTCTAAAGAAGGTCATTATAGGACAAAAGCAACGGATGAGAATTAGACAGAACGAAAGGAGCTTGATGAGAAGAATCTATCAACAATTCAATTGTGCCTCACGAACAATGAGTTACATGAGGTGCTTACAGAGAAAACAACAACAGTCTTATGAAGAAAATTACAAACTCTTTACATAACAAAGTCTCTCGCAAATCATTTAGTATTGAAACAACGATTATATACGTTCTGTATAGTCGAAGTTGAGTCTATTAGGGCTCACATCAGTGAATTTTTTACTCTCCTAAATTACCTGAAGAATGTTGAGGCCAACATAGACGATGAAGATCAGATTATGCTATTTTTGTGTTCTTTGCCCCCTTATAGTGGAGAGAGACTTTCATTTGAGGACGTGAAGGGAAACTTATTGAACAAGGATAAACTTGACAACGAATTAGGTTCGAGGAACAAAACCAGATGGGCAAGCCTCAGTTTTGGTTGTTAGAGGAAGGTAGCAGTCTAACGATTCGAGTCGAAGAAGATCTAGGTCGAAATCGAGGTTAAGGAATCGAGACAATACCTGTGGCTAATGCAAATAGATAGGACACATTAAAGCATAATGTTCCAAAATAAGAACATGAGGCTGCCAAAAAGCGATGAGAAAGGGAAGTAGAAGGCTAGTATAACCGACGCCAATGTTACCAAGGACAAAGGAGATGATTTATTACATAACTTTTCAATAGCATATATATATATATATTAGAAACAGAGCTTATCATAACATAAGAAATGCATATTTATATTCCTACCTCAATCTGCTACAGACCATCTCTGATCATCCCAACACACCATATAGGGTATTAAATACTCATCCAACCTTACACATCGCTTAGTGTCAGTATGATAATTTCAGAATATTTGCAGTTGAGCTACCAGTTTATTAGGCGATTTATCGCCATTTACAGACACAAATGTGGCTCTGCCACCAAATTCGACAGAGGTAAATCTGCCCACTATAATGCGTAGGTTTGTGCAACTGTACACAGTCGTTATCAAGTAGTAAGTAATAGAGTTATCGTCTCCACAGGGACTGTATATGTTAATCAATTAATTGTAAAATTAAATTAAACAACTAGGTAGAAACACAATATATTTGAGAGAGATGTTCATTAAAATTATTTAATTATAACTAAATGCAATTGATCCCTAAATGCAGTTAAACCTAATATGATAATTAACTAAATGAATGGATGGATTTTAGTAGCAGAAAAACAAAATCAAAACAATTAATAACATATATAAACTAAGATAATCACATTAATTAACTTAATTAATTCTTAATAGGCTTATTAATATAAACATTCCATGACAACTTGATCTTTCATGAGTTTGGAAACCAACTTAGGTCCTTTTGGAATCCATTACTTAGTAAAACATGCATTTTACTGATCATATTAAACTAAGGGTTTCTTAGAATTCATGTGAAGTAATAGTGATGTGTCAAGTTTGAAACAATTTAATCACATAAATCTAAACACTATGCAGATAATAGAGCTCGTCAAAGTTATTATGAACCTAAATTTAATCAGGTCAAGATTTAAATTGAGCATGAAAATTTCAATTTTTATGTCCACTAGTCGTCGTTAGGTTAGGATCGCTCAGCTAATTCAAATGCATCCAATCACGTATGAATGAAATACATACTTGAAATTAATTGAAAACATGATTGATTGAGGCATAAACATCATAAGCATGAATCAAATGAACTTCATTAAAATAATGCAATCATCCTAGGTTAAATAAAATTAAGCTACGGTTGTTTACGACAAGATCGAAGAACACATCGAAAACATGATAAAATTAAATAATAAGACAAGAAAGAATAAACCCTATCAAAGTGGTTGTCACCTAGACTTCAATTGAGGATGACTCTTGCAAATCTATGCCTCACTCCTTTGTTGATGGCTCTCCAAGGTGGTCGGCCAAGGGATCTTTCAAAGGTTTTTGTTGGTTAAAATATTAAGGGAAGAATGATTATGCTGGGCATGGGAATGAAGAGAACAAGAGAATGAGAGATTTTAAGACAAATAAAGAAATGATGGATGAAAGGATGATTTGAGAAGTGGGGTTAAAGGCTCAATTTATAGGTGAGGTTAAGGGGTGAATTTACTAAAAATAGTGTGTTTTGAAATCATTCTTCCTCTCCTCATGCATGGTCAGCCATGGTTCAAGGGATTTAAGCTTAGTTGTTTGCTTGATTTAAGCATTCAATCATGCTAAATGAAGCAGGGATCAAGACGAAGTCAACTGCAATCTTCAGGGTTAGATTTTGATTTGTCTTCAACTATAGGGACTCCTAGCAATTATCCCACAATTCTTATTGAGAAACCATTGTATGTGTCGAAATTGAGCTCTTCATTCACTTAGGTTGGATAGTGTTGTGACCCAACAAGCAACCAGACCTGTCCAAAACACATGTTAATTAATTTGGGTCAAATTAAATAAATAATTAAAACCATAAAATAAGCCATTTTGTGCATAAAAACCATATAATAAAGCATAAAATCATATCTTTATAAATTTTATGTCCAAAATGAACATTTAAGCAAAATTCATTAATTTATTAAACAATTACTTGATTTTAATATCATTTTCAAGTTAAAAGGTGATAAAAAACTATAGGAAAATCCTATATACTTTCAAGTTTATACACCTCCAAACTAAAATCATTGCTCGTCCCAAGTAACGTTCATGCACAACAAAGTTTTTGCTAAGGCAATATTGCAATATGTAAGCAGCATCAATCTTTGGCACATAATCATACATCAAAAAAATCATGTTCATAGAATCTTTTTATTGATAAGTAGCTCGCATGCAAACATTATTTAGAGTTTCATGCTAAGTATCAAGATATGCCAACATGAGTTATAATTTGCATGCATTTCAAACTTATATGCAACATTCACCATTCAACATAATTTCCTATCAATGTAAACAAAACAATCATAAGATTTATTTTGTGATCTTCATATGTTGAACTCAACAATTTCAATCCACTAATGTAGGCGACATAACCATCAAATCAATAGGTCTTTGTAAGGTTGTAATGGGGCTAGGCTAAAGGTAGGGATTAAAGATAAGTGAATTTTTGGTTTCAAAAATCTTAACCCTTAACTTTGCCTTGAATCTTTTTGCAGCACAACCTTCTTTTGAACCTTTGGAACACCCCCAAACTGATTTTGAGCTCATGCTCATAAGTTTTCTTTCAGAATTTGAGTAAACTTTTCTTCATTCATTCATTTTTTTCTTTTTTTAGCATGAGCATGTTCATCTTTTCAAATGTTTCCTCAAATTTTGATCACCAAGACAACTTTAGTTAAGAGGGTGCACAAAAATAGGATAAAAAGACGGTAATATGGCTCATGATGTAGGTACTTTGCAATAAACAAACCATTAAGCTCAAAATTTAAGTTTCAAGGGTTAATATCATAAGGTAGGCTTGAAATGCTCAAACGATCCAAAGAAAATGTGCCTATATCATATTTAGACTTTTATGTCTCCTATGATTTCACCTTGAGAAAGTTACTAAGTCAATTCTAAAGACTAAACCTTTATGCATGTCTAATCTCAAGAAACACTAAATTTTCACGACAAACATTACCTAAGGCTAAACAAGCATTCCACAACTCACGATAACATACATTCAACTTAGATAAATTCATCATTCATGCTTGCATTGAAACTAACTTATTACCAAAAATTTTCTCTGAACATTCATTTATTAAAAAGCATACTTATGTAAAAAGATTGAAAAATACTTAAAAATTTTAAAATTTTGTGCAAATATTTGCCTTACACCCTTTAAAAAGAAGCAATGTCTTTATTGTGAAAACAGAGTAATGAATGAAAATTGAACACCATGTACGGTTGTAAGAAAAGAGAGGAAAGTCTTAAAGACTTCTTAAATACCAAGTCTTTCTTAACAATCCAATCCTAGACATGTTCATTCCTATTACCACGTCACTTAGTCTTTCTTAATAAAGAGGTGTTAACTTATTCATGTTTGAAATGTTTAATTATGCGAAAGCAAAATCCTAACTTAAGACATAAATAAACATCTAAGGACCTAAAAATAAATAAAGACAAGAATCCCCCCTTTTATTTATTTGACTCATCCTCCTTGTCTTCCTTTTCTTTAGTTTCATCCTCGTTTTCCTAATCATCCTCTTCCTTCCATGTCTCACAAATAAAAGCTGGGAACTAAGGAAAATAATTATTAGAGATATTCTTAAAAGGTTTTATGATTGAATCATCTCTAATCTTTGCATATCTCCAGTAAGCTTGTTGTTAGTTGTGCATCAATTTACACATATCCATCATAATTAACAATTCCAATTTCTTTGAAGTGCTTGAAGGAGTGGGCATTGAACTAGTGAATTTAGGATTAATACTTGGATCAACTAGCTCATCAACCTTCGGCTCATCTCTTGGTTTAGATATGTTTGGTTCCTCAGTTGGTTTAGGACTATTTGGTTCGTCAGATTCTACTTCCTTTGTATCAGCAACTGAATCAGCTTTAGTTTTAGTTCTGTTTGACGACTCATCGGTTTCTAGTTCAGTTGATTCACCTTGTTCACTTTGGTTTAGCTTATGAACACTCTCCACTAACCTTTCAAGGTCATAGGCTATGATGCAACCTTGAACATAATGACCCTTTAGATTTGATTTTGTTTTAACTTGGGCCTTTAAGCAAAGTGAAGTAATCAATGATGGGCAGTAAGCACTTCTTGTCTTCATTTTTACCACAATCATGGATCTCCTTGAGAATAATTCTCCCCATATTGATAGACATTTCTGTCAATATCGTATACAAAAAGAGGATACGTCCCATCGAGATGGTATAATTATGTGAGATAGGCATGAAGCTATAGTGAACAAAGTAGAACCATACCTTAGCTATTGGTTTTAGGTATTCCCTTCGGCAAGAATGGCTTTCATACTTTCTTATAATCCATTGGGATTCCAAATTTGTAACAACATTAAGTACTTGTTGAAGAAAATCCCAATTGATATTGTTCATCATAGGAAAATACTCATCATCTTCAACATTAGGTAAGTTAAATAAATCATTAATGGACTTAGAAGTAAGGGGTACCTTTTTCTTTCGGATAATAACCTTAGTAGCTTCTTGTAGAGTCAAACTAGCATAAAACTCTCGAACTAGTACTTCATCGAGAGGTGAACGAGCATAAAAAAAGTGTTCCCAATTGAGAGCATTGATCTTCTTTCAAATCAGTAAAGGTATAACCATCATATCAGTGTTCTTCAAGTGAAAACCTTTTTCTGGCATCATAGATTGATTCTTGAAGATTGAATCAAAATCTCTCCTTTACTTCCTCATCTTTAATCACAATTAGATTTTTGGCAGTAGTCTTGGAAGATCTAGTTCTTTTGCGAGACATGATATTTTTCTCGAAAATTTGGCAAAATTTCGTCAAGGAATAAGAAAAAGAAATCGAAAAGGGTGGTAGCAAGGTTTTGCGATGGTGACAACTTTACGACGGCAACTGAATTGCGGTGGCGACAACGTTCTGATGACAATGGGTGTGCAACAGTCATAGGGTTGCTCCGGGAAAGAGAATGCGGCGGTGATAGATAACTTCTGTGATAAGGGAAGAAATTTTGGGGAGTTTCTTCAGGATTTGAGGTTGGTGACAAGAGGAAAATATATCGGTGGCTAGGGTTTAAGCTAATTGCTTTGAAGGGTATATGGTGGTAAAGAGGAGTTTATATAGCAAGAAATTAGGGTAGCATGTAGCAAAATTTTAGCTACATGGAGTTGCTTGGGCGGTAAGGGAAGAAAAGGGATGGAGGTGAAGGTGAAATTAGGGTTTGAAGACCCTATTTTGGACGGCAATATTGGGTAAATTTTCCTCTTTGTTGTTTTGGACCTCAAGCCCAAACTGTATTTACAAACTAGACTATTAAAAATAAAATGATTAGTACTTAGGTCAAATTGACCCCCTTATTAAACATAAACAATTAAAATTAAAATTAACAGCAACAATTAAAATGACTAAAAAAATTCAAAGTTAATTAGAAATTTCTTCACAAATGATTACATTGAATTAATTCCCAAGAAAAGTTAGAGGGGTCACAATGGTCCAACTTAAGTTTCAATGTCCTTAGATAAAATTAATTAAATATTATAATTTAAGAAAAATGAAAAATTAAGGTTCTGTTAATTTGAACGAGGATTCAATTTGCTCAACTTTACCATCCCAATAATGTTTGAGACGTTATAACCGCTCCATATGGATAAACTTTGTTGATGGTATACGGTTCTTTCCACCGAGATTTGAGCTTCCTTTCCACCGGGATGTGAGCTTCCTAGGAAATAACTTTAGCCTTGAATTAAACTACAACACCTTCTGACATTCTTTAAACTCGCAAGGTTGTATACGACTTTCATGCCATCTCTTAGATCTTTCTTTATAGATCTTGGCATTCTCATAAAAAAATAACCTCAACTCTTCCAACTCATCAAGTTGTAACATTCTTCTCTCATCTGCTTGCTTAAGATCCAAATTTAATTGCTTCAAAGCCCAGTGAGCTTTATACTCCAACTCCAACGACAAGTGACATGCCTTTCCAAATACTAACTGATAAGGAGTCATTCCTAACGGTGTCTTAAACGTTGTTCTATAGGCCCATAATGCATCATCAAGCCTTCGAGACCAATCTTTTCTACTAAGACGCATTATCCTTTCAAGAATACCTTTGATTTCACGGTTCACTCTTTCAACTTGCCCATTTGACTGTGGGTGATAGCCAGTAGCAATCTTATGTTTCACATAATACTTTTCGAGCAACCACTTAAGCCACTTGTTCACAAAGTGAGATCCTTCATCACTAATGATGGCTCTTGGAGTCCCAAACCGTGTAAACACATGCTTATGTAAGAATCACATGACGACCTTAACATCATTTGTTGGGTATGCTTCGTTTTCAACTGTAACACCCAAATCTCGTACACCGTCGTTGGTTAGAATTCTAGTGTTTACGTTTCACAATTATCCGACTATTTGTATCTTTAATCAATACAAAAATTATTTCCCAATTTAAAATGATATCTAAACATGACAAACTTTTAACAAGGGTAAAAATGGTGCTTCCATCAATTTAGGGGACTTCTACCGGTACTTGATGGTCAAGTATCAGTAGTAGTCAATTCAATGAAAAATTTTAGAACTGTGCAGATTTCTACTGATACCTGTGCTAGTTCTACCGATACAAGTATGATTTCTACCACTACAAGTCATACAACTATCGATACCAAAAACTCCAAAGAGCAAAAATTCATACCCTGCAACTTCTACCGATACAAGCTTACCTACTACCGATACATTCGTACTATGAACTACCGATACCTACAATTAAACTACAGATACAATACAAGTCAGAGAACAACCTATCTCCTACCTTGTACTTCTACCGATACATGCAATAATTCTACTGAAACTAGTATGCAGAATTTCATTAATGATACCAAGACACAAGTGTAATACCTCAGACACAACCAAGATAAGTTATGCATTAAAACATCACAATACACACATAACTTCTAAGTCTTTACAAACATTATGAGTCTAGGCATCAAAGTTATACAACATGCATTTACAAAATCAAGATAGTAAGTTTCCAACATCTTTGGTTTCATATCAAAGGTTAACAATATCCTAGTACATGCCATAAGACCGAGTGATGCAAAACAATACTGATGATTCCGTGATAGCGTGATTTCAGGTGAGGTCAATGATCCGATCTTCAGTCAGCAAAACGATCTGCAAAACAACAACAATAACTGTGGTAAGTTTTATAACTTAGTAAGTTCAATAGTATGGAATACTAACATGGTGTTGGCAACAATGATTCATTCAATCCAGGTAGTTTTCATTTCTTTGGAGTAGTTACAACTTCTCTTTCTGTACATAACTTTCTGTTACCAATACCCGATGCTGCTCACATGAGCTATCGAGGACTCGCAACTTATGCAGTATCCCAGCCATCGTTACGGTGTCTATTCATTCTGTAAACTATTTCCTAACGATGCTGCTCACACGAGCTGTTAGCAGTATGCATAAAGCATAAATCATAACCATCGTAGGACCTGTAATCCTTATAGGATCCATATCTTTTTTTTTGAGTCACGAAGCTGCTCACACGAGCTGTTGAGGACTCGCAACACATGCGGTACCCCAGCCATCGTGTCGATACTATTTTAACGGCATAAAGCCTACTATCTTTTACGTTTCATTTTTTCGATCTTCTTCAATACCGGATGCTTTCAATTTGTTGTACATTGACAACATATATACATAAACAAGAAATATTAAGTAAGATTTACACTACGAACTTACCGGACTAGATTGTAGTTTAGGAAAGACTTTAGGGACTAATCTGCTAATTTCCCTTTTCCCCAGTCAGTAGCACGATCGTAGTCTACATTCACAAATCATTCAATTCTCATATTAAATTACATAATTTAGTAATTCAAAACAATTTAGTCCTTTTTGGGAAAATACAATTTTACCCCTAACAGTTTTATTTTATTCAATCTAGTCCTTTCAACATAAAACATGCAAAAATACCATTCCTTCCTCAAACTATACCAGCTGAACATTCATAGCCCTTATACAAGTCCATACAAATCCATTTATTTCACACCAAGTACAACAATTTCACCATTTTAACATTTTTGTCCTTAAACCCTAATTTCATCAAAAATAACTTTACAAAAAGATTTAACCCAAGTATCGAACATTCAAATAACCAAAAGCTTTTAAGAACAAGCAATTTCAACAATGACAAGTTTTCTAACATCTGACAGATTCACAAATTAGTCCTTGCATAAGCTAAATTAAGCTAATACGGACTCAAAAACATAAAAATTACTAAAAACGATCATGGTTTACTTACTCAAATCAAAGCTCAAAAATTGAATGTATAAACCCTATTTTTTGCTTCTTTGCCGTGGAGAAGATGAGGAAATAAGGAATTTCTTCATTTTTTTCTATTTTAATTCATATATATAGTCAATGGTAATTTTGTAAATATTAAGACTTTTATCATTAAGCTTTAATTAACCATTTTTTAACCTTAATTAAATCTATTTATACTTAATATAAACCATACCAATCCACTAATTAATACTCCCTTGGTTATTTATTCATTTGGTCCTTCTAATTAAACATCTATACTTTTATCCTTTTTACAATTTAGTCCTTTCTATTCAATTAACTATCTAATCAATGATATTTTCGAATCATAATTCTTACGATGCATTTATCACCAAAAATATTTAAAATGAAAAATTTTATGACTTGACTCATCGGAGTTGGGGTCCCGAAACCACTGTTTTCGACACCACTGAAAAATCTGAGTGTTACATCAACCTACTTGTATGCATAATCTACAGCAACTAAGATGTACTTGTTCCCATATAAAGAAGGAAATGAGCCTAGAAAATCAATTCCCCATACGTCGAACAATTCAACTTTTAAGATGTTTGTCAAGGGCATCTCATTCCTCCTTGATATGTTTCCTGTCCTATGCCATCTATCACACTTTTTCACATATGCATAAGCTTCTTTAAACACTGTAGGCAAAAAGAATCCAACTTGTAAATTCTTTGGTGCAGTTTAGAAACCACCAAAGTGTCCCCTACTTGGAGATGAATGGTAGTGATACAAGATCTCATCAATCTCACTTTCAGCTATGCACTTCCGGATTATGTTATCTGCACACTGCTTAAAAAATGGATCCTCCTAGAAATAATATCGACAATCATGAAGGAATTTCTTCCTTTTTTGGTATATCATTTCTCAAGGGATTATTCCACATGCTAGATAATTGGCAAAATCGACAAACCAAGGTGTTTCATGAATTCGACTTACCTTGATTATATGTTCATCTAGAAAATTCTCGTTGATAGGAACAAGTGAATGAGTTACCTCATTTTGTTCTAACCTCGACAGATGATTAGCTACTTGATTTTCAACACCTTTTCTATCTTGGATCTTAAGGTCAAATTCTTGGAGTAAAAGTATCCATCGAATTAGCCTTGGTTTAGCATCCTTCTTTGTGAGTAAGTAATTAATGATCGCATGGTTAGTAAATATTGTACCTTTGGTACCTATAAGATATGAATGAAACTTGTCAAAAGGAAAAAAAAATAGCAAAGTGTTCTTTTTCAATTATCGTGTAATTGCGTTGGGCTCCTGTCAAAGTTCTGCTTACATAGTAGATAGGGTAAAACACTTTGTTTCTTCTTTGACCCATCACAGCTCCAACGGCAAAATCGCTTACATCACACATCAACTGAAAAGGAAAGTTCCAATCTGGGTGTAACGATTATTGGGGCTAAGATTAACCGACTCTTTAACTCCTCAAAGCTTCCAAGCATGCTTTGTTAAACTCAAAAATTTTATCTTTCTCTAATAGTGAACACAAACGCTTAGAAATTTTTTAAAAATCCTTGATAAACCTTTGGTAAAAACCCGCATGGCCTAAGAAACTTCTAAGTCCTTTCAAATTAATTGGAGATAGTAATCTTTCAATTATATCCACCTTCGCTTTGTCAACTTCAATTCCTCTTTTGAAAATTTTATGTCTTAAGACAAACCCCTCCTTAACCATAAAATGACACTTCTCCTAATTAAGGACAAGATTTGTCTCCTTGCATCTCTTAAGTACCTCAACCAAATTACTCAAAAAAATGTCATAAGTATTACCAAAAACAGAAAAATCATCCATGAAACCTCAAAAAAAATTTCAACCATATCAGTAAATATTGTCATCATGCATCGTTGAAATGTTGCAGGTGCATTACATAAACCGAAAGGCATTTGCCTGAAAGCAAATGTACCGTACAAACAAGTAAAAGTTGTTTTATGTTAGTCTTCCGGTGCTACAACTATTTGGTTATATCCTGAATAGCCATCTAAAAATAGTAAAATTCGTTACCTACCAATCGGTATAACATCTAGTCCATAAAAGGCAATGTAAAATGATCCTTACAAGTAGGTTTATTCAGATTTCTGTAGTTAATACAGATTCTCCAACCCGTGACAATTCTTTTCAGAATTAACTCGTTACGTTCATTCTCAACAATCATGATTCCACCTTTCTTTCGTACACACTGTACTAGACTAACCTATGAATTATCTGAGATGGTATAGATAATTCCCACATCTAACCATTTTATCATTTCCTTTCGCACTACCTCTTTCATGATAGGATTGAGTCACCTTTTCCCATCGATTCGAGCTTGTTCACCCTCCTCTAATGTAATCTTATGCATACAGAAGGAAGGGCTTATTCCTCGAATATCAACTATGGTCCAACCGATTGATTTTTTAAATTTCTTTAAAACAACAATTAGTTGCTCCTCTTGATGTGTCGTTAACTCTACTGAAATAATCACATGTAAAGTAGAACAATTACCTAAATAAACGTGCTTTAAATGGGAAAGAAGTACATTTAGTTCAAGTTTAGGCGGTTCCACAATTAACAACTTCGGTTGTACATATTCACGAGCTTCTAACTCCAACGATTCAAATCATGCTAGTTGAACATAATCTCTTGGATTGGCTTCTGTCAAAGCTATGTTTTCATTGCCTTCTTCATCTTCCAATGGGTCAAACTTAAGGCATTCTCCAATGGGTCTTCTATAAAATTACTTTCCATAGAAACCAAGGTTTCTAACTCTTCCATAACTGAACACTCTTCTGTTGGATTGGGAAATTTCATAGCTTTAAGAGTGTTAAATGTTACTTGATCGTCTTGAACTCGCATGGTGAGTTTGCCTTTTTACACATCAAGTAACGTTCAACCTGTGACTAGATAAGGTCTCCCAAGGATAATCGACAGTTCCTTATCTGCTTTAAAATCTAAGACAATGAAATCAACAGGAAAATTAAATTTATCAACACTTACCAAAACATCCTTGATCTTTCTTTTGGGATATGCTAAAGATCGATCCGCTAGTTGAAGTGTCATAGTCGTGGGTTTTACTTTACCTATTCCCTACAGCTTGAAGATAGATTGGGGTATCAAGTTTATGGTCGCTCTCGCACGGAGATTTACCATAGTAAGATTACAGGGTATAACAAAGCTTCCAAGGTCCTTCAATTTCGATGGCAGCTTGTTCTGTAGGAACGCACTACACCCATTCGTCAAAGTGACAGTCTCATACTCACTAAGTCTCTTCTTCTTGGACAGAATATCCTTCATAAACTTCACACAAATTTAGCATTTTTTAAAGTCTCCACCAACGATATATTGATGTGTAATTGTTTTAGAACATCCAATAACTTCTTGAATTGCATCTCCTATTTCTGCTTATGTTGCTGCAATCTTTGAGGGTATGGAGGTGATGGAACTTTTGACTGAACTGGACAACTACTTTGAAGAGGTAAATCTGCATCTAAAGAATATGTTAGCTTATCATAATTCACAGGTTTAGGGTTTGCCTCATCAAACTTTGCAGATTCTGACTCTTCTAGTGTAGAAATTTCAATAGCTTATTGACTTTCCTACTTCTTAGTGGGTTCATCATCAACATCAATCACTCAAGGTTCCAAAGTCTTACCCCATCGCAATGTCATTACCTTGCAATGTTCCTTACCCAAATTCTTTGGATTTTCTATGTCACTTGACAAGGCTCCTTGCGGTCTATTACGAAGATTAGTAGCTACCTAGCCCATTTGGTTCTCCAAATTTTTCAGTGTTGTTGCTTGGCTTTGGATCAAGGCGTCATTCTTTTCCATGTACACCTTCAAAAAGTTCTCCAAACTATTGGATGATTCGGCTTGGGGTGGTTTTGGAGCTTGTTGGTTAAACCCCTGCAATTGGTTAGGTCTATGCTGCATGTAATTGTTGTTCGATCCATTTCCTTGGTTGCTCCAAGAAAAGTTTGGATGGTTTCGCCATGAAGGACTATAGAAGTTAAATTAGGGTCTTAGTACACTTCTATTCTAATGTTGATTCCTGTAACACATAGGTTTGTGCAAGTGTACACAGTCGTTATCAAGTAATAAGTAAGTATCGAGTTATCGTCTCCATAGGGACTGTATATATGTTAATCAATTAATTGTAAAATAATATTAAATAAGTTGGTAAATAAAAACACAATATAATTGGAGGAGAGATGATTAAAATTAAATGTAATTAATCTAAATGCAATTGATCCCTAATGTAAAGTAACCTAAGTATGCAAACTATATGAATGATTGATTTTAGTACAGATTAAATACAATTCACAACAATTATAACTTAAATAAACTAGGAAAATCACTTTAATTAATTTTAATTCATTATCAACATGCTTAATAACATTAAGAAATTAATCTATGGCTGCTCGATCTTTCATGAGTTTGGAAACTAGGTTAGGTCATTTCAGAATCCTTTACTTAGCAAATACACATTTTACTGTCACTAAGAGTTTCTTAGCATTCATGTGAGGTAACAAGGACATGTTAGGTTTGAAACAATTTAATCACACAAATCTAAAAACTATGCAGATAGCAAAGCTTGGTTAGAGTTGTTATGAATCCTGCAATTTAATTGGGTTAGGATCTAAATTGAGCATGCACATTTCAATTATGTGTCCACTAGCCATCGTTTGGTTAGGATCACACAACTAATTTTAGTGCATTCCAATCACGTATGAACAAAATACAAACTTGATATTAATTCAAAACATGATCGATTGAGGCACAAATATCATAAACATGAATCAAAGAAATATTATTTAATCAAAGCAATTATCCTAGCTTAAATAAAATTAAGTTAACATTGTTGTAAACAAAAACAAAAAATACATAGCAAACCTTTTAAAATAAAATTAAAGAAAAGAAAGAATAAACCCAAATCAAAGTGGTTTTCACCAAAAACTCTGATCGAAGTAGACTGTTTCGCTCCTTTGCTGATGGGTTTCCGAGGTGGCCGACCAAGGGCTCTTTAAGAGGCTTAATTAGCTAAAATCTTTATGAAGAGATGATGCTAGGTGTGGGGATGAGAAAATGAGGGAAAGGATGAGAGAATTGAGAGAAGAAGAGAGAATAAGAATGTGAAGGGAAGATTTGGAAAGGTAAGAAATGACTCTTATTTATAGGTGAAGGATGAGAGAACATTTAATAAAAATAGGAATTTTGAATCCCTTAATCCTCTCAAATGCATGGCTGACCACATTTCAAGGAGTTTGAATGAATTTGTTGCTTCATTTTGAAGCATTCCACATGCCACATCAACTAGGGATCAAGACTCGGTTAACAGCATCTTCTTGGGATAAACTTTGATTTCTTCTAAAGTGCAAGGACTCCTTGCAATTAAATCAAAAATGGTTTATTAGGCAGCCATGGTGTTGCGAAAATTGGGCTACATCCTTCTTGGGTTGGACGGTTTTTATGATCTAGCAAAATTAACAGACCTATCCAAAATAATTTATTTAAAAATGGGTCAAAGTAATTAAATTAACCCAATTAATTAACAATTTAATAAACCCAATTTATTAATGAAATATTTCACATTAATTTATTAAAGATAATTTTATGTTTTAATATTTAATTAATTTATGCAAGGTTCACTTTATACCTTAAAAATACATTATATTAAAATAATCTATAAAATAAGTCATTTTGTGCATAAAAACTATATAATAAAGTAAAAATCACATTTTAATAATTTCCATGACCTAAATTAATATTTTCACATTTTTCATTAATTTATTAAACATTTATTTGGTTTTAACATTGATTTTAAGTAAAAAGGTAATAAATTTATATAGGAAAAAATCTATATAATTTTGAGTTCTCAATTCCCCACATAATAAACCGACTCGAGATTTGATGGACAATTCTCGAAACAATGGTCATCCCCATAATAAATGCAGGAAAGAACTTCAAACAAACTCGGTGATTGAGCTACAAAATTATTCACACCATTAGCAGTAAACTATTTTAACATAGAGGAAATAGACGATACCTGAACTGAAAGTGAAGTGAAGGAGTCCACTTCATGAACTCCGGCTACACATCTTCCTGAAGTTGCTCGATTTGTTGGCCATTGATAGTTGTAACTAGCGATCCTCTCAATGATTTCATAAGCCTCATTATAAGACTTTGGCAAAATAACACCATTCGTAGAAGCATCTACCATCAATCTTGTATGTGAGTTGAGACTATTATAAAATGTCTCCAACTAGATACAATGAGGAATCCCATGATGAGGAAACTTACGAAGTAATTCCTTGAATCGCTCCTACGCCTAGTACTAGGACTCATCATTCAATTGCTAGAAAGTTGTAACTCATTTCGCAACTTAGCATTTTTTCTATGTGGAAAATACTTAACCAAAAATCTTTTTGCTAATTCTTGCCAAATAAATATTGAACTTGATGGCAACGAATTAAGCCATGCTCGTGCTCAATCTCGTAACGAGTATGGAAATAACTTTAACCTCAATCGTCTTCAGTCACATCAGTAATCTTAAATGAATCACTCATCTCCATAAACAATCGAAGGTGAAGATTTGGATCTTCTGTGGGCATACCACTGAACTAGCCTATCGTTTGAAGAATTTGAAACATCACTAGATTCAACTCAAATTGAGGTGCCTCAATATCAAGCCTCCTAATTCTCGGATTTAACTCACTGAAGAGTGGCACAACGTACTGTTTGATGCAATGGTCCCTATCATTGGCAATGAGGATGGGATTGTGCACATGATTAGCACCATTACTTTGTCCATCGTTTTGATTTCCAAGGTCCATCTTGGCTTGTCTCTGGGCTAATCGTTCATGTCTTCTCTGTCTAAACGTTTGCTCGATTTTAGGGTCTATAGGGAGTAAATCGATGATTTGATCTATGCTTATAAACACCTAGAAAAAAAATCACAAGAATAAAAGAATAAATTAGTAGGTTAGAAATAAAATAAAAACCAAATTGCAAATAAATAATTCCACAAAAATGATTAAGGCAACAATCCCCGACAATGGCGCCAAAAACTTGTAACCCATAGATTTGTGCAAGTGTACATATTCCTTATGAAGTAATAAGTAAGTAATAGAGTTATCGTCTCCACAAGGATTGTATATGTTAATTAATAAATTGTAAAATTAAATTAAAGAACTTGGTAGAAACACAATATATTTGAAAGAGATGTTGATTAAAATTATTTTATTATAACTAAATGTGAATGATCCCTAAATGCAATTAAACCTAAGATGATATTTAAATAAATGAATGGATGAATTTTAATAGCAGAAAAACACAATCACAACAATCAATATCATATATAAATTAGGATAATCACATTAATTAACTTAATTCATTCTTAACATGCTTATTAATATTCAAAAGACATTCCATGGCAACTTGACCTTTCATGAGTTTGGAAACCATCTTAGGTCCTTTCAGAATCCTTTATTTAGTAAAACATGCATTTTACTGATCATATTAAACTAAGGGTTTCTTAGCATTCATGTGAAGAAATAGGGACGTGTTAGGTTTGAAACAATTTAATCACATAAATCTAAAACTATATAAACAATAGAGCTCGTCAAAGTTATTATAAACCTTAATTTAATCGGGTCAGAATCTAAATTGAGCATGCACATTTCAATTATTATGTCTACTAGTCGTCGTTTGGTCAGGATCACTCAGCTAATTCAAACGCATCCAGTCATATATGAATGAAATACATACTTGAAATTAATTAAAAACATGATTGAATGAGACACAAACATCACAAGCATGAATCAAAAGAACTTTATTAAAATAGTACAATCATTCTAGCTTAAATAAAATTAAGCTACCATTGTTAATGATAAGATCGAAGAACACATACAAAACATGATAAAATTAAATAATAAGACAAGAAATAATAAACCCTATCGAAGTGGTTGTCACCTAGACTCCGATTGAAGATGACTCCTTCGAATTTTTGCTTCGCTCCTTTGCTAATGGCTCTCCAAGGTGGCCGACCAAGGGAAATTTCAAAAGCTTTTTCTGCTTAAATATTAAGGGATGAATGATGATGCTAGGCGTGGGAATGAAGACAACAAGAGAATGAGAGATTTTGAGAGAAATGAAGAAATGATGGATGAAGGGATGATTTGAGAAGTGGGGTTGAAGGCTCAATTTATTGGTGAGGTTGAGGGTTGAGTTTACTAAAAATAGTATGTTTTGAAATCATTCTTCCTCTCCTCATGCATGGCCGGCCATGGTTCAAGGGATTTAGGCTTGATTGTTTGCTTGATTTATGATAATGCTTAAATATGACATACTATTGGATATTAAATATATATATATATATATATTTAGAGTATGATCCTATTAAATTGGGCTATTTATTGTCTTTTTATTTTGTAGGGACTCAAGTGGTGATAGAAGATAAATTGGAGACAAAAAGCATGGTTTTGGAGGAGAATTTGAAGTTGTGTGAAGATGGAATGCTAAAAGAGAGAGTTTATAGGACAAAAAGACTTGGTTTTATTTTATTTTATTTTATTTTTTAAAATATATTTTATATTAGGATTTAATATTTAAGATATTATTTATTATTTAAATTTGTATTTAATTTATGTTTATTTTTTGGTATTTATCTTTTAGAGTTTAACTTGGATCCAATTAGGGGAATTAAATGTTAGATATAATTCTAATTATCTTTTAGAATTTAGATTGGATTCAACTAGGAATATTATGTACTATAAATAGGGGGTGGAGTGATTGAATTATTCATTCCTCATTCATTGAAAAATCCTCTATCTCTCTAAATCCCTAATTCAATAAAAGCTTTATTTTATTATCTTGTGTTCTTCCCCAAAATCATGAGTAACTAAAAACCCTTCTAGCCGAAGGTTATCAAATATTCCTCCAAAGTTCATGAGGCTTAGAATCCGCGCCTAATTCTTCTCACTCAGGTATTCATCAATTCTCTGTATTACAGGATCGACGCTTCCGTCCAAAATCCCTACAAAAGTAATCTTATCATCTTGTGCAAAGTCGGCTACTTTGTGTCTTTTGAGAAGGTTGCACAGTCGGTTCGCTAACTTATTGCGTCAGAGGTTGTTGAGCCAAAGAGATAACGGCGTGGCATTTGTCGTTGGGAAAAGGTGATCTAGTGTAACACTGTCCCATTGGAACGACGGTTGGCTAGAGTTAGGTTCCTCTAAAAACTATATCCGGAGTTGATGGTTGTAAGCGTCCTCTTCCACTATAACTGGCTTATTCGGGCTCGAGAAGAACCATCCAAAGTCTATGATTGAATTGAGGAAGAATCAAGATAACCGAAGGCTGGATCTCTAAATATCGATAAAACCCTTCTTCTTTCAACTTGTTTTTTTTATGCTATTTATTTTATTTCGACTTCCCTATTTTATATTTCTTTTAATTCTATTTTCTTTTATTTTTAATTTTGTTTCTTTTATTTTTCCTTAGATAGCGGCGCTTTTCTTAGGCATGGTTTGGCCCACTATCTCGACAGACAAGACTTTTTATGACTTTCCAGTCCCTGAGGATTAGACCCTACTTCCCTTTTACTATTATTTACTTTAATTTTCGGAGTAGGTTATATTTTGTGTTCCCGATGACACATCAATTTAAGCATTCAATCATGCTAAATCAAGACGAAGTCAACTACAATCTTCAAGGCTAGATTTTGATTTGTCTTCAACTGCAGGGACTCCTAGCAATTATCCCACAATTCCTTATTGGGCAGCCATTGTATGTGCTGAAATTTGGCACTTCATTCACTTGGGTTGGATGATTTCTATCCTAATAAGCAATCAGACCTATCCAAAACACATGTTAATTAATTTGGGTCAAATTAAATAATTAATTAACCTATATTCATAGCAAACTTATGAAAAAAATTTATGTCCATTAAATGAATATAATTTCATTCTTCATTAAATTAATTTGCATGACCCGCTTTATAATTAAAATCTAACATGTCAAATAAAACCATAAAATAAGCCTTTTTTTCATAAAAACCATATAATAAAGCATAAAATCATATCTTTATAAATTTTATGTCCAAAATTAACATTTAAGAAAAATTCATTAATTTATTAAACAATTACTAACATTTAAGAAAAATTCATTAATTTATTGAAGAATTACTCGGTTTTAATATCATTTTCTAGTTAAAAGGTGATGAAAATCTATAGAAAAATCATATATATTTTCCAGTTTACATCCACACTTCCTCCGTATACACAAAACCCACCCTAATGCACATATAGAATTACAAATGCCAAAATATACATTTATACATGCTCATATAACAGATATAAAATAGATATACCTTATTACAGATCATTCATATCATTTCACAAATTATATTTATTATGCTACATAATAACATGCACATTTTAATCGTACTTATATCAATTTTTTGTTAACAAATTATCAGAAAGTCATGTTTTATCGCTTAATTGGCAATATAAGAACCCTAGGAAAAATTTCACATTTTTGGGCATGTACGCCCGTGTGGCTAAACAGTTTCACACACGACTTGTCACACGGCTAGACATATCCTGACATGTTTTATCACTGTTTTTTTAGGTTTTTCGTTACACACCTAGATATATCTTGACATGAACACAACCACAATCACGAGATTACTAGAACCTAAAATCATCATTCAAGCTACCAAACTTTAGTAAAGAATTATTAATTTCCAACTAAAACTTTTGATCAAAACGCAACATACATAGCACTAAACCGAAAAATCGACCTCCATTTTAGGTGATCAACCACCACACGCCCCTAACCTGCTAGGGAACCGTCGATTACCTCTTTTTCTTCTCCTAAACACAGATTGGAGTCATTAAAATAATACAAATTACAAACCTAACACAACCCTAATATAGTTGCAAAACAATTACAAACAATACACATAGAATAGAACGAATGAACCTTACCCTTAAGAATAGTAGTTGACAGCCCAAGGATTTATGCTTTAAAAGTTAACAATAACAAGAAAGTGGAAAGAATAACAAAATTGAAAATAAATGCTATAACAAAGAAAATAAACAAAATAAGGGGAAAACGTGGAAATTTTGAAAGACAGAATAGTAAAAGACTTTGAAACAAAATCAAGAAAGAAAAAAAAAGAAAAAGAAAAATGAGATAATGAGAAGTGGGAGACGTGCACCAAATTAGAGAATTCTTTTTCAAACAAAAAACAAATTTATGAATTACCTTTTGTTTTAAACAACTAACCACTATCAAAAAAATTTTTCCTTTCCAGAGTTTGAATTCAACTAATACTCAACCAACTAGGCGACCCAAGCAGAAATAACAAAAATATTGATGATTTGCTTACCTAAGGATTTGAACAAAAAAAACCAAAGGGAAAGTTAACAAATTATCATTGAATTAATAAGCTCATTCTGACATGAGTTGAATGAAAATAATATTTAAGCCCAACAAACATAAATAGGCTTAGGAACAAAAATAATTGAATTTTTCCAACAGAAAGATTTGAACCCATGACCTCAAACACAAATCCAAGACTCT
The DNA here is from genome assembly GCA_039519145.1 of Kokia cookei. NCBI lineage: Eukaryota > Viridiplantae > Streptophyta > Magnoliopsida > Malvales > Malvaceae > Kokia > Kokia cookei. The sequence continues at coordinate 12,339,579 of CM076907.1, read as the reverse complement.
TAACCACTGAACCAAACACTCAATTATAGTAGAATTTAATAAATCAAGAATTCATATTTTTGTGGTGTTACAACTCTACCCCTAAAAGAAATTTCGACCTCAAAATTTACCAGATTCAAATAGATGTGGATATTACTGTCGAATCGATTCCCCAGGTTCCCAAGTAGCTTCCTTAGTACCATGATTCTGCCATAGTACCTTAACCAAAGGAATGGTCTTTCTCCTCAAGACCTTAACAACTCGATCCAGAATCTGAATCGACTCCTCCTCGAAGGTCAGATCTGGTCTTACCTCAATCTCGTCAACAAAAACGATATGAGATAGGTTCGATCGATACCACCTCAACATAGAGACGTGAAATACATCGTGAATATGATCTAACTCCGAAGGTAGCTCTAACTTATAGGCGATTGATCCCACACGATTTAGAATCTGATACAACCCAATGAACCTAGGGCTCAACTTACCCTTACGTCCAAAATGAAAAACCTTCTTCCACAGAGATACCTTAAGGTAAACTTGGTCACCCACAGAATACTCGATATCTCTCCTTTTTAGATTCAAATAAGACTTCTATCTATCAGAAGCTACCTTAAGACAATCCCGAATCAATCTAACCTTGTCCTTAGTCTCAAAAACCAACACAAGACTCAAAACCCATCTTTCACCCAACTTAGTCCAACACAAAAGGGTACGATACTTACGACCATACAGAGCCTCATAGGTGTCATCTCAAAACTAGACTAAAAACTATTATTATAAGAAAACTCGTTTAGTGGTAGAAACTCCTCTCAACTACCTTCGAAATTGATCACACAACTCTGTAATATATCCTTGATCTACCGGTTTCATACTTAGCATATTGAACTATTTGTCGCATTTGAAGAGCTTGAAATCAAGTATTTTCATAATATTTAGTTAGATTTCTTATTTCAATAAATTGTATAACCTAAGTGCTAGAATGATAATTTATTTTTATTTAATGCCAAATGAGACCTAAAGGTTAGCTAACATATTTAATGAGTGTGCAAGAGACCAAAAAGAAGTGTACTACAAGGAAATTGATCACTTCGTCACGACATAGGCTGAGCTCCGTCATAACCAAGGGACCAGACTTAAGGAATTTGACATCTAACGTCTTTGTCGAGACAACACAGGAGCTATGTCGCGACAATGCCTGTGGACTGAAGCTTCACAAGGAGACAGATGCCTATGCCATGACACAGGACTTGGTGTGTCGCGACATCGACCCCTTGACGTAGATCTCACATTAAACGAAAGACATTTTGGTCTTTACAATGTCACTTAAAAATGAGGAACAACAATTGACCTAGGGTTTAGGAAAAATGACCATGTAAAGCCATAAATAGTACATTTAGCATTAGGGTTTACACACAATTACTTAGCTTTTAATTTTCATTTTTTAGTTTATTTGTGTTTTAGCTTTTGAAATGAGATTGTAGAAACTCGCGTAAACGATCGAGGGATTTTTCTCGACAGATCACTCAATACAATTCAATTTCTTTTTCATTCTGATTTATATGTTTTCCTATATTATGTTATTGATAAATAAAGAAACCATGAAAAACTAATTCCATTTTGGGGAATTAAGGAGTGGACGTATGAATAATTGATTGTTGTTTTACAGGGGTTTTGCCTTTCGAATCAGTTGTTTGGGAAAGGAAGAACATCAAACAAACACTAGGCCTAACAACCCTAGAAAGTCATCTAGGTGGGAATGAACCCAAAATTTGTATTTCCCATCCGTGAACACCTTTTCCACAAACTGATTTAGATTGTGACATCTAGCGATAAGTAATCTCTATCGACTCACTAAATCGATGAAAGATCTAGAGATCCAACCGGGTTAGTGACTAGTTGATTGGAGGAAAATCCCCAAAATCCAACAATTAAGAAAATCATACGGAAACGTCCTAATCTCCCTAAAGACGTTTATAAGAATTTCTACAACTCATATTCACTTTGTTTTATTTTATTTTGATCTTTTTATATTTATGCTTCTAACAACCTTTCTTATTTTCACTCGTACTATAAACCCTAAAACTAGTACTAATTAATTTTATTCTTTGCAGAAATTTCATTTACTATTGCCTTAAGCCTCTTTAAGTATGATCCTCAGAATACTTCCAAGTGTTCCGTTGTAAACACACTATTTTTACAACTTGACCCGTATACTTGCGGAAGCCGAAATCTACATCAAACGATAGTACGTTCGGGAATGATCAAGTTGTTGGCACCATTGTCGAGGAGGCAACGCTTTAGTAAATCTTATTTCTTCATTACTAATAAAATAATTAGAAAAATTTTAGGTTATAGATACGTGTTTTTATTTTTATTTTATTTTTCATACTTTCTTATTTCTTGTTTATTTATTTTTGGTTTATGACTTGAAGTCAAGGAAACTTGGTCGAGCTTATTGCTAACCTTGAATCGCTACTTACACACAATCGTAGAAACCCACAGGTTATGCAAAATCCACCACCGGAGGAGAGAGGAGAACAAGCCGATCCAATAGAAGATCTCGTTGCTAACGTTGAAAACATCAATATACCTCTACAACTCCCTGCGAACGAGCCAATGGCGGATGAATAGAGAACTATAAGGGAGTACTCTTTACCTACTATAGATCTAACTCAAGAGAGTATTGCTAGACCAACTATCGCTAATAATAATTTTGAAATAAAATCGACTATGATATAAATTATCCAAAATAATTTACAATTTGGAGGAACTATGTCTGAGGATCCTAGTTTACATTTGAAATAGTTTTTACAGTTGTGCTATACTTTTAGGTTTAATGACTTGTCTGATAATGCTTTTTCATGGTTAGATGTACAGGCACCTAGATCTATCACAACATGGGATGAACTGACAGGGAATTTTTTGCAAAAGTTTTTCCCTATGGAAAAAGTATGCAACTAAGGAGAGATTCGGTAATTTGAGGGTGAAGGATTCCACAAAACATGGGATTGATTTAAGATGCTAGTACACAAATGCCCGAATCATGGTATGCCGGAATGGATGCAACTACAGACTTTTTATAATGGGATGGATGCATCCGCTAGATCTACCCTAGATGGTGTGGTAGAAGGAGCCCTAATGAATCTAACGTATAATGACGCTTACGGGCCCATAGAAAACATGGCAACAAATTCATGTCAGTGGCCTACTGAAAGGTTCACTTATGCATAGAAATCGACTTCCATAAAGATGATAAACGAAGATGATAAATACCAACACTTGTTGGAGAGGCTGAACCAAATTGAGTCTGCTACACTAGCACCACCATCCAATGGAGAAGATAAGTCTCTTTATCACTATCTCATGACCTGGAGGAGGCCAATTATATAAGTTCTCGAAATCCCTATTCAAATACTTACAATCCAGGATGGAAGGATCACCTTAATTTTAGGTGGGGAGGAAACCAAGAGGGAAGTAGTAACAACAACCCAATGAGAAACCCTAGCTATCAACCCCCATTCCTGTAGAGACAACTGCAAAAGCAACGCAAGGCGACCATGCTGCATGTGGTCAACAAATGGACAAAATTGAAAGGGAGATGCACTCCATGAGGGTGGATGTAAAATAAGTACAGTCTGGTTATGCTAATACCGTCAGATCAGTGGGAAAAATACAGGAAAGAATGGATCAATTGATAAGCATGATGAGCGACATATCGAGACAAATTGGTTCAAGAATCTCTCGTAATACAGAAAATAATCCCCAAAGAAAATGAAAAGAGCAGGTGAAGGTAATCGAGTTAAGATTGGACAAAATACTGAGTAGCCCAAAACCACCTAAGAGTGAAAAAGAATCTCACAAACCACATAAGGTCATAAACATCCCATCCGACGATGACACTAAAGCCATCAAACCCATGGAGGTAGTCACAAAAGAGGCATTAGAAATGAAAGAAGATTTGCCTAAAGGAATGAGTACCTCAATTCCGTTCCGAAAAAGGTTGGAGGAAAAGAAACGACAAGATGAAGATGACTTTGTAAGTTTTCTCAACCTTTTTAAATCTTTTAATATTAACCTACCTTTGATTGAATTGATAGAGAAAGTATCAAAGTATGCCAAGTTCTTAAAGGAAATTATGTCAAGGTATCGAAAAATAAAGGTAGGTGAGCAAGTGGAGGTAAATGCATCTTGTAGTTCTATTATCTCAAAGATAATTCCCTAAAAACTGAAGGATCCTGGTAGTTTCACTATTCCTATTACGATTGGAAATCTTCAGTTTAACAAGGCTCTGTGTAATCTTGGTGCAAGCATAAACCTAATGCCTTTGCCAGTATTCGAAAAACTTAGGAGTAGAGTTCTTAAGAATACCCAAGTTACGCTACAACTGGCAGATCGGTTACCTATAAGACCGAGGGGAATTTTAGAGGATGTCTTAGTCCAGGTAAGAAGTTTCGTCATCCCTGCAGACTTTATTGTTTTAGATTTGAAGGATAGGGATATCCTCATTTTGCTAGGAAGACCATTCTTAGCCACATCACGATCCATCATTGACCTCAACAATACTAAGCTCACTATGACGATAAATGGAGAGGTGGAAATCTTTAAATGTGGGGATAAAAGCGATGAAACTAAGGAGCACAATGAAAGATGCCATCTACTCGAACTAAATGAGGGAGAAAAGCACAATTGAATCCCATTCATGAATAAGAAAGAATTAATCGATTCAAAGAGAGGGATCGATTGAAGGAATTGGAAAGATCACATGAGAAGTGGACAAAAGCTGACCAAAATTGGATCCAATCAGCAAGGGTAAGTATATCGAATGAGTTCAATAGTAAGACTTAAAGGTAAAACAGGTGGTACTAACTTATGTATAATGTTGTATATTATCATAACATGTTTTTCTTTTAGTTTTTAATAAAGAAAAGGGGTTTGTTGCGACGTACTATCAGCTATGTCACAACAAAAGTGACAAACCCCGAAAAGAGCAAATCTAAAGTCGATGTCGTGACGTAAGTATCCCTTGGTAGTGAAAAAAATAGATAGAATTGACAAAATAGGGTTGAGGAGAATGCTGCGACAAGCACTCCATTATGTCACGACCTAGAGACACTAAAGGGAATGTCGCGACAAACGCTGTTTATGTCGTGACATTGACTGTAATTTCTTGTAGAATGACTCAGCCAACTACACAATCCAATGACTTAGGACTTATTTTTTCAAGTTTGTATGCTTTGAAACCCTAAATATTAACCATTATAAATATCTAAACATTATCCTAACTCGTTCTATCTTAGTTCAATACATCAAAAACTTAAAAATCCTTTCTTTTCTCTAGTTTTTCTCTTTACTTTTCATGTTTCAAAGCAAATGGGGAAAGCACAACCATCTAGGTTTAAAGTTCTTATTTCTACATCTTTATCAATTAAAATGTCTCCTAGAAAGGTTAGATGTACGGTAGAACCAAAACCATCATTGAATACAAATCCTTCAAATTTTTTAAACCGGAATGTATAAAAATATTTCAATGAACTTCAAGGAAAAACCTGCTTTCAAGAAAGGGGTTTTGATCCTTTGATGGTTTTATGCAAAGAAGTTTGGCCTTTAGTTAGGTACGATAGATGGGAGATCTTTTGGACAATCCTTACAGAATCTGCTATTATCCTTGTAGTCCAGGAATTTTATACTACTCTAAAGGATCACATATTTAGGACTAGGGAAGAACTCAATTAGGAAACCTTAGTCATTAGGGGAATTAGTGTTAAGATAAACCCTAAAATAATTTGTAATTTCTTTAATGCTCCTTGTTATGAACAAAATTTCTTATATTAAATAGATTTAGAATCCTTTAGTGATATAGGCATGCATGAAGTAATTACTTATTTGATTGAGGGAAGGGGGTAATGGAAATTTAGGCCAGGCACTAGCATTCCCACATCGTTTAATCAAGCTATCATGTTTCTTGAAGCTAAGATGTGGATTCAATTTATTTGTACCCATATGATTCCTACTTTAAATGTTTCTGAAGTCAATGTTTTTCAAGTAGTATTCTTATTTGCAATTTGTAGAAAAAGTAGTTTGTATAGGAAAATGGATCCACAGAGACATGATTCGTTGTGTAGGAAATCTAAAGGTGAGGATTTTCTTCCCTCATCTAATCATCGCTTTGTGCAAAAGGGCAAGAGTGTCCATGATGTCTATCGAGCAAACCATGAAGCCATCGAAAATTGTCATCGATGATACACTCTTCGTACAATATGAAGAATTTCTTGCTAAACAAATAAGAGAAGGGAAGAAGAAATCATGGACTTCGGCGACTACACCAACATCCACATAAAGGTTGGCATCAACCCAACAAGGAGTGGGTGAGGAAAATCATGCAAAGCTTGATTGAATGCTTCAATGGATGCACAAATCGAGACCAATATTCCAATAGGTTGCTCGACAACATAATCTTAAGGTACCTAACTACACTGCAGACATGTTTGGGACAATGGATAAGGAGCATGATGACAAAGTGCCAGAAAAAGGGAATGACATTGAAAAGGAGGAAGATGAGATGGATAAGGAAGAATAACTGTTGGAAACAATTTTAATTTGCAACTTTTGGATAATTTCAAACATTAACGCCAAAAGGAGAAGAACAACCACCATGAGAAAAAGAAAACCTCCACGATAAATTGGGGAACTTCTTTCCTTTATTATTTAAGGGGACTGCACATTGGGGACAATGTGTTTTTTAAAGAGTGGGGGGTAACATAGGAATTTTTAGCATATATATAGTTTTTTTTATGACTCCTTAAACTTGTAAAGATACAAGTGATTGGTTAGAAGCATGTATAATAGGTTGACTGTATTGATTGGTAAAGTTGGCATGATGATAAGGAATTTTTAATTTTTAAGCATGAAACTTTTAGGTTCTATAGGTTATATTAAATTATAGATAGAAAGATATTATTAATACCAAGTAATGTGCGATATATGAGGAAACAAGCATGCTAGTATATATGATAGATAATAATTTTGAAATTGTGTGATGAAATTAATATTTGTGCATATCAAGGTATTTAGGGATGACCTAAGACATTGTTTGACACAACTAGAGCTAAAAAGTGAAACCTTATTCTAAATTTTCAATTAGTACCCATCTTTGAGCCTTATGATCCTTCTTGTTAAACCACATTAAAAACCTCGTTAGCCTTAAAATGAAAAAATTAGTGTATACTCTTTTCCTTCGTCATGTTTTTGCATGGAAATAAACGTATGGTCATTGGCATTGAGGGTAAGTAGACACATTAAGGTGGAGGTTACAAAATAGAATTAGGAAACTCAATATAATATATGAATTTTAGTCTAGCCAGAATAAGAAAAATAGAGACAAATCAAAAGGTAAAGGAAAATTGAGTAGAAACAAAAGAAGTATGAGTAAGACAAACATGTGAATAATGATAGAATTATAAAGTCACGAATAAGACAAAAAGGAAAGAAATCTTACCAAAAGAATCAAAAAGAAAAAAAATACTCATAGGCTAGCTAAAAGGATTATTTTATTTTGAGAATCCTACAATGGAGAGAAAAGGATGGTGAGTGAAGGAGAAATAAGGGGGTGAGATGGACTGAGAAATAAAGGGGTGAGAAGGTGGGGGGCATAAAGAGGAAGAACAGGGAACAATGCAATGTGTCAAACTATTTTCGTGTTTGTAACCTTTTGTGCTTGACTGTTCTTTGAAATTCATACTTATCCTAAGCCTCAACACATTACAAGTCGAAAAGCCCTATGTGACTTAAACAACTTTATGCATAAATAGAGAGGGAAATTGCATGATTTCATTATGGTTGTCTGTATTGTACTAGGATAATTAAAATACTTATATCTGACATTGATGGATATATATTGATAAAATCTTAATATGTGTATTTCCTATAACTTACTAAACTTATGTTGTTTCGAATTAAAAATGATAAAGTTGCTTAATTATCATGTCAAAGTTACTAAGAAATATATGATTCCTAGATTATATCTATAAACTCAAGCTCTTCATTTTATTTATTTTTGTTTTGTTTACTTGAGGAAAAGCAAAGACTTAAGTGTAGGGGAGTTTGATCTGTCGGTTTCATACCTAGCAGATTGAACTATTTGTCGCACTTGAAGAGCTTGAAATCAAGTATTTCCGTAATATTTTTTCCATATTTAGTTAGATTTCTTATTTCAATAAATTGTGTAACCTAAGTGTTAGAATGATGATTTATTTGTCTTTAAGGCCAAATGAGGCCTAAAGGTTAGCTAATATACTTAATGAAATGTGCAGGAGACCACAAAAGTGCACTAAAAGGAAACTGATCACTTCATCATGACATAGGCTGAGCTACGTAGCAACCAAGGGATCAGACTTAAGGAATTTGACATCTGACGTCTTTGTTGCGACAACAGAACAACGCCTGTAGATTGAAGCTTCATAAGGAGACTGTTGCCTATGTCGTGACACAATACTTCGTGTGTCGCGACATCGACCTCTAGATGCAGATCTCTCATTAAATGAAAGGTATTTTGGTTTTTACAATGCCACTTAAAAACAAGGAACGACAGTTGACCTAGGGTTTCTGAAAAACGGTCATGTAAAGCTATAAATATGACCTTTAACACTACAGTTTACACTCAATTACTTATCCTTTAATTTTCAGTTTTTTTTTAGCTTTTGGAACGAGATTACAGAAACTCGCGTAAATGATCGAGGAATTTTTCCCGATATGTCACTCAATACAATTTAGTTTCTTTTTCATTCAATTCTGATTTATATGTTTTCCTATATTATGTTATTGATGAATAAAGAAACCATGAGGAACTAATTTCATTTTAGGGAATTAGGGAGTGGACGTGTGAATAATTTATTGTTGTTTTATAGGATTTTGCCTTTTGGATCAGTTGTTTGGGAAAGGAAGAGCATCAAACAAATTATAGGTCTGACAACCCTAGAAAGTCATCTAAGTGAGAATGAACCCAAATTGGTATTGTCAATCCGTGAACACCTTTTCCCTAAATCGATTTAGATTGTGATAATCTCTATCAACTCGCTAAATCGGTGAAAGATCGAGAGACCTAATTAGGGTAGTGACTAGTTGATTAGAGGAAAATCTCCAAAACCCAACAATTGAGGAAATCAAACGAAAACGACCTACTCTCCCCAAAGACGTTTATAAGAATTTCTATAACTCATATTTTCTTTGTTTTATTTTATTTTGATCTTTTTTTTATGCTTCTAACAACCCTAAAACTAGTACTAATTAATTTTATTCTTTGCAGGAATTCCATTTACTATCGCCTTAAGCCTCCTTTGGGTACGATCCTCGGAATACTTCCATTTGTTCTGTTGTAAACACTATATTTACAACCTGACCCGTATACTTGTGAAAGCTGAAATCTACATCAAATAGGAGAACATTCGAGAGCGATCAATCCTCCAGTATTTGAATCACCCTTTCAGACTGTCCATTTATCTAAGAATGGAATGCAGTACTGAAGTCCAATCAAGTACCCAAAGCCTCATGAATATTCTTCTAGAATCTAGAAGTGAAATGAGGATCTCTATTAGAAATAATCGAGACATGAACTCCATTAAGTCTAACAATCGTAGCAACATACAACTTAGCCAATTTTTGAAGGGAATAGTCTGTCCTTGCAGGAATAAAATGAGCAAACTTGGTCTAACAATCCATGATGACCCAAACGGAATCCTTCTCAGTGGGTGTTAAGGGCAACCCAATAATGAAGTCCATAGTCACCCGTTCTCATTTCTAAAGGGGAATCTTAATGGGTTGAAGTAAACCTAAAGGTAGTTGGTGCTCAACCTTAATTTGCTGGTACGTTAGACAACGAGATACGAAATCTATTACCTCCTATTTCAAGCCAAGCCATTAATATAACTCTCGAAGATCCCAATACATCTTATCCCCATCCAGATGCATAGCATAAGGAATACTACGTGCTTCCCATAGAATAGATTACCTCAAATCAAAGTCGTTAAGCACACAAACTCGACCTCGAAAACACAAAACCTCATCATTGTTCAGTCCAAAATCAGAAGTACTACCTTCCTTAACCTAACGGAATCACATAATCAAAAAGTCATCCCCAACTGTTTAACCCGAATCTGATCAATCCAAGTCGGCTTAACTTGCAACTTGGCTAACAAACTTAAGCGGGCAAACATCACCCTCAAATCAATCATCGCTCTACGACTAAGAGCATCAACCACAACATTAGCCTTACCGAGATGATACTCAATGGTACAATCATAGTCTTTAAGCAACCCGATCCATCTAAGTTTCAAATCCTTCTGAGTAAAGAGATACTTGAGGATCTTGTGGTCGGTGTAAATGATACATCTCTCACCAAACAGATAATGCCTTTAGATTTTTAAGGTGAAGAAAACTGCAACCAACTCAAGATCATGCGTGAGATAGTAGCCTTCATGTGAACTAAGCAGTTAGGATGCATAAGCCACTACCTTACCGACTTGCATCAAAACACAACCCAATCCAACGTGAGACGCATCACTATAAAATACGAATTTTTTACCATAATTATGCTGTATCAAAATGGGAGCTTAAGTCAAAACAGATTTAAGCTTCTCAAAGCTCAATTGTTACACATTAGTCTAGATAAATGGTGCGTTCTTATGCAACAAGTTAGTTAGAGGAGATGTGATAGTGAAAACCCCTCAACAAATCTTCAGTAATAACCCACTGAATTAAGGAAACTACGAATCTCAAAAACATTCCTAGGCTTTTTCCACTGAAGTACAACCTTAATCTTTTTAGGATTAACTCCTATCCCCTTAACAAACACACGTGTCCTAGAAAAGTTACCTCCCTTAACTAGAACTCGTATTTTCTCAACTTAGTGTAGAGCTTCTTCTCATGGAGTATCTGCAGAACCACTCTAAGATGCTCATCATGATCATCTATAGTCTTAGAGTATACTAGAATGTCGTCGATGAAGACCATAATGAACTGATTCAAATACGATTGGAAAACCTGATTCCTAAGGTCCATGAATGCAACTAGAGTATTCGTCAAGCTGAAGGGCATTACTAGGAACTCGTAATGTCCATAACGAGTCCTAAAAGAAGTCTTATGAACATCAGCCATCTTAACTTTAAGCTGATGATACCCAAAATGGAGATCTATCTTTGTTAACTTGATGGATTGAATCGAAATTGCCAAGAGGGGGTGAATTGGCCTTTTAAAATTGTTGGAAGAGAATAGAGAAAATCAAAACAATTTGACACAAAGAATTTAAAGTGGTTCAGCCCCAAATGCCTACTCCACTACCTTAGCTTTCCATCACTAAAGATTTTCTCAAATCCACTAGATTTGTACAATCTTTGAGGAAAAAGTTTAACCTTACAATCACTTAAGATTTCTATCCAAATCTTAAGTCTCAAATTCTCTCAAAAGAGATACAAATTAGCAAACAAGAGGCAATCCTAACAAGATCAATTTTTTTGCAAATTAAGCTCACAAAAAAATGAAATTCACTTGAGTAAAGAAATGAAAATAAGGCTCACAAGTGTATGAAAGAAAGATAAAAATGAAAATTCACTTGAGTAAAGAAATGAAAATAAGGCTCACAAGTGTATGAAAGAAAGATAAGAAAATTTAAGCTCTTGAGATGTTTGATTGAAGATATTTGCTTGTAATTGTTTTGTTAGTTGTCGTAGGTCCATGGAAGATGGTATTTATGCCCCCAAATTGATTTCTAGCTGTTATGGTTATTGGTGTCATAATTATAGCCGTTAGGGATGAAACAATAGAGCATTTATGTCACTTGCAACTTCGAGTATCGATACCGTACAAAAGGGTATCTATGTTTTTTGCAATTAATGCAAAGTCAGTGACCGTTGGTACCTTTAAAAATCGATACCTCAAACAAATTATTGGTACCTTCTCTAAAAGGTATCAATACTGAATTGATACCTAAGGTTTGTGAAAAATAAAATACTCTTTTGGTATCATTTTTTATCAAAGGTATCGATGTTTTTCAGAAATTATCAATACCAAAAATATGGGATCGATATTTATTAGTGTTGTCAAAACAGAATGCAAGTTTGGTCTCGATTTTTCAAGGGGTATCAATATTTCAAGAATTATCGATACTTGGCCAAAAAGGTATCGCTACTTTTTGGCCTGGAGCTATTTTGACTTGTTTGAAAAACATTTTGAAGTGTTAAAATAATTTTGACTTCAAATTATTTTGACATGTTTAAAATCATTTTAACTTGATTTTAAAATTGTTTCAAACTTTTCTAAGAGTTTAATTTTTTTTCTCTTAGATTTTAAAATTGATAAATAATTTTGTCAATTTTAAAATTTATTCAAAAATATTTTAATTTGTTATATCAAAATACTTTATCAAATAAAGCTTAGTTTAACAATCTCCCCCTTTTTTGATATAACAAAACTTTTTGAAAATTTGTTTTTGAATAATTGCTCCCCTTAATAAAAGACATTTTGAATATGAGACTAAAATAAATTTTGTCAATCAAGTTTGCATTCATTTTTTTTCTAAGACAAATTGGTCACAAAATCTTGCATTAAACATTTAAAAAATTAAGCAAATAATCAAACTTTTTACCTTTTCTTCTCCCTTTTTTTGTTATATAAAAAATCAAATAAAGCTCAAGGAGAAAAGAAAGTTAGTTCTTCACAATGTATATTGAAAAATAGAATGAGCGATGAACCAAAAAAATATACTTTGTATCTAAAAAATACAAATAAAACATTGTCATTAAATTCAAAAATGTCAAGAAAGCAAATAAATACAAGAACATAAAAACAAAGACAAAAATAGAAAAATGAGAATGCAAATGTTTTGAAAGTGCATGGCCTAAAAGACTACTCTACTCGTCATTATGACGAGATGAATATGGAGGCGTGGTAGGCGTGGAAGGAAAACGGGCAAGTAGAGTTTCCATTTGAGCTTATAGCGTCGAAAGCCTCATGTTGACATCATCTCAAATACCCCGAACATTGTTGCTTAATTAGTGAATGGGATCGAGAAAGACGGTGTTCACCTCCAATAGAGGCTAAGCATGAGAAGATGAGGCCGGAGGACGAGCATGCTTGGGGGGGCCAAAATGTCATCAAAATCAGCATCAAGATCATCGTCATCGTGATCCACCGAAGCATCACCCTTAACCCAAGTTCCAATTGTGGCATCGAAGGGGTAACCCGCATGGTGGAGAGCCCTATAGCTAATTGGTTGAGTTGAGGAAACGGGGGTGTCACCATGAGTACTAATACCTAATCTCCTAAATATGTATGACAAATACATACCATAGGGAAGGGTAACATTTGTATTAAGTCCCCTCCCAATAGCTTTCGTAATGTCATTAAAAAGGAGAAGCGTAAGGTTGGGATGCATATTATTTCTAAAGCAATCGATCCACCAATAATTGGTGTTTCGAATCTTAGCGTGTTTTTTAATAGGCCTAAGATTCCATGTAAGGATTAGGTGTAGGACATGGTCATGGAGGTTATGTTCGAATACCGAGCCGATAGGTATAAAAAGTAAGGGATCATAACGTCCTCTTTCATCGGAGAGACCTCCGAAAGGTAAATGAAGATATTGGCCAAACTCTTCGAGAGTCGGGTGAATAGAAGTGCCCATTAGAAAAGAGGAGATGTCAATGACGATTTCATCGGATTCATCATGTTTGAGCGTGGCATTGGAAAAGAAGGCTCAAACAAGATTTAGAAAACTTGGTGAAAAAATATTGAAAAATCCATGCAACCCCAATTTTGTAAGATAGGGAGATAGGAAAAGCTAATAGCATCTAACATTCTTATATCAATTTTCCTAGCCTCTCATGCACATTTAGAGGCAATGTGGATGTTAAAATGTTAAAGCGAATTGATATTTTTAAAACATTCGTTAAATGAGGATTCAACTTCACTAGAGGTGGAGGTGCTAGTTCTAGAACATTTTTTAGGAGCCATTGTACTATCTAGTATCTTAAAAGGCAATAGAACTAAGAAAAACCTCTTTGGAGAATTTTATCGAACACTTGGTGGGTAAGGGTTTTAGGTAATTTTTTAAGAAAAACCTTAAACATTGATAACCTCTTGCAATAAAACAACATATATATAGCCCAAATAAACCCAATAAACCATTTAAATACACTATTTCAACCTACATTGTACAAAATCAATAAGTTGAAAATTTAGGGGTTTTACCTCGAATGTGTTGAAATATCGCAAAATCTCAAGTAATAGTGAGCAAATCTTGTTGAAAAGAGGTTTGAAGGTGTTTCAAAGCCAAGATTTGTTGAAAAAATGAAATTTTTTTGAGAGATTTTGGAATTGTGTGGGGTGTTTTCGAAGAAAATGGGAGGGGATTTGTGTTTTTTGAAATTGTTTTGAAAACCTAGCAGCATGTGCCCTTATAAAGCCAATGGTATCGATATTTTTTTACAAGTATTGATATTTTTATAAAAGTATCGATAATTTTCAATCGATATTGATACCAAATAGCAATTCTGTTTTCCAAGTGCAACAAATTTATAAAAACGAGATTTTTAAGCCATATTGTTTTCTAAGGGTCCTAAAATGGCTCCAAAACTATTCCAAATAACTTAGAAAGTATTGATAGGACTAAGATACATGCAAATGTATGATATGCATGAAAATAAATAAATAATTTAAGTAAAATTAAAGGTGGATGATAACCAATCATACAAAGCTCCCCACATCCTTTTTGCATATGAAAGCCAAGAAAATCATGCTTACCAAACTTTTCCACAATAATGTAAGAAATAATTTCTTTATCAAGGTAAGGTGGTCAAACCTAGTTCTCTACTAAGTGTCCAAAATCTTGGTCAAACCTAGTTCTCTACTAAGTGTCCAAAATCTTTCTTTGTCTAATGGTTTTGTGAAAATGTCATCTAATTGATGTAAAGTGTTAATATATTCTAGAATTATATTTCCTTTTTGGACATGATCTCTAATGAAATGATGTCTAATCTCAATATTTTTAATCCTAGAATGGTGGATGGGATTTTTAGTGAGACAAATAGCACTAGTATTGTAACACATGATAGGAATGGTAGCTACATCAATTCCTTAGTCCTTAAGTTGTGGTTTCATCCATAAAATTTAAGCACAACAACTACCGACAGAAACATATTCCGTTTCGGTGGTGGACAATGCAACATTATTTTTTTTCTTTGAAGAACATGAAATTAGTATGTTGCCTAAGAATTGACAAGTACCGGAGGTGCTTTCCTATCTAATTTGCAACCTCTAAAATCCACATCCGAGTAAGCATGCAAGCAAAAGTATGAATCTCTAGAATACCAAAGGCCTAAGTTTGAAGTGTCTCAAAGGTATCTAAAGATTCTCTTAAGGGTTTGTAAATGTGATTCCTTAGGACAAGATTGATATCTAGCACCTAAGCATACACTAAACATAATGTCAGGTCTACATGCAATAAGATAAAGAAAAAGAACCAATCATTGACCTATATAATTTAAAATCAACACATTTACCTTCCTCATCATTATCAAGCTTCGTAGAAAGGCTCATTGGAGTAGCTTGTGGTTTGAGATTATCCATCCCAAACTTTTTGAGCATTTCCTTTGTGTACTTAGCTTGATTGATGAAGATGTCATTTTCTTTTGCTTGATTTGAAGTCCCAAAAAGAAATTTAGTTCTCCCATCATGCTCATCTCAAATTCACCTTGCATTAGCTTAGAAAATTCTTGAAAAAGAAGATCATTAGTAGAACCAAAAATTATATCATTCACATAGATTTGAAATACTAATAAATCATGGTATTTTCTTTTAATAAAAAGTGTTGTGTCAACCTTCCCTTTACAAAAACCTTTTTCAATAAGAAAATTAGATAATCTTTCATTTCAAGCTCTAGGAGCTTGGTTCAAACCATATAAAGCTTTTAAAAGTTTAAAAACATGGTTTGGGAATTTTGGATCTTTAAAATCATGTGGTTATTGAACATACACTTCTTCATTTATAAAATCATTTAAAAAAGCACTTTTTACATCCATTTGATATAATTTGAAATTATAAAAGCATGCAAAAGCTAAAAGCATTCTAATGGATTCTATCCTAGCTACGAGAGCATAAGTTTCATCACAATCAATTTGTTCTTCTTGAGTATAACCTTGAGCAACAAGTCTAGCCTTGTTTCTCACTATGTTACCACTCTCATCTAGCTTATTTCTAAACACCCATTTTGTTCCTATAGTGGATTTATCACTAGTTCTATTAACTAGGGTCCATACTTTACTTCTCTCAAATTGATTTAACTCTTCTTGCATGGCTAACATCCAATATTCATCATTTAATGCTTCTTTGATATTTTTAGGCTCAATGCATGAGACAAATGCAACATAATTACAAGTATTTCTAAGAGAAGATCTATTAATTACCCCTTTTAATGGATTACCAGTGATTTGTCCATCCTTAACATATGAAAGCTCTCTTGGGTGGCTAGATTCTCTTTCAACATGAGTTGATTCTTGAAGTTCATCAATTTTAAGTTCTTGAATCAATTCACTTATGCCTTGATCTTCATGTGATGCTTGGTTTTGTTCAAATTGATATATTTCTACATCATCAAAATAAATATATTACTTTCTAGAATGAGAGTTAGATACATCAAAAATGACATGTATAGATTTTTACATAACAAGGGTTCTTTTGCTAAAGATTCTATAAGCTTTAAAATTAGTGCAATATCCAAGAAAAATACCTTCATCACTTTTGGCATCAAATTTTCCTAAATTTTCTTCTCCATTATTCAAAACAAAACATTTTCAACCAAAAGGATGAAAATGGCTTATTTTAGGTTTTCTTCCTTTAAAAATTTCATAAGGAGTTTTCTTCAAAATAGGTCTAACCATAGCTCTATTTATAATATAGCAAGAAGTGTTTATGGCTTCTACCCAAAAATATCTTGGTAAATTATTTTCACGTAACTTGGTTCTAGTCATTTCCTTTAAAGTTTTATTTTTCCTCTTAACAACTCCATTTTGTTGAGGGGTTTTAGGTGCCGAAAAGTTGTAACTAATATCATGTTCATTACAAAAATTATTAAAACCAAAGGTTTTCATATTCCTTTCCATGGTTACTTCATACACTAGAAATTGTATATCCTACTTAATTTTGAATCATTTTACAAAAGGCAATAAAATTTTCTAAAACTTCATCTTTTGAAAAAAAAAGAAAAGAAAATCTATGTATATCTAGAATAGTCATCAACAATCAAAAATCCATATTGTTCACCTCCTAAACTCATAGTTCTACTGGGTCCAAAAAGGTTAATATGAATAAGTTGGACTACTATAGATGTAGAAACTATATATTTAGATTTAAAAGATGCTCTCATATGTTTACCTGTAGCACATGCATCACATATTTTTTCAAAGTCAATAGAAAATTTAGGCAAGCCAACAACAAGTTCATTTTTAATAAGCTTTGAAATAACACTCATGCTTGCATATCCTAATCTTCTTTGCCATAGCCAACCATATTTTCATTATTAGCCATAAAAATAATATTAGAAGATATATCATCAAAATTTATCATAAAAATATTTCTTACCCTATGTCTTACAAAAAGAATTCTATTATTTACAATATCTACAACTTTGCACCAATTAGACTCAATTATTACTTTGAATCCTTTATCATAAAGTTGACTAATGCTAAGGAGGTTATGCTTGAAACCATTGACATAAAGCACATTTTTAGTAAGAGCTGAAGAATTTATACTTATAAAACCAATACCTTCAATAAGTCTTTTGGAGTTATCACCAAATGAAACTTCTCCTCCATACTTTGGCATTAGTTCTATGAAATAACTTTTGTCACTGGTCATGTGTCTAGAGCATCCACTATCAAGGTACCATGAGTTCTTCTTAGAGTTGCTTGCCTTGAAGCAATGTTCTTCCTTCTACAAACACAAAGTTAAATCTTGGATTTTGATACTCAAACTTTCTTGGGTCCATTAGCATTAGTCCTAACAATTTTTGTTCCCTTAGGAATCTACTTCTTTAAAGCTTCCTCATTTAGAGGTGTGTTTAATCCTTTTTGAATCCACACACTCTTAGTGAGTTTGCTTCTAGATGTGAGCTTCTTTAAAGAACAAACTTGCCTATCATGCACTTTTTTATAACAATGAGTGCATACATGTGAGGCATCATAAATGTAGCTTGGTTTCTCAAAGAAATTTTTAAATTTGCTTTCTTTTTGTAAATTTACAAAACCAAAGCCAGTCTTGTTAAAGAAGGCTCTTTGAGATTCAAGCATATCATTTAACTTTTGTTGCTCCATTTGAAACATAAAAAAAGAATTATGCAAGTTTTCATTCTTTAAAATCAAATCATCGATTTGAACTTGCATATTACTAAATTTCTTTTCCATTTCCTGCTTAACTATGATTAGAGACATA
The DNA here is from genome assembly GCA_039519145.1 of Kokia cookei. Lineage (NCBI taxonomy): Eukaryota > Viridiplantae > Streptophyta > Magnoliopsida > Malvales > Malvaceae > Kokia > Kokia cookei. Next base: position 12,321,126 of record CM076907.1, on the reverse strand, counting down.
TTTTCCTCTTTAATTTTGAAATCATTTTCTTATGTTTGAGCTCATATCTCAAAATCTATAGTTAATTCATCGAATGCATCTTGTAACTCTTCAAATGTATATTCATTTAATTGACTAGAGTTTAGAGTTACATTTTGTTCTTCAATAGCCATGAGACATATTTGGGCAACTTCATTGTCCTCATCACCATCGGATGAATCACTATCGATCCAAGTTGTCATCATAGCTTTCTTCTTTTATTTTGATGTCCTTTTCTTCTTCAATTTTAGGCAGTCAAATTTGATGTGACCCAGCTTTTTGCACTCATAGCAAATGATTGGGTCCTTTTCCTTTTTGCTTGGTTCACCCTTGATGATATATTTTCTTAGAAATCTTTTGGTTTTGTTGAATTTCATGAATCTTTTGAATTTCCTTGCCAACATAGTCATCTCTTCCTCATCATCATTTGAATCTTCATTCTTCTCACTAGTTGTCGATTTGAAGGTAACTTTCACTTTCTTTGGCACTTTCTTGGTTACTTTTGCATGGTGTTTGATCTTCATTTCATATGTCAACAAGGAACTAATGAGCTCATCAAGAGAGAGTATGTTGAGATCCTTTGACTCTTCTATTGTCGCCATTTTTAATTCCTAAGATGTTGGAAGACTATTCAACATCTTCTTTACCATCTCCTTGTTGGGATAGATCTTCCCAAGGGCTTTGAGATCATTGATGATGTTGGTGAAGTGTTCAGACATTTCCTTGATTCCTTCCTTCAGTTTTACCTTAAATAATTCATAATCAAAGGTGAGAAGACTTATCTTTGATTCTTTGACTCTACTTGTTCCTTCATGGGTGACCTCAAACTTGTCTCATATTTCTTTGGTATTGTTGCACAAGGAGACTCTATTGCACTCATTTGAAATAAGACCACAAATAGAGTGTGCATAGTACTTGCATTCAATTGCTCCATCTTGATATCGTGATCATCCCATTCATTCTCTTCTTTTGGGATAATGATACCTTCAACCCTCTTTATTGGAATGGATGACTCATTTGTGATCATCCTCCAAACTTCATAATCGTTGGTTTGGATGAATAACTTCATTCTTATTCTCCAATAAGAATAGTTTGAACCATTGAATAGAGGTCTCACGGTGGAATGCCTTGCTTTTACCATGATGGAATTTTACTCCGACACCATGAAGTAGATCTTTTGACTTGTGATCTCCAACTTAGATAACTTTGAGATCTTTTCTCTTGGTTGCAAGACTGTCTCTAGAGTTTTAGCTCTGATACCAATTGTTAACTTGATGGATTGAATCGAAATTTTTAAAAGGGGGTGAATTGGCCTTTTAAAATTGTTAGAAGAGAATAGAGAAAATCAAAAAATTTGACACAAATAATTTAGAGTGGTTCAACCCCAAATACTTACTTCACTACCTTAGCTTTCCACCATTAAGGATTTTCCCAAATCCACTAGATTTGTAGAACCTTTAAGAATAAAGTTTAACCTTACAAGCACTTAAGATTTCTACCCAAATCGTAAGTCTCTAATTCTCTCAAAAGAGATACAAATATGTAAACAAGTACAATCCTAACAAGATCAAATTGTTTGCAAATTAAGCTCACAATACAATGAAAATACACTTGAGTAAAGAAATAAAAATAAGACTCACAAGTGTATGAAAGAAAGATATGAAAATTTAAGCTCTTAGGATGTTTGATTGAAGATATTTACTTGTAATTGCTTTGTTAGTTGTTATAGGTCCTTAGAAGATGATATTTATGCCCCAAATTGATTTCTAACCATTGTGGTTGTTGGTATCATAATTATAGCTGTTGGGAATGAAAAATCAAAGCATTTATGTCACCTGCAACTTCAAGTATCGATACCATACAAAAGGGTATCGATATTTTTTACAATTAATACAAAGTCAATAATTGTTGGTACCTTTAAAAATCAATAGCTAAAACAAATTATCGGTACCTTCTCGAAAAGGTATCGATACCAGATCAATACCTCCTAGGGTTTTTGAAAAATAGAATACTCTTTTGGTATCGTTTTTGAGTAAGGGTGTCGATTTTTTTTTAGAAATTATCGATACCAAAAAAATTGTATCAATATTTTTTTAGTTTTGTTAAAACAGAATGCAAGTTTGGTATCGATTTTTCATGGGGTATCGATATTTCAAGAATTATCGATACCTTTTGGCCTAGAGCTATTTTGATTTGTTTGAAAAACATTTTGAAGTGTTAAAATTATTTTGACTTAGTTCAATTTATTTTGACATGTTTAAAATCATTTTAACTTGATATTAAAATTATTTCAAACTTTTCTAAGAATTTAAGATAGGAGTTTAAATTTTATCTCTTATATTTTAAAATTGATAAATAATTTTGTCAATTTTAACTTATATTCAAAAACATTTTAATTTGTTATATCAATATACTTTATCAAATAAAGATTAGTTTAACAATCTTAGAGAACATAGAGGCCCCATGAAACTAGTCAAACAAGTCGTTGATCCTCGGAAATGGGTACTTATTCTTTACCATCAATTTATTCAGCTGACGGTAATCCACACACATCCTCATAGTATCATCTTTCTTCTTTACGAACAAAATCGGTGCACACACTAAGTTGAACGAACACTCGATCGAGAAGTTTCTAAAACTGAGCATTTAATTCCATAAGCTCCTTCAGTGTCATGTGGTAAGGAGCAATGGACATTGGAGCTGTACTCGGTGGAACCTAAATACCAAATTCAACCTTCTTATTTGGAGGCAACCCCAGCAACTCCTCAAGAAAGACATTTGAAAACTCCTTAACCGTTCGAATATCCCCGACAGATGAATCCGCGAAACCCAAATCATACACAAGGGCCAAAAATGCCAGAAATGCTTCACACCTTTTCCGAACTAACTTTTTAGCCATAAGAGTGGAAATCACATTGGATAGGTAATCTTAACTCTTGTCGATCATGACAACCTCCAAATCATCCTCAAATCTCAAAGTTACCCTCTTAGTGGCATAAACTAAGCTAAAATAATGCTCTATAAGCCAGTCCATTCCCAGAATTAAATCAAATTCTCCGAATGGCAATTCCATCAGATTAGCCAAAAACACAACACCTTGTATCTCTAATGATACTCTCTTATAAATCCTATCAACTCAAATTGATTGCCTAGTGGACTAATCACTAAAACCTGACCAAAAGTGCTCTCAACAAGAATACCCAAGTTCTAGAGACGGAGCTAACTATATAAGAATAGATTGATGCTATGTATTTCAATGCAAAGTACGGAGCCATATTAATGAAACACGTACCGACGATAACATTTGAGGCGTCTCTATCCTTGCGGCCCATACCATTACCACCCCTAGCCAATCCATGGTCCTTAGGTAACTGTTGTATCAACCTCTGAGGCTAAACCAAACTCAGAGTTAGAGCTTGCACCTAATCAAAATGGAGTGGAAAATCCCTGATACGGTTCTCCATCAACCCATATCATAAGCAAGCTATCAACCTCCTCCAACATTTGCTCGAATGGCACCTATCACAATCTTCACATGATTGAACCACAATAGGAGCAACAAGTGTCTCAACCCTCGAAGGCCCATCAGATATGGCTTGTTTTTTAGTCCTCTAAATCCCTCTTAGTCTGACCCCTCTATCAGTCCCTCTTTTCGAGCTTAATGCGCTTAACTTACTCAATAATCTTCATCTTGTCCACCAAGATGAAAAAAACTCCCTTTGTGAAGCTATTAGAACCTTGAGAGCATACCTCAACCCTTTCTCGAAACGAATACACTTGTCGTAGTCAGTCGATACCAGCCCACGAGCATATTTGCTCAATCTTAAGAACTCAGCCTCAAACTCAGCCACGGAGTAAGGCTCATAAACTCACGTCTACTAGCCTTTACATAGCTCGCCCCCCACATATTTTCTCTAGAAGGGGTTCTTAAAATACTCCCAAGAAATCTGATCTGGCTGAGTACTCTCCTTAATGGTCAACCACCATTGATAAGCTTCATTGTGAAGCAAAGAAATTGCACCCTTTAATTTCTACTCGGAAGTGTAGTCGGCATCATTCAATAACCTCTCTGTGGCCTCCAACCAATATCCGACCACAGTTAGGGAAACTCTAGTAACACCCCTAAACAATTCAGCACCGTTAGACTGGAGTCATTCAATTACCGACCCACGACTCCCAAATCCAAAATGGGCCTCAACGACCTTCTCTAACACCCTCAACATGGCTTGGGATAGTGATTCGTCACTAGCAGAGTAAGTTTGAGACCTAGTCTCCATAGTAAGCGTATCTAGTGTTTCACTTGTACCAAATTGGGCATACTACCCATCGAGGATGGCTCAGCTTGAGCCTCTTCAATGCTCGTCTCTCCCACAAGTACTGTGTCCATGAGTTCCACAAGCATAGGTATTGTTATATTTTTGAACTAAAGCATAAATATTATCTACATTACAGAATGTTATGTATCAATTCAAATTTTCTTATCAGATGTCTTATGTCAAAAGTCTTATCAAAATATTTTTCATTATTGTTATAGTTTTTAACTACAGCATAAGTATTTCTAATACTACAGTTTTGTTGCTAACTAAACAGATTAACTAAAATAGAAGTGCTTACAGGATCGGTGCCAGAGACTTAATATTCCATAAACTTATTTTTCAAATTAAAACATAATAAAATTTTGTTTTAGAACAGAAAGAACTATTGTTTTAAAATAGTTTTCACAAAATTTTGAACCCAAAATCACATTTCGAATTTTGAATTTGGCTCTAATACCATCAAATATAACACTCTAAATCTGACCTAAACGTTATAGCCAAATCTGGAGGTCTTACCGTAAATCGATTAAAGACTCAAAATTCGTTTGTTTTGAAAAGAAGTCGTTAGCTCTTATTGTGTAGAAATCTGATTTATTAGAAAATATATCTTTCATATTCTATTAGAGAAAATTTTTGTTTAGATTCACATAATTCAAACAATTAAATTTATAGCGGAAAGCTTTTGATTGAATGTAATTTCGAAAACATGGTTGTTTAGAAAAAATAAAAAATTTTGCAGATCATATTCAAATTCGCCAAGTTTAAATATTTAAAACGGAAAATAAAAAAAAAAGTAAAGTCCAAACATAAAATAGTTCAAAATAGTCCAAAAATGTTGAAACGGAAAAAAATCAAGAAAAATAGTATGATTAAATAATGAATTGTATCTGAGCTTCGTCACACCGACCCCTTCTAAGTCTAAGGGTTACTTGGAAGTGACAGACAACAAAAAGTGAGTTTTCGAACCTCAATGTGTAAAATATCATATAGAAATCAATAAGACATATATATATATATATATATATATATATATATATATATATCAGAAGCAGAGCTTATCAGAACATAACAGATGTAGATTTATATTCCTACCCCCATCCGTTACATATCATCTCCGATCATCCCAACACACCATATAGGGTATTAAATATCCATCCAACCTTACACATCGCTTAGTGTCGGTATGACACTTTTCAAAATATTTACAACTAAGCTACTAGTTTGTTAGGCGATTTATCGCCGTTTACAGAAACAAATGTGGTTGTGCCACCAAATTTGGCAGAGGTAAATCTGCCCACACTTCCTTCATATACACAAAAACCCACCCCAACGCACATACAGAATTACAAATGCCAAAATATACATATTATAGATGCTCATATAACATATACAAAATATATATACCTTACTACAGATCATTCTTATCATTTCACAAATTATATTTATTATGCTACATAGTAACATGCACATTTTAATCGTACTTATATCAATTTTATGCTAACAAGTTCTCAGAAAGTAATGTTTTATTGCTTAATTAGCTATATACGGACCCTAAGGAAAAATTCACATTTTTGGGTCTGCACGCCCGTGTGGCTAAACAGTTTCACACACGGTCTGTCACACGGTTGTGTGGCGTCGACAATTTAGATTTTCGGCTTTCGTCGTTCACTGTTTTTTTAGGTTTTTCGTTACACACCTAGATGTATCCTGACACGAACGCAACCACGAGATTACAAAAACCTAAAATCATCATTCAAGTGACCAAACTTTAGTAACAAATTATTAATTTCCAACTAACACTTTCGATCAAAACGCAACATACATAGCACTAAACCAAAAAATCAAACCCCTTTTTGGGTGATCAGTCACTTAACCCTAACGAATCAGCCACCACATGCCCTTAACTCGCTGAAGAACCACTGATTACCTCTTATTCTTCTCCCAAACACAGATTGGAGTCATTAAAATAATACAAATTACAAACCTAACACAACCCTAACATAGTTTCAAAACAATTACAAACAATACATGGAGAAGAGAACAAATGAACCTTACCCTTAAGAATAGTAGTTGACAGCCTAAGGATTTATGCTTTAAAAGTTAACAGTAACAAAAAAGAGGAAAGAAAAACAAAGCCGAAACAAAATGTTGTAACAAAGAAAGAAACGAAACAAAGGAGAAAGGTGGAAATTTTGAAAGACAGAATAGAAACAGACTTTGAAACAAAATCAAGAAAGAAAGAAAAAGAATAATAATGAGATAATGAGAGACGTGCACCAAATTAGGAAAATCTTTTTCGAATAAAAAAATAAATTTATAAATAACCTTTCGTTTGAAACAACTAACCACTCATCCACTAACCAAACCTCAACTGAATAGATTGTTTTTCCTTTCTAGAGTTTGAATTTGACTCAAACTCTTAATATTAATGATTTTTTTTCAAGCAAAGATTCAAACACAAGACCAAAAGGTAAGCTAACAACTTACCACTAAATTAGTAAGCTCATTTTGACATGAGTTGACCGAAAATAACATTTAAGCTCAACGAATAGAGATAGGCCTAAGAACAAAAATAATTAATTTTTTTAAAAGAAAGATTTTAACCCATGACCTCAAACACAAAGTCAAGACTTTTAACCACTGAACCAAACACTTAATTAGAGCAAAATTTAACAAATCAGAAATTCATATTTTTGGGGAGTTACACCCCCTTAGTTTAACCAAAATGTGAGTGCATCCCTTAATCCATGAAAGTAGTCCTTAAATTAAATGTTAATTATAAATGGAGAAGATGATTAAAGAATATAACAACGTAGTAGTAAGCAAAAGGATGAAGACTTATAGTTCCACTTGAAAGAAAGATCAGAACATTCTGACCTATAAATTTATGAAAAGCCTCTAACAGCAAGCTAATTTTGTGTGTTTAATGTACTTATTTTTTTTTTGTCAATTTTTTAATAGAATTCTACTAAACTTGTGATTTCTTGTTTAAATTTTATCAGGAAGCAATTGAAATGTCGAAGTTCAAATAAAAAAGCAAATTAGGCTAAAATGGAACGAAAAGCAATAAAGGGACCAAATTGAAAAATCATAAGATTAATGGCCGATTAATAATCAAATTTTGAATTTATCATACTCTTTAAATAGGAAAAAAATCTAATTTTAGTTGGTTGTTAAATATAATCTTAAAAGTAATCATGCTAAATTTAGCATATGAAAAATGTATAAATACCTTATAATGATGGTATGAAAAAACACACTTAAATTGAATTGAATGCAATTTTTTTTCACACGTCTAACTCCTACAAAACCATAGCATCATAAAATCACATGAAATTGATAATGCACTTTTTTCACCCAAACACTTCATCAAAGAAAACATAAACCGATGGTTGACATGTGTCGAAAAAGGGGTGGTGCCGACTCTTCACCACCCTCCACCATCATGTTTATAATATTTCCGTAATTAATCGAGGTGTATATCATTTTAGAATGTTTTCATTTATTTTATATTATATAAGTAAAAAAAACTCTTAACTTTTATTCTATCAATTCTTTTGGTACTTTTGTTATAGCGTTAAGTCCGAGATACATGTCATTCTTAGATTGAAAGACGTATTTGAATTTTCAAAAAAAAAATACTTAAAATTTAAAAATGTATATAAATTATAAATAAAAATATTAATATTTTAAAATTACAAAAAAAAAAATAAGGATAAACTACATCGATAATCATCAAATTATAAAAAAAAATTATTTTGGAGACTCAAAATAAAAAATTTACAATTTAAACACTCACATTTACATAATTTTGTCATTTTAATCATTCCTATTAAAATCACAAACGACAAATTGACGTGACTATTAAAAAAATCAGTATAATAATAAATTTAATACTCAACTTTTATATATTATATTAATTTAATAATAATTTTAAAAAATTAATCTTCAAAATTTATAATTGATCTCAATTTTATCTTAATTCTAAAAAAATAAAAAATACATAAATATGATTGAAATATATAATAATAAATTTAAATTTTATATTAATATTAAATAAAATAAAATTTCCCCCACCCCGTCTCTCTTCCCCTCCCCCACCACTGTTTTTCCCTCTATGCTGCTGCTGCTGCTGCAAATTGAGGTAAAACCCTAAAAGACGCACAAAATCCTTTCCCAGTTAATAGAAACATAAAAGAGAAAGATATTTTTTTTCCCAACAGATTGAATGCAGAGCAGCCAATCGGAGAAGAAAACAAGAAGATTAGCAAAGAAGAGGTAATTGCAAAATTCAAGGACGACGGTGATTTCGACAAGCTCTGTCTCAAAATCATTTGCAAGCTCAAGCACAACGTGTGTTATTTTTTGTTTTTTAGCTTCTATATCTTTCTTTTTCTGGGATTGAAGTATGTTGAACTTTTGGGTAGCCTGCAAAACATGAATGCTTGTTGTCCTGTGGTAGAGTTAGAAAATTTGGGAAGAAATTAAATTGTATATTTTAATGATTGTAAAATATAATTTTATTATTTTAATAAATTATTTTTATAATTTTTAAAAAATTAAATTAAAATTTTATTATTTTTGAAGATTAAAATGTAGTTTTATTATTTTTTTAAAAGAAAAAGTTTGATTTTAGAGAAGGCTGGGACCTGCCAACTCCCCTTGATTCCACGACTGTTGTCTTGATTGTTTGTTTGAATGGATTTTGAGTTTTTGGGTATTTTCATGAAATTTAGTTTGATTATTATATATGTATATAATTTGTTAATTTCAATTTCAAGGCCATTGTTTTGTAATTTTGTTAGTTTTTCATTTTTGTACTTCTTGCATTTTTAATATTTATTGATTTTTATTTATAAAATATTTTTTAATTTAATTTTTAATTTTAAATATTTTTAAATTGAATTATGATATTATTATGATGTCCTCGTGATCACGTGTCCTAATTTAAAAATGTCACGTATTTTGAACTTAACATTATTTAAAAATATATCAAAACTATTGACGAAATGAGAATTCGACTATCAATCTAACTTGTTTTTAATTTTTATTAATAAAATCATTTTAAACTTTTTCCTTCAATTACAGTTTTATTTCTTTGAAAACTATTTATTAATTTTTACAGAATTCTACTCTAATGCAAAAGACAATGTCAAGAAGGAATGATAGGTCTCAAAGGAAAAGAAGCAATAAATACGAAGACCTTCTTACATAGTTCAAAGTTGAATAAATGGTTATGATTAGAAAATGGCGTAACATTAGGGACAGTAATATTTTTTTTGGTGTAATATAAAATCAAATAAAACAAAAGATTTACATAGACAAGTTCATATTAAAAAAAGTATCTAACGTTATTCTCTTTCAGTGCTGCTTGAATAGTCATATGAGGTTCGCCAAACGTACACAATTCCTCATCATTTGTCAAAGTTATTTTTGCTAAAGCTTCTGTCACATGATTATTCTCTTTCGAAATATATCTCAAAAATCATTTATTTTTTTTAACACAATCTGTTGAATTCTCCTAATTAATAATATACACGATCTGATTCACTGACTATCGTAAAATAGTTACTAACCATTATAAATTTGTATTTGATGTATAATGTATAATGTTGGTTCATTATAAATTTGTAACTTAATCATTTCATAATTAAATTTGACATATCACATTAAATTTAAATACTTATTTTCTTTATTCTCATAACAAAATAAAAATTATTAATTTATTAATTTTAATGAATATTTTAAATAATATAAGAATTACATTATATAACATATTTGATAAATTTCTGACATTATTAAATCTAAAATAATGGAAAAATAATAATTTATTTTTCTACTCGTAAATTAATCGAATCACAATAACTAAAATTCACTCTACATTACAATACAAATTATAAACTTTACTAAAACAAAAAAAACTAACCGACATAATCAAACATTATTTATTATTAACTAAATTTTATTATGTTGCGAACAAAGTATTGTTATATTCCGATGATCATCAATTCGAGACTCAAATATAATTCGGGTAGTTAACCCGTGACCCAACTAGAACCCACCAAGTGGATATGGGCAAGACGTGCAGTGAGAAGACAACAAAGAGAGTTCACAGGTTCAACTTGCATGAGCTAAGAAGAGTTGGTGGTCTCAGCTCGCACATACTCAATGAGCTCGCATGACAGAGATCGTGAGATTTGGTAAGCGATCTAGAATGGAACAAATATCCAGCATGTCCGAAGCACGCTCAGAATATCAGCCCTATAAATAGTGGGATCAAGTTCATGAACAATGAAATCAAATCATGAATAGTGATAGTATGTATAAATACTCGAATATTCCTTTCAATGAAGGATGAGAAAAAATTACTCAACAAACATATATCGTTTATTTATTTTTGTGTTGAATAAAAAATGTTTACAATATATAATTTATAATTTTTAAAAAATATATATACATACACTTTATATGCTATATTAAATACGAAATTTTAAGTTTTTTTTTTCATCCATATTTTATTACTTTAACCATTTGTTATTATATATCTAATATTTCTGTTTATAACAATTATAGCTCCTTAAATTTAATATATTATCTAACTACTGTTTAAATGGTAAAAACTTCAGAAATTTATTTTGAAATTTTGATTTGAATTTTTTAAATAAAATTTTAATATATCATTATCTTAAATTTTAAGATACGAAATATTAACTGAATAAAACATATTTATATAAGTAAAATAACATATTAAAGATTTTTTCAAATATTGATTGTTACGTCATATGTCTTGAAATGTTTATATAAAAATTAAATCCGTACATCGCACGAGTTTAAAAACTATATATTAAACAATAATTATTTAAACATATTAACAGTTTTAACATATAGTGTTTAAATAAAATCGAATTGTTTTCATTTTAAATATAATTTTTTATAATCATTTGAATCAATTCTGTTTCTTTAGATTCTAATTTATTAACCTTAATCCCAAATGTATTTTTGAATTTTAATAATTCTGTTATTACTTTTCACGTTTCAATTAATTTAATTCAATCCTGATCAATGTTTGTCTAGATTATTTGAACCTAGATAATCATATATTCAAGTTTATTCTAAATTTTTTTTTTGTAATTTTATAATTTTAAAAATAATATATATTTTATTATAAAAAATAAACTTTTATATTTTTATATAAAAATTAATTTTTTTATTTTTAGAATTTTTCTTGAATTTTAATATTTTTATTTTTATTTGACGTGCATAATGAACCTAAAAAACTATTCGTCGAAATTTAAATGAAGCTGGACAATAATTTGTCCAAGCTCATTTTGAGTGTGTATTTCTCTAGTAATTTTATATATTTTTATAATCTCAAAAAAATAATATGAAATATTTTTAAAATTAAATTCTAAATTTAAAATAAATTTATTTTTTTATTACTTGATAATAAAACATTTTAAAATATTTTTATTACTAAGTAATAATTTTAAAATTATTATAAATAATTTAAGTGATATAATTGGAATTTATTTAAAAAATATTTTTATATCATCATTTTTTAAAAATTATAAAAATATATAAAATTACTAGAAAAATACGTGTTCAAAATGAACTTGCGCATCTTGCTGTCTAGATCCATTTGCATCTAAGCAACCTCTTGTCCATATTCATTGTGTACTTTAAATAAAAAAAATCCTAAAATTCAAAAAAATCTAAAAATATAAATAAAAATATAAAATATAAAATGCATGGTTTTTTTTTTTTTAATTATTAAAATTATAAAAAATATAAAATTATTAAAAAAATTCAGAATAAACTTGAGTATATGGTTGTTAAAGTTCAAATAAATCTAAGCAAACTATTATTTAAGTACAAATTGAGAAATTCTCTTCACATATTAACTCTATTTAAAATAAATCAATTAAATTTTAGCTTAATTAGTATAAACATTGTTGTTAATGTAAGAAGACGTGAGTTCGAGTGAGTTAAAGTGCATTATTCTCTTATTTATGGATTCGAGGGCTATGGGTAATTTTAGGTATTGTGTAAAAAAAAACATATAATCAGAACTTATAACGAGATTGTTAAAAAAAAAAATTTTAAGAAACCCCGTTTGAAGTCACGCTAATCATATTGTATTTCCTAGCAACCGCTAGTATATAACTACTGAAAGATTTTCCTCAAGCACAACGTTTGAAGTATCCGATTGACTTTTTGTGACTGCAAACTACTAATCTCAACCTTCATCCTTTATATTATCCTTTCATTTTTTAAATTTTTTGAATGTCTATTTTAATATTCATGAGTAGGATTCATGGGTAAATTTATCATGAAGGTTCTTGTGTTAAAAGTCAGATTGCATTTTATTTTTTTTACTAAAAAAAATAGACAAATTACTTATTGTATATTAGATTAAAAAGTAAATTGATCTTATTTTCATTCACTTTTACAGTAAAACAAACTTATCCTTATACATTAGCACGAGGTAAATATGACATGCCACATATCACTGTTTGATTATTCTATTAGTTATGTCAAATTTTAATATTAACAATGAAAGAACTTTTCTAACGAAATAATTTAGTTTATTTGATGTAATGTACAATAATTAATTTACCCATTTTAAAAATAATAAAATGTAATCTGACTTCACGTACAAAAACCTCTTTGTATGCTTACCGAGATTCATAACTCCGCCTTTCAATATACATTTTCTCCATTTGTATTTCCACTATCACACATGGATGATTCATAAACCTGCCAGCAATAACCCGAACTATTACAAAGTAGCCTGACCCACAACAATATAGAAAACATTTAATGAAAAACCAAGAGAGTGGATAAGATGAATATTCATTTATGGAAGAACTTAGTAGTTAAAACCCAGAATGATTATGCAGTTCAGCATTACAAATTATGTGTATATGGTTATTAGCCATCAGCTAAAGTAGCTTTGAACAACACCAAAATAGAGAAAAAAAATTGAATAATAGCCTATAGATCAAAATGACCAGTTTATGGCTTGTCAAGCAATTCAGAAAAAGAAAAAAGGTAAACAAAAAAATAATGTGAACCATTGTTTAATGCTACAAAATGAAACTGTTTACTGCATTTTAATAATGCCAGGCCTTCTTAATCTCTTTGTAGCTGCAGATGAAATAAGAGAGGGGGAAATTGTGAGGGCTGAAATACTCTATTCAGAATTCCTGAGGCTTTCACTTGTCAGCCACAATTTCTTTTGGACTATAAAAACAATTTCATCCGCATCATTATCTGAATCAGCTGTTGCTACTGCTTCCCAGTGCAAAGCTGATAAATATTTCTTTACCAAATCTATCACTGGTTGTTTGTCCCGGATGATAACGAATCCACTTGGACGTAGAATACGATCCATCTCAAGTAACAAATCCTCGGCACTGCAGCCATTCTTCTCAATATCAGAAAAGACGGTCCAAGCATGAAGTAAATCATAGGTACGAGGGTATGTAGAAAAGGCTTCACACCTGCCAAAACAATTGGTCCAATCAATACAAAATATGGGTAGAAAGCCAATAGGCGTGTGTTCTTAAAGTTCCCTTTCACCAGAATTCTTGATCCTTTCTACCTCATGCTAAAGAGAATAATGGTTGTATAGTTTGCGAAAACTGGATATTAAAAAACCAATTAGAGAAAGCACAGTGTAAAAACTATGTGCTTTAATATAAGAAAATTTACATTTATACAGATTTCCAAGTTAATTTGTGCATACCAGTTATGAGTAGTGCCGATCAGGCCTCTGTCATATATCACCTTAAGTGTGTTCGGTCCATCCTCTGGGACAACATTCATCACCCAGACATTCTTGCTTCTAAGAGCAGCTGCAAATGATCCCAAGTGTGCTTTCATGTCCATCAAATTTCTCAAAGTGTCATCCTCAATCTTTGGACTCAAGAGATTCCAATAGCTCTCAACCTGATGACGCCAAGTTCCCTACAAAATTGCAAAGGCTTTATTAGCAACTATATCTGTTATTGCTGCATAAATCACAATTCAAGCACAAGAAAATTTTCACAAACAAAAGGCGTAGATGAAACAATGCTGCCTTAATTACCGTGTCTTTTTCAAACATTTCACTTGAATAACCAAAATCAGCAAGTCTAGGAGGAGGAGATGTCAATCTGGCTGGCCATGGAGCCAATCCACTCCCCTTGGCCTTTTGGTCATCTGATAGAAACAAAGAGAAGCTTTAGTTAACATAAAATCTAAAGGTACAACCTTTTAAAGAAATCAACTAAACGAATCTTTGTAATTTTTGGTTGCAAAATATAGCATGGCTTGGAATCACATTAAGCAACAATTACATATTCTATAACTGACAAAGATTCAAAAAGAATAAATGAGCTGAGTGAATGCACCAGATATAATATAAATCAGGCAGAAGAGGAACAATTCAAAAATGGAAGCAGAAGACCGCAAAATCTTTAAAATCAAGGAGGGGAAAAAGATTTTGATATTAGCAACTTTGAAAAATAAATATACTCACGGTCAGAGTAAGGAGTGATACAAGCTTCCATAGGTACAGCCCAAACTGCATCTGGATCATCATCAGAGCGGCAGAGGGGGGGATTTGTACCAGGTTCTCTTTCCATATAACAATCATTTGTTAAAGGTTTTTGCCAAATGACAGTTTGGTTCCTCTTTGCAGCTACTCTCCAACACATACGTCCCACAAGGGCACTCATCTCTCTCCATATCCGAAGATCTTCTTCGTCTTGTGCATAAGCTTCTGGAGATGAATAGGCAAAATAGCCTCCGGGTCTAAGTAACCGGTCTAGCTCAAGAAGAAGAATCCCATCCCTTTGAAGCCAATCAATCCTACAGCGAGAACAGTGAGCAAGTTCAAATGATCTGCTTGGGTAAGGGAGCCTTTTGGTCCCTAGAACACCAAGATATGCAGGAATTCCTCTTTCCAGGGCAAATTGGATTTGGTTTTGATGCACATCATTGGGTGCTAATGACATTGCTATAATATCAGAAGACAGAAGATATGCTCCAAAACTTGCAACACCGCAACCAACATCAAGAACTGTTCGTATTCCTCCTTCATTATTTAAATTGTTGTGTGAAAAGTTGAGCATCTGCAAATTCAGAATCATAGAGGTGTTATTGCTTCTACCATATGAGAAGGTCAAACATTTGAAGAATCCGTTGTGAACAGTGAAAGGAATGATGATACAAGAAGAAAACTCAGGCAGACAAACACATATGACCATTCTTTAGTAGATGATCAAGATCATTGCTCATGTATCAATATAGTTTCTTTTGAGCCGAAATCAGTAGGCAATGGTGGTCTTACATTTGCAATTGAAGCAATATACTTGTCAGCTCCATAGTGAAAATGGGTTCCTCCCCCTGGAAATACTATCTTTTCACCTTGTACAACCATCCAGTTCTGGTCAGACTTCTCATGTGCAAGGTGTGTATGGGGAATATTTGCCTTCCATACTTCATCTCTGCTTTGAGGCCACTTAATTGGGACCTGTAATTTCACATGAATTAAAAAGACTGTAAATATATGAGAAATATGATTATTACCATTGGTTTAACAATATACAGCAACAATGTCAGCTTATGAGAATCAGTACCTTGTATCCTGGAGGAGGAGGAATCAAGCAATTGTATCTCCTTTCAGGAGGAGGGCAGTGACGTTCATAGTGCTCCATCACAGACAAGTCCAGCTTTAATCTCATTTGGTATATTAAATGTCTGTCTAAGCAGGGAATCAATTCTGAATGACGATCATCACAAACCTTCAAAGTCATAAGCAGAGATATTATAAGACAAGGCAACTAACCAAGGGAAGAACTGCACGGAATTACAAGCTGAACAGTAAGGTACTAACTATAAAACTAACTGCAAAGGAAAAAGACAAAAGGACGGAGACCAGAGGGCTGCAAAGGTGCCTAGAAATGAGTCAGCCTAAAAGGAAACTTACAGGGAAAGTTTTTGGTACGATGTCTTCTCCTTCATCCTGTCCGAGTTTTGTTGAAGATTCATATTGCTTCCCATCAGTGTCATCATCTCCACCCAAGTAAGATGATCCAAGTTTTCTCAAAGATTTGCTACCATATCCTAGATCTGCAGCACCACGGCTTGACGATCCATAATATACATAAAGAAAACCAAGAAAGATCGCCACAGCACAGAGAGAGGCGATTAATCGCTTCTTTGGGCCTCCATCAGATCTTCCCCTCATCCTTCCTTAGTAATACGATTCTTCACAACAGTTTCCACTTGTGCTCTATATCGTCACAAAACAGATCTCCTAATCCTAGTCTATCTCACGTCAAACTTTATATTCAAAATAGATCTGTTTCGTTGCTAACATTAGTTTATTCAGTAGAATGAATAACACTGAAGAAAACTTATCAAACCTGTAAACAGACAAGTAAAGAAACAATCAGGTAACTCTTTTCAGCATGTGAGTTAAACACACAAGTTGCTTAAGTTACTTCTTCTAAGATCCTTTTAGAATAAAAAAATTGAAACTCAAGTTTAAAAGATCATATTACTATTACTTCAAATCATCAATTAATCGATAAAAGATGATGAAAGAGAGTAAGAGCAAAGCCAGCCACCAATGAACAAAGCAAGCTCAATTAGAAAATTGGACTAGAAAATTAAAAATAATACCAAAAATAGCAAGTGAATCCACTTATTAAACAACTAAGAAGCCCAAAAAGCCTCAACCTATACTATCTTCAAATCTGTCCAGCTCAAAATGGTGAATATTGTAATATACATGAAACAGTCAATATGTCAACCCCTTTTGTCTAATGACACTAAGGATACTTAATTGTTCTGGTGAAAGAGCATCAATCTATAACCTTTAGTTCAAAACATGGTCTTGCAGAAGGTTCAACAACAAAGTTCAAAAGCAAGTAGGAAACTTGTTTAACAATTCAGATCCATGTTAATAGTCAAAATATTAGGGTAAAAACTTATATTACATAAAACAAAAGGAAACGAGTATGCTAAATGATGCTAACTGCCGACACTTGTAACCAGTTGATTGACAACCAGGCAATGAAAAAGATTGATCCATCTTTTTCACTGAATTGAAACAGCTGGAATCATGAAAACGACAGCTACTTAGTCACTCTAATGAAATAAAGCAACAGATCTGATTCGAAAACTCAACTCAAATCCAAACTTTAGCATTAAGAAAATAAACTAAACCAAATTAAACCATCAAGAATCAAACTTTGATTCCAAAGGAAACAAAAACAGTAACATTCTGGTAGTAAAGATAAGAAATCGAGATTGACCCATTAAAACTACCACAAAAACAAGCAAAACACATAAGTCAGATCTCCATAAAAGAAACGAAAACAAAATTTCAGTGAAGACCCATCAATGTTCACAAAAGAAACAAACTTAAAAGGATCAAAGCCTTACCGGATTTCAATCAATAAAACGAAGGGAGCAAGAAAGTGGGATTGAGATCTAAGAAAAAGATACTATGGGTTATCTCCCTAAATGAAAGAACCAAAAACAAAGAAAGAAAAAGGGAGAAAAAGAGGGGAGAGGGAATTTAGACCTCGAAGTATCTAGTTGTATTTTTTTTTTCTTTTTTTTTCTGTTCTCTAATGCTATTTTCAGAGAGGAGGGGCTATTTTTAGAGAGGTAGTGTATGTATGAACTACAGGCCGGGAGATAAAGAGAGAGAAACAGTGTTACGTTCCAAGGTTGGTGTTCAAAGAATCTATGTTTGGATCTATGATTTATCGGGTCACGATTGGATTTGTACGAAATGCAAAATTGATTCTTTTTTATTTAAATTGATTAATGTTAGTGTCGGCTGTCGTGTTTGGAAATCATAAAAATCAGAAGTAAATTTTGGTCTCTTTAATGTTTTTTTAGTTAAGTGATTAGAAGTTGGATATCTATTTTAGATTGGAATAGTATAAATGAAAAAGAAAATTGTGAGAGTTTATTTTAGTTATATTGGAATTAGATCTTAGGGTTTAATTATTCTTTGAAAAGGTGTACAGTTTTGAAATTTAAGTTATAAGGTATTTTAGATGATTTTTTATTTTTACTTAATAAAAGTATCAAACGGTTTCTTATTTAGACAGATAATTTGGAAGTGATCGAAATTTTGTATAACAATGAAATGGTAGATTCAAGAATCATTGCGATTAAGAAGATTAAACGGATTATGAGAATTACAGGACAATGAAAGATAAGATTTATTCCTAAAGAATATAATCTAATTATTAATTATCTAGTCAAGTCAAGCTTAACATGGAGGTCAAGATTGTAGATTTTTTATGTCGCACCGATGAGGTCTTGAAGTTTCTTCAATAAGATAAAATTAATAGTGTTTTTGCCTAATTTAATAATTTATTAAAAATTCAATACAAAATCGATTCAACCATTTTTTTAGCATTATTCAATTGACTAATATATGTTATTTGGGGGGTTCAACTAGTCTGATGCCTCTCTTTGATTGTTTTTAGATCTGATTCAAACAATCATGAGTCTAAGTTTCTATACATTACATACGATTGGAATTAATCCCTTTACTTTTTTTTAAAGAATTTAATCATTCTACTTTTTATATTTAAAAGTTCGCTTTCAATTATGTATAATCACGTAACATTTTAATCAAAAAATTTATATATTAATTATTTAAACTAATTAATAACATTATAAAAATAAAGAGACCAAATTATATTAGGAATTAAAATATAAGAATTAAACCTTAAATTTAAACACAATAGAAAAGTAAAAAAAGCACTATCATAATGAAATTAGATATTATTTGATAAACTAAAATATTAAAAAAATTAAGTATTGAATTTAAGTTATAAAATTTGTTTCATATATTATTTAAAATTAAATATGAAATGAAATTAATTTATTTAATAAATAATAATTTCGAAACTTTTAAATGTAAAATGATCAAAAAAATAATGATAAAAGAATAAAAATAATTTAAAAGTATCACATTAAATGATAAGCAACCCCTATTTACTTATTATTTTCAATTTTTTTTATTGAAAATTTTATGATTTGTTTATTAAGTTTGGATTGTCAATCATGTTTTAAAAAAATTAGATCACTGAAAATATAAATTTTAAGCTGATTTAATTTTTTTAATGAGTTATCAAATAAAACCTTATATAAATTTTAATCCAAACTCAAAACTCATATTAACTATCAAATATTAGAAACTCTAAAACCAAAAAATTTAAAAGAAAATTAAATTAAAATAAATGATGTTATTATTTAAAATTATTTTATTTGAGTTTCTAGAAAATGTTTTTTTAATAATAAAATTAATCATAAGTACTAAAATATTAAAATGCATAGATTGTGACAGCCACAAGTATTATGTAACAAATAAAATTATAAAAAATTTGATATAATAATAAATGAGACTTTGAAATAGTAAAATAAAATATTTAAAATTATAAGTCTTAATTCAAATCTAATTATGTGTGTATTTTTTTTTATATAATCATTATTATAAAACAAAGAGAAATATAAAATGAACAAGAGAGAAGAATATAAAAAAAAAAGAAGGATAATTCAACTTTCACATTCGATATATAAAAAAACTAGATACGCCCTCTATTTATAGGGTTTCAATCACCATAAGTTATAGAACTCTAATAAATATAATTAAAGTACCCTATAAATTTTTAAGGGTTACAAGAAAATGAATTCTTGAGGGGTTATGAGAGCTCTCCATTTTACAACACTCCTCTTGTAATTCTTGGGAGTAACAAGAAAATTTTTAGGATATCCAGTTTACAACACTCCCCTTGGATATCCATCAATGAAAAATGTGCCTAGTTAAAAATCTTATTACAAAAATCATATGGGATAAAAACCTAATGAAAGAAAAAGAGTATACAATCTCCTATTACAAGTTGTCTCATTAAAAACTTTTACTAGAAAATCCAGTGGGATAAAATATTGGTTAAAAGAATAAAGTTCAACGTGTTTTTAACTCCCCCTATTGGAATCATCACATTACATTTTTGAGTCAATGCATTCCAATCTTTTATAGTATTTGAAACGCTGAATTTGACAACGCCTTGATAATAATATATGCTAAATTATCACTAGAATGAATGTGTTGAACTTTCTATCACCTTCCTTCTCAAGATTGTTTGTGAAGAATAATTTTTGTGAAATATGTTTCGTTTTGTCACCTTTAATGTAACCACCTTTCGATTGAGTTATACATGTATTATCTTCGTATAAGATAATTGATACCTTTTCCTGTAAAGGCAAATTACATATCTCCTGGATATGTTGGATCAATAAATTTAGCCAAACACACTCTCAACTTGCCTCATGCATTGCAATTATTTTTGCATGGTCTGAAGAGCTGAAAAGTAATGTCTGCATAGATGACTAATAGAGATTTTGAATCATTTGAATAAAATAACCCCATATCGATTGTCTCTCTAAGATATCTAAATACATGTTTAATTTCATTCCAATGTCGACGTGTTGGAGAAGAACTAAATCTTGCTAACAATTTCATAGTGAAAACTCTATCAGGTATTGGGTTGCTTGCAAGATAGATCAATGCCCCTATGACATTTAGATATGATACTTCAAGGCCAAGAAACTTTTCATCATTCTCATAAGAACGAAATTGATCTTTATTCATATCTAACGATCGTACAACCATTGGGGGTAGTCAATGGATGTGTTTTATCCATGTAAAATGTCTTTAAAATCTTTTTTGTATAAGTTGACTGGTGAACATGAATTCCATCTTTTAAATATTCGAATTTGGAAGCCAAGATAAAACTATTTTTTCCAATATATTTCATTTCAAATTCATTCTTTAGAAAATTTACTGCATGTTAAAGCTCTTCAAAAGTTCCAACAATATTTAGATGATCAACATAAACAACAATTATCACAAAATCTAATCCATAACTTTTTATACAAACACATGGACAAATTGAATCATTTTTATAACATTCTTTCAACAAATATTCACTAAGACGATTGTACCACATACGTCAAGATTGTTTTAATCCATATAAACTTTTCTTTAATTTGATCGAGCAATTTTCCCGAGAAACTTCTAGGATTTTAAATCCTTCAGGGATTTCCCTATAAATTTAACTATTAAGTGTACCATATAAATAGTATGTAACAACATTCATTAAATGCATATCAAGTTTTTCACGTACTGCCAAACTAATAAGATATTTAAATGTGATTGCATCCACCATAGGAGAATATATCTCTTCGTAATCAATGTTGGACCTTTGTGAAAACCCTTTGTGCTACAAGTCGTACTTTATATCTTACGAATTCATTTTTCTCATTTTGTGTTCACACAAATACCTATTTATATCCTACTGACTTTACATCTCTAGGTGTTTGAACTACAAATCCAAAAACCTCATGTTTAGAAAGTGAATTCAATTATGCTTGAATTGTGTCTTTCCATTTTGGCCAATGTAATCTATTTCTATATTCATCAATAGATTTAGGCTTAGGATCAACATTATAAGAAAAATTTTTGTCAACACTATATATTTTTTTGTTCCATTTTTTCTGAAGTAACATAACTTATCGAGATATCTCAATTATCACTATTTTCAGGTACCTAAACCTCTTCTAGGGGTTTCTATTAATTATATATTTGGCCTCTTCTTGGGAACTTGCCTCCACAATGTGACTATCTTGAATATTTGTTCTGTAATAGCCCGATTTTCAGTGGTATCGAAAACAGTGATTTCGGGACCACAACTCCGACGAGTCGAGTCATAAGTGTTAATTATTTAATATTTTCGATGTCATTAAAGGCATATTAAATTTTGGTTAAGAGATTTTATTGTTTAAATAGTTAATTAAGTAAAAAAGATTAAATTGTAAAAAGTATAAAAGTTGAATTATATAGATTAAATGCTGATTAAAAAGAAAATGAAAGTATTGAATGATAAATAACCTATAAAGAATATGGGTGGACGATTAAGGACTAGAAATTTGATGAAAATTGAAGAATTATGAGGAGGGTAAAATGGTAATTAAGTATTTAAGTTAATTAAAGTAAATTTAGAAGAAAAGAAGCCATTCTCTTCATCTTCTTCAATCAAACATATTGGAAACCCTAAAAGAAAGAGAATTTACACAACCAAACTAGGTTCTTTGATTTGGTGAGTGAAACCTCACCCGTTTTTAGTAATTTCTATGTTTCTGAGTTCGTATTAACTTAATCTAGCTAACCCAAGGACTAATTCTTAAATCTGTCAAAAGTTACAAATTTCACCATGGTTGAATATGCTTATTCTTGAAATTTTTTAATAGATTTGTATGCTTGATGATTAGAATTAAAACTCTTGTGAAGTGACTTTTTATGAGATTAAGGTTTGAGGACTAGATTGTGAAAATGGTGAAAATGCATGTCCTTGATGTGAGATAATTGTATGTAGATGTTTGGTGAATATTCATGAATATTCGGCTGCCATAATTTGAGTTGTAGAAAGATTATTTTGCATGTTATGTACTTAAAGGACTAAATTGAATAAAGGTGAAAGTATAGGGGTAATTTCATAAATTTTCCAAAAAGGACATGAATACAAGAAAATATCTAAATTTCATGATTTAATATGGAAAAATTAATGATTTGTTGATTTATATCACGAGCGAGCGACTAATCGAGGAAAAGGGAAAGTTACAGAATAATCATTGGAGTTTTCTTTTTGCTACAAAATTGTCCGGTAAGTTCGCGTACTTTATTCTACTTGTTAAATGCTAACCTTACTTGTTTGGTTTTATTCTTGATGATGGATCGTGATGGAAGACGCGAAAGGAATAGCATACTAGCTCGTTAGAGCATATTGGCTCGTAAGAGCAATACTAGATCACAAGGAATTATTTCATTGGAAGACCCGAAATGGTTATTGACTATTAAAGACGGAAGGAACGGTAATGCTAGTTCACATTCACTTTATCATTTTTATGGTTATTCGTAAGTTAACTATACAACGAACTTACTAAGCTCTGTAAGCTTATCTGTGTGTTGTCTCTATTTTGTAGATTCGTTTTATTGTTGGAGAACAGATCCTCAAGAAGAATCATACTATCCCGGAAGCTCGTTTGGTAGTCTTTCATATCACCTGACTTATATGGCATATAGTAAGATCTGCGAACTTGATATGATTTGTTGTAAAACTCTAGAAGGTTTTCAAAATGTTTGCCTTAATTGAATTATGACTTGTGATGAACCGTTGTAACAATGTTTTGAGTCATTTTGGGATGAATATCATATTGCATCTATATCTATGAAATGTTTTGTTATAGTAGTTTCAATACTTAGAAGAATTGTGTGCATTTTATGGAAATATGCTTACTTGTTTCAGTAGTTCTCTAACATGTATCGGTGGAAGTACAAAGTAGGAGAGAGGTTAGATTTCGTCTTGTGTTGTTTCAGTAGTAGAATTTGATGTATCGATAGTTCTAAACGTACAAGTATCTGTAGAACGTCTACTTGTATCGATAGAAGTTGCAGGATAAAACTTCCTAACTCTCTAGAGTTTTTAGTATCGGTTGAAGCATGTCAAGTATTGGTAGGAAGTACACTTGTATCGATAGAATCATTTCAAGTATTGGTAGAAGTCTGTTACTATTTTAACACTGTTTACTGACTTGACTACTACCGATACTTGTTGGTCTCCCAGAAATGTGGAAATGACCACTTTTAACCCCTATTTGAAATGCATTGATCTCTTATACATGTTTTATGATGTGTATATAAAAAAATGCTTCGTTAAAATGTGAATAAAGAAGAAAATTTAAAGTTAATCTAAGATTTTCGAATGAAGGAACCTTGGGACCCTAGCAGGCGATAGCAACGGGTTTTAGGTGTTACATGTTCCTTTCCTTTTACAAGGATTTTTATCTTTGGAATCGACTAGTCTTCCACACTTCAAGCATGGATTATTTTCTTTTGCATTACTGTTTGCCCTATTGGGACATCAATTTATATTAGAACATTTTCAACTGATTTGTGAGATTTTGTAAAATTCTCTTTAGGTTAGTAAATGAATATGATAATTTATTTATAAAATGAATTATTTAATGAACTTCAGGTTCACATTACTTTGCATAAGGATTTTAGATATTAATAATTCATTCCAAGTATTTTCTTCATCTAGCTTTTTATTGTCTCTCCCTAATGTTGGAAAAACTATCCCATAATAATTGACAACTTATGTCATAAGTAAATCTCCGATTAATATCTCAAAATATTTAATAATAAAAGGAGATTTATATCAATGTACATTTCCAACCTCCTATGAGAATTCACTCATCTTTGTGCGTTGTGGTGGAGCAATTTGAACATATACAACACATCAAAAAATTCTAAGATTAGAAATATTTGGCTCCTAAACAAAAACCACTTGTAATGCGGAGTATTTATTATAACTTGCTAGCCTAATGCGCACAAGTGCTATTGCATACAAAATAGCATATCCTCAAGCTGTAACAGGGAGTTTTGTTCTCATAATTAATGATTTAGCTATTAGTTGGAGGCGCTTTGATAAACTATTTATCTAAATATTTTGTGTGTGAACATAAGCTACAATATGTTCAATTTTTATCCCAAATAATCTAAAAACTTGGGACGTAAACTCACCAACATTAGCAAGATGAATTGTTTTAATTACATAATCTAAAATTAATTATTTAAACAAGCAATCTTGCAAACGATAGGTAACAAGTTGATAACACATATGTGATTACTTTGTAGTTGCATCTACCAAAATCATATAATATCAAAATCATGCTCATGTTGGATGAATGGGCCCACATTCATATAAAAAATGCAATACATTAAATCTCAACTTTAGCTATTGAGTTTCTAATAATCAATTTTCGTTGAGAACAAACAACACATGAGAATTCTTTTAAATTAAAGAATCTTCTAGTTCTTTAATGAATGTCCTTATGAATTCTCAATTAATTGTTGTATCATATATGATCCAAGATGATCTAATCAATTATGCCAACACCAGTTAACGCTTTTTCACTATCTCATGTGTTAATCTTATAAATATAATGTATTCATTCGAGGAATATTTATAATACAAATGCATGATGTCTTATGTCATTTTCGTACATGATTTTAATGTAAAACACATAAAAATTTCCTTCAATATACGTATATATATCTTCTCGATCTAAAATAATAATATTCTGTTCTACAATATCTTGCATCACAAAAAGGTGCAACATTAGCTTTTCATGAGATTTTACAATATGATGTAAAACCTTTATGAATGCGTAACTTATTTTAAATAATATGCATTTTTGCAATTCTTTTCAACATGGATGATAAAAGTTTCAAATCCTTAAACATTTTATTTATTCATATAAAAGAAAATACATATTTGTGTAAATAATAAGTATAAATAAAATATATATTAAACATAACAAAGAATAAATTCATGTTACTACTTAATCACTTTAACAAGCATGCGGTTAGATAATTTATATATATCATAATACAATAAAATACAAAATATTATAAGATCATAATAAGATATTAAAATTGCAGCAATAAATGTTTAAAATTAAAATTTTTTAACCTCTATCTCTTACGGCATTATTTCAATTAAATTTTTATTATCATGCATTATGGAGTGTTTTTTACAAGATTTTGTAAAATTTAATGTTTTAGACATACTACAAGCATGTACATGAAGCATTCATATTTATCATAATGTTTATTAGCTTAATCTATTTTTAGCCTTATACTTTTCCACAACTAATAGGATTATAATGTCAATATAAATTGTGACAATTGATAATTTCATTGTCGTTCATTTTATTTTGTATCCATTATGACATTTACTTCTGAAAATGTCTAAACCAATGAGAGGTTCATAATGTCATTAACTCAACAAAAGAAATATAATTTCTATAAAATTATGTGCAATATTCGCTTTAGGGAATATATCAAAATTTTCAAATATCCAAATTGATTTCATTGATCAAAAGTGATCAAATGTGATAAATCAAATGTGTCAAATAATCTTTGAGTATCACATAAATATTTTTGTTCTCTTTGAAGGGTTATTTGGAAAACTTTAATGATTTTCTTATTTAAATTTATCATACCACTTTATAGGAGAGAAAAATAAAACACCCTAAACCCGACCTAGATGTTATGGCCGAATCTAGAGGAATTACATTAGTTTATTTAAAAACTTTTGTTCTAATCAAACTTAATTGTGCATTTTGAAAACGTAAAACTTGACAAAACTCTCACAAACGTTCAAAAAAGCTTAAGTTTGAAAACATTTATTTCAACTCCCAAAATTTAATTCAAATTCGTTTGTTTCGAAAACACCAATTTTGAGCAAATCTTTTCCGGTTACTGCTAACATTTGTTAAAACCTATTTATTTATTTATAGAAAAACACTTACAGGTTTACTTAATTTTCAATGGAAATTTTTTTAGAGTTTTAATTTTGAAAATGAGAATCCAATTTGTTAATCCATGTGACTTCGCAGTTTTATGTTTGAAAACAACAAAAAATGACAAAGAAAATGAAAACAAAAACACAGCCTACAAACATATTACAGATCCAAAAGTCCAAAAAAAATACTAACATAAATCACCAGATTCAATTAGAGGAGAAAGCAATCCGAGATCCTACGTGTCTTCCGATCCTAAGTCAAAGGTTCACCTGAAATGTATAAAACACACAAGTAGCTAGAAGCCCAATGTGTGACCCGACTCACAACCAGAATTTACTTATGGGTTTTGCATATACAATAATCAAATTGTAATTTTGTATCATATTACATATCAGAGCATATCATAAAACGTATCGGAGCTCATCATATATCAAAATGTGTCATAGCATATCTTTTGATATTTCATATCGTATTAGATTTCACACAAATCATATATTATCATATCATAATGTATCATAACATAAGATATCATATCGAATCACAACATAACATATCATATCATACCATGTCCTACCCCCATCCGCTACACACCATCTCCGTCCAACCAATCACACCATATAGGACTACAAGAGTCCATCCATCTAATCACACCAATAAGTGGCAGTGGGCCATTCGTATAAAATCACTTGAGCTGCCATACATAAATTTGTGGTCTAACTGCCATAATTGTAGGTAAAGCTACCATATAACACATCCTCCATCATATCATAATCCGCCTCAATGCATATACAAAATCACATTAACATACACACATATCATATAGGTTGTATAGCATGCATACATAAACAAATATTATACGGAGCGTAACACATCACATAACTTATACAAATCATATCATATCATATTGCTTATGCTAACAACTATTTTACTTATAAGTGTCATGCACGTTTTTATACGTAATTATACATTTAGAATTATCGAACCACAAATCGTACATAAAATTTTCACCTACCTTAACCATAGCACGTACTAACACATCTTGACAGATGTCACGTTTTGAGTCTTATTTAAGCTTGGACCCCACGGATGGTTTAATTATGCATTTCTAGGTTAAACGGACTAAGTGGAAAATTTTCGAAAATGGACCCACATGACCCAGCAATGCAAGTTTGTCTGGTCTCACACAACTTGACATACTATCTCACACATGCTCGTGTGGCCCACACGATTTAGCACACAGCCTAGCACATAGTTATGTGACACACACGATCTACCCGACTTGCCCGTGTAATCGTACACACCCGTGCGCACCTACACAGCCCACACATGACCAATCACACGACCTTATGGTGCTCACAATCAGCCTCATGGCCAGCTACATGGTCATGTGACGGATAATAATCACGAAAATAGCCTTTGTTTTCTCAAATTTTTTGAGTTTTAAACAACGTTTTGGGTTAGAATCATACACCTGATGTTATTTCTGATCATCCACACAAAAACATATTTGGAATCCTATAAACAATCATTAAAACTGATTGATTAACGAGTGACTATCAACATCGAAAACTTTAAGTTCAACGCTAACAAAATTTAACATAACAACCCTAAAATTGATCTTCCATCCTCTTACCAAGAAATTAACAGCCCCAAAGTCATTCTTAATTTTCCAAGAAAACAAGGAGCGCCAAACGATTATCTTCTAATAGCATAAAATTAAAAAAAACCAACATTAATCTCAAGAAATTTTCAACAAACTACACCTAATTAACCCAACTGCAAATAATTCTCACACTTACTGAATCCATCGCGACTTCAAAATAGACAACAAAGGAACACAAAATAAATGGCAAAATCACAATGAGAGAAAAAAGAAAGAAAAATCAAAATCACAATGAGAGAAAAAAGAAAGAAAAATAGAGTTTTTAGTGGAATAGGATAGAAATTGGGAAAATACATGCAAAAGATGAGCAAAGAAATATCCCAATAGAAATAAAAACAAAATGTAAGAAAAAATTAAAGAAAGCAAAAAGAATGTGAACAAAAGTGGGGAATGGAAGAGAGGAACGTGAGAGTGAGAGAGAAATTTTTGGATAATTTTCAAAACCACCTACATTCCCACTAAATCCCACTACTAACCACCTATCAAATTCCCTTAGAGTCTAAAACGAAAATAATTTACACCTTGTACACATAGGAATTCAAACACATAACCAAAAGGTATACATATTGATCGCGTTATAAACGTCACAGTAATTATGTGCAAGCCGACACTGTCGATGCAAGTATAATAGACATGTGAATCTATCGGATATCGATCCCACGAGGATGGTGTTCTTGTTGTTAAGATTGTCGAAGCAAATGGAACTAAAATGAGGAAAATTGTTAGAAATAATGTCAATGCAATTAAGTCAAAATGCACAAAGATTAGAATTAAATCTATCAACGCAAATACTATAAACTGTAACATAAAATAGTCAAGGCAATTTAATAGAAAAATGAATTGAATATTTGAAGATGTTTTAAGAATGCAAATTCAAAAAATTAAAAGAAGTAGATCAAGTGTAAAGAAATAGGGGGGTCCTTGACTTAACAAGTTGTCAGACACTAAATGTGACTACAAGGTAATTGGTAGATAAATTGTCGCCGCAATTAAGTTCTAGTGAAATCTCATTGCTATCAACTTCTCTGTTTAGCAAAGACCCAAGCACTCACAATTACCACACCTTCCAGTGCTGGTAATGCCTTGCACTTGAGAACAAGTGACCAAAATTCCTTCCTGCCTCAAGCAACTTCCGTTGTCTTGCTTGTTAATCTAACTTTGCCATCGCACCTTTCAGTGATTGTGACTACAATCGAACTTCCGTGGTCAAAACAGTTAAATCCAAAGATAAACAAATGAGAAGAATTTAGTAGAAATCAAAATAGATCTAATATTAATAAGTATTTCCATACACAATTAAGTCAACAGAATTTATCAATATTCAAGAGGAATTAAAGAATAAATTGAAGCATGATATTCCTAGTCTACTAGAATCCTTCCATAATTGCTCCTCTTGCATCGCACTCAGGCACTCCTCGTCAGAAGTAGTTACCTCCTCATCACATCAGATCACCCTCCTAGGAAGTTAAGTTTCTATGGCAGCTTAATTTAAAAGAGAATCAGAAAATGTAGAGTTAATTTCTTCACAAGCTTGATGATGGTCTTCTCTCTCTTCCCTCTATTTATAATCACTAGAAGGTACAAATTTCTTCCCCTTCTCAGATCTAATTCTCTTTTGCAATTGTACAAGTTGGTTATTCTTAGCTGTATACTCATGCAGATCTGGTTTGTGCATTAGGTAGTTGCAAGTTACCGCGACATTGCTGGACGCAAATTAAGATTTTTATTTGCTGTGACGACTTGGCATTCTCTTGCGTTGGTGCTTCTGGATATGTTAGCAGCATAAAGTCCCTAGTGTAATGTAGAAATATTCATGTGGTAACATATTTGGCTATAATTCTTCACCAAACTTGTGGCGACAACTCTGAATGCTTTCCTGCTCCGATCTTCTAAGGTGGATTCCTGCGCTGACAATTTTAGATGTAAAACTGATGCTGAATACAGCGGCATTAGTAGCACAAATGAGATAAAATGAAAGAAAGTAAGACCATATAACATTGATTTAGAAAATGCAAATACTAAGTATAAAATGTTGAAAATGAATGCTAAATGTAATACAAAGGAAACAAAGTATACACTAATCAGAGAGATTTTAATGGTCATTTCTAATGCCATCACACACCCAAACTTGAGTTTTTACTTGTCCTTAAGTAAATAAAAGCTAGCAAAGTCATATCAAAATTCCTGTCACTGCAATAATTATTCTAGCAACTTAAATTCTCTGAGATCCTAATATATAAATTACATTCATATGATAGAATATTGTGCTGACAATTTATAGGCATGAATAATCAAAACTGCAACTTCACTAATGCTAGCATCATGCTTGAAATCTTAAATCTTCTTAACCAATACATCATTTACTGTCATTTATATATATATATATATTCTTTTTATCAACTTTTCTTTCTTTGTCTCTTTTATTATACGACTAAGAGATGTCATTGTATTACTATAATCTTGTTTTAGGCAGTAACGATGGGGTGCAACAAACCCCTAGAAAGCATGTAATTGCGCCGACACACACTCTTGCAGTGACAACCTTTGGCTAGTTAATTTTTCTAACTCTTACAGTGGAGTGTTTCCCTTTGTTAAGTCACAATACACCCACATTGGAGTGTCATTATATACACACCTGCAAATGATAAGTTAATTCAAGATTCAAATAATGATACTACTCATTTATTACTAATGCAATTTCAATTATTCATCCAAAAATAGAAGGATACAACATTCAATCACATTCATCCAATTCATACATTATCATCTCACATAATTCAAGAATTAAACATCAAATGAAAATTTGTGGTCACTTTTTTCATAACTTTGCATACTTTTATTAAACTAAAAAGACAAATAAATTCCTAAACTTGTGGGTGCAATTGCATTTGCATTTCATACATATTTCTCCCCTCAAACTTAGTGTCTGTATTTTCCCCAATACACTGACAATGTTATACAAAATATATGGAAATACAACTACAATGTAAAATGCGTTAACAAATAAAATACAGAGACAAGTAAAATGTAATGACAACTAAATGAAATGTATGCAACTAAACTAAGTACTAAAAAATAAAAAAAACTAACTCAGTGTGTTGCAGCCAAAGATGTGGTTGCTTTGGACTTCTTCTTTCCGGGTTGCTCCTCTTTGCGCTGCTTCTTGTCCTTGCGTTTGTGCTTTTTTTTCTTTGAGTCAACGAGTATGGTGGATTGCTCCTCCATGATTGGTTGGATATTGGCTTCAACGACAGTAAGTGGTGCCTCATAGGGCACAATAGCCAAAGGATTACATTCCTCATTGCTGGATGTTACAACCTTCCCTGGCTCACTCCAAATGGTGCCAGGTTTTTAACAGAAGCACCCATACTAGCATGTGCGGTGACAAATTCCTCCAATAAATTTGTCAGTACAAACTTTTCTTCATTTTCATTTTCCTTTTCTTCTCTTCCATCTTCTTCTCTTTTACCTTCTTCCTTTTCAGCACCTACAGAGGTAATAGTCGTGTGCTCTTCTTCTGCAGTAACAGCTTCTCTTTCTGCCATATTGGCCCTTAAATTGTTTAAAAATTCATCCTCAAAGAGTTGACAATATTGCAGAGACAGTCCTTCACATCCCTAGAATGCATTTCCTGATCCTCATCATTAGAAATGTGGACAATTTAGGGAGAGTGGACAGACTGAGTTTTCCCTTCTGAAGTAGCATGCTTAGTGGATGGTGTTACCTCCCTGATGATAGGTGGAAACACAGGGAATTTTGGTAAGGGATGTTTGCTATATCTAAAAGAGAGAAAGACAGTAAAGATTTTACAGAAAAAAATTGAAAGTTGAAGAAAAGCAAGATTATAGCAACAATGCAGTTGTGAGTGTGAAGACATAGTCGACACAAATAGGGTATTTTATAGAAAATGAAGGTGACGAGGTGTGGTGATTGTTGTTGTCGTGAGAGTACATTGTGCTTGCAGCTAATAAATGTTAGGACACGGATCGTACTTTTTCAGATCGATCCAACTACTGGAGATTAGGGTGAATAAACCAGTGTGATTCTTTCATGAAATGCTTCGATGAGTCAGTAATTGGATGTGTCGACAAATCATGCTTTCATTTGTGTCGACAAAAAGAAGAACTTTTATTCCTACAGAAAACTAAAGCAATGAATTAAATAAAAATAAAAGACAAAAAGTAAATAGAAAAATTACAATGACATTTTAAGAAAATGTTAGTAGGTTAATGGTCTCGTTTTGTTTCTTAATGTCTGGGCTGAAGTAGTGCTTTAATCGTTGGCCATTCACTTTGAATTGATGCCCATCGTTCAAATCTTTGATTGTCACCACACCATGTGGAAATGCTTCGACAACTTCAAAAGAGTCTGACCATCTAGAGTGCAATTTTCCTGGATTTAATTTTAAATTTGAGTTAAATAAAAGCACTAATTGACCTGTGGAAAATTATCACCGCAAAATGATGTTGTCATGCCATCTCTTAGTTTTTTTCCTTGTAAATGACAACATTTTCATAAGCATTGCATCTAATTTCTTCTAGTTCTGAAATGTCCAACAATCTTTTTTGCCCAGCAGCATCATGGTCCGTGTTCACTTGCTTGATTGCCCACATGACCTTATGTTCAAGTTCGACGGGGAAGTGACAGGATTTACC
Organism: Kokia cookei; assembly: GCA_039519145.1. Lineage (NCBI taxonomy): Eukaryota > Viridiplantae > Streptophyta > Magnoliopsida > Malvales > Malvaceae > Kokia > Kokia cookei. The sequence goes on along the minus strand of CM076907.1, from coordinate 12,288,025 downwards.
AAACACTTACTGATATGGCGACATCCCTAACGGTGTTTTGTATGCAGTGCGAAGCGCCCACAATGCATTATTTAAACGCGAAGACCAATCTCGTCTAGATGGATTAACCACCTTCTCAAGAATAACTTTTATTTATCGATTGCATACTTCCATCTGTCCATTTGATTGCGGATGATATGTGGTTTTCATGCGATACTTCACACCATAATGTTTTAAAGCTGTCGTCACTTGGTTACAATGGAAATGAATGCCTTGATCACTTATTAAAACTCGAGGTGTTCCGAATCGTGTAAGGATATATGTGTGAAAGAACTTTAACACTATCTGAGCATCATCCTATGAAACAGCTATTGCTTCGATCCACTTTGAAACATAACCAACAGCGACCAAAATATACACATTTCCAAAAGAATTTGGAAATGGACCCATGAAGTCAATACCTTATACATCGAAAAGTTCAACCTCTATGATAGGCTATTGTAACATCTTGTTGCGTCGAGATATTGATTCGATGCACTGACATTTATCACAATGATGAGCAAAATTGTGGGTATCTCAAAACAATGTCGATCAGTAAAATCTTGACTAAAGGACCTTTACAGCAGTTCTAACACCACCAAAATTACCTCCATAATGAGTATCATTGCAATGCTTCAGGATAGATAGCATTTCTTCCTTAGGAACACAGCGACGGATAATATTGTCAGTGCATACCTTGAACATGTATGACTCGTTCCAATGGTACTTCGTAACATCTCGAAGAAATCTGACCTTCCTGTGACCAGTCGCATTCAGTGGTAGCTTCCACAGACTAAATAATTAACCACATCTTCATACCATAGAGATGCGTCAATAAAGAATAACTTCCCATCTGGAAATGCGTCGACAATTTATGATTTATTCCCACCTTCACTTTTAGATTCCAATCGAGACAAGTGGTTTGCTACCTGGTTATCCGATCCTTTCTATCTTTAATCTCAATATCAAATTCTTGTAACAATAAGATTTATCTAATCAACCTAGGTTTAGCATCTTTCTTGGCAAAAAGGTATCTCTAGGTAGAATGATCAGTATAAACTGTAATTTTTGCGCCGATAAGATACGAGCGGAACTTGTCAAATGCAAAAACTACTGCTAGCAATTCTTTCTCCGTAATTGTATAATTAACCTGTGCTTCAGTTAAAGTTTTTTTAGCATAATATATTGTATGAAATACCTTTTATTTGTGTTGTCCAAGTACAGTACCAACAACATAGTCGCTCGCATCACACATCATTTCGAACAGTTGAGACCAATCAGGTACGACGACAATAGGTGTCTGCACTAGCTACTACTTAATTGTAACAAATGCTTCCAAACAAGCATTATTGAACAAAAAATTTTATTTTGCTCCAGCAAGGAGCAGAGAGGTTTTGCTATTTTGAAGATATTTCGGATGAAACGTCAATAAAATCTAGCATGGCCGACAAAACTCCTTATTCCCTTTACATTGGCTGGTAGAGGTAGCTTTTCAATATTTTTACCTTTTCCTTGTCAACTTAAATGCCCTGACAGGAAATACGATGGCCAAGGACAATGCCCTCAATTGTCATTAAATGGTAGTTTTCCTAGTTAAGCACCAGATTGGTGTCCTCACATCGCTTCAACACTTTTGCTAAATTGTCAGTGCATTTATCAAAATTGTGACTATAAACAGAGAAATCATCCATAAATACCTCCAACAAATCCTCTATCATATCAGAGAAAATGGTCATCATGCACCTCTGGAATGTGGCTAGTGCATTGCATAAACCAAATGGCATTCGAAGGAAAGGAAAGGTTCCAAACAGGCAGGTAAAAGTTATCTTTGCTTGATCTTCCAGCGCGATTGTTATCTGGTTGTAACCAGAGTATCCATCGAGAAAACAGTAATAAGCCTTACCAGCGAGTCTATCTAACATTTGATTAATGAATGGAAGTGGGAAGTGATCTTTCTTTGTGGCAGCATTCAAGCGACGGTAATCTATGCACACTCGCTAACCTTTAGTAATACGAGTAGGGATTTCATTTTTATCATTGTTTACCACTGTGATGCCGCTATTCTTTGGCACACATTGGAATGGGCTCACCCATATATTGTCCGAAATTAGATAGATTATGCTTGCGTCCAGCCATTTGATGATTTCTTTCTTCACGACTTTCTTCATTTTTTCATTTAATCGACGTTGTTGTTCAATTAACTGTTTTCCCTTATTTTCCAACCTAATTTTATGCATGCAGAAAGAGGGAATAATGCCTTTGATATACGCAATACTCTAGGTTATGGCTCTCTTATGCTGCTTGAATATTCCAATTAGCTTCTCTTTTTGGCTTGCGTCGAGACTTGCGCTGACATTTACTAACAATGTATCATTGTCACCAAGGAAAACATATTTCAGATGCATTAACAATGGTTTCAACTTCAACATCGAAGCTTCTTTAACTGATGGCTTGAAAATAGGGATCATCCTATTCATTAAATCCAAAGATTCCATTTGCCAACTATGTTTGAGCTCACAAATATTAGCCTCAACCTTGTGGTCATATTCTGGTAGGACATTGTCTCCAAATGTCACTGCATATTCTTTTGTCATTGCTAAACTACGTTCATGAAATTCCTTCATAATTATCTCGTCTAGAACATTAATTTGGTGACATTATTCTTTACTCCTCGCAGGAGTTGCTTCGGAAACAATGAAGGTAACGTGTTTATCTTTATGTCGCATGATCAACTCACCGTTGAAAACATCTATAAGTGTGCATCCCTTTGCAAGAAATGGGCGTCCCAAAATAATGGGCACCTCCTTATCAGCTTCGTTATCAAGTATGATGAAATCTGCTGGGAACATAAACTTATCAACCTAAACAAGAACATCTTTAATCTGTCTTTCAGGTTGTGCAAAAGATCTGTTGGCAAGTTGTAATGTCACCGCAGTGGTCTTCATATAACCAATTCCTAATTTTCTGAATGTTGACAATGGCATAAGATTGATGCTAGCTCCTAGGTTACATAGATCCTTTCCTAAATAATTGTTTTCAATTGAGCATGGAATTGTGAAACTGCCAGGATCTTTCATTTTGGGTGGCATTTTATTTGCCAGTATAGGCGCTACACCCTTTTGTGAGCGCAATTGTCTCGATATCAGATAACTTTTTCTTCGTTGATAATAGCTCATTCATAAATTTTCTATAGCTGGGAATCTGCACAAGAGTGTTAACAAGAGGTATATTAATATCTAACTATTTCAAAGTAGATACAAATTTTTGATAGTCTTTGTCATGTTTTTCTCCTTGAATCGCTATAGAAATGGCAAAGGTATATTAACATTGGGCTGTTGTGATACACCCGGTTGTATTGACATTGGCAGTTACGTCGATAACTTCGAAGGTCGAATGGTAGGTGTAGGCGTGTTTACTAGTGGTTCTTCCTCACTTATTTCAACTGTTTCTTCTTCAGATACACTTGCATTAACAGGTGCTGTATTGGAGTTGCGGCTTTGTTCGACAATCTGCTTTCCACTTCACAAACTAATAGCCTTACAATACTCTTTTCCCTTCTGATTTGGATTTTTTGTGTTACTGGACAAAGCACCTGGTAGTTTTGTGCTCATATAAGCCAGCTGTCTTAGTTGTGCTTCCAACGCGCGGATGGAAGAAGAATTTCCTTGGACAATAGCTTCAGTTCTAGTAATATGCTCACGCATCAAAACTTCAAGAGCAACTAATGAATCTGATCTTGGTTGAGAATATTGTTGTTGCTATTGTTGATGCTGTCCTTGCATATTTGGTATTATAGTCTGTTATGGCTGCATGCGAGCATGTGGTTACATCTGATTCTGTGACTATATCTGATTAGGATGTGAATGTACTTGAGGATTATGATTGTAATTTTGTTGTTGATGATTGTAACTCCTTTGTCGAAAGTTCCCTTGATTTGAGGAATTTCCATATCTAAATGTAAATGTATTCTGATTTCCTCAAGGTTGTTGGGTCCTAGTTGAACTATTATACGAGTTAACATATGAATTCCTTCTAATGTTGTTGACATAGAATGCATTTTCAGCACGCTGTGGACAATCCTCATAACTATGGTTGTCTCCACAAATTTCACAAGAAAATGTCGGGACATCCATTTGCTAGGCTACTTGAATAGGGGCAACCTCACTCGTCCCCTTCATGTTCTTAATCATATTCGCCAATGAGGATACTTATGCACTTAGAGTTGAAATGGCATCTAACTCAATAACTCGAAGATTTGCTTTCACTTGAGCAGAACGAGAAATCGGGTACTGATAATCATTTTGCGCAATTCTCTCTATGATTCTCACGGCTTCATCATAAGTGAAATCTAACAAAGGACCGTTTGCAGATGCGTTGTTAAGATTTCTTGTATGCTCATTTAATCCATTGTAGAAGATTTCAATCTGCATCTCCTTTTGGATTTCGTGCATGGGACAACGTCTAAGCAAAGTTTTGTAATGCTCCCATGTAGTGTGCAAGTTTTCAACATCTAATTGATGGTACACCGTGATATCATTCCGCAGTCTCGCATTCATTGTGGGTGGATTGAATCGCAGAACGAACTGAGTTGTTAGCACATTCCATGAAGTAATAGATCCAACTGGTAAACTAAGAAACCATGTACGTGCCTTTCCTTGCAAAGAATAAGAAAACAACTGCATCTTTAAGGGGTCATCAAGAACACCATGTTGACTGAAAGAAGCACATATTAACAGAAAGGATTTGAGATGCTCCCTCGCATCTTCATGAGGTAAACCAGCATATTACCCATTCGAGTTTAACATCTGAAACATAATAGGTTTCAATTCAAAATTTCTAGTTTGTATTGCTGGTCTAACAACCGCTAGTTGCAGATCATCGAGCACAAGAACAACGAAATCTCTAATTGTCCTTTTTTGGATTTGCTCTTCTTACGACAGCTGTCTATTATTGACGTGTTGTAGCTACACTGGAGGAACAATGTTTTGTGGCAGCAATAGTGGAACATTGTTATTATTTCCAGCCATATTTTTTTGCTCTTGTTTCTTCCTCCGAATAGTTTTTTCAATTTCTGGATCGAAACTGACAATGTTGTTAGGATCTCCTTGTGGACATAAAATACCTAAAAAGAATTGAAAAGAATCAACAAAAGAAATAAAATAGATTAGTAATAAATAGAAGTCAGCAAAGTAAGAATAATTGTAACTACAAAAATAAACATTAAACAAACACCATCCCAGCCAACGGCGCCAAAACTTCATCGCGCTATAAATGTCACAGAATTAAATCTATCAATGCAAATACTATAAACAGTAACATAAAATGTCAAGGAAAATTAATAGAAAAATGAATTTAATAATTGAAGATGTTTTAAGAATGTAAATTCAAAAAATTAAAAGAAGTAGATGAAGTGTAAAGAAATGGGGAGTTCCCTAACTTAACAAGTTGGTAGACACTAAATGTGACTACAAGGTAACTGGTAGATAAATTGTCGTCGCAATTAAGTTCTAGTGAAATCTCACTGCTATCAACTTTTTCGATTAGCAAAGACCCGAGCACTCACAATTACCACACCTTCCAGTGTTGGTAATGCCTTGCACTTGAGAATAAGTGACCAGAATTCCTTCTTGCCTCAAGCAACTTTCGTTGTCTTGCTTGTTAATCTAACTTTTTCATCGCACCTTCCAGTGATTGTGACTGCAATCACACTTCTGTGGTCAAAACAATTAAATCCAAAGATAAATAGATGAGAAGAATTTAGTAGAAATCAAAATAGTCTAACATTAATAGGTATTTTCATACACAATTATGCCAACAGAATTTATCAACATTCAAGAGGAATTAAAGAAGAAATTGAAGCATGCTCTTCCTAGTCTACTAGAATCCTTCTGTAATTACTCCTCTTGCGTTGCACTTAGGCACTCCTCGTCAGAAGTAGTTACCTCCTCATCGCGTCAAATCACCCTCGGGAAGTTAAGCTTCCATGGCAGCTCACTTTAAAGGAGAATCATAAAATGTAGAGTTAATTTCTTCATGAGCTTGATGATGATCTTCTCTCTCTTCCCTATATTTATAATCATTAGAAGGTACAAATTTCTTCCCCTTCTCAGATCTAATTCTCTTTTGCAGCTATACAAGTTGGTTATTTCCAGATGTACACTCATACAAATCTGGTTTGTACATTAGGTAGTTGCAGGTTGTCACGAAATTGCTGGACGCAAATTAAGATTTTTATTTGCTGCGATAACTTGACATTCTCTTGCACTGGTGCTTCTGGATATGTTAGCAGTATAATGTAGAAATATTCATGTGGTAACATATTTGGCTGCAATTCTACACCAACCCTGTGGCGACAACTCTGAATGCTTTCCTGCTTTTAATCTTCTAAGGTGGATTCCTGCGCTGACAATTTTAGACACAAAACTGATGCTGAATGCAATGACATTAGTAGCACAAATGAAATAAAATGAAAGAAAATAAAACCATACAACACTAATTTAGAAAATGCAAATACTAAGTATAAAATGCTGAAAATGAATACTAAATGTAATGCAAAGGAAACAAAGAATACACTAATCAGAGAGATTTTAATTGTAATTTCTAATGCCATCACATATGCTTAACCACTGAACCATTAAGCTCACCATTGACATCAGTTGAATGGAAATAACTTATAAACCAAATGTTCAAATAAAAGGGTTTAGGCAAAAATAACAAAAATTCAATAAATAAAATTCGAACCTAAAACTTCGCTGACACAAACATAACACTTAACCACTGTACCAGATCAATTCAATTAACATAATTTCACAAATCTTAACTTAAAAATCCGAACATGACCACTCTAGGCTTCACTAATCCAATTTTTTCTAACCCAATTTTCGGAGGGTGTAACAACTCTCCATTCCTTTAAAGAATTGTCCTCGAAATTCCTATTGTCACAACACACACTTAACCATAAAATACGAAATTTCTCATTCCAAGTTTATCACCACGCTATCGCTAAGCAAATTTGATTTCAATGTAAACCCAAACAATAAACCACTGACGATATGATCCCAAAGTCTCAGAAACTCTAATGTCAATCAAACATTTGAGTACCAAAAAATACTTAATCAATGCAAGATACAATTTAAGTTGTAATTGTATTGCTACCAGATGCGTCTCAGTCCTCTTGATGCCTAGTGTTACAAACTTGTCTTGAATTACCTCTTTGAACTGAATCTTGCACACGACTAAGAGATGGTCATTACCAATCCTTGACAATACGCACATCAGATTCACATCTAAAACATGCTCCCAATCTTCACACCACTCACCCAGATGATGCCTACCACCGAAAACACAAATCAAAACCTGACCTACACTTACAACTGCCTCAACCCACTAAGGCATAACTATTCTGACTTGTTTTTCCTAGATCACGGATTCAAGTCAACAGGATCAGAACTCTTCTTAATTCACACTTACTCTTTCTATTTTCCTCACTCATGAAACACTTAATCTTTTCCGTTAACTCGGTCTCAATCAACCAAAGTCACGTTGTCACAAACCCTTGACTCAGATATAGATTGGACCTCAGCGACCATTTGCAGATCTCCACAGTATCGCTAATTTTCAAAGTAGGCACGCTGCCCGTAGAATAGGACTTGACGTACCATTCGACAACGTCCGTCATGTCCCCGTGCACCACAAACACATATTGTAGAAACTCATCTTACTTTGCTATCATTAAGAAGTCCTAAAGTTTAGATCAAGTTTATGTTTAAACCCTAAGTCTAAAGTTTAGTTGATATACTTATCTTAAGGTAAAGATGTCTTATTTTACAGTCTTAAAATTTAACAATCTTAGTGAAGTACTAAAGTATAGTTAACAAAAGTATTTCATACTTACTTGGATTGGCGTCGGAGTCTCAGATTCACATTTTCAAAACTTTAAATTTTTTGGTGAAATTCACTCATATCATATTTCAAAAATATTTCTTAAAAATCAGAAATTTCAAAACACATTGTGCATAAAATTTTAAACCCAAAAACCATAGCTCGCGTTTTGCAACCTAACTATGATACCACTAAATGTAACACCGCAAACCTGACCTAAATGTTATGACCAAATTTGGAGGAATTACTTTAGTTTATTTAAAAACTTTTGTTTTAATCAAACTTAGTTGTGTGTTTCGAAAATGTATAACTTGGTAGAACTCTCACAAACGTTCAGAACAGCTTAAGTCTGAAAACACTTATTTCAAATCTCGAAATTTAATTCAAATTCTTTTATTTCGAAAATACCAATTTTGAGCAATTTTTTTCGGTAACTGCTAACATTTGTTAAAAAATATTTATTTATTTACAAAAAAAAATAACTTAAGGGTTTACTTATTCTGCAGCGGAAAATTTTTCAGAGTTTTAATTTTTAAAACTGGAATCCAATTTGTTAATTAGTGTGATTTCATAGTTTTACGTTCGAAAATAGTAAAAATCGACGAACAAAACTAAAACACAGTCGAAAAACCCATTATAGGCCCCAAAGTCTAGAAAAATTACTAACGTAAATCACCATATTCAATTAGTGGAGGAATCAATTTGAGCTCCCACATGTCGTCCGGTTCTAAGTTAAAGGTTTACCTAAAACATATTAAACAAACAAGTGAGCTAGAAGCTCGGTATGGGACCTGACTCACAACCAGAATTTACTTATGGGCTTTGCATATACAATAATCAAATCGTAATTTCATATCATATTACATATCAAAGCATATCATAAAACGTAACAGAGCTCATCATATATCAGAATGTGTCATAGCATATCTTTTGATATTTCATCTCGTATCAGATTTCATAAAGAACATATCTTATCATATCATAACATATCATAATATAAGATATCATATCATGTCCTATCCGTATTCACTACACACCATCTCCGTCCAGCCAATCACACCATATAGGACTACAAGAGTCCATCCATCCAATCACACCAATATATGGTGGTGTGCCACTCATATAATTGTGGTCTAGTTGCCATAATTATAGTAAAATTGTCATATAACACTTTCTCCATCATATCATAACTCGCCCCAATGCATATGCAAAATCACATTAACGTACATACATATCATATAGTTGTATAATGTGCATACATAAATAGATATTATACGAAGCATAACACATCACATAACTTATACAAAACATAACATATCATATTGCTTATGCTAATCGTTATTTTACTTACATTTGTCATGCATATATTTATACATAATTATACCTTCAGAGTTATCAAACTACAGATCGTACATAAGTTTTTCACCTATCTTAACAATAACAAATACTAACACATCTTAACAGATGTCACGTTTCGAGTCTTATTGAAGCCGAACGGACCCCAAGGATGTTCTAATTACGTATTTCTAGGTCAAACGAGCCTAAGTTGAAATTTTGAAATATAGGCTCGCACGGTCGTGTAGCCCACAGAACCAAACTAGCTAGCCCGTGTGGCCCACAAGGTCTAACACACGGCCTCACAAATGCCCGTATGGCCCACATAATCTGGCACATGACTTATGTAATACCCAAAACCTGAAACTGTTGTTAATTAAGGTTCCGATATTCGTTTGATCTTATATAGCATTTATTCCCCACGTTTCTATTTCGTTTAATCATATTTTAATAGAGGAATACAAAGTACACAACATGAATCATGAATTGAATGTCAACATAACTCGAAAGGGGTAAAAATATTATTTTCACATTTTTGCAGACTTCTACCGATACTTGGGAAAGTTCTACTAGTACAAGTGAAACTTCTACCAAAACAAGTCATACTTCTACCGATACTAAAAACTCTAGAGAGCTAAGAAGTCCTACCCTGTAACTTTTATCGGTACAAGCATCCTATCTACCGATACTAGTATACACAGAACTATCGAAACTTACTATGCAACTACCGATACAACCCAAGTCAGTAAATAACCTCTCTCCTACCTTGTACTTTTCTACCGATACATGCATGAGTTCTACCAAAACAAGTATACAAAAATCAATAAATAAAGCATAAACTACAAGTTTATCAAACATTCATTACTTCACAAGTTCAAAGAAGTATACAAATACATTATACATGGTTTCCAAGACCTTGCATACAACGCATATAATATGTTTATCACATTTAACTAACATATCAACTTGTTCAACATTTATCTAGAATTCACAAACAAAGATTCATTCATTCATACAAGTAGTACAAGTCTATTCATCCTAGTACATGCTATATAACTGAGTGATGTAAATACTATCGAACGAGCTCCCAGGATAGTGTGATGTTTTCAAGATGATCCAATCTTCAAGTCAAAAAATGAAATCTATAAAACAAAAACAATTTCATTAGTAAGTGTCATAGCTTAATAAATTTGAAAAGTTTATGAATTTACCAAATAACATGTGGTAAATAACTCTATAAATCTGACGAGCCAGAACAGGACTGAACTTCAATGATTGTTATTTGTTTTACTCCCTATTGACTCAGAGGACATGATGCTCATTTTACTCCCTATTGACCCAAAGGTTATCCTGTTACTAGTATACGATGTTATTCTTAACCATCAATATTGTATATTTGTTCCTTATTATGCTACTTACACTAAGCTGACAAGAATATGCAATCAGGCATAAATCTCAACCATTATACGGCCTGTAATCCATTCTTGGATTCTGTTCACCTTATAGTGACTCACGATGCCGTAGAGAATCCGCAACAAATGCAGGAATCTCGATCATCGAACCATTAACTTTGGTACAAAACCGAGAAATTCTTCTTTTGTCGTTCTATCTTTCACATACTCAATTTGGCGTACCAATCATCAACAACCATAAAGAAAGCAGTTATAAGTAGTTACAAGTAATAATTTAACATTAAAATTTTACCAGACTGGATTGCAGTTGTGGTTAAACTCCAAGGACTATTACGTTAATTTTCCTTTCCCGCGATATGTGGCACGATCGTAGTCTACATCCACAAATCATTTAATTCTCACATTAAATCACTTAATAAGATCATTTAACATAATGTTGTCCTTTTAGAAAAATTACAATTTTACCCCTAATACTTTCCTTTTATTCAATCTAGTCCTTTCAACACAAAACATGTAAAATACTCATTGTTCTCTAAACACTCTCTAATTGAATGCTCATAGTTCTCATACAAGTCTCTACAAGAAATTTATTTATACTAAATACACAATCTCATCACTTTTACATTTTAGTCCTTAATCTTTAATTTCATCAAAAATTACTTTACAAAAATATCTAACCCAAGCATCAAGCATTCAAATCTATCAAAGCTTTCAAGAGCAAACATTTCCAACAATGACAAGTTTTATCACATTTGACAGATTCACAAATTGGTCCCTAGATTAGCTAGACTAAGCTAATACGAACTCGAAAACATAAAAATTACTAAAAATGATCAAGGTTTCCTTATCCAAATCAGGCACACAAGTTCAACGATGCAAACTCTAATCCTTCTCTTGTTTTACCGTGAAGAAGATGAAGTTTGGGTGAAAATACCCTTTTTTCTTCTTAAATTTTATATTTATACTAAATGGCATAATTGTAAATTTAACAACTTTCATGATTAACTTTCTTAATCGTCTTTTAACTCTAATTAATCCTATTTATAAGTTAATATTAGTCATGAAAATCCACTCACTAAAGTCTCTTTGGTTAATTTACTCATTTAGTCCTTCAAATCTCTTAACTCAAATTTTACACCTTTTACAATTTAATCCTTTCTACTCAATCAACTATCTAAACAATAAAATTTCTCAAATAAAATTTAACACGAGGATATTGGCATCATAAATATTAAATAAATAATACTTATGACTCGACTCGTCGGAGTTGTGGTCCCGAAACCACTATTTTTGATACCATTAAAAATCAGGTTGTTACAACTTAACTCACGACAACGAGACACACGGTCTACCCGACTTGCCCGTGTGCATGCACAACGCCTACCGCCCACACACGGTCAACCATACAATCATGTGATGCACACGGCCAACCACATGGTCGTGTGACGGAGAATAATCATGAAAACAACCTTTATTTTCCTAGATTTTTCGAGTTCTAAATGACGTTTTAGATTAGAATCACACACCTGATGTTATTTCTGATCATCCACACAACACACTCGGAATCCTACAAATAATCATTAAAACGGATCGATTAACAAGAGACTATCAACACCAAAAACTTGAACTTCAACGCTAACAAAATTTAACACAACCCCAAAACTGATCTTTCATCCCCTTACCACGAAATTAACAGCTCCAAAGTCGTTCTTAATTTGCCAAGAAAATAAGGAGCGTCAAACGATTATATCCTTGCAGCACAAAATTAACAGAACAGACATTAATCTCACATCAAACTATGCCTAAGTAACTGAAGTCCATATAATTCTCACACTTACCGAATCCATCACGAGTTCACAATAGAAAACAAAGGAACGCAGAATAAATGGCAGAATCATAATGAAAGAAAACAAGAAAAATAGTGCTTTGAATGGAACATGATAGAAATTGGGATAATACACACAAAAGAGGAGTAAAGAATTATCCCAGAAGAAAGAAAAACAAAACGTGGGAAGAAACAAAAAGATAATGAACAAAAATGGGGAATGGAAGAGAGGAACGTAAGAGTGAGAAGTGAGAAATTGTTGGATAAATTTCAAAACCACTCGCATTCCCACTAAATCCCACCTATCAAATTCCATCAGAGGTCAAAACAAAAATAATTTTTATTTTGCACACACAAGAATTCAAACACGGGACCAAAAGATATACAGAAACTTAACCACTAAACCACTAAGCTAATTGTTGACATTAGTTGAACGAAAATAAGTTATAAACCAGATGCTCAAATATAGTGGTTTAGGCAAAAATAGCAAAAGTTGAAGAAATAGGATTTGAACCAAAAACATCTCACACACTAACACAACACTTAACCACTAAGCCAAATCAATTCACTTAACCTAATTTCACAAATCTTAACTCAAAAATCCAAATGTGACCACTCTAGGTTTCACTAACCCAATTTCTTTTAACCCGATTTTCGAGGTGTGACAAAAAATTATAATCCCCATCCTAGCCCATCAAAGACCATGCCCATAACCAAAATTATAACTTTACTCTTTTTAAGATTGATTATGTAATGTTACATTCACTTTAGGGAATGAATCATATCTAATGATGATTATGTAATGTTACATTCACTTTAGGGAATGAAGCATATCTAATGATAATTTTTTTCATTATCATAATTTTCTTTCAAAATTAATCCATAATTTTAAAGAATCTTTTACATGCTTTCTTAGTGAGGCTATAAGAAAAAAAAATCATGATTAATATCATTAAATAGTTCTCAAGCATGTAAAGATTTGAACTCCAAACTAATCATTGCATATAATACACATTTACAATAGATAAGAAGATATAAGAACAATCATATATTTTAATCAAAATTAAAAGTAAATTAACCAATTCTATAAAAGTAAAAAAAAAAACATATACCTCCATGTAGACAACCCAACAATTAAACTCAAGAAGGGATTGATAAATTCATAGAGATGCAAATAGAGAATTATATAAAATTAACTTCTTAATAGAAATTGAATCAAATTTTGAAAAAAAAAATTGATTAGACTTACTTAAGTAATTGTGGATGAGAAGTAGAAACTATGAGCATTCTTTGTAGTAAAGAAAAAATGATCACCCCAAGAAAATCTTAGGTAGACACTCACGATTTTTTATCCAAACAATTAAATTTCAAATGCTTAGAATCCATATTTTTTTTGACACAAACTAAGAACCTATTACTCTTGAATAAAATCATGTTAATGATGTATTATAAAACAAAGAGAAATATAGAATGAACAAAAAAAATATAAAAATAAAAGGATAATTCAACTTTCACTTGAGATATATAAAAAAACCTATACATGCCTTCTATTTATAGGGCCTCAACCACCATAGGTTACAAAATTCTAATAAATATAATTAAGGTACCCTATAAATTTTTAGGGGTTACAAGGGTTACAAGAAAATGAATTCTTGAGGGGTTATGGGAGCTATATGGACATCCATTTTACAACACCCCTAAAATAATATAATTTACTTTGTAAAAAATTGATATTTTAGTCATTATCTAGCTTGTTGTTGTAAGAAATCAACAAGAAAGGAAATAAGAAGGAGAAGGTGGTAGGGGGTTTAAAATGATTCACCCTTATAAGGAGATGAGCTATAAGTGGAGAAGATGAGAGAGAGAAGTAATGGAGAGCTCTCATCGTGGGAAAGTTAAGAAATGGGTATGATGGTTAAAGAGTGGAAAAGAGGAAGAACCCTAAAAAACCCATTACCCTAATCTTAAAATTTGTATAAACAATCAACCTTCTCTATAACAATCTCATTTGTCTATCCATATTTTGCCTGTTATAGAAATGTGACTGTTATGCACATATAACATGTTGTTATAGTTATAATCATTTTTGAATTTTTATCAAATAAAGAAAATGAGAATTATATTCAAAAAAGGAAAGAAAGTGATAATCAAATCAACAAAATTAAAATATATATAACAGGTGTATGCATTATTGTTTTTATGCGTATTTTATTTTACATTTTTTTTCACATGTTTAATTATAAAGTTCATATATCTAACAAGTTCAATTAATCAACATGAGTTATCAAATTAAATTAATTAATTTATCATGAGCTACTAAATTCAAGTAATCAATTTATACGTTTATTATATTCCAAATTCATAGTAGAATATTTAATTAGGGAACTTAATAATTTCTTGAATTGATATCTTGAATTTCACTCATTGAAGATTACTTTCATTTAATGAAATATGGTTAATAAATTTCTTCACATGAAATATAATAATTTTATTGAAATAATATTTTAATTAAGATCATTTTTATTTAATAAATGATAATTAATAGGGTTGCTTATATGAAATAACTGTAATTTTACATAAAAATGTAGATCATATGTTGTTATGGATAATTAATTTAATAAAGTACGTACTTCATAACTATAAACGTTGCTATTATAAATGAAAAACTATTATAGAAAGTTAAAATACAACATAAAATTCGGTTATTCTAAAAACTTAGTTGTTATAGCGAGTGGTTGTTATAGAAAGAGCTGAGTATATATAGTGATCCTTGGTGGGACCCACGTCATGGCCAAGACATTTATGTATAACAATTGCCCCCTATCTAAGGGAATGTTATAAAGTGACCTTGTGTGAAATGAAAATCTACTTGCATTTCTTTTTACAAAAACTATGTTGATTTATAAGTATTTGGAATTATGTCGACATCGTAGGCATTGAAATTGTTCATAAGTATTTAAATTGTGCTAACGTTGAAGGTAAAGCAAATGTTCAAATTAATCTTTCCCCGAAGGCAATAGAAACCATTCAACACTATGTTTATGTAACAAGGTAAGCTACCATTCGATAAATGAACCCTTAGTAGAAGGATTTTTCCAAGTTCACTAATTTGAAACCTTTTAATGACTAGGTTTAGCTTTTATAATCACTATATTTTAAGTAGGCAAAATAAAGTTACTTTCGCTTAAGGTTTTCTACCTTAAACCTTAAGTAAACCCATACAATGATGAGAAATAAATGATAAAGAATGAATACCTCTCAAAGATTAATTTGCAGCAATATAGTCCACTCGAATGATTTTGCAAAACTTGAAAGATTGAAAGTAATAACTACCCAAGTGTGTGTATGAGAAACTATGAGAAATACAATGAAAAGATTGGAATTATGCATAACAGACTTTGTAAACTTGTTTCTTGTTTTCTTTTGAGTGTCCTTGAAATTTACGATACCCTCTTGATGATTTGTAGCCATTTGAAGTGGTTAGAGGGAAATTTGAGTCGTTGGGGATATTAATTCGAGCATTAAATGCAATTGTCGAGGTATAAGTATCAGTACCTTAGTCTTTGAGGTTTGATTTCCTTCCGTTGAGCTTGTAAGTACTGCACCAAAAATGGAGTGAGTCTAATACCTTTTTAGTTGGGGTTTGGAACCCTAAAACTCTAGAAGCCATTTTGGGACTTGGGGTCCAAACCCTACAAGGCATTAGGTCCGGTACCCCTGTGGCAAAAAGCTCACTACCAACTTGGGAATCGGTTCTTTTGCCAAAAGGGTCCACTACCCTTGTGGCAAAAAAAGCCTATTGTTAACTGATTGCCTCTCCCCTACCCTCGCAATAAGGGAGAGAAATCAACACTAAAACAACAAGAAAATAATCAAAATATATACTAACATGCGGTATCTGCAAATGTGACAGGTCAATTGTAATATTTTTGTACAATGGGATATAGGAGTACTTCGAGGATCGAACCTACAAGAGTCAACGATTAAGTTGATTCTAGCTAATAACATGCAAATAAAGAGTTTAAAGGACTACTTGCTGAATAACATAGTACGACAACCCATAACATTAAGAGTTTTCAAACTAATCCACCAATCAAACAACTAAATGACTAAATTGTAAACTATGCAAAAACTATGAAATTAACCAAATAATAATGAATGATGGTTGGTTGACTTCGATGTGGTTGATTAATCATTGGATTAGGGAGAAAAAAATGCCTAAACTCATAAAATGGTTCAAATTTACCTCTCGATCTCAGTTTTACCAAGTTAGACAAATTTGTCCGATTTATCTCTCGACCTCACCCGACTAACCCGAGACTAAATAATTGGTGTCCAATAAGATTACCTCTTAGTCTCACCCTTAGGGTCGTCAATACTAATTTTTTATGTCCATTCAATTTAGTCTAATTAATTGCAAATTAGTCCCTCACCCAAAAGATTAATGTCACCACATCTCCATCAACCAACCCCCTCTAGGGTTTAGTTACCCATACTAAAAACTATGCTAACAAACATGAAGGAAGAAAACATGGCAACCATTAACATAAAGTTTAACAAGAAAATGAAAGTTTAGATTTTTAACCTAGAAAACTTAAAAGAAAAGTAAAGACAAGTATCTAACAACCAAATAATAAACAAAAAAAACTCTAAAAATGAAGTTTCTAACAAATGAAAATAAAGGAAACTAAAATAGGATTAATATAAAGAGTTAAATGTCATTACAACTAAAGAAGAGGTACTAAAGGTGCAAATAACCTAGCTACAGTAATAACTAACTTAACTATCTTCTAAAATGGAAATAACAAGAAGGAAATACAAAGAAAATGAAGCTACAACTATGGAAGAAAATAAAAAATGTAAAACCCTAAAAGATGAAGAGAAAACCTAAGAGAAAACTACACTAAACTAACCTCTTTCTCTCTCCTTAACTTGATTGTTTTAGGAGCAAATTTTGACCCACAATTGTTGATCAAAATGCCTATGAATGTGTCTTTCTGATTGGTGCTTCGGTTAGAAAAAGACTATCCTTGATGTCATTTTTGTCCCCTCACGATATCAGTATCACGATACACATGGTAGGATATCACGATATCATCGTCAGTCTTGAAATGGGGTACTCCTTTGCAAGTGGGTATCATGATACCCAAAGAGGATATTGCAATACCACTGTAGGTGGTCTTCATCTCAGGCTTGTTGAGGATATCGTGATTCCTTAACTTTGATATTGCGATACCCCTTCCTTTGGTGATGTTCTTGCTCGAATTCGGCCACCAACGCGTTTCTACAACACTCAATCAGTTGTTAGGGCCCCTAATGACACAATTGGCTAATTTGGGTCTTAAAAAGAATAAAAAGAGACATTCACACGTATTTAACTGGAAAAACTAAAACTAAACTAAACTACTAAAAAGACATTCAAATTGCTTGAAAATAAACTCATTAAGTGACACGATGAGCCTAATTTAACACATCGAATTACGACAAATCATTGACCTAGGTATCACACCTTTTTGGTTGGGTATTGCACCCTACTTAAAAATACTTAAAAAATTCATTAAAACAAATTTTCAAACTTTTAATTTAACTCTATGTTTTTAAAATGTTTTGGAAATAATTTCTTAAAATATAACTTATCAAATTTAATTAGGTGATTGCTAATTATATCAAAATATTAGAAAATTAAAGCTAACAATATAAAACGAGGAAAATAAAACTACCCACTTGAAGGAAAGAAAAATAAATAGGATGAATCTTAAATAAGTCCAACAGGTAAAAGAAAGATGGGTAGATACATCAACTGAATTGCAAAATGTTTAAAATAATTTACTCGGAAGCCCTAGAAGAATTATCACAATATCAGTAAATTTAGAGCTTGGTAAAATAAAGTATATGTATCGTTTTTTTTTAATTAGAGTTTTACGTTATTTTTAAAAATATTTAAGGGATTAAACCGATTTAATGAAAAGTTCATCTAGTTAGACGAGCTAGACAAATTTTCCTTATACGTGTCAGGAAAACTCTTTTAGTTGGACACACTTTCCTTTTAACTTGCAATTTGATTTTTTAATACAATTAATTTTTTATTTCATGTTGTTTTAAGCTTCTTTTTAATTCAACCAATCATTTAAAAAAAAAAGAAAACATTTACCATAAAAATATTAAATCCAATCAATAATATTTAGTATTTTTATGGTAAATGTTTTCTTTTTTCTTAAATGATTGGTTGAATAAACAATAAATTAATTTAGGCAACTTTATTAAATATAATTGATTGGATTTAGTATTTTTATGGTAAATATATTTTTTAAATTATTGATTAAATAAAAAAAACTTAAAACAACATGAAATAAAAAATGAGAAAAAAATCTGGAAAGAGCTCATCCAGCTGGACGAGCTTTTCTAAAAATTAATCTATTCCCTTAAATATTTTTAAAAATGGCACAAAATCATAATTTTTTTTAAAAACAACATATATGCCTTATTTTACTCGAACTCCTATAAATAACTTGAGGATTCTAATAAAAGATTTTCTTTTTTTAAAGTCTAAAGATAATTCAATTCCTGGAAAATACAATTTCGAATAAAAAACAAAGATTGTTTTATGATTTGATTTGGGTTTCATATTGGATTATTTTCAGTATTTTAAAGATTTTTTTTAAAATTTTCTGATATATATATTTTTTAAAAATTGACTATTTTTTAAGATTTTTTTTTAAATCTTATAATTCTTGTTGCATTTTTATGATTCAAAAGGTTAATTTTTTTTTTTTTTAAAAAGGCATCAGATTCTTATGGTTTTTTTGGTTTTTCCATAGTCTTATGATTTAAATTTTTTTTGCATAATTATAATTTTTAAAAAATATTTTATAACTCCAAAACAATTTAATTTTTCATTTTTTTAATATTATGACATTTTAAGATTTTTTTTAAATTTATTGTCAAATTAAATATTATCCGTGGCACATTATCATTCTGTCAAGGAATTAGTGACACTTAATGGATAAATGATCAAAATATTAAAAATTAATAAATTTCATGATTATTATGTAATTTTCCATACTTTCATGAAAAAAACAAAAAATTATTAATATTTAAGTGGTCCTGTAGTTGATCTTTTCATTTTAAAAAAAAAAAAATAGTTATGTTTATTTAAAATAGGATTAGGATTATTATTGATATGTTATTTTTGGTAAAATAAAGTATATATGTAGTTTTTTTTTTTAAAATTAGAGTTTATGCTATTTTTAAAAATATTTAGGGGAATAGGTTAATTTCTTGAAAAGCTCGTTCAGTTGGATGCACTTTTTTTTTTAAGTTGTAATTTTTTATTTTTTTTTAATATAATTAACTTTTTATTTCATGTTATTTTAAGCTTCTTTTTTATTCAACTAATCATTTAAGAAAAAAATATTTACTATAAAAATACTAAATCTAATCAATCATATTTATTAAATATTTTTATGGTAAATATTTTTTTTTATTTATGATTGATTGGATTTAGTGTGTTTATGATAAATATTTTTTCATTTATGAATGATTGGATTTAGTGTGTTTATAATAAATATTTTTTTCTTAAATAATTGATTGAATAAAAAAATTTAAAATAACATGAAATAAAAAAAGAGAGTAAAATCTAGAAATGAAATCGACTTATTCTCTTAAATATTTTTTAAAATGGCACAAAACTTTTTTTTAAATAACTACATATAGGGAGATTGATTATTAAAACTATTTATACTATTAAATTAGTAGTATTTTTTATACTAGAAACTTTTTCTTGTATATTTAGTCATATATACTATATGAACATTTGTCTTTATTCATTAAACTGTTCTTTGTTCACGCTTAAAGACTGTCACGTGGACCAATAAAACATTAAAAAGATAATATTAATATATGAGAAAATATTTTGTATATTTTTCGTGGAATTTTTAAATTTTACAAATAAAATTAAGAATTGATAAGTATCTCATAAAAGTATATTAAAATATTTAAAAAATGATACATGTGACAATTTTTTTAAGACTTTTTGTAAAATAAAAAAATATATTATCAATGTATTAAATATTAATTTTTTATTTATACTTTAAAACATTTCCTTATTTTTTAAATTATATTTTCGACTTTTAACCTTACATAATTATTAAAAAGATATTCTTCTAAATAAAAAACAATTAATATTTTTATGCTAAATTTTAAGGTATAGGTAGATCTCAAACCACATGTAAGGTGTATGGCTATAAGAAGAAAATGTATCGTAGGTGACATTTACATAAGTTTTTAGTTAAATACATAAAAGGGTAAATTACAAAAATAATTATTTTTGTTTGTTTCATATTACATTTTAGTCACTTACGTTTGAAATATTACATTTTAGTCCCTTATGTTATCATTTTATTACGAAGTGGTCACTCTTTCGTTAAACTCAGTTATCTCTCTAACAGTAATCCTACGTGACAGACCAAATGAAATTTAAATATCAATTTGGATGTCCAACTGAGTTTTTTTCTTTTTCAGTTGTAATTAATTTAAAATTTTCAATTAAAATTTATTTATCCCAGTTAGACATCTAAGTTGACTTTTAAAATTTTTTTGGGTTATCACATAGAATTGCCATTAGGGAGGTAACGAAGCTTACAGCAGAATAATCATTTCGTAACAAAACAAAAATATAAGTGACTAAAACGTAATATTTCAAATATAAGTGATTAAAATATAATTCGAGACAAATAAAAATGACTATTTTTATAATTTAATCTTTGAATAATTAAAGAAAAAGAAAAAACAGAAAAAAGTATATATAAAATATTAATAAATAATATATTATAAAATAAGGTTAGCTGTTGATAAATAATGTCGGTGCTAATGGGATGATGTGTTGCTGAATTTATAAGGTAGCATCCCACCAACTTGGTCATCAATTCAACGAAAATAAAATAAAATAAAATCAATTGGTCCCACCAAAGGAGACAAAACACATGTAGAAGTCAATTAAAATCAACTCAAATTGCAAGTTGGAGCACTTTTTCTTTTTCTTTTTTTCTAAATCACAAAACTACAGCTAAGAATATCGTGGGCCATTCTGCATGTGAAATGTGAAACCACTTCAATTTTAATTAAATATAAAAGGAACGAAATTAAGTTTTAATTAAGAATATATTGTAGTCGGTAACATTATGGAAATTATAATATACAGTAATTGAATGAAAGTGTATTTATTAATATAGTAATTATATTTGTATTTATAAAAAATTGTAGTTCTCAAAATGTGTTTGTTTGGTAGAGTGTAATTACATTATAATTTTTCATGTCATATTTACTAGTACAAATTATAATTACATAATTACATAAATTATATTTTTAAAATATTAATTACTATAAAAAATTATTAGTATGATAAAATATTATTTTTATAAAAATAATTTAAATAAATTATTTTTAGGATTTGTAATATAATAAATTTTTTGTCATAATCATCCCAAATATTCACAAACATTCATGTTTATAATATAATTTGTATAACTTATATGAAAAAATTAAAATTAAATTTGAGTGCAATTACTTGTGTAATTATTTCAATTCTCATCTTTTTGAAAATTAAAAAATACAATTGAAATGCTTCGATTGCAACTAATTCAATAAAATCCACCGATTATAATAATTACCAACATATCACCTTTATATAATTATAAATAATTACACTTAAAATCAATTATTAAATAACTTTTCAAACACTTTTTAAATAATTGAATATATTATTTGTTTCTACCTATATGTGTTAAGAATTCTTTTATTTATTTTTTACTTTGCCCTTGTCTTGCCTTAATGAGATCGAGCGGTGCGATGCACCAGTGAAAATTCTGCAGCGTCATCATTGCAGATCAAATAATAATAATAATAATAAGGTAAATTACATTTAAGGTTACTAAAATTATTAATAATTTTATATTTTGATTATTTTAATTCAAAAAATTACAAAATTATAATAACTATTCGAAAGTTTTCATTTTAGTTATGAATTATTAAAATTATTGTTATATGGTCATCTTTTACCCGCACAATCAAAAGTTCTCATTCATTTCTCTTTTACAATTCACTTTTTAATGAAATAATATTGAACGTAACGGATTTGTGAATCAAAATCAAAATAACTTTTTTTTTCAATCTCTGACTTTCATTGTCGAATCGACTTGGATCTAAAATATATTTTTTACTTGTCAATGGGTACTGATTCACTGCACCGATCATCTAATTGTCTCTTGGAGTTCACCAGTTGGACTTTATAAAAAAAAAAAACTTAACATCCTGGTGGTATGAATAAAAACTTTCAAATAATTCAATGATAATTTTGTAACTTTTTGAAATTAAGCAATTAAAAAGTAAACTTACTAATAATTTTAGCGATCTTGGGTGTAGTTTATCCTAATAGTAATAAATTGAAAGGATGATATGTATCTATTTTTTATATATTTAAAATTTATTTTTATTTAGAACATAATTTAAAAGTTATCTAATAATTAGATTTGAGTGTAATTATTTGTAATTACACACTTATTACATGTTCGAGTAACTATTGTAACTATTCTCCAATTTTTAGGGGTAGTATAGAATTGTAATAATTAGTAGGTAATTACAAACAATTACACTTAAATTTAATTGCTTTCCTAGCATATCCATATATAATTTAAGTCTAAAAGGTTTTTTATACAATAATAATATTTTAATTTTATAATATATTTTTAAATTTTTAAATATAATTATATGTTATTTTATTAATTTTTTAAATAATTTGAAAATTTTATTTATTAAACATAATTTATATATTTAAGCCTATTAAAAATTAACTAAATTACATAGTATTTGTTATAAATTATTTATAATAAATTTAATAAGATTACATAATATTTATTATTAATTATTTATAGTTAGTTAAGGATAATGAGTATATGTTTGACGTCAACGAGAAAATAATTCAATAAATATGAAGTGTTAGAGTAATTAAATAAAATTACGTAAGATTTTTATTTTTCTCCTTAATTTTATTTATAAGCTTACTATCGAATACTTTTTTGGATTAACAATATATATATATATATATATATATACACGATGGTTCGATTTTAGGGTTTTTTTTGTGAAAAAAATAAAAATCAAAAGTTAAACATTAATTGTAATACATTGGTCCTATATCAATCTTAACCCTGTCCTTCTATAAAAAATTGTCTTAACAATTCTATATGCGATTTTATTCTCTTCTAGAAGAATATGTTGGATACTCCACTAACTTAGAAGTTTTAACAACAAATGAATTCTTCTTACCAAGGCAAAATTGGAAGTGTCTCGATCTCCATCTTGAATGATATTAATTGCTTTAAGAATATCAGTCTAAATTAATACTCTTTCAAATATTCGATCAAGAATGAGTTTCAATTCGTCTAGAATGTTCCAAAGTGAAGAACAATATAATTACCCAAATACCTAATAAAACCAATTATTCATCTCCCATTATGATCCCGCAAAAACCCTTCAGCTGCAACAAACGTATCCTCTACTCTAATCGAGCAATCTATGTTTATTCTTACCCAAGTATTAGTCAAAGGAACATGGGATTTTAGGTTTTGTTATTTGTGTAAAGAATATTTTCTCAAATATTATCGATATTTTGATAATAATTAATATCTTTTTAGTATTTAAAATTATTTTGATTTGTAATCACAATTTATATTATCGAATATAACATTAAAAATTACATTGTAATTACATTTTATGAGTCAAATACGTCTGAAAAAATCAATTTTTTTTATAATTATCATCTAATAATTATACTTTTATCTAATTAGTTTATGGTATCTAAACACATCCACTATTTACACTCTAATGTCACATAACATTGTCTGTGGGTGAAATAATATTGTAACGGACGAAGAGGATTTATGGGATGAAAGAATATTTGTTTTGAGTAATTTAAGATCACCGAAAACCTATTCAAATTCATAATACAAATTGACCAAATTCACAAATATAGAAACAACAAAAATCTATTTTCCAAAAAAACAACAACAAAATCTATTCAAAATCATAATACAAATTAACAAATTTCATTTGCAATATAATGCTGCTAATTCATTATTCGTTCAGGTCCAAAGGTTCGTATGAAATTTGAGATGGTTTAGGTAAAAATATTAAACCTGAAAAAATGGGCTTGGGCAAAAAGATTAGGCCCGTTTAAAATATAAGTTCAGCTCAGGCTTGAACATTTATGGCTCGAGCACGACCTAACCAGTTTTAAGTTTATGATACTTTATATTATGTTATTTTTATATATTGTATAATTTAGAACACATTAAAATATAAATCTATATTAAATATATAATACTACTCTAATGTAAACATTAAATTATGTTAATGTAAACATTAAATAATGTTAAGATGAATATATAAAAAATATTTAAAATAAAATAAATATTTTTAAAAAAATTTAAAAAATAATATGAAAAGATCTAAAATAAATTTGGGTTAATCTTTTACAAATATGAGCATGTTTGAATAAAATTTTAAATTCAAATTTTTTATCAGACCGAGCTGAATTTAGACAAGTATAAACTATGTTAATATCATACTTAAACATAACCTGAACCTGATCTTACCCATAATCACCTCTATCTTTAATATATAGCTAACAATAAAGTTGTCCCAAATGAAATTGGACGCTGAATTTAGATTTTAGGGTAGGGACATTAATTAAGAGAGAAATAAGTTTTTTTTTTTTAATTAGATCGGTGGTCAAACACCAATTCGATTGGTTAATTGAAAAGTATTAAAATTTTAGGAAAATAATAATAGAAAAAATAGTTTAACTATCGATTCAATTAATTTTTAGTTCGATTAAATCAATTCATATTGATTTACAAGTCAATCCTCTCAATTTCTTGTTTCAATAAGTAAAAAATATATAAAATTATTAAATATTAAAATAAAAAATTAAATTAAAATTGTTTTAAAAATTAATAATAATATGGGCGAGTCTAAAACAGACTTGATTAGTCTTTTGCAAAAATGGATGTGTTTGGACAAAATTTTAAATTTAGATTTCGGACCTAATTGGACTTGAGCAAACATAAAATATATAAATATAATACTTAAATTCTACCCGAATTCAACCCGATCCAGCTCATGAACACCTCTAGTAATAATAAATATATTACGGACATTATAATTTATCTTGTCATTTATTACATTTTATTATGATGTCATTATAAAATTATAGAAAATTATATTATATTTATTATTTATGTTTAATTAAACATAGACACTTTATAAAAATTATATTTATATAAATATCGTGGTTATGAATATAATTAACTATTTAATACTATATTAATTTAACTGAGTTTAGTCATATGCAAATTTTCGATAATATTTTTTATTATTAGTTTAATTTCGGGCGTAAGTGAATAATCGTCTAGATGAATGGGTCAACCCTATGGATTATGATTTTATTAATTTAAAACTGATTGCATTCCTTTAATTTTGTTATCATTATTTATTTAAATTATGTAACATGATGTATGATTGTGTTTAGAGGTGTTCATGGGTTAGATCAGATCTGGTTCGAGTCGGATTTAAGTATGATATTAATATATTTTATATTTGTTCAAATCCGATCCGACTTGAAATATGGACTTAAAATTTTGTCTAAACTTGCCTATATTTATAAAAGACTAATCCAAACTCATTTTAAGCCCGCCCATATTATTTTTTAAAATTAAAAAAAATATATTTATATTATATTATTTTAATTTAATAATTTTTATATTTTTTATTTATTAAAATTTTTTATATAATCATATTAACATTGTTTTAATTTTTACATTAGAATAGTATTATTTATTTAGTATAGATTTATTTTTTTAATGTGTTATAAATTACATAATATAAAGTATTATACTTAAAAAGCCTAACATATATTTTTAATAGGCCTATTTTTTTTACCCAAGACTAGTTTTGAGCTTAACATTTTTGCTTAAATTCTTTAAAATTTCAAGCGAATTTTTAGACCTGGACGAGTAGCTCGACGCATGAACAAGTTTAGTTGTATTATAAGGGAAATGAAATTTAATTTTTGGGTTCCAAAGTGGTCACGGACCGGTTAGTTATTTGAAGAGTAGTTAGTCGAACTAAATCTTACTTGTTAACTAACTAGTTTAGTTGTAATACAAAGTTGGTGGGGCATGTAATAATGATCTTGGGAATTAATGGGATGCATGAAATTCCATTGGGGAAAGGAAGTCGGTGGTAAGAAACAAACAAAAAATAAAAAAGAAGAAGAAGAAATGTCTGCAAAAATCTTTACTTCATTCTGCTTGGAAGAGAAAGGGTTAGCTGCTGGCATGCGATTTTGAGGTCCGACTGTTTCCAGCAAAAAACTGCTAAGGGAGACAAGCAAGGCAACAACAAGGAAGGGAAAGGAGCTCGCATAAAGCTAGGCCGGTGTGGAAATCTCGGTAAGTTCATTTCATTCGTCTTCCTCGTTAATTTGCGGTTTCCTTTCGGCTGGTACGTGTGTTAAATTGAATGAAAACTATGGTGATTTGGACTGTTGAGTGAGCTGTTGTAACATATGAATTCCATGCATGCTGACCCATTTTAGCTTGATATTATGAGCTGATTTGTTTGAGATTTTTGCTGCCAAGTATTCAAATTGAACTATTAGTGGCTGACCTTGCATTAAAAGGTGTCATCGTAATGAAGTTGAAGTTGAAAGTAGTTGTTTTTAAAGCAGCCGAATGGTGTGAGCATTGGGCTGATTTAATGCTGGAATTTATCACCTAAACAGTTAAATGTTGTGCTGGGAAAATGCTGAAAATAACGGTGTCCTTAAGCTGAAATTGAAGAATTTTAATGGCTGAAATTTTGGTGTTTTCGTGTCGTAATTCAGGTGTGAACTGATATGAATTATGTGGTTTTAAAGCATAAGTTAAAGTGAATTCAATGTTGTGATTAAGCTGTCCAAAGATGTGATAAGTTGCTGCTGCACATTGTTGATTATTACAGCATCTTAATTGTTGGAAAGTTAGAATAATGGCTGCTGATTATTTAAGGTTAATGTTTAAAATTTACCTTGTTGGTAGCATTAATTACTGC
This sequence comes from Kokia cookei, assembly GCA_039519145.1. NCBI lineage: Eukaryota > Viridiplantae > Streptophyta > Magnoliopsida > Malvales > Malvaceae > Kokia > Kokia cookei. Next base: position 12,260,407 of record CM076907.1, on the reverse strand, counting down.
CTGTTTATGCTGCCAGAATGTGGCATGGATGCTGTCCGAATTTTTATACCAAATAAGTATAATACACATTATTTAAAAACTAAACTCAAAATATGATATTATATACACCAAGCAAAACTCATAAACATTAAATAATTAAATTTATAAAATTAGTCTAAATCTAATTAAAATCTGTTTAAAAAATTTTGGATGTTGCTATGCATTGCGAGTTCCCTTTGTTTGGGATATATATATTTTATTTATCTTTTGACTTATTTGGTTTTTTTTTTCTTTCTGATGAATTATAAGGGAAGGACAACGCCCTAACAATAATGTGACTAGTGTAACTCGAATCTATATTACACCTTGAGCAATGAACACTCTTGACCATCAGGCCAACACATGAAATTCGACTCATTTGGTTCTTTAAGTTCTGAATACTCACTTTCTTTTGTTTTTGAAACATCATTATTTTTTGTTGGAATTTTTGAATATTAGTGGCTTGTAGAGACATACCTGAATATTGTGATTGTTTAAGATGTGGCATTGGCTACAAACTATACTAAGGCTTCGCTCCATAACTAAAATTTGGGTGATCCTTTCTGGGGTGGTTTTGGAGAATTTTCAACAGCACCAATTTTTACTGAAGAGTCGACTTGAAACATTAAGCATGCATCCACCGGATGGTAAAGAATCGCACAGATGCCACAGACCCTAGCTTGTGGCATCAATAATCTTCCTCTCTATACGAAGTAATAGGGACGAAGCTAAAAAAATGTTTTTTAAGAGGTCGAAATTTAATTGTAATTTTTATGATAGTAAAAATATAATTTTTAAAAAATTAAATAAAAATTTTATCAATTTTAGAGGAGGTTAAAGTGTAATTTTATTTTTACCAATTTAAATTTTAAAAATCTTTAAAAATTTAAATAAAAATTATTCAATTTTAAGAGGGGTCGAGATACCTACCAACCCTTGGATTCGCTCTTAAGAAGTAAGCTTTTGAAAAAATATGGATTAAGGGATTGTGTGATAATTCCATGTTGTAAATAGCTTGCATGCATATTTTTAAATTGCTCCCAATATTCAAAAAATTATTCATGCAATTAATGGCTTATCTAGAGAGTTTGGTAGAGGTCTCGACCTTCTAAAATGAAAAATTGATCATTTAGATTATTTAAAAATTTTAAAATTTTAAATTAATAAAAGTAAAATTATAATTTAATCTATTTAAAAATGATAATAATTTGATTTAAATTTTTAAAAATTATAAAAATATAGAATATTAAAATTCAAAATTAATTTCAATCTTTTAAAAAGAATTTTTAGCATCATCCCTGCATTCAATGATTCCAATACCTTTTTTCTGATGCCACAAATCTTCCTTTGGATCTCGGTAACTCAAGATGTTGGGAAAAACTTGTCAATAAATTATTGGGGCAAGCTTTCAAAGCATTGGATCGAGACACTGTGATTTGCATTAAAAGGCCCTTGGTTTTGGGCATTAATGATTCGACCCAAATCCCGTTAATACCCAATAGGCCTTCAGGCTTTCCCCAGACCGTCCTTATAAGGAAAAAAACAGGATAAAAGCTCATGAATCAGAGGACCCGTCCCTACGACTCTCAATTACGCCTTTAAGTACCTACAGATGTTGGAAAACAAAAATGCTATCTCAATAGTCTCAAACAATTCAATCAAAATCAAAGGATCAACCATTCTGGGGGTGGCAGAGTCTGAACTCTTAAAATGGAAATTTTTATATTTAGATCTTTTAAAATTTTTAAAATTTTAAATTAATAAAAATAAAATTACATTTTGACCCTTTTAAAATGATAAAAATTTTTGATTTAATTTTTTTAAAATTTTATTTTTACTATAATAAAAATTACAATTTAACTTCACCCCTAATTTTTTTTTTTTTGACTTCACACCTGCCACTTCTAGTCATTTCAAAATGAGAAAAGAAATTCAAAGGAAAAAAGCAGGTGATAATGTTCTAAGTTGACTTGCTTCTGTGTTTAATTCTAATTAATTTTAGACATAGACACTACTAATTTTGTTACTTTATTAGAAGATATTAAAATACAAGTTGAAAGATAAGTTATTAGGAAACATTTGGCATGAAATCAAAAAGTGACATATAAGACTTTTTAGAGTTTAAGATTAGTTTTATTTTAGTAGTTATTTTTATTTTTAATTTGTAAACATATCTTATTAGGAATAAGTGGTGAAACTAGGGGCTAATAGGGATTCCGACCTCTTAAAATGAAAATTTTTTTATTACTCTTTTAAAAATTTTAAAATTATGAATTAGTAAAAGTGAAATTGCACTTTGACTCTTCCCTAAAATTATAAAAATTTGATTTAATTTTTTAAAAATTATAAAGATATAATCTATTAAAATAGAGAAATTATATTTTTTTCTATCGTAAAAATTACAATTTAATTTTTCCTCTTAAAAGTTTTTCTGATTTCGGAGTTTAATTAATACTAGATTTATCTTTTTAATTAATTATGCAATATTAAAATTTATCTACAAGAATTAAATCGAAGTAAACATATTTTCTCCAATTTTTAAGGAGGGCAATAGTCGAACAAAGAAAAGAACGACTTCCATTGTTTGAGGGATTCTTTCTTTTCCGATTCTAAATTAATAATTTTTTTTAATTTTCCATTGTTATTCTTTTATTATGAGCAACTAAATTTCATTCTACCCAAGAGTCAACAAAAAGTCGATGTTTAAATTGTGAGATCTCAAATATTATTTTGTCCCTTTTGTAATGCCTTAAAAATTTTGATATGTCACGTGGTTTCTTTCGAGCTCAAATATTTAGAAATGATGAGCATATTTATGAAATGATCTAAATAAAAAAATTTTATGATAGGAATTTGATATTAGGAAGGAAATATGATAAAAATGATGAAATCATAAAGTATGAGGATTAACGTAGAAAATTGACCAAAAAGGAAAATATGAATTATGATTTATTAATTGACATGGAATGATTTGGAAAGGTATTTGGTGAGATGAAAATTACTTTTGAGATTAAATTAGAAAAAAATTGAATAGTATAGGGATTAAATTGTAAATTTTCATTTTTGATCGGAGAAGAGTTAAAGTGTAATTTTTACTACTTATGGAATGATATTTAAGATTTATAATGAATTATGGGCATGAATTGATCTAATTATCGAATTCTGAGAAGAAATCACTAAAAAGGACAAAAAGGTGCTAAATAGTAATTTTGCCTTAAAAGGATAATTTGGTCAATTCTCGAGAATTTTATGATGAAATAATATTTAAATATGATATTTGATATCCAAAATTATTTTGGACCGTTAGAATCTTGTATTAAAAATTTATGCCACAATTTGACAAAATTTGGACATTTAACACATGGATTTTGGCCTTAGGCCCATTAAAGCTTTAGGTTCATTTAACACAGTGTCGATATAAACTTAAAATACGGAAACGACTGTAAGATTTATGGAAATATTTTGTAAATACTTATCTTATGATTAATTGACTTCATTTGAAACCATATTGATAATATTGTAAATTTATATTTGTATGTTTGTCAAATGTGGTTTTGGATAAGTAAGGTCGATTATGTCAAATGATGTTAAAATTTTGATCATTGCCATGAAAATGACTTTGAGAAAGAACCTTGTAAGATATCTCCTTGTGGAGATGAAAATGAAAGCTTGAAAATCTTGTGTAGTGGTATAATTCCATGATTTAAATTATAGAATTATATTACAGTGCTTTATGCCATGAATATTGATGCTAAATTGTAATTTGATTTGATACATGATTTTATTGATATTCTAAAAATCGAGAAACAAGACTTTGGTATCTTAGATAAATAATTAGGATATGATTGGCAAGCTAATAAAAGGCTCCTGTTTTGTACTCCGATAATCCTATTACTAGTACTTTGGTACTCTTGTTCTTGGCACTTCGGTGTGATCCTGATTGGTCTTTGGACTCTTGCGCTTCATCACTCCTATTATTGTAGTTTCAAAAAACTCATCTTAGTATCCCTTTTTTTTTATATAGGCTTACTAAGGGTTGAACTTAAGCTGATTTTGGTAGATGCTATTAATGTCATTTTTAAATGCTTTATAACCCATTGTACAATGTCCAAATTTCCATTTAAAAAAGGTATCAATTGTAAAGAATGTAATGAAAAAGTAAGCCTTCAAGAAAGTGGTGTAATAAAACATCTACAAATTGTGGTCTAATTGAAACTCTTAATGTGTTATTAAGGAATGTTAATAATTGTGTAAGTTCTTAAGGATGAAAATTGAAATTGGAAGGTAAGATTCATAAATGGATCAAATAAGAGCACGAGGTTCGAAGAAAAGTTAAGATATGACCTAAAAGTACAAGTGGCACTCCATAAAAAAAAACTTCGAAAATTTAGTTGAAAAGACCAAAATCCTAGAGAAGATTAAACGCACAGAGCAGGAAAAGAAGCAGAAGGCTCCCAACTAAAGGGATTCAAGTTTAAACAACTCGAACGAAAGACCTATAAAAAGGGCTAGGTCGCAACCTGAATCCACTGAAGAACGTGCCTAAATGTTATCTCTTAAAAAATCACTCTAATACTAATAATTGAGTTTTAAAAATAAAATCCTATAAATCATTATCATTTCTATTTAGAAATCAAATCTTAAGTTCTTAGGAAAATATCAAAATTTAAAATAAATTACTGCAATGAAAAACTCATTTACTTAAATTTCGTAAAATCATAGAATTTAGATAATAGATGCCACTTTAAAATTCAAATAATCACTTAAAACAAAATCCAATGATTGAGGCTTATATCTTAACTTATTCAAAACATAATCAAATCACATAAATTCATGTAGAAATAAACTCAAGTAAATCATAATCCAAAACATCCCAAAATTAAAATTTAGATTCAAAATCCCAACAATAATAATCTAGATAAATCACGCTTATTATAATGTCTAATGCCATTATTTGCGAAAACATTTTCATTACTGAGAGTCCACTTCAAGAATCTGAATCCGAGCACTAATCACGAGAATTTCCTGAAACACATTAAATTAACGTGGGTGAGCTTTTGAAGTCTCAGTGTGAGATTTTCACTATAATCACATAAACACATATATAGCAATAAAAACATATAATATTCACATCAAATTCCACATATATAACATACTTTCACATTTTTCACATAACATTACGATTATAGATTTTATCACCGATGTTATGCATGATCATGTCAATGCACATTTTGAAATCGATACACGCTTTATAAAAATTCCTACCCATCTCCGCTACACACCAATATTAAGTGCCCCAAAAGTTGTCCATCCAAACATAGCCAGCTTTTGTGGACAAACCACCACATATTTACTGTAGAATGGTAACATTAGAATTTTGTGAATAAATCACCAAATATTTGTTGAAACGACCACTTAGTCAAATGATCAGTTTTGTGGACAAAACACCACATATTTGTCAATAATGGCCACAGTTTTGCAGATAAACTGCCACATAGTTTTTTGCAGTAAAACTGTCGCATATTTACCAATGATGGTCACATCTTCCTCCTTTCACAAATCCCACCCCATGCATGCGATATGGTCGTTGTAACACATGATTATCAATTATAACACTTTTAGGTTTTTCATGCTTACATATCACTTGTCATGGATTTAGCATGTATCATGCTCACATATCATATATAACGATTTCCACATTTTAGCATGTATTATGCTCACATATCACATAACACATAATTTCACTTAGGCATGCTTTAACATAAATATCATATATTAAAACATGGATCTCAATGTACACATATATGAATATCACACTTGAATATTAACAAATTGATCTAGCCATAATCACATAACATGAGATGAAATCACACATCATACGTTACATAACATTATCATAGATTGCATAACACTTATAATAGATCACATAACACATATCACGATTTTCACACCAATGATACTTAGATCACTTACTTGGTCTCTTTAACTCATTTTTGAGTTTTTCAACTCCACATGAGCACTTATGTAATCACACGTAATATTTATTTTATTTAATTAAAACACTTAAAGGATTTAAGGCATAAACTAGATCTCACACCTTTAAAACCGTTTGTTCCTTTGTTATAATCCTTAAGCACTTAGTTTCAATCGTGATCTAAACATAACCTTTTCGTGTTAGTCACGATCTATACGAATAATACACTTAATACGAAACCTTAGAATAGATCTAATGCTTACCATTTAATTTCCAATGTTCAGATTCGTACTCTCACGTAATCATTATTGGTTCCTCAGACGTTGATCATTTGGTCCTTCATCATGACACAAGATCGGTTTAGAATTTATCTTATTTTAGGAATAACACAAATAAAATCAAACTCAATAAGGCCTATACCATTTGACCATAGAGAAAAATATTGAGAGAATGTGTGTTTTACGAAACTTCCAAACACTTACTCTTGGCTAGATTTAAGATGAGCGAAAGAATTAGATTAGAAAAGAGATCGTCAGTTGATTGATCTACAAATAATTGAATAATAAAAACAAGAGATTGATCTTTAGTCAATTGAAGAATCAGAAAAAGAGAAGAGAAATCAAAAGGAAGAAAAATGGTCACCACGGTGGTGACGACGGCTGTTCGCGATGGCGGCTCACGATGATGGTCTGATTAGGGAGACGCGGTGGTGTGATTATCTCACAGAGGGAGGGGGTTTAGTCACTTTTAAAAGAAAGGAGAGGAGAATAGAAGAGAAAAAAGAAAGATCAAGAAATGTGAAGGTGTTTGTGGTGGTTTGCGATGGTGGCGCGTGAGAGTGATGGTCAGTTGCTTTTGGGCGGTTGGGTGGCCTCAAGTTGGTGGTGGAAGCTTGATTTATGGTGGTTAAATGCCGAAAATACAAAGGAGAAGGTAGCAGTCCTATTTTGGTTTTGAGAGAAAAAGGGAGAAGAAAGAAATGAAAAAAAATGATGTTTTGGTAGCAATAGTGGTGCATGGCCTGCCAAGGATAGCAACAATGGCCAACACACATATTTTTGGCAACAAAAGTGTGGTAAGGTGAGAAAACAATGAAGTAAAACAAGGAGTAAAAAAGGGGATTGATTTTGTAACTTAAGGCAAGTTTGACTTATGAAAAAGGAAGAGAATCAAAGCAATTTAGGCAAGTTGACTAGGATGGCCAGCCAACTAATGGCACATGCAAAAATTTGTGCAAAAATTAAATTAAAAAGTACACACTAAGGGGTTCAAATTAGGGACCTCTTGTTTAATTAATAAGCTCCCTTTCACTTTACTAATCACTTCCTTGTGTCCATAATTATGCAAATATTTTAATAACTAGGAGTTGACTGTCTCACCCTCTTTTAACTAACTTAATTAATTAATTAAAAATTAATTAACTACTTAAAAAAATTGAGATGTGACAACTATACTCTCCTTAAAAGAAATTTCGTCCTTGAAATTACCTGACAGAAATAGGTGAGGGTATTATTGCTGCATCGCATCTTCAAGTTCCAATGTTGCCTCACTTGAACCATGATTTCTCCACAATACTTTCACAAGCGGAACTTGTTTCCTCCTCAAATGTCAAATCAGAACGAACCTCAGTATCCTCTATTGGAATCACATGAGATTGATCGAATCTATAATGTCGCAACATAGACACATTAAACACATTATGAATACAATCTAATTTTGGAGGTAACTCCAACTGATAAGCCACTGGTCCAACTCTCTTAATGACATGATAGAGTTCAATGAACCGCGGACTTAGCTTTCCTTTGAGACCAAATCTTAATACCTTATTCCAAGGTGAAACCTTAAGGAAGACTTCATTGCCCACACTATATTAAGTATCCTTCCTATTCAAATCAAAGTAGGATTTTTGTTGATCAGATGCAACTTCCAACTGTTCACTAATAATTTTCACATTTCTCTCAGTCTCTTAAACCAAATTAGGTCCTAGCACTTTCTTATCTCTCAAACCTGTCCAACACAATGGTTTTTTACACTTGCGTCCATAAAGTGTCTCATATGAAGCCATCTAAGTGCTCGATTGAAAAATATTATTGTACACAAATTCTGCAAGCGATAGTTGTTCTTCCTAATTACCTTGAAATTCAATCACACAATCTCGTAACATGTCTTTAAGAATTTGAATAACTCTCTCAAGTTTTCTGTTTGATTGTGGATGATAAGCGGTACTAAAGTTCAACCTCGTACCAAGTGCCTCATGTATACTTTTCTAAAAAGCAACGTAAAGCGAGGATCTCTATCATAAATAATGGACACTGGGATTCCATGGAGTCTCTCAATCTCAGCGATGTATAATCTCTCTAACTTCTGCAACGAATAACTGGTGCACACAGGTAAGAAGTGAGTAGATTTAGTCAATCGGTCCACAATCATCGAAATGAAATCTTTCTTAGATGGCGTCAAAGGTAGCCCACTAACAAATTTAATGGTAATATGCTCCCACTTCCACTGAGAAACTTGAATAGGTTGAAGTAATCCCAAAGGAAGTTAGTGTTCAACCTTGACTTGTTGGCATGTCAAACACTTCGCCATAAAGTCAATCACATTGTGTTTCAATCTAGACCAACAATATTTCCCACAAAGATCTATATCCATTTTACAACCTCAAGGATGCATAACATAGGGACTACTATGCACTTCCTGAAGTATAGATTGTCGCAATTCCAGATCAGAAGGCACACAAAATCTTCCTCAGTAACACAGAACTCCTTCAAAATTGTAAGCAAAATCTGAAGTCTTTCCCTTCATAACACGCTTCACATGATGCTCTAAAGACGAATCTAAAATTTGTCTAGACTTGGTCTCCTCAACCAAAGTTGAAGGCACTTGTAATTCAGCTAACAAACCACCATTGTCAGCTAAACTCAACCTAGAGAACATTACTTTTAGTTCCGTCATGGACTTCCTACTCAACACATCTGCCATGATGTTAGCCTTGCTCGGATGGTACTCAATTTTGCAATCGTAATATTTCAGAAGTTCAATCCAATGCCTTTATCTTAAGTTTAACTCCTTTTGGGTGAGGAGATACTTAAGACTCTTATGATCTGTCTAGATGACACATCTCTCCCCATAAAGATAGTGTCTCCAAATCTTAAGAGTGAATAACACAACAACTAACTCCAAATCATGTGTCGGTTAGTTGCACTCATGTGGCTTAAGTTGCCTCGAAGCATAAGCTACAACCTTCCCAACTTGCATAAGCACACATCCAAGACATGAATGAGACGCATCACTATAGGCTACATAATCCTTCCCAGACTTAGTTTGGATCAATACTGACACTTGAGTCAACACAACCTTTAGCTTATCAAAGCTAGCTTATTACTCATCGGTTCACTTTAACGGTGTAGTCTTTCTTAACAACTTGGTCATTGGAGCTGCAATCAACGAAAATCCTTCCCCAAACCTCTTATAATACCTGGCAAGTCCGAGAAAACTTTGAATCTCACTTACGTTCTTGTGTTACTTTTAATCTAAGATAGCTTCAATTTTCTTTGGATCTACGCAAACACCTTTGGCAGATACTATGTGACCCAAAAACATCACTTGTCGGAGACAAAATTCACACTTACTAAGGTTCACATATAACTTCTTTTCACGTAAGGTTTGAAGAACCAACCTTAAGTGCTCTTCATGCTCCAACTCAGAGTTAGAGTAAACTAGGATATCGTCGATGAACATCACAACAAAATGATCAAGGTAGGGCTGAAAAACCCTATTCATTAAGTCTATGAACGCGACAGGAGTATTCGTAAGACCAAATGACATTACTAGGAACTCGTAATATCCATATCGAGTCCTAAATGAAGTCTTTGGTACATTACCCTCTTTCACTTGCAATTGGTAATACATTGATCTCAAATAGATCATAGAGAAGACCTTAGCACCTTGGAATTGGTCAAATAGATCATCGATCCTTGGCAGTGGTTATTTATTCTTCTTAGTCAACTTATTCAAATGAAGATATTCAATGCGCAACCTCATAGATCCATCCTTCCTTTTTACAAAAAGAACTGGAGCTCCCCAAGGCGACACACTTGGCCTTATGAAGCCACGATCCAACAATTATTGTAATTACGTCTTAAGTTCCTTGAGTTCTTTCAGTGCCATGTGATACGGTACAATGGACATCAATGTTGTCCTAGGCAGAAACTCAATCCCTAATTCAACTTTAAGATTTGGAGGTAAACCAGGTAGCTCCTCAAGAAAATTATCAAGAAACTCCTTCACCACACGGATATTTCTTTAAAGTAACACTATCCACATTCGTGTCCAAGATGTATGCAAGATAGGCACCACACTAAGGTAGATATCACATTTGAAAGGAAATTTCGACATTCTCCTACCACTATTATCTCATTTTCAGATGAAGTCCTCAAGGTGACTCGCTTAATATCGTAGTCCAGAATGACTCGATGCTTACTTAACCACTGCATCCCCAAAATGAGATCGAACTCTCCAAAGGGTAGTTTCATAAGATTAGCAAGAAACACTTCGCATTGCTTTTTTAATGTGTATCACTTATAAATTTTGTTTACTAACATAGATTGCCCTAAAAGACTAAGTACACTCATGTTTCTAACGATATCCTCTACCTTAATGCCCCAATTTATTTTCCATCACAAAAGACACATACGAATGAGTAGAGCCATTATCTATTAATGTAAATTAAGGAATGTCATTAATAGTAAAGGTACCTACTATCACATTGATAGCATTACATTTCTCTATGTGTCTAGCTGCATACATTAGAGCTGGCTGCCTAGCATCTACACAATTAGTACTTTGTCCTTGTGCTTGCTGTCTCTTGCCCCTATTATCGCCTTGATTTTACCCTTGGGCTCGTTATGGCTACTAAACAGCTTTTTGAATTGGTACACAGTTCTGACCTTGTGGTTGCACTTGATCATTCAATCGAGGATGCTCCTTAATCTTATGATCTAATGACCCACATTTAAGACTTGCTCCCATGCCACTCCAACACTTCGGAATGCCTCTTTCCAAAAGTGGCATAATTCGAGATCTTATCCCTTGCCGCAACAAAGTTTTGAAAGGGTCGATCATCTCTAGCTCGTTTAGCTGGACGTGAAGCTTATCCATTAGGACCATAATCTCTTTCTGCTGGAGCTCTAACTTGCTCTTTTCGCTTGCGCTCAATGAGTTTCACTTCTTCATAAATCTTAGTTTTCTCCACTAAAGTTTTGAAGACCATTTCTTGTAGTGGAAGCATTTGCATCATCAGATTAAACATAAGCCCAAACTCAAATGGGGCATACTTATCTTACTCTACAACAACCATTCCTGGAGCATAACAGGTAAGTCTTAGGAATTCCACCTTATATTAGACTACAGTCCTATTGCCTTGCCTTAATTCGACAAATTCGAGTCTTCTAACCTCAACATATCTCACTCCCGCATATTTCTTCTTGAAAACCTCTAGAAAATATTCCCACATCAGTTAATTAGCTTAGGTGCCTCTCACAATCAGTTGCCACCAGCGGTAGGCCGCATTGTGCAGTAGCGACACAATTCCTTAAGCTTCTGGTCAGGGGTACACTCCATGTCATCAAAAATATGTTTTGTAGCCTCTAACCAATACTTGGCTATAGTGAGGGTTGTCCTAGCAATACCCCTAAAAAGTTCTGCTTTATTCGATCGGAGCCTTTCAGCAATCGTGATTCTACTATTAGCACCAGTTTAGGCACCAGCCATACGTTTCAAAATTTGCAACATAGCTTGCAAAATAACCTCATTTGTGGGCTCTTGTTGACTCTCGTTAACAGTAGGGGCTCACTCCACATTTTCTGTAATGGGCTCTAGAGTACGCACCCTAGATGTAGACGATCCAACTTGGGTTCCTTGACCTGATTTCTCACGTGCTCTCATTCCTCTGGTTATTATGCCACAAGTACTCACTTTAAAGTTGTATGTTGTCGAGAGAGATGATTTTAATCGTTATAACATTAAATGTTTTCTAATAGAATGTTCGTTTTTATCGCTTTCATGTGAATTTCACTTATTCATTATTTTCACAATTCAGAGTTGCCTCACTTTAAAAGTTTTCTATAGTTTCTTATAGTTTCATAATCACATTTCCTATAGTCTCAAGATATATAGTTTCAATTCACTTTTTTAAAGTTTCAAAATCATATCTAAAGAATCACTTACCTTGGATCGGCTTTTGAGGGTCTTGGTTTTCTTTGTAACAAATAATACTTTACATGATTTTTCCCCAAAATACTCTTTTATGATGCATGAAGATTTTGAAAAACATTTTCACTCACAGTTTGAGTTTTGAACTCAACTCTGATACCACCAAATGTAACCTCTAAAGTCGAGCCTAGATGTTATAGACCAATTCGAGCGATTACATTAGCCATGGAAATGGCTAAACAAAACACTTCAAAACTTTAACTCTTAAAAAAACACTCTAATACTAATAATTGGATTTTAAAAATAAAATCCCATAAATCATTATCATTTCTATTTAGAAAACAAATCTTAAGTTCTTAGGAAAATATCAAAATTTAAAATCAATTATCGCAACGAAAAACTCATTATTTAAATTTCGTAAAATCACAGAATGTGGATAATAGATGCCACTTTAAAATTGAAATAATCACATAAAACAAAATCCAATGATTGAGGTTTATATCCTCACCTATTCCAAACATAATCAAATCATATAAAGTCATGCAAAAATAAACTCAGGTAAACCATAATCCAAAACATCCCAAAATTAAAATTTAGATAAAAAATCTCAATAATAATAATCTAGATAAATCACACTTATTATAATGTCTAGTGCCATTATTTGCGAAAACATTTTCATTATCAAGAGTCACCTCCGAGAATCCGAATTCGAGCATTAATCACGTAGATTTCGTGAAACACATTAAATTAATGTGGGTAAGCTTTTAAAGGCTCAATGTGAGATTTCCCATTATACTCACATAAACACATATATAACAATAAACAATTAATATTCACATCAAATTCCACATATATCACATACTTTCACATTTTTCACATAACATTATGATTATAGATTTTATAACTGATACTATGCACGATCATGTTAATGCACATTTTGGAATCGATGCACGTTCTATAAAAATTCCTACCCATCTCCGCTAAACACCATTATCAAGTTCCCCAAAACTCGTCAATCAAAACACAACTAGATTTTGTAGGCTAGCCACCACATATTTTCCATAGAACGATTACATAGCACTTTGTGAGTAAATCATTACATATTTGTCGAAACAACCACTTAGTACATAACCACTTTTGTGGACAAGCCACCACATATTTTCCAATAATGGCCACATAGTTTATACAATAAAATTGCCAAATATTTGCTAATGATGGCCACATATTCCTCCTTTCACAAATCCCACCCCATGCATACGATATGATCGTTTTAACACATGATTATCACTTACCACACTTTTAGCCTTTTTCATACTCAGATATCACTTGTCACGATTTTCACATTTTAGTCTGTATCATGCTCACATATCACATATCATGATTTCCACATGTTAGCATGTATTATACTCATATATCACATATCACATAATCTCACTTAGGCATGCTTTAACATAAATATCATATTTTAAAACATGGATCTAAATGTACACATATATGAATATCACACTTGAATATTAACAAATTGATCTAGCCATAATCAGATAACATGAGATGAAATCACACATCATACATCATATAACATTATCGTAGATCATATAACACTTATAATAGATCACATAACACATATCACGATTTTCACACCAATGATAGTTAGATCACTTACTTGGTCTCCTTAACATATTTTTGAGTTTTTCAACTCCACAAATGTACTTATTTACTCACACATAATATTTATTTTATTTAGTTAAAACACTTAAAGGATTTAAGGCATAGACTAGATCCCACACCTTTGAAACTGTTTGCTCCTTTGATGTTGTCCTTAAGCACTTAGTTTCAATCGTGATCTAAACATAATCATTTCGTGTTAGTCATGATCTATATGAATAATACACTTAATAGGAAACCTTAGAGTAGATCTAACGTTTACCCTTTGATTTTGAATGTTCAAATTCATACTCTCACGTAATCACTATTGGTTCCTCGAAGGTTGATCGGTTAGTCCTTCATCATGACATGAGATCGGTTTAGAGTATATATTATTTTAGGAATAACACAAATAAAATCCAACTCAATAAGGCCTATACATTCAACCATGGAGGAAAATATTGAGAGAAGGGTGTGTTTTACGACACTTCCCAACACTTACTCTTGGCTCGATTTGAGATGAATGAGATTAGAAAAGAGATCATCGATTGATTAATCTATGAGTAATTGAATAATACAAACAAGAGATGTATTTTAGTCCATTGAAGAATCGTCAAAAGAGAAAAGGAATAAAAAAAGAAAAAGAAAAATGGTCACCCCGACAGCGACTCATGGGATTGGTTCAATTAGGGAGACGGGATGGTGCGATTATGTCATAGAGGGAGGAGGTTTAGACACTTTTAAAAGAAAGGTGGAGGCGTTCGTGATGGTTCGCAGCAGCGATGCACGACGAATGATAGGAAGAGAGGAGGAGAACTGATGGTCAGTGACTTTTGGGTGGTTTGGTGGCCTTAAGGTGTGGTGGAGCTCGATTTATGGTGGTTAAATGCCGAAAATACAAAGGAGAAGGTGGTAGTACTATTTCGGCTTTGAGAGAAAAAGGAAGGAGAAAGAATTGAAAAAATGATGTTTTGGTAGCAATAATGGTGCATGGCCAGCCAAAGGTAGTGTAACAGCCCATTTTTCAGTGGTGTCAAAAACACTGATTTCGGGATCATAAACCTGACGAGAAAATTTTTATAATGAGTGTTTAAATTAAATAAATCAATAATAATTTTATATGGAATTTTGAATATTAATTATTGAATTAAAAATTAGTATAAGTGGTTTCTGTAATTAAGGGTCGTAAATAATTTTATTAAATATTTACAGAGTCTTATTATATGTGAATTAAAGTTTGGTTGGGTAATTTTGATGATTAATTGCTTAATTAAGGAAAAAGGAGTAAATTGTAAAAGAGGTAAAAGTTAATTGCTATAGATAAAAATTGTTAAAGGGAACAAAATGGTAATTAAATCATGGTCAAAAAGTCCAAGCGGTGGTGACATGATTTCTATCCACTAACTTTTGGATTATTTATTCATTTAGTCCTAATTAGTTTAAGGTTAAATTGAAATAAAGTTTATTTATTTGGAATTTAAAATAATTGAAAGACCAATTGTGAAAGTAGACCCTCCTTAGATGGCCTAATAATAGAAATGATGTGAAACTCATTAGATTATGGTAAATTGCAATTAAATCCTAATTAAATAAAATTTACTAATTAGTCTATTTTTAGTATGATCAAAAAGGATGTTTTCGAGGTCACAACTTCGATGTGTTAGACTGTAAATATTAATTATTTAATATTTACAGGGTTATTATTATAGTATTAAAATTTGGTGATGAAATTTTATTGTTTATATAGTTAATTAAGTAAAAAGGATTAAATTGAAAAAGGTGCAAAAGTTGAATTCTCTTAATTAAAGGTATTAGATGTTAATTGAAAGGTAAGTGGATGATCCTTAATGTGAGTGGACGATCTTGACTAATTTTAGTGGGAAAATTATGAGATTTTAAAGGGTAATTTTGTAATTTCATGAGAAAACCTAATTTAATTAAAAATCAAAAGACTAAAAATTCACTTTTCTTCCTTCCTCTTCTTCTCCAAGCCGAAACTCTAAAGAAACCATGGGAGACCATTCGGCCAAGCTTTGAGCTTCAATTTGGTGAGTGAAATCTCTTTCGTTTTTAATGATTTTTATGTTTTTGAGTCCGTATTAGCTTAATCTAGCTAATTCAAGGACTAATTTGTGATTTTTTTTAAATGTTATAAAATTTTCCATTGATGAATAAGGTTGTTCTTGAGATTTTATGGAAGATTTATAAGCTTGGTTGTTAGATTTGATTATTTTGAAGAGTAGTTTTTGATGATTTTAATTTTTAAGGACTAAAATGTTAAAGTGATAAATTTGTAAGGACTTAAGGTGAAATAATTACAAAAATGGGCTGTTGGTAGGCATTTTAATATTCGACAAGCTGAAAATTTAAAATAAAATGGTTCATTTGCAAATTTTGAGCTAAAAGACTAAATTAAATAAAAGTTAAAAGTTAAGGGTAATTTTATAAAAATACCAAAAAGGCTTATTTTCATAAAATGATTAAAAATTCACGTTGATTTAAATAATTAAATGAAATTATTTTAATAGATCAAGATCGTGCCATCGATTGTGGAAAAGGAAAAATTACGTATTTGTCCCTAGAGTTCACTTTAACTGCAATTTCGTCCGGTAAGTTCGTAATGTTAAATTTGTATTTAAATATACATTATTTGTATTCTTTATGAATGAAAGAGATATCAGGTTTTGAGTCGATGATTTGAAATTGGTCTGATGGCTGAGATCCTGCATTTGTTGCGGATTCTTTACAGCATCGTGAGTCACTTAAATGTGAAATGAATCTAAGAATGAATTACAGTCCCTACGATGATTGAGATTTATGCTTGATTTTGCATATTCTCATAAGCTAATGTGAGCAACATTGTTAGGGAACAGTTACCGATGGTTGATGTACCGCATATGTTACGAGTCCTCGTCAGCTTAGTATAGGCAGCATTGTATACTGGTAACAATTATATGTGCAGATATCGTATCGATGGCTGAGGTACCACATATTTTACGAGTCCTCATCAGCTTAGTGTGAGCAGCATTGTATACTGGTAACGAGTCCACATATTGTTGTTGTTTTGTAGATCCTATTTTGCTGCCGAAAGATTGGATCACCTCAAGGAATAACACTATCTCGGGAGCTTATTCGGTAGTATTTATATCATTTGGTTTTATGACATGTACTAAGAATGATGTTATCTTTTGAAATGCTTGATTTTGGATTGTTGGATTCATTGTTAAAATCATCGTTAAATGTTGAACTTAAACTTGTATGCTAGCTTAATGTTATAAGTAGGCAAATATGCATTACAATGTAATGATATGTAAATTCTTGGATACTTGAGTTGTTTCATTTGTATTTGTGGTTATGTGATGGAACAAGTATTGTCATGTGATGATTGTGTTAGTTGTGTTCTTGATCAATTGTCTTGGGATGGATAATGTTAGGTAAACTTGGGAAACTTATGTGTATTTGAATTCTGCACACTTGTTTCGATAGAACTCTTGCATGTACCAGTAGAAGTACAAGGTACTTGAACTTTGGTTATTGACTTGCATTGTTTCGATATAAGTTTCTGAGGTATCGGTAGTTTTGTGCATAGTAGTATCAGTAGTCTGAACACTTGTATTGGTAGAAGCTACAGGGTAAAACTTCTTAGCTCTTTGAAGTTTGTTGTATCGGTAGAAGTAATAATTGTATCGGTAGTAGTTTTACTTGTATCGGTAGAACCTTCCCAACTACCGGTAGGAAACTGTAGCTATTTTAAGTTGTTTACTGACTTGACTTCTACTTATACTTGTCCTACAGGTACCGGTAGACGTCCCTAGAATTGTGAAATGACATTTTTTCCCTAATTAGTTTGTATTGTTATTTAAATTCATAATTATTTTCGTGTATGATATATTAATTTATTTAATTATATGAAAATGAAGTGATATTTGAAATTATTCAATGGTAAACGATCGAAAAGACCCGAAATCCTAACCAACAACGGTGTCGGGTTTGGGTACTACATTGTGATAGTAAGAATGATTGATATAGCTTGAATGATATTGTGGTGCTATGGTTTGACATGGAAAATAGATGTCATGACATGTGATATGAATATTGATTCCTTCTTACAAGTGTATTGATGAGTATGTTTTGGGTTATAATTTGGTTAGATAGTGATGAAGTTGGTGTTTGAGATACAAGGCCACGTGATCCCTGATGGTAATTTTTCGTACGTGGTCCTAAATTCTTATGTATTTAAATTTGATTTCTTGATTGATTGAAATGTTGTAAATGAATGTGTAAGATTAAATGGAGATGATATTTTGAGTTGCAAGTTTGTAATTCTGATTGATTTGTATGTATATAAAAAAATTCTTGTAAAGTTTTATAAACCTTGAGACCCTAAATTGGAGATGGTTATGATTTTTGGGTGTTATAGGTAGCAACAAGTGTCAACACACATATTTTTGGCAAAAAAAGGGTATGGTAATGTGAGAGAACAGTGGAGTAAAACAAGGAGTAATAAGGGGGATTGATTTTACAACTTAAGGCAAGTTTGACTTATGAAAAAGAAAGGGAACCAAAGCAATTTTAGGCAAGTTGACTAGTGTGGCCAACCAACTAATGGCACATGCAAAATTTGTGCAAAAATTTAATTAGAAAGTATACACTAGGGGGTTCAAACTAGGGACCTTTGGCTTAGTTAAAAAGCTCCCTTCCACTTTACTAATCACTTCCTTGTGTCCACATTGCTGCAAATATTTTTAAGAACTAGGAGTTGATTGTCTCACCCTCTTTTAACTACCTTAATCAATTAATTAACTATTTAAAAAAATTGGGATGTACCAAGAATTTTAGAAAAAGAGTGGTGCTTGTTTAGATGTGGATCGAAAGATCGTCAAATAAAGGATTGCCCTCATTGGACTAATTAAACTCAACCACAAAATCAAGGCTAAAATCGGACCCAAACACTAGAAAATTGTGGTCCCAATCGAAATGATGGAAATTGAGGCTAAAGAGTGGCAACACAGTGTGCGAATCATATAGAAGCGAGATAACCAACTTTAATTTATGAGACAAGAGGACAAGAGGATAAGGATGTCACTGAAGACATCACAGGTTCATCCTAAAAAAACCAGAGTAGCGTAGTGAAAGCAAGGTAGGTTGATAGCACTAGAAAGAACCATTGATTTCTCCTTATTTATTGTTCAAGTTGTTCCCATTTGGTTATCTTTAGCATACATTCTTAGCATTTTTAATTTAGTTATTGCATTTTCTAACTTAATGAAGCTCAACCTAATTCTCTTTGAATTTATGATATTTTTACTACTGATGTTGTTGCATAAGTATGTTTAGCAATGCGACCAGAACTGTCGTTGCAAGAACCTGTTCAGAAGTATCAATGCATGAATGTGTCCAGAGTTATCATTGCATAAGAGGATCCAAAATTATGCCCAGAATTGTCACAGCACCTGACAGCTGTCTGGTTAACACACCATAAATGTGTGAGTCGAACAACTAGTATAACCAACTAGTACGGCTAGAGAATGCTAGATTTGGAAGGAAGGACACCTATACTATGAAGCTGTTGTTAAATACTGAAGAGAATGAGAGAGAAACGATCTTCCTTTCGGCCGGATTTTATTTTCTTCTTCAATACACATTTTCTCAAAGCTTGCATCCATGATAGCTTAACTTCCCAAGGGCAACTTGACGTAGAAGAGAAGGCAGATCTACTCTTGACGAGGAGCGTCCTAAGTGCGACCCAAGAGGAGAGTAAAGGAGCAATTTGAGTAGACTAGGAATAGAATGCCCCATTTTTTCTGTTATTTCTCTTTCTTAAACGCTGGTAATTCTTGTTAGTTCAAGTTGTATGGAAGTACATTTGATATTTAGAATTAAATGATATCTATTTCAATCTTGCCTTTACTGTTAACCTTTAGGTTTAATTGTTTTGACCATGGAAGTGTGATTGCAGTCACTGTCACTGAAAGGTGCAGCGACAAATTAAATTAACAAGCAAGACAATGGAAGTTGCTTGAGGATTGAAGGAATTTAATCCACTTGTTCTTAAATGTGTTGCATTTCCAACACTGGAAGGTGTGGTTATGTGCATGTTTGAGTATTAGATCTAATAGAAAAGCCAAGTGGGTAAGATATTCATTGTACCTTATTGCAGCGATAATTACCTGTTGTTTTTTTACCTTATGAGCCACACTTAGTTTTTTGCCAGCTTTTCACGTCAGGAACCCCATTTCATTATCATTGCATTTTACCTTTAAAATTTACATTATTGCTTCAACAAATCAATCTCACAATTTATTTCATTTATTTGCAAAATTGCACCGACAATTATAAACAACATGCATCCATCCTCGTGGGATCAATATCTGACAGGTTACACATTTGTCTACTATACTTGTATCGACAGTGTACACTTGCACATATTTGCTGTGACGTTCATAGCGCGACCATGGGTCCATATAGTTTTGATCCTTCTCATATTGTTCACATTGAAGAGATCAAGCTTCGACATGACTTATTTAAACAAGGTAAGTAAATTTTAAGGATGAATTTTTTTAAAGGAGAGAGATTTGTCACATCCCAAAAATAGGCTTAGAAGAAATAGGAATAAAATGTAGACTTTTATTTTTTTAAACATTGGTAAGAGAAATTAGTATGCCTTAAATATGATTTGTGTTAAAAGTTAACAAGAATGAACTTGTTGGTTTAGTGGTAAGGCCTTAGCCTACCCATAGGTCCAAGTTCGAACCCTTTGTCTTTCAATTCAAAATATTTTATTTTCTTACTTTCACCATACAAAAGTGTCAAAATTTCAAAATAGCCCAACCAAAAACTATTTTTTTCAATTTAGTCTTTAATTTAAAATAGTTGTAATCAACATGAATTCTTAAATCCTATTTCAATAAGGGAAAATGAGTTTTATAAATAGCCAAATATTGATCAAACTCTAAAATTTTATCTAAATGAATTTTCAAAGAAAACATCCTAATTTTCTCCTCCATTATCAAATCAATTTTCAACAAAGAATTACAAAGTTTTCAAAATCATCCCTCTCCCCCGAGTAGATCATCAATCTCCTCATTCGATCAAGGTTTTGTGTCTTCGAAGCAAGTGTGGGATCTAACTTAGACCATTGTGTATGATTAATTAAAATAAGATTGTATACAAACATCCTCATAGAAATTGATATGCGAACCTCGAGGTTATGTGACCCCCATATAGTATGAGCCCCCTTGCATGCCAACCCCCTTACATATGCGAACCCTAAGTAATATGTATAAACATGCAAACCCAAGGTAATATGTATATGTTGGAAAGTCAGGTTTGAAAAATGCAACGAATTTTTTTTTAAGGAAAATTAGAGTTTTAAAAATTTCCAAAACTATAACTTGGTTGTGTATCTAAAGTAATAAACACTTAATCAAAATTATACACTTTTTATTCGTCTAAGATGAATGCTTCAGTTGAGTAGTCTTCTCCCCTATCCTCAAGCTTATGTTTATCGAGTGTGAGCTCGTTACGAATTAGAATTTTTTTCACAAAATTACCAGTGAGGCAATTTCACAATTTCTCTAAACTTTTGGGTCAAGTTATAAATAAAAAACATATCTCTGGAATTTTTTGAAATAATTTCTTGATAGTAAATAAATTTAATATTTTTTATTTGTGTACTTTTTAATAAATTACGAGTAAAGTACTTCTAATTTCGTACTTTTTCTTATTAGGTACACAAAAGTAATGCCACAAATTAAAAGCAAGTAAAATGGGACTTAATTGAAGGAAAAAGTGAAGGGATGGACCAAATTGAAAGATGTGGAAGAGGTTAAGGATTGAAGTGCAAAGTCTCTGCTGATTGAAATTGTCAATTGTCAGAATCAGATTTTATTTATTTTCTTTGATATTTTTTGATTTTATTTTGATTTTATTTCTTTTGTTTAGTAAATGGGAAAATTTTAGGGATAGTTAGGCTATATTTAGCAAATCAATTGTGTATAAATAAGATCTTTGTGGTGAATTGAAAATCACACTTGAAATTATTGAAGTTCAATGCAATTTGCCCATTCTCTTTAACATTGTACGCCAGTAGCCTTTCTGCCATATTCATTTTATTTTTCTTTCCTTTTCATCAATTAGTTTTATTGCTTTCTAAAGCCCTTGCCCATTCTCTTTAACATTGTACGCCAGTAGCCTTTCTGCCATATTCATTTTATTTTTCTTTCCATTTCATCAATTAGTTTTATTGCTTTCTAAAGCCCTTCTCCTTTCCATCTTCAATAATTTCACTAATTCCATCATCCTAAATCCATCAAACATAATTAAATTCATGCTCAACTAAGTCATTTTTAGCTTTGGCCCGATTATTGCTCCGACAAGAAAATAATCGTGAGTTATGGAAACCCGCTAAAAACCTTTTCAACTCGGTACACTATCACTCCGGTTTATGGCATAGTATAAATTAGTCCCTCAAAGTTTATTCGACTTCGATTCAAAAAGAGCACGTTGGGTTGGAGTAGTTTTGGCGTACAGTTGGGAAGTCGAGTTGACCTCCTACATTCGAATTCCCGCGAACAAAATGGCGTGTCTAGGTGGGAAACGAGCAATTGGATTCCATCAAGAGAGATAGTCACCAGATTTAAATAACCCACGCGGTTGAGGCCATTAATTCGAGTTGGGCTTTTCAGAGCACAAGGCTGTCGAAATCTTAAATTATGGGCACTAGCAATGTGGTTGGACATTCGACAAGGGTTGGTTTGTAAGTCATATCAGAACCGACTACAAGAGGAAAAGTTGGCGGTTGGGACATTCTCGAGCACTATAACCAACTTATCAATTTAAAAGGGAAAATCAATTTTCGATGATCGATTCAAGTTCGGAGAAAATTGAGGCTGAGGCTAAGATTTATTAAATATATTTTCTCTCATTTATTTTATCTTAATTAATTTATCTCAATTAATTTATTTTGCAACAAGATTTTACGTTACGTTACTTTATTTTATTTTATTATTATTTTTTGAATATAATGGTGCGTTTACATGGTAGTATCTGTTCATAGTATTTTCTTAACCCTTTGATAACGCACACACACCTTGCACACATAGGCGCTCAAATCCGGGACCCTTAGGATGAACAACATCCTCTTTTCCACTGGAGCTACTTGTTGGGTTCTTATTTTATTTTGTTTTGTTTTGTTTTGTTTTTTTTTTTTAGTTTAACACTCTTATCTCTAAACTCCCTCTAATTATTTTCAGGAAGACAGTCACAAGTCACAGGCATGCCTTTTCCCACGATAGTAATTTTGTCAACAAGAGAAAGCGAATTTAGACATCCAGTCCCTGAGGATTCGACCCTACTATCCTTTACTACTATTTCGTATTATTTTTTTGTAGTAACATTTATTTGGTGGTTTCGACGCCCATCATTTCTTCAAAGAATTTTCTCTCTACAACTTTCTCTTGAATTCTAGTGTGTAAAAAAATAATGACCCAAGACCCTCTTTATATAGGGAGAGTTGGGAGAGTTCAACTATGATTAAATTTAATCACCTTAATATTAAATTAATATAATACTTATCAAGATAAATATTAGATTAAATTTATATTAAATCTTATTAAATTAATAGAATATTTTTCTACAAGATAAATATTAAATTTAATTTAATTTTAAATCTATTAAAATAATATTATTTTTGACATATTTAATTTGAAATTAAATTCTCTGGTAGAGTCTCAGTAAGAGTGAAAATTTTCAACTACTCAATCATTGTTGTTTTCTTGTTGTTGTGAAAAATGACTTCTATTTACATTGTTTTTTGAAAAGGCAAAATGATAATATAGTAGTTTCAATTTTAAAAAATAACAGATGATTTTCCTTAACCAAAAATATTTTGCAACAACCAAAATACTTTCTACAACAAAAACAATATTTCTGATAAAAGAAACATGCACAACAAACATAGACTAAACCATGCAATGGCAACACATGTGTATTGGACCTTTAACCCCCAATTACTCAATGAGGATAAGAGGCAAGGCTATATTTAAATTCTCTTAGAAGTCTTTCCTCAACCAATGTGGTATTATCCACTTTGCATTACCAACAAATTTTAACATATTTTAATCACTTTTTTCAACATATAAGTAAAATTTTTAATAATTTCAACAATGTTATAAAGTTATTTTAAATAGGCTTAATATAACATTTAGTACTTGAATTTGACACTTTTCTAATTTGGTATCTAAATTTTTTTTTTGATCCAATTTGGTACCCAAACTTGACACTTTTTTCCTAATTTGGTACCTAAACTTGATATTTTTTCTTAAGTTGATACTTAAACTTTTTGGGGATCCAATTTGGTACCTGAACTTCATACCTTGACACATTTTCCTGATTTGGTACCTAATCTTTTTTTTTGTTCGATTTGGTACTTGTCAAATGTTTTACAAATTATTCCAATATACTAACAATGTTAATTTTTTAATGAGGTAGCAAAAATAATCAATGTATGACCGACATGTGACAAATAATATGATATGTTTTTTTGCATTTTATATGTTCAATTGCTTTTAGTTTTATTTATTTATTTTATTAATTGAAAATAATAAATTTCTTTTAATTCGAGGTGTTAAAAATTTTCTCTTATTTAATATTCATTTGTTAAGCATAACTCAATACCTATTTTTTTAACATGAATTTCCTCTAATATTGATAAGATTTTTGTAGCATAACAAAATTTTTTTTAACTCTGTTAGTGTTTTCCGTAATTTGTATAACATTTAATAAATTTAGGTACCAAATTAGGAAAAATGACAAGTTCAGGTATCAAATTGGGCCCCAAAAAAGTTTAGGTACCAAATTAGAAAAAAGTGTCAAGTCCGGTTATCAAATTAGGTGAAAAAAATTTAAGTACCAAATTAAGAAAATGTGTCAAGTTCAAATACCAAATTTTATATTAAACCTTTTAAATATATTTGTTAAAAAGTTTTTTTGTTTCTAAAGTTCTGTTAGAAATATGTTAAAAATATTGTGAATGTTAAAAATAATTTAATTAAATTTTTTTAAACATATTAATTAAAAATATTTTCGAAATATTCACAAAGTGTTTATGGAAATATGTTAAAATAATATACAAAATTGTTAAAAAAACAATTATATGTGTATGCTAATAAATTTACTTTTATTTTGGTAGTTTTATAAAAGGGAAAAAATCTAATTTGAATTTATGGCAAGCTCCCATTTATTTCCATATATTTCTATATATTTATATATATTAAAATTGTTCAATGTTAATTACAAATTGAACTCATAAATAATTTAGTTGATACACGGTATCAATGGAACTAGAGAAAGAGGGAAGAGTATTTTGGTGAAGAAGCAGAAGAAGATCATAAGTGGATTGTTTGGAGTTCGTCCCCCTAAAGAGGGTCTTTAGAGATATATATAAGGGGATTTTTTAGGTCGGGTTATGATATATTTTATTATAGTTGTATAACAATTTGTCCCCCACCTTATCCAAGAAGAGTTATAAAGTGACTCTTCTAAGATAACTTACAGGCGTGGAATGTGTAATTAGAGGCTTATTACGCAAGTTTTAACTCGAAACATTACTGAGTAATTTTTGTTGTTTGACAGTGTGGTATAAAAGTTAAAAGGCTATTTGAGAAATGGTTTTAAGGAAAAGAACCGTGTCATAGAATACTACGAATTGTATTGTAGTATACTGCGAACTGTACTGTAGGATACCACTATCATAAATCAATAGATTGTGAGATTCGTGAAACCTTGTAAGTAAAAGGTTGTGATTATAAATCAGCGAACCATAAGAAAGCGAAGGTCATGATCGTAACCAATGAACTATTTAAGAGGAGTCGAGATCGTAAATCGGGTAAACATGATAGTCGCGATCGTAAATTAACGAACTGTTTGAGTGGAGTCGCGATCATAAATTGAGTAAAAATGAAAATCGCAATCGTAAATTGGCAAACTGTTTAACTGGAGTTACGATTGTAAATCGACAAACTCTTTATGAAGTGTTTATCATTGTAAACCAATGAACTAAAGTCATGATCGTAAATCAGCGAGCTTTAAAAATGACAGTCGCAATCGTAAATCAGTGACCTGTTAGAAAATCGAAGGTTGTGTCGTAAATCAACAAACCGTAAAAATGAGAGTCGTGATCATAAATCAATGAATTGTTTGAAAATCGAAGGCTGTGATCGTAAATCAATGGACCTTAAAAATGACAGTTGCGATCGTAAATCGACGAACTGTTTAAGTGGAGACATAGTCGTAAATCTATGAAGTTTTTATGTCTTGATCATAAATCAACAGACAATGTGAAACTGAAGGTCGTGATCTTAAATCAGCGAACCATAAAAATGACAGTTGCGATCGTAAATAGATGAATTGTTCAAGTGGAGTCACAATCGTAAATTGATGAATTCTTTACGTCGTGATCGTAAATCAACGAACAATTAGAAAATTAATGGTTGTGATAGTAAATCAACGAACTATTAGAAAATCGAAGGTTATGATTGTAAATCAACAAACCGTAAGAAAGTTGATGGTCATGACAAGACCATAAGAAAGTCAAAGGTCGTGGTCATAAATCAACAAATCGTAAGAAAGCCAAAGGTCGTGATCATAAATCAAAGGAACATAAGAAAATCGAAGGTTGTGATCATAAATCAATAGACTACAAGATTCGTAAAATCTCATAAATAAAATATTGTGATCGTAAATCAGTAAACCATAAGAGAGCTGAAGATCGTGATTGCAAATACCTCGAGATTCGTAAAATCTCGTATATAAAAGGTTGTGATTGTAAATCAGGAAACCATAAGAAAGCCAAAGGTTGTGATCGTAAATAACGGACTGTAAGAAAGTTGAAAATCGTGATCATAAATCAGCATAACATAAGAAAGGTGAAAGACGTGATCATAAATGAACAGACCATGAGATTCGTAAAATCCCATAAGTAGCACTTGTGAGAATCCTGTAAGAATTCCTTTCTGTTCAACATTTACAAAAAAAAAAAAAAAGAATAAAATAATCATACCACTTGATAAGATTAAATTGCCAGAGTATATAACTAAAAGGAACAAGGGAGTTTGGGAAGAACGTTTTTTACTGTACAATTAAGAATATTTGATTGCCATTCAACTACTTGTCATCTTTAATAGTATGTAAAGTGCCACTCTTTCAATAGTATATAGTTTATTTATTTATTTATTTTTAATTCGTTAGTTTTAAATTTCCTTGTAACAAAAAGCTGAAACATAATTTTAAACACTTCATAACATTAAAAAGTAAAAAACCTTTACACCTTGAGGCTTGAACCAACTAAGTTCTTTAACTTGTTTTTTGTGTTATCGTCATTGCCCTCTCTCTTGACCCCACTGCGATCACCCTATTGAAACTGCCTCTGCCAGCACATCCTCTTTTTAAGCATTACACAATCCATTTGAACACTACCACCAACTACCCTTCATTCTCACAGTTAAAAAATGGCTTCCCTCCATAAGGCCTTGTTGATACCATTTCCAGTGAAGCACGGTTGAAGAAGCTTGAAGGGAACACTATAGTCAAAGTTCACAAAAGTAGAACACTAGACCATCCTAGGGTGAGCATTTATAAAGGCCACCCTCTAATGAGGAAAGAATCTTGTTCTATAGAGCCTGGGAAGTTAATAAGTTTGCCAGATTCACTCGAGGTTCTCAAGAACATTGTAGGTTTGTAACTTAAGTTGAAATAAACTAGTCAACAACATAGGGCTTGTTTAGTTGTCCTTTCAAAAAGCACTTTTCAATCAAAAGTACATATGACCTTAAAGCACTACTAAACAAACACCATTTCAGTCAAAATTTTAACTTCTAAAAATCACTTTTCATTAGATGAAAAAGCTAAAAAAATTAGCTATTTCTAAGCAAAAATTGCTTTTGGCTAGCTAATTACATTTTTATCCTCCATTTTGTTGTGTTATAGGGACAATTTCTTCTATATTTTTTCTTCCAAAGAATCTATCTGGTTCTTCTATTTTATTTCCTTTCATTTTCCATTTTCTTTAAGGTTAGGGTGCTCTCTCTCTCTCTCTACATGTACTTTCTTTCTAATCAATATTTTTTAGCATAAGACCTCCTTTGAGGTAAAATTTCTACCTCTTTTGTTTTTGTTTTTTGTTTTTCTTGCATAATTGGTTTGTTTTAGCTATTTTTTTATCTGCGTATGTTTTGTTTTCAAATGTTTTTTATTAGTGGTATTGGAATAGAGTGTTTTTTTATTTGGTTTTCTTTTAGCTTGTATGAATTCTGAAAAAAAGGACATTTGTGAAACTATTGTTTGGTTTAGATAAATCTGTTGCAGAAGTTCCAATTAAGTGTTAGTACAAATGTAAGAAGACTAGTTCTTCAAAATTCAAGAAATAACTACTTAGGGCCACCCTCTAATCTTATAAAACTTAATTAGATGGAATGCATCAAAGCAAGCAACTAAAACTACATAAATCCTATACTAGAAACCTAGCACTTGAAACGACGGGTAAAATATATAAATAAATAGCAATTGATCTAGTATAAAATACATATAAAACTAATATACAATGAAAGCCCCAAAGATTTGTCTAGAAAAGAAACAATTATTTCACAATGAAAGTTTAAACAATTCTATCTTGGTTCTTTTTTACTCCAAAGACCTCGATGAAGAAGTTTGTGAAACAATTATGAAAATCAAAAGACCATGAAAAAAAGAAAAATAAAGGTTACCATTAACACTCATGTTGAAAACATTGTTGTCTAAAGAAGATTTCACAAAGAACCTTGGAGACTTTACCCCACCCACTGAACTCAAACTAGTGGCTACAAAAAGAAAAGAAGTAGAAGCCATGGATAAACCCAATTTTTTTTGCAACTTTTTAACTTTCTTTATATAATTAAAAACAAGAATGCCCTTCTTTGATCAAAAAAAAAAGAATTGAAAGAAAAAAGATGTCGAAATGAGCACTATTTGTCTGGGAAGATGAAGTTAAAATAATCTATTGGAACATTCAACTTCCAAAGTTCTCAATTTTTTAATACTACAAAACTAAAAAACAATTGTTTTAGCATGGAAGTTGAGAGACTTGAAAAAATGTAGAACGAGAAAGGAGCTAACTTTTATGTGAATTTGTCATTTCTGCAATTCTTTGAAAATTACACAAATAGGTTAAGTGGTGTTATTTCACATCCGTTATGTATTGGGTCTCCCTTTTTTTCCCTGATAATATTGGGTTTTTTCACTTATTACCAATTGGTTTTAGGTTAGATGCTAATATGGTATCAGCAATTTTCTTCTTCTATACAGTAAATACATGATAGAACAAAGTTAGGCTTTGAGTTCAAATAGCTTTGTTTTGTTTCTTTTTTATGATAGGGGTAAAATTTCTATACATGATAGTCTTTTACCCTAGTAATCATCTAGTTAGAAGACTTTGAAGTCAAAAATCAAGGCAAAATTCTATGTAATAATTTTTCAGCTGTTCTTAAAATTTACTGTATGATTCAATAGATGTAAAAAATATACTTATGTGACATTTGATTTTCTTCATTGCTTTACTGGCTAAAACGAATATATTCATATACACAATAGATGAGAACTTTGGTGGTTAAAGTTAGTGAAAAAAAGTCAAAGCAATGTGGGATAAGAGATTGACAGAAATATTTTTTGATATTTGTATTAAAGAGATTTGAAAGGCAATAGACTTGGTACTCATTTCACAAAACATGGATGGTTGAAAATAATGGAAACTTTAAGAAAGAAACAAGCAAGGGTTATTCACAAAGACAACTTAAAAATAGGTGGGATGCCTTGATAAAAGAATGGAAGACTTGGAAGAAACTTAAAGACGAAGATACTGGTTTAGGGTGGAAATCTATAAAAAAAACCGTTGATGCATCGGATGATTGGTGGGAGAGTAGGCTAAAGGTACGTTAATAATTCTGAATACTTTTATTTTTTCTTATTTATGAGGTTATTGATAATGTCTTTTATTAAACTACCATTTTATATGTAGGTTGTGCTTGAAGCTAAAAAAATTAGAACAACGGGTATTGATCCTGAATTTGAAGGGAAGTTGGACCAAATGTTCATGGGAATAGTTGCAACAGGTGATAAAGCATGGGCACCTTCTTTTGGTACACTCCGTAGTGAATTTTTTAAGGGTGTTGACAATGACATACTTGAAAAGAATGAGGAAGAAACTACAAGAAATGATGTTCACATTTCAAAT
Organism: Kokia cookei; assembly: GCA_039519145.1. Classification (NCBI taxonomy): domain Eukaryota; kingdom Viridiplantae; phylum Streptophyta; class Magnoliopsida; order Malvales; family Malvaceae; genus Kokia; species Kokia cookei. The sequence goes on along the minus strand of CM076907.1, from coordinate 12,230,294 downwards.
TATGTTCACATTGATGGAAATGGTCAAAAAAGGAAAACACATGAGATATCAACTTCACATTTTAAAACTGGAAGAAAGAAATCCTCAAAGCAAATTGGAGGAGCTGTAAGATTGTCTAGTCAAATAGATAAATTATGCAATACAGTTGACAATATGAGTCAAGTCACATCTAGTTTGACACTTGTTAAGGATTCATATGGTATTCCACAAGCAGTTAAAGTGCTTGATAACATGTCAGAGGAAGTTCCCGAAGCTAGTCCGCTATACTTTTTCTCATTGAAATTATTACTCAATAAGGACAAGCGAATTATGTGTTTATCAATTAATCCTAATATAAGAGCTTTGTGGTTTAAGACGGAAATGGAGGATAGTTAAAAATTTTCTAGTCTTCTAAGGTCTAGAGATATCTACCAATGTTAAACTAATTTTATCAATAGTTGTTTATGTTCGGTTTTTAGATATTGAATTTTTGTTCTATTTATTTATTTGTAATCTAGTTTTATCGATAGTTGTTTATATTTGACTTTGGATATAAAATTTGTTCACAAGTGATGAGTATGGTTGACATTTCTAGTGATGATGAAAGGGAAAAGAAAGAGATTTTACAATGCATGGAATGTTTTAATCAATTATTTATTGTTACATCTTCTTCCATGCAATTATAGTATGAGAAGTATATATTGAAGAAACCATGCATGAATTCAAAACAGACAGGCGAGGAATGGATCCGAGAGATCTTTGATGGTCATGAATCATGTTGTATGATTAATTTTAGGATGTCTAAAATTGTATTCAGAAGTTTGTTGGGAGTTTTGTAGATAAGATACAACTTGCAAGCTTCAAGACACATATATTATTGTGAAATGTTGGGACTTTTTTTGTACATCTTGGGCACTGATGCAAAAGTTTCCTAATGCCGAGAAAGATTTCAAAGGTTTGGAGCAACAATAAGTCGATACTTTGCAATTGTGCTTGAGAAAGTTTCAATGATGGCTATTGATCTAATTGCACCCGAAGATCATTTTTAGGTCAATACTTGAATGAATACGTAATGATTTGAGATATATGCCACATTTCAAGGTTAAAACTTAATATTATATTATTATATTTTAATATTTTTGGTCCATTAAAAATATGCATGGGATTAATATGATTATTTTTTCATAATTGCATAGGTGCAATTGATGGTACTCATGTAACGCCCCGAAAATTTAAACCTATCTATTTGAGTTTTGGGAATGAAACTGTCTATGCTTATCTGGTTTAGTGCTTTGACTATTCATTTGAGGTCTAGTGCTCTAGTCGTATATTTTTGAAAAGTTTTGACTTTTTTTTCCGAACCTCAAGCTTTGAGAGTGTGTCTTAAATTGATTTCAGTGAGATGTTTCAAAGATGAGCCTAGTTATTCAATGGTCATGCATATATCTGTCTATTGGTGGGTCTCGTGTTCGAACCTCTGCGAGAGCAATATGGGTATATTTTTTATTTTTCTTGCAAAGTGGTTTTATTATTTTAAGTTTTAAAAACTAAACGAAACCAATTTTTTCTTCCCAACTTGACCTTTTCCATATTCAGACTTTAACTTTTTGCAAAATTTTTATTTGCTTACCGTCGTCGCGATAGTACACTAGTTGTGGATTGTTGTTCGCAGTGGTTGCTTGTTGTTGGTGGTAAGACTTTTGAGTTATCGTTTTGTTTGGTATAAATCGAGAGGAACATTAGTCACTACCATTGTTAAGTATTTTAAACTTTTCTTAAATTGTACGAATTCTGAGTTATACTTGGTTGTAATGACTTTAAGAGCACGTCTTGTTGATAACAATCCTGCGAGCGTGCATGATACATGAATCTTCTGGATCGAAGGTAACATAGTCGCCTTTCTATGGATTGAGTTAGAGTTTTATTGGTTGTTTCGTATGCAAAATTGATGTGTGAAGGGGGATTGATTGTATGGGTTTGTTGCTTTTATGTCATTATAGGCTTCTGAAGTTTCATTCTTAAGAAACTCCAGTATCATTTTAGGTAGGGAATCGAACCCTTAAGATTTTTATGTGTTTTTTTGCGTTATTTTCTAGATTTTGGCTGTTGTTTCGTGACACACAGGCGTGTGTTCAGGTCGTGTACCATGAGAGAAGGTATAAGGCATACACGAGCTGGACCCACGACCATGTGCGAGCCCATGTGTACATATTATTTAGTGACGCACGGGCTGGGCACGCGGGTGTGTTTCAGATCTCGTGTGCATACTGTTTTTTTAAACTAGCATATAAGGGACACACGGGTTGGACACATGAGCGTGTGTCAAACTGTGTGTGTATACTATCTTAGGACACACGAGCCGGACACAAGGGCGTGTGTCAGATCGTGTGAAAATATTATTTTGGCATTTCGAGTGCAGTGGTCACACAGGCTAGACACATGGGCGTGTGCTTGGCCGTGTGTCACACATGGGTGAGCACATGGTCATGCACCAGGCTGTGCGTAGTGTGTATTTCTGCGAAAACTCTATGTAAAGTGACCGTAGGGCTTGTATGACCAAAACTGATTGGTGAAAGTTGTTGAGCATGTTCACAACGTGACTTTGAGAGTCAAATCGACTATCTGTGTGTTGTTGATACCGGATATATCTATAAATATGACTGAATATTATAGTGGTTTAACCACTTGAGAATATTTACTGAATTGGCAGTGACATTGTAAATACTACAATATTGTAGTTAAATTGGCAGTGACACTATAAACACTACGACATTACAACTAAACTGGTAATGACACTGTAAACACTTCGATAATACAACTAAACTGGTAGTGACATTGTAAACACTGCAATGCTACAACTGAACTAGCAGTGACATTGTAAACACTGCTAGATTACCATCAAACTGTAATATAAGTGTTCTATAATTACGTTAACGAATCTTACAAAATACTATTATATTTGCACTAATTTTTCCATGCTATTTCAGGGTGTTCCCAAACTTGAGGGCTGACGGAAGAAGAGCTCGATCATTTTAGGGATCTTAAGACTTGTAGTAGGTTTATTATTATGTTACAATTAAAACTTAACTATGGAACTTTCGATTTCCAGTTGATGTTTCTAAGTTGGTGTCGAACTTACTATTATCTATATATGATATAACTGCGTGCTTAGTTTCATAGTGTTTTTGAACTTTATGCCTGTGATGACCTTTTGACCTTCTTGACTTAGTCGTTTCATCTAGGCTGGGTTTAAGGTGTTACATTTAGTTGTATCAAAGCTAGATTAGACAACACTCGAATTGCATAGTGGGTCTACCTAAGAAGTTATAATGTGTTTATGCTAAAGTAGGAACTGAATAACTGATTTAAAGAGACTGAGTCTTCGATGCTGCGCCTGTAAGTATCTGTTATAGTATATATATATATATATATATATGCCTATTGTACGGTGAAAACTGAACCTACGATTGAAATTGTTACTTGACATAACATGTTAAGGATTTTTGAATTGACCTGTGCACTTCTGATATTGTAGACTGTGAAAGATGAGTTCACGAGGGAGTCGTGGACGTGGGATGCGTGGGCACTGGGGAAGAGCTCGAGTTAAGTCATCTTTCATGAGAAGCATTCCTATCCCAGAGACCAGCGAGACCATTGATACTCTTACTATTGAGATGAGGTCTCAGGTTGAGCCAATTGGGGACGATCTTATGTCCTAAGCCATGTTGTTGGGACCAGCGAGATCTTACTATTAGAGAGGGTTGTTGGGACCCGTGCTGGACTCGTAGCTCGAGGCTCAGTTATTAACGGCTTTATTTAAATGGAGTTGAGCTATTTAGGGGTGTCATTGGAGCCGCACCTACAATGGCTGAATATTGGCTCGAGGCGACCAAACACATAATGGAGGTCATAAACTGCACTTCGACACAAAAGCTGAGAGGTGTCATATCTTTACTGCGGGATGAGGCGTATCAATGGTGGCTGACTGTCGAGCAAGATGCTTAGTTTGAGTCAGTGACCTGGGATTATTTCAAGAATGCTTTCCAGGTAAGTATATCGGAGCTAGTTACATCGAGGCTCGTCGTCAAGAGTTCATGAGTTTGGAGCAGGGAGAGAGGTCCGTAGTTGAGTATGAGGCCAAGGTTTTTAGATTGAGCAGGTATGCTCTAGCAGTGGTCGCCATTGAGCACGACAAGTGCATGAGGTTTGAGAAGGGTTTACGGTATGAATTGAGGGTTCTGATAGTTTCTGATGTAGTCGAAACTAACTAAAAATATGACTAAGGCAAGTGCACCTATCAATTAATAGTATAGTTATGGTAAGCATAAATAAAGTTCCCACGAGGACTAAAAGTACTTGTAGTAGTTGTCTTCCTATTATTTAACCGATCGAATGCAGTGATTGTTTAAAACTAAATTTAACTAAATTAATAAACTAAAATTATGACAAATAATAAATCAAGAAATAACAAATGTTTAATACTAAGAAGCAAGACACTACCCAAGAAAGAATCCACCTAGTTTCATCTACCATTATCATTCTAAATTAAGCAATTTATTCACTTAGCATTTTAATTCATAGAAATTCCTAAATTATGCTAATACCTCTATTCAAGCATAAAAGCAACCAACTCTAGGTTAATTAATTGAAATTTCTTTCTAATTAAAACCTTTATTATCGCATTAATTCGATATATGGATTCCCCTATTAGATTTGACTCTAGTCCGATAGATTTATGTCGTCCTATTTCTAGGATTGCATACAACTCCACTCAATTATGTCAGATCTACTCTTAAATAAGGTCTATTCTTCCTCTAATTTAAGCACATCAAATAAGAATTGATATCTCGAAAATACTAAATCAAGAATTAAGCCCACACAATTGAGAACAAAATCTAAGTATTTATTGCATAAAAATAGAAATCAAATAACAGAATTCATCATAAGGTTTATCTCCCCTAGGTATTTAGAAAATTAGTTCATGCTAACGAATAAAAACATCTCAAAGACAATATAACTGCAAGATGAAGAAAAACTCATAATAAAATCAAAATAAATTAAAAAGAGGTATTCAATCTTCGTGAAAATCTGATTCAAAGATAGCTTCAATAGTGTTTCTTCAATTGTTTTCTTGAATAATCTCTAACGGCTAGGGTTTGGGGAATAGAGGATTTTATAGAAAATTGGAAGTGCCTAATTCATATCACTCCATCCCCTATTTATAATACATAGAAATTTTTTGTTGGATCCAAATTAAATTCTAAAAAGATAATTAGAATTAAATCTAAACAATAATTCCCTAATTGGATCCAAATTAAACTCTAAATTATAAAGCCTAAAAGATAAATTAAAAATAAACAATATAATAATAATCCTAAATATTAATCCTAACAAATAGAGTTTAAATTTAAATAAAGTCTTATATCCAATAAATCTCTTCCTAAGTCTTCCACACTTTCACATTTTCGGCACTTTCTCTTCCACATTCACGCTTTTTACCCCAAATTTTCCTTTTGTCTTCGATTTAGTCCATGGTCATGTGTCCAGCCTGTGCAGCTCCTAAAATATAGTAACATGAATTTAAAGTATTATGAACATAAAATTCATTATTTTAAATCAACTAATCATCCAAAAACGCATTAAGAATGAGGTTAAAACATGTTACTTTTGGCACTTATTAGTTTCCTAGAAGGAGCGAGTCTTTGTTGTGTTTGTGGATAAGGTAAAGGACATTGAAGAGGTTAAGCGCACTGTGCATGAGAAGAAGGAATAAGAGAAGGCTCAGAGTAGAGCTAAGAGAGAGACAGGCTCTACTAGTAATGTTTTGTGCCCCAAGAAACGGGCAAGACCTGGTAGACCTCCGAGAGCTGAGACATTGGTAGGTTCGAGTGTGGTAACACGTTGTGACTTTTGTGCGAGATACCACCTGGGCGAGTGTTGGAGGAAGATGGGAGTGTCTTCGTTATGGGTCGCTGGAGCATAGAGTGTGAGACTATCCGCACCGACCTGATTAGGTATCAATGACTGCACTGGTAACAGTTACGAGCACTATTCAATTTGTGAGAGCGACACCACCGCCACTTAGAGGTCGAGTTGCTAATAGGAGTGGTACTATAACTGGTAGGGTGGTACTGTTTTTGGTAGAGGCTGTGGGACACCGAACAAAGGTGTGACACAAATTAAGGCTTGACAACTAGCATTTATTTATGCAACTCGACACCGTGAGGTATAAGGACGATGCCGATGTTATTGTAGGTACGTTCTTTATTTATTCATTATCGTATTTCGTATTGATTGATATTGGTTTAACTTATTCTTATATAACTAGCATTGTATCTATAAAACTAAATATAACTGCTGAGTGTATTGGTAGTGTGATCTTTGTGGTTAGTCCTTTGGGTCAGTCTACATGGGTTGATAAGGTGTTTAAAAGGGTCCCGTTAGAGATACAAGGAATTATGTTCTTAATAGATTTAATGGAACTACCGTTTAGGGAGTTCGATTCGATACTAGGTATGGCTTGGCTTGTGAACACCGGGTTAGTCTCAATTGTGTGACCAAGAGGGTTACCTTGAGAATCAAATCGAAAAGAATAGTGAAATAGTGATGATCGGGGAGCGTCGAGACTACTTTTCCAATGTAATCTCCACCCTCAAAGCCGAGAAACTTGTAAGGAAAGGATGTGAGGCATATCTCGCCTTTATCTCTAATTCCGCACCTGCTAAGCTAACTGTCAATGATATTCAGATAGTTAGGGATTTCTCGAATGTCTTTCTTGATGAGCTATCAAGCGTAGCACCAACGCGAGAGGTTGAGTTTAGTATCGATCTGCTACTGGGTACTACATCAGTGTCGATTGCTCCCTATCGTATGGCACCGAAAGAGCTGGGAATTAAAAGCTCAATTGCAAGAACTTCTCGATTGAGGGTTCATTCAACCGAACGTGTCTCCATGAGGAGCACCTATATTATTTATCAAAAAGGACGATATGATGAGGATTTGTATCGACCATCATCAGCTGAACAAGTATCCCCTACCAAGGATTGACAACTTGTTCAATCAATTCCACGAAGCTTCAATGTTTTCAGAGATAAACCTTCGATTTAGTTATCACCAACTTAAGGTTAAAGATGAGGAAACAACCTTCAGGACATGTTACAGTAATTATGAGTTTCTTGTCATGTCATTCGACTTAACGGATGCCCCGGTAATGTTTATGGATCTGATGAATCGAGTATTTCAGCCATACCTAGATCAGTTTGTAGTAGTTTTCAACGACGATATTCTGATTTACTTTAAAACTGAGACTGAACACGATGATCATCTGTGTATCGTACTTCAAACACTTTGCGAGAAACAACTCTACGCGAAGTTTAATAAATGTGAGTTCTGGTTATCTGAAGTTTCTTTTCTGGGACATGTAGTTACTACCGAGGGGATCCGAGTTGATAATAAGAAAATTGAAGTTATTGTGTAGTGGAAACAACCGAAGAATATGTCTAAATTGTGTAGTTTTCTTGGGTTAACAGGTTATTATCGAAGGTTTGTCCAGGGATTCTCCCTGATAGCATCTCCTCTTACTAAACTCTTACGTAAGAGTGTTCCGTTTAGGTGGTCTGTGGAGCATCAGTCGAGCTTCGAGAAGCTCAAGTCTATTTTGACGTAAGCTCCAGTGTTAGTTCAGCCAGAATTGGGTAAAGAGTTTGTAGTCTATAGCGACGCATCACATGTTGGCTTAGGCTGTGTTTTGATGCAAGACGACAAGCTAATAGAGTACGCGTCTCGGTAACTTAAAACACATGAGGGCAATTACCCTACTCACGATCTTAAGCTAGCTACAGTTGTGTTTGCGTTAAAAATTTGGAGACATTACTTGTATGGTGAGAAGTGTGTAATCTATACTAATTACAAAAGCCTCAAGTATATGTTAACTTAGAATGAGTTGAATGTGAGACAACGTAGATGGGTTGAGCTACTCAAGGATTACGATTATACGATAGAGTATCACTTAGGCAAGGCTAATATTGTAGCTGATGCTCTTAATCGTCGAGTGGTGACTGAACTGCAAGTGATGTTTGCTCGATTGAGTTTTTGTGATAACAACAATTTGTTAGCTGATCTTTAGTTGAAACTGACCTAGGTTGATTAGATTCGGGCGAAACAGTTGCAAGATGAATCCTTGGTTCAGCGTTTGCGTATGGTGGTGTCGAGTAGTGAGACTAAGTTTGATTTGAATAGGGATGGGGTCTTGTGTTTTAAGGGTCTTATTTTGTGTACCTAAAGATTTTGAACTGAGATCTTCGATCCTACAGGAGGCACATAGCAACCCTTACGCTATGCATCCCGGTAGGAACAAGATGTATTAAGACTTGTGAGAGATTTACTGGTGGCCTAGATGATAGGTACCTTTGTTTCGTACTACTTGACTTGCCAAAAGGTTAAAGCCGAACATCAGTTACCGTCAGGTTTGTTACAACTGGTTAGGATACCTTAATGAAATGGAAACGGGTGACGATAGGTTTCGTCAGTGGGTAACCCCTAACACCTACTGAGAAAGACTCCGTCTTGGTTATTATGGATCGATTAACCAAGTCGGCTAATTTTCTACCGATCTGAATTAATTACTCTCTTCAGAAGCTAGCTAAGTTGTATGTGGTTGAGATTGTTAGGTTATACAGAGTTTCGATTTCCATCATTTCAGATCGGGATCCGCATTTTACCTCGCGATTCTGGAAGAAGGTACATGAAGCATTAGGTACTCGATTGGACTTAAGTACTGCGTATCATCCTCAAACGGATGGTCAATCTGAACGAGTTATACAGATATTAGAGGATATGCTTTGAAGTTGTGTAATCGACTTTAGGGGTACTTGGGAAGATCATTTACCGCTAGTTAAGTTTGCGTATAATAACAACTTCCAATCTAACATACAAATGGCACCTTACGAAGCTTTGTACGGTCGTAAGTGTTGAACTCCCCTATGTTGGATCGAATTAAGTGAGAGATGGGTATTGGGTCTCGAGTTAGTGTCTGAGACTGAGAATGTAGTTCGGATGATTCGAGATTATTTGAAAGCGGCTTCTGATCGAAAAAAGTCTTCTGCAAAGTTAAAAAGGAAAGACATAGAGTACTCTGTCGGTAATCAAGTGTTTTTGAAAGTTTCTTCGTGGAAGAAAGCTTTTCGGTTTGGATGTAAGGGTAAACTGAGTCCAAGGTTCATCGAACCTTATCGGATTTTGAAACGGATTGGACCTGTAGCATACCAGCTTAAGTACCTCCTGAGCTCGACCACATTCATGATGTGTTCCATGTTTTGATGTTGAGAAGATATTGGTTTGATCCTTCTCACATCGTTCCAATTGAGGAGGTCAAAGTCAGGCCCAATATGACTTATGAGGAGGAGCCTATCCAAATTCTTTAACGAGAAGTCAAAGTCTTGCGAAGAAAGGTTGTACCTTTGGTTAAGGTTTTATGGCGGAACCATGACACTGAGGAAGCCACTAAGGAACCTGAGGATTTGATTTGTTACCAATATCCATATCTCTTTGACTCAGGTAAATTTCAAGGACAAAATTTATTTTAAGGGTAGAGAGTTGTAACGCCTTGAAATTTTAAACCTATTTATTTAAGTTTTGGGAATGAAACTGTCTCTGCTTTTGTGGTTAAGTGCTCTGATTGCTCGCTTGAGGTCTAGTGCTTGAGTCGTATATTTTGAAAAGTTCTGATTTCTTTTTTTGAACCTCAAGCTTTGAGCATGTGTCTTAAATTGATTTCGACGAGATGTTGTTTCAATGATGAGCCTAATGGTTCAATGGTCATGCATATATCTATCTATTCGTGGGTCTCACGTTTGAACCTTCGCAGAGCAATATGGGTATATTTTGTATTTTTCTTGCGAAGTGGTTTTGTTATTTTAAGTTTTAAAAACTAAACGAAACCAACTTCTTCTTCCTAACTTGATCGTTCTTTATATTTAGACTTTAACTTGTTGCAAACTTTTTATTTGCTTACTGTCATCGCGATAGTACACTGGTTGTGGATTGTTGTTCGTAATGGTTGCTTGCTGTTGGTGGTAAGACTTTTGAGTTATTGTTTTGTTTGGTATAAATCGAGAGGAACATTTGTCTCTCCATTGTTAAGTATTTTGAACTTTTCTTGAATTGTACGAATTTTGAGTTATACTTTATTACAATGACTTTAGGAGAACGTCTTGTTGACAACGATCTTGTGAGCGTGCATGTTACGTGAATCTTCTTGATCGAAGGTAATGTAGTCGCCTTTTTATGGGCTGAGTTAAAGTTTATTGGTTGTTTCCTATGCAAATTCGATGCGTGAGAGGGAATTAATTGTATGGTTGGCTACTTTTGTGTCATTATAGGCTTTCAGAGTTTCATTCTTGGGAAACTCCAATATTGTTTCAAGTAAGGAATCGAACCCTTAAGATTTTTATTCATTTTTCTGCATTTTTTTCCAGATTTTGGCTGCTATTTCGTGACACACGAGTTGACACATGGGCATGTGTTAAGGCTGTGTGCCATGAAAGAAGGTATGGGACATACACGAGTTGGACTCACGGTCGTGTGCTAGACCGTGTATACATACTATTTAGTGACACATGGGCTGGGCACACGGACGTGTGTCAAACTGTGTGTGCATACTATTTTGTAAACTAGCATAAAGGGGACACATAGGTTGGACACACGGGCGTGTGTCTGGTCGTGTGTGTATATTGTCTTGGGACACACGGGCGTGTGCCAGACCGTGTGAAAATATTGTTTTGGCATTTTAGGTACAATGGTCACACGACTAGACACACGGGCGTGTGCCTATCGTGTGTCATACATGGGTGAGCACATGGTCGTGTACCAAGGCATGTGTAGTGTGCATTTGTGCAAAAACTCTGTGTAAAGTGACCGTAAGTGAACTGTAGGGCTTGTATGACCAAAACTGATTGTTGAAAGCTGTTGAGCATGTTCACAACGTGACTCTGAGAGTGAGATCGACTATTTGTGTGTTGTTGATATCGGATATATCTATAAATAAGACTAAACTGTTACATTGGTTTAAACACTTGGGAATAGTTATTGAACTTATAGTGACACTGTGAACACTGCAATATTATAGTTAAATTGGCAATGACACTGTAAACATGCGACATTACAATTGAACTAGCAGTGATACTGTAAACATTGTGATAACACAACTGAACTGGCAGTGACACTATAAACACTGTAATACTACAACTGAACTAGCAACGACACTATAAACACTGCTAGATTACCATCGAACTGTAATATAACTGTTTATCTGACTGAGAGTTGTGATTTTGATTATAGAATTGGAAAAGTGTTTTATAATTATGTTAACGAATCTTACAAAATACATTATATTTGCACTAACTTATTACATGCCGTTTCAGGGTCTTCCCAGACTTGAAGGCCGACGGAGGAGGAGCTCGGTCATTTAGGGATCTTAGGACTTGTAGTAGGTTTATTATTATGTTACGATTAAAACTTAACTGTGGGACTTCCGAATTTCAGTTGATGTTTTTAAGTTGGTGTTGAACTTACTATTATCCATATATGATATAACTGCGTGCTTAGTTTCATTATGTTTTCGTACTTTATGCCTGTGATGACATTGTGACATTCTTGACTTAGTCGTTCCATCTAAGTTGGGTTTAGGGTGTCACAACTCATATTGTCACTATTCTTCCATCAAATGAACAAATTCCTACATTGAAAAAAAAAAGTGTCCCAACTCAGAATGTTATGATATTGTGTGATTTTAATATGTGTTTCACCTTTGTTATGATTGGATGGGAAGTATCGACACATGACACTAGAATATTTCTTGATGCAATTCGAGATCTAAAATACAAATTTCCGCACCCACTAAATGGAAGATATTTCATTTTTTTTCTTTTTTTTAAATAATAAATTATAAGTTCTTTAATTGATAATTTAAAAAATAAACAATTCTTGAATTAATTGTTTGTTATATTATGACATGTAGGAAAATATTACCTTGTTAATTCTGGATATCTTCAAATGAAAGGTTATCTTGGACCAAGTAGAGGTTAGTGATATAAATTTTGTTATATTCTTAAATTAATTGTTTGTTATATTCTTGAATTCACTTTAAATTGTAAATGCTAATGTAAAATTTTTGATGATGTGTTTGGTATATAAATGTTACCCTTTTTAAAAACTTTAATTCAAATGAATGTAATATTTTAATTTGTTAAGTTTATGTTTTCTATGTTATGTTAATATCTAATATGGGTTATATATTCAAATTACATTTTAAAATAAAATAATACAAATGTGTTAAAATCATTAATTACAAATTAAAAAAATATTTTTTAAAATAATACAACTATGTTAATATCTAATCACAAATATTTAAATGTTATATTTAAATATTTAAAATATAGTTTATATATTCTAATTAAATTTTATAAATAATTACTATTAATTACTTAGAAATATTTAAATTTAATATTTCATATATTAAAATATTAACAATAAATTATAATAAATTATTTTTATATTCTTGCTAAAATATTATAATATTAACTAGTTTGAACATTATTTAAATATATATTTGTTACTTTATAATATCATGTTTAAAATGAATATTTTATTTCTTAAAAATAATTTTTGACAGCAATACTAAACACTTAAATTTTAAATCAAAATTTTCAAAAACACTTTTCTATAATACTTTTTAAAAACACTTATAGCTTCATTGTAAAGCAATTAATTTGGATAATTTCTAACAGGCAAAAAATTTGGGATCAATGCGCAGTGGCGAAGTCGGGATGTTAATTTTGGAAGGGTCAAGTTAAAATTAGATGTGCTATGTAACAATCGTTTTAAACATATTAATAATTGATTCAAAAGCAGTATTCCAACATAACAATCGAACAAGCTTATATATATTATAAAATATTATTATTTTAAGTAAAATATTAAATAAGCATTAATTTATTATTATTTAACAAAAATATCATTCAAAAATCACCGTGAGTAATTTAGTTTTTTCAAGAAGATTTTCTTTTTATTTTTATCAACAATAAATTTTTTAATATTATTTTTAATACTAAAAAATATTGGAGGGACTTACATATATTTTTAAGAGAACTATAATATATTTTTGAGAAAATCTACTTATATTTTTTAAAAGATCATTGTATATTTGCAAATGATTAAATTAAAAAAAAAAAAATTTGGGGAGCATAACCCCTGGGCCTCTACATGGCTCCACCTACCCTTGGATGCAAGAAATGCCATTTTAACAGATGAAGCAGGGGTCGAAATTGATTCCACTGAAGTGATTAGAGACAATGATAAGCTTTACATTGTTGAATAACAAATAAAAAACCATATGTAATAAGAGAGAGTTAAAACTTAGAAGTTCAATTAACAGATTATGCTTTTTCAGTAATGTGCATATTCCCATAAGGAAAGCACAGTCTTTAGACAATTGTAAAATACAGTTGTCAGATAATTTGGGAAATGTTTTTCCTCCCTAGTTGGAAATTAAGAACATAATTTTTTTTTAAATACAGTAATAGGGTAAAGCTCGAACAACATATCGACTAATGCAATTCGAATTTAAAATCACACTTAGGATGGTGAATATTGTTAATCATCGTGCCACTCACATGAGGTTGAAGAATATAGTTTTCAAATAGCTTGATTAGAAAATTTTCAAACTTCATTCATGGCCACAATGATCTTTAATTACTGCAAAGAATATTAACATGAGATCCTTAATAAATCAAATCAAGTACATAAAAGACAAGATCAACGAACCTGCAAACACAACTAGAAGACTATCAACAATGAGATCTCTGGCCTAGCATGACAAAGACTAGCGAAGGGTCTCAGTTTCAGGGTTTGAAAATGGGAAAAGGGATAGTTTCCTTTTTTAACCTTACCGATAAGAGGAAGCAAGGTGCACCCAACACTAAAGGCAGCTATGGAAGCTAAACTCATATGATATCAGATTGGCAAATTCCCCCTAATTTGGTTACCAGAATATCTATCAGTGGCTACTGACCACACAATAGGACATCGCATCATCATTGAACTGTAACATACTTAAATAGAATAATTAAAAGAAAAAAGAAAAATAAATGTATTGGAATTGTTTACTGCTGAGAAAAGAAAATCACTTCCCCCATCTGGATCTCCTTTCACTGTTCATGCCGGAATCATGTAAGGAGCGAGGCCAAAGACAAAGATACAAGCACAAACTAGGCAGAACAGAAACCACAAAATTTATACTTCTCATATTCTCTATCAACATAAACTCGAAAAAGAAAAAAGCTTATGAGAAAGATTAATCAGAATGCTGTTAAAATCATTAGGAGAAAAAAAAACTGTAAGAAAATTACATTACATACGAGAAACAAGAACAAAACAAAATAGTTTCCTCACTGCATGCAAAATTTGAGAAATCGAAAAACCTGTAACAATGGCTGTGAGACCAGTGCCATCGATCCCCTGTGTAACTTCCTCAGCTGTGGAAGATGACGAAAACCCAGATGGCCCTTTACGAATGGTGATGGGTTTAAGAATTATCTAAAGGTGCTCGATCAATGCTCATCCTATCATTGTTGATACGAAAGTGAGGAAAGAGAGAAGGATGTTCTGGTGAAGAAGCAGAGAAGAAGATCTTAAGTCTGGAGTGTGACCTTCTATACAGGACGAAGCTAGAAAATTTTGTTAGGGGTTAAAATCAAATTATAATTTTTAAGATGATAAAAATATAATTTTTAAAAAATTAAATAAAAATTTTATTATTTTTAAGGGATGACGTATAATTTCATTTTATTAATTTAAAATTTTTAAAATTTTTAATTTTTTTTTAAATTTAAATGAAAATTTTTCAGACTTAAATGAAAAATTTTTCATTTTAAGGAGATGAAGCTCCTGCTAACCTCCTGAACTCATCCTTACCTCTAAAGAAAGTATTTATAAAAATAGTTAAGGGGAGTTTTCCGGATCGAATTTTAAGTCGGATTATAATATATTTTATTATAATTATATAACAAATTTAAATACTAATTATGGATGTGTCATGAGAAGTGAAATTTGACATAAAAATAAGAAAATTATGAAAGTATTTTAAATTATTTTTATATAATATAATATTAAATTAACTGATATATATAATTATAATTTTATAGTTAAACATTGTTATATGATTAGTAACCGTAAAATAAATATGAAAAGTATAAAAAAAATATTATAATATAAAAAAATTACTTTGTATTAAACTAATGCAAAAAAGTCAAAACAATTCTCCTGTTATCTTAATTTTCCTGTTGTATTAATTGCAAGTAGTGGTATTCCAAATATTTATATTTCATAGTTGTCGATGATATTAGATGCAAATTAGGAAATTAATTTAAATTTTCTATAAATAATTTTTTATTTATGAACTTGATTTCCTAAGGGGAAATGTTCAATTGTAATTATGAGTTGATTTGTCTAAGTAAAAAAAAATATTAAAATATATTAGAATAAAAAATTAATAATTTCATATTATTAAATCTTAATTTATGATAATGATAGTCTAGATTTTTATATTAATGTTAATGTTAATTAATTGAGACATTTTTAATAAATTTAAAATCTAAAACAACTAATGCTCTTTTCTTAAAAAATAAAAATAGACAATCTCCTACTATATACCTAAACTAATAATTAAAAAAATTTATTTGCAAAAAAATTAGTGCTTTTCGAACCTATAAAATTATATATATTAAATATTGATATGAGAAATTTTAGTATTATTTATTTTTGTATGTGTATTTGAAAAAAATTATTTGAAATATTTCACATATAAACATAATGATATTTGAAATAATTAATTGAAATATTTCACACATAAAAATATTTGAAATATCATACCCATGATATAGATGAAAAACAATGATATTTAAAATAATTATTTGATCTCATAATATCAGAAATCACCATACCCGCAATATAGGTAGAGAAAATAAATATTTGACATATAAATAATATATATAAAGAAAAATATATCAAAAGAATTAGTTGATGTTTTTTAAAAAATAATTACATTTTTATTACTTGATTTTATATATAAAAGAGTTATTAATTAAAAATTAAAAAACTTAAAACAACATGAAATAAAAAATATATATTAAAATACTTATACGAGAAACTAAACTTGAGATTTAAAGGATGAAATTATAATTACCTAAGCATCTAACCAAAAAACCTAATGTGTTAGAAATGTTAAGCATCTAACCAAAAAACCTAATGTGTTAGAAATGTTAATAAAAAATTAAAAAAGAGAGCTTAAAACAATATAAATAAAAATACAAACACGAGTAGTAAAAGAATTGAATCCAAAACTTAAGAACAAAAACACTAATATTTAACTACCTCATCAAAATAACTAAATTGTCAATTTTTAATGAAAACGAACCCTACAGTACGCGTTTTTAATAAAACGAACTAAAATCATAAATTTTTAAAAAATAACATATATTCATAATTTAACTAATACATATGTAAACTTATTAAAACGTAAAATGATAATATATAAATTATGACCCATTAAATTGTTTCCTAAATTGTAACTTCATCTTTTATATATATAATATATTATGGCTTCTATATATATATAAAATTCATTTATGTATACTTCTATTAATTTTCATAATCTTACAACAAGGTGCTAAACAAACATATAACAAGAATGGCTAGTTGGTCATTCTACGTTAGGATAACAAGAATTAATATACCTTCATATCCATACTTTCATTTTGGTCACTTAACTTTTAGGTTACTTTCATTTTAATCATCTAAAAAATATCTTTTTTTTTTAGTATTAATCGAGGTAAAAAAAATTAAGGATTAAAGTAAAAAAATGATAGAAATTAAAAATAATGCTACTTGTCAAATTGCACTTGTTTACCCCCTGTTGAAAGTTCTAATTTTTTTTTCAATTTTAAAATTTTAAATTTCAAAACATTAAAATCAATCAAATAAGTTAATATCCTTTTAACCGATTTGTTAGTATAATATTGAAATTAATTAATTTAGTCTCCTTTTAAATCTTAAAAATTTACTTATGTTTTCAAATTAAAATAAACTCAAAAATCATTTTAATAATTGAACATGAAACTCAAATTCATTTTGATTATATGATCTCGAATCTTTCATACTAAATTAAAAGTAAAAAAAAAATCCTAACAATTAATTAATTTTATATTCTATGCCCAACATAACCCAAAAAATTTTCACTTCTTTACCCAAACAAAGAACTATCAATTAATTTAATTAATTGTAATGATTTTCTTTACTTTTAACTTAGTGTGAAAGATTAGAGATTATATATAATCAAAATAAATTTAAGTTTCATAGACAATTATTAAATATGACTTATTGAGTTGATTTTATTAAGAATAATACGAAAACATAAAATAAAAATTTTAAATTTAGGAGATTAATTTAATTAATTTCAATATTACAATAACAAATCGAATAACATTGTCTAGGGATTAAAAAAATTCAACAAATTATTTAATTAATTTTTATGTTTTGAAATTTAAAATTGCAATATTGAAAAAAAAATAGAATTTTTAGCAATGTGATAAACAAGTACAATTTGACAATTTTTAATACAATATTTTTTTGGTGAATTACGAGAGGAGGGCAAAGCTTTAACAATAACGCAATTGGCGTGACTCGAACTCAGGCCACACCTAAAGATTTTAGTACAACATTTTAGTTTCTATCTTTTTTCACTTTAATCCTTAATTTTTTTACCCAATCAATAGTTTAAAAGAAGATAATTTTCTGGATGACCAAAATGAAAGTGAGAACATGATGTGGAGTGTATAGTTAACCGTTAGTAGAAATTTAACGATTAGGTGACTAAAATGAAAGTATCTTAAAAGTTGAGTGATGAAATTACAAAGATTTCATTTTGGGTGACCAAAATGAAAACATCCTAAAGGGTCAGTGACCAACTAGGTAATTTAGCCATCAATAAAATAACAAAATAAGTAAACACACAATCTCATCAATCGTCACAAATTAAAAATGAGTCAAAGGACGTGGAAGTCCCTATATTAATAGGTACATAATCGAATTAACCCATCTATTATTAAATAGATTAATTTAATCGCCATATTATTAAAAATAATTAAATAAGTCTAAATTGTAAACAAATTAATATCAAAAGAAAAATTTTCATTTACAAACTATAAAATCTTAAAAAAACATTAACTCTATAAAATTTTAAATGGTATTTTTTATATTATAAATATCAACTCTATTCCAATTTAATTTTATTTAATTCTTTTTGAGAGTACAATAATTAAATTGATCTATTTAATAGTAGAGGAATTAATTTGTTCAAACCCTTATAATACAAGCACCTCTCAAATATATTCACTAATTAAAAATATATATTTTAGGAAAAAGGATTGTATGAAACTTGATTTTACGTCATTTATATAATTTTTCAATAGAAGAATGACAAATCAAATTTTTTCTTTTGATTTTTTATATTTTTAATTGGATTTAATTTTTTTCAAGAAGAAAATACTAAAAATTATAAAAAAAAATTTAATTTATCATTCTCCTATTAAAAAGTGATATAAATGACATGAAATCACAGTTTCATATCATCCTTTCTGCACATCCAGCTCGACAAGTTGGTATATAAACATCACCAACAGAAAAAAAATAGTAACATAAATAACCATTGAGCAAGCCACTATTTATGCACAAAAGGATTTCAGTTATTTTGCTTATATGTTGGGTTAATTCTAATATATATATGTAAGCATCAGAAAATTCAAAATGCAATCAGATTTGGTCCCAGCAGGATCTTAAATTTATCATTTAATGATGGGTAGGTCTAGTAAAAGAACAGTCTATTGTAAAGGTTCAACTTAATATTATTAATATGTATAGTAAACCCAATTTAATAATACAAATGTTATTCTTCCCTAATTTATTCTTTTATTTATGAATCCTTTTCAACAAAACCTAGATATAGAGAAAAATGGGTATTCATTAATATCACCAGCTTGTAAAGAACAAGAACAAAAAACATGTTTCAGGCATGGATTTTTTTGTTTTTCCCTTCAGAGAATGTCTTTCTGAAATTTCCATGGAAACCAAACACCAATGAAGGAATTACAGAGGAAAAAACAAAGAAATAAACGAAGCCAGATATATATGTGTATATAGGGCTGACGGAAGCAAGCAAGTTGCATATAGTCCAAGAGAAGATTAGCTAGGGTTATTACGATTCAATGAAGAACTCAACTAACAAGATTTTCCACTGTTGATTAGGGTTCATGTGACGATGGACTCCCACTTGATAAATTAATAAAATAAATATCTTCCCCTTGGGGGAACAGATATGACAGATATGGAGAAATGGGAGATGGTTTTGCCCAATATCTAAATCAGATAGGTAGCTTTAGACTATTCAAGACAAAGACCCTTCCAATCCCCATTATTACAGCCTCATATCTCTGAAAATTACCTTAACCTACTTCCAGCATGCATCAAACTTGTAGTGGGACTAATGGGATTTTAGCAGTAATATAGCAAGGGAAGGAAACAAGGAAAGAACATAAATGGTTTCTTTTAAAACAACTGACACATGATTCTTTATACAACCTTTTTAGTGCCTGCAGATTGATTTGCCAATACCCCTCCATGGATGATTTCTGAGGAAAGAAAGCTACAAGAAAAGACACAAAACTTGATCTGCAAATCTATAGGTTGTCATAAATGGCTTGTCAAAGGTACATATCAATGACAATTTGAGATGTTAAGTCACATAGATCTTAATTACTACAAATACTAGAAACACTGCTGCACTACTATTAGCAAAAACAACTACTATCCATTAATGAAGCGAGCAATACCTAACAAAATAACAGAAGGGAAATGATTTTTTTAAAAGGATAATACGATATTCATTAAAGTAATTAACATAGAATAATATTGGGACAAAACCCATTTTTTTCCTCATGCAGCTGGTTGATGATCACGTCTTTTTTCATGTTTTCGTGCTTATTTTTTACTTTCTGGTTTTTGATTTCCATTAAGAGGTGGGAGGAGGAGGTTGAGGTACTTGAGGGGGTCGCTTTCTTTTCTTCTTCTCGTAGCTTATGCCTCTGGCTTTTGACTGTGAATCACGAACCTCACGTAGGTAAAGCCTAACAGCTCTAGCACCAAAAGGGTTTGCTTCAGGCTTGCCTCCGTGTTCCTCGAAGGCGGCTCGGAGGCGTCCGATGAGGGCGTCAAGGCTCCCCCAAGCTTGGCGGAGAGGGCAAGGGCATGGAGCTGGAGGGTTAGGGTGACCAAAGAAAGGGCAAAGTGGGGTGTGGACTTTGGTTTTCCCGAACTGGTCAAGGTACCGGAGGAATTCCAGGACGTGGGCGCCGCTGCAGCGGGAGAGGGAGAGAGGAGGGCGGTGGTTGCGGAGGTATTGCCCGAAAGTGTTCCAGTCACGGCGTTTCTGGTTCTCGTAGCGGCTGAGAGTGGAAGGAGAAGTGGAGGAAGAGGAAGAAGGGGAGAAGGCGACCATGGCCGCCGCCGGTGAAGGGTTTGTGGTGGTGGCCACGGTGGACATGGAAAGGCGTGCAGGGAAATTTGGGGTTAAACTAGCTGTGGAAGGGCTTGAATTCGATGCTTGAAAATCCTGAAAAGGATCCATATATAAGATAATAAAAGGGTTTCTAAAGAGAAAACAAAGAGAAAGAGTGAACTAAAACACAAAGATCTGTAAAGAAACTACAGAAAACAGGACAAAAAGGTGAGGATATTTCAGCAGGGAGTCAAGAGTGCCATGAAAGTAAGAAATGAAGAGAAAGGGGATACATAAATATAGCCTATAGGATAGAGTTTGAAGAAGAAGACTGATGAGGCTAATAAAATACTAATATGGGAAAAAAGAGTAAAAAAGAACAGTTTAGGTTAGGCATTTTAGGGGCAATTAAGCAGCAAACTGGGGTCTAATAGTCCCTTTCCTTTTCTTTTCTTTGAGGTCTCTGTTTGAATCTTTTGTTTGTTTGATCAATCCTAGAAAACTTGAAAGGCTTATGATGTCGAATGTGGTGGGCTTTTCCTTTTCCCAACATTGTTTTGCTGCAACAAAAAAGAAAAAAAAAACATTTGATAGCTAGGGCAGTGTTTTGTCATGCTTTAACTGTAACTGTAAGTATTTTCTTTTTATGATTTTACTTTTTTCCTCCAGGGAATAGTATTGGAAGTGAAGTAGACTCTTAGTTCCATCACTGACTAACACTGGCAATGGTAAATTGGTAACTGGAAATAACTTTTGTCTAGGGTTTTTTGTAGAAATGTAAAGAGGTTTTCAACATTTACTCAAAAGAATAAGGATATTTTAAATACTTAATTGATAATATTTAATAAAATATTAAATTATCTGAAAAATATTCTATAAAATTGAAATTAACTATTGAACAAAATTATCCGAGTTGCTATAGGATTAAGGATGGATCTGGATAGACGATACGTTTATCAATAATTAGTGTAAAAAAAATGGTGACAGTAAGATTAAATATTATAATGATACTGTAACCTGAGACAAAAACTAGGCTAAACACATCACACCGTCTATCTAAATTCATCCTAAATAAACTTTTACGATATTTATAGATTTATTTATAGAGGTAAATATAAGTTAAAATTTATCAATAATTTTTTCATATAGTAACAAAAATATTATATTATATAAGAAAAAAATTTAAGTTCAATTTTTATCAACCTCAACTGGAGATAATTTTAATTGAAAAAATTAAAAATTTATTTTTTAAAGAATTAAATTTTATTATATGGATATATATGTATTTTATAGTTGTTTTTCAATCAAGTAACTTAAATTATAATTTTTAAAAATTGTTCAAATGTATAAGTGATCAAATTAAATCTTTTATGATCAAATTTTTTTGGTGAATTATAAATGAAAGGCAAAACCTTAATAATAATTTATACGATTCGAATTCAAATTATATCTAAAATAATAAACACTCTTAATTATTAGATTAATACACAAAATTTTTTATGATCAATTTTGGTCATAATAATGTAACATTTAACAGATACATATATAATTAATAAAGTTAATACTTCATAATCTATATTTATACAACATATCTAATACATGTATATGAAGATCTAAAAAGATGGAGAGAGAAAGATGATAGATGGAGACAGGATAAAGCTAATGGGATAAAAATATGAGGGAATAACATGATTTTGTTTCTTCACCTTTTTTTTTCTTTGTTTTCCATTGATTGACAACACCTTTTTTAAACGACTAGAATGCCCTTCACTGACTCTAATTGAGCAATAACATAACAATTGCATCAACCAGAAAGCATCAGTCCATCAAGCAACAGTGCGTTGCAAAATGCAAACAGTAGATGTGGGAAGCAAAGCAATGGTCTTCAACTCCAGCTTTTTCGCTTCTTTACGAAATAATTTAAAACATTCATCAAACTCATAGCGAATAAGTTTGGGTAATTTACATTTTTCCAATTAAGGATTGCAATAAATAGTGCTAAATTGTATATATTTGTAAATATTAATTTGTGAATTTCAAATTAGGGATGAAACATCAATCACCTATGTATGGTATAATGAGAGGTGTTATTGGAGGGTTTTTAAATTGTATAAAAAAAATATTTTTTTTTATACAAAAAGTAATAAGATAAAGATAAATTAGATAAGTCATATTCCCTCCAACTTAATCATTGTACAATAATTGAAACACTTTTTTTCGACGACTACATGTAAATATGATCCCTCAAAGGTCTTGAGAATACCATTTTTTTTTAATTCATTTGCAACCTTATTCCCTTCTCTAAACACATGTCTAATGCAGATAATCCATGAACGTTTAAGAAGGTCCTTGATGGCACGTCTCACAGCTGAAAAAAGCTATTCATTTTCATTTGCTTGGATCACTTCGATAGCTTTAGTATTATCCATCTCGAGTATCATCGTCTCTAAACTTAGACCCCATGCTAGTTGGAGGCCCTCAAGAGCACCCCAGAGTTCTGCCAAAACCGCATAACAACAACCAATATTTTTAGAGAAACTCGTGACCCAAACCCCCTGATGATCCCGTATTAAACCTCTTATCACAATCCAAACTTAGGCTTAGAAATTTCGAGAGTATTTTAGAAATTTTAACCTATTTTTACTCAAAATTTGGTGGCATGGTAAACCAGAAATGTTTTTAACTATGAATTTTAGGAAATTAAATCAGTTTTTGAAAACAAATTTTAAAAACCTTTAATTCTTAATTAAGGATTGATTTGTAAAATGGTCAAAATTGTGAGTTTTTAAGAGGCAATTAAATCAAAGTTTAAAATTCAACCTAATATCTTCCTCCACCTACAACCAACTCACATTAATTCCTTCTTTTTATTTGCTCTTGCCATCCCATGATCTCCCAACTCCTCTCATTCAATTTCTTTGTCAAACCCAAATTCCTTTGATTTCTATCACTTTCTAAATCATGAAAGCTCCATAAAATCCAAGAAAAACACCCAAAAACAACATAGATTCTTCCAGTTTCAAGCTTGTGGATTTTTCAGGTTTTCGATCGAACGCTTGATTTTTCATCAACTAAGGTAACAACTCAATTCCCTATTTGTTTTTTTATGATATATAGTCTTTAAAACAAAGTTTTTAACTAATAAGTTGCATGTTTTAAATAAAAGTCGAAAATTGGGTCATTAATTGTGGATTTTGGGATTGTCGATTAAAACTTGGTTTTAAAGTGTTTTTCAACTTGTTTTAACATGATTAGAAGGTTACTAAAGTTACTTTGACGTTTCCTTTACTAAAGTTACTTTGACGTTTCCTTAAGGATTTATCAAGTTTTAATGAATTTACGTCATAATGGACATTGTACGTCGAAAAATTTTGATACCTTAAAACGTGTAGTTTGGTATAGTTTAAAAGTTGAAAATTAGCCTTATATGAATATGTAAATGAATGGGATTCATTTTAGGCAAAAGGATTATGTGTAGATCGAGGTATGTGGATTTCAAGTCGGTTATGTTAAGGGTTTTAGTTTCATGAGAACTTAACTTAGACTTGTGTTTTGGTTTGCTTAAGATGAATCCTTAGTTGTTCCCATTTTCACTAAGGGACAGAGCTTGAGCCTGGTTGAACTCATTGCCACCAAATCCTGTTACAACATGGCAAGAGTTAGCAGAACGATTCCTTAGGAAGTATTTCCCTCTTTGTAAGAATGCTAAGTTGAGGAGTGAAATTACAACTTTCCAACAGATGGATGACGAATCCTTGTATGAGGCATGGGAAAGATTCAAAGAGTTTGTAAGGAAATGCCCTCATCATGGAATCCCGCATTGCATCCAATTAGAGAAGTTCTATAATGGTCTTAATTCTCACATGAGGATGGTAGTAGATGCTTACGCCAATGGTGATATTCTTTTTAAGTCTTATAATGAGGCTTATGAAATTATAGGGAGGATTGCAAGCAATAATTACCAATGGTAGACTAATTGAGCAAAAACATATATTATCACAATTTAAATCATACATGTCCTATGCAAGCATTACAATCAATTAGGGATCAATTTTGAACAACATTAAAACTTTTAGAAGAAACATGAATTTCTTTCCCAAAACAAGGGCACACGATCGTGTGTCTCAAACACATACCCATGTATCCTCATACACATGCCCATGCTCTTGGCCGTGTATCCAACTGTGTTCATACTTGAAAAGCAGCCACACGATCGTGTCATAGACTGTGTGACAAGCCGTGTGTCTATACTAACTTGCATCACACGCCCGTGTGCGGGATAATGTGCTAGACCGTGTTTCTATACGAAATTGGGCCACATGATCGTGTCCCAGCTAGTGTGTCTGCCCGTGTGACCTGCACTGCACCTTAACATGGCACGCAGCCATGTGACAGCCCGTGTGTACCTTAAGTTGCTTCCTAAAGAAGGTAATTTCCTAACCTAAATTTCTTACCAAGTTACCCTAGAATGAGACACTTTCTTAACTCAAAATTTACCTTTCAAGCACCTAGAATATGCCATAACATCATCTATTAATCAAACCAGCATGCTCTTTTAAGGCATCAAAATTTATAGATAACAACTACAACATATTTGGATTAAATGCATTAACTAATAACCATTTCAATGCTCTCATAACTCAACACAAACTACATGAGAAAACAATTCAACAATGAGCACAATTTCATATATAAATTTAACTAACCTATTTTAATATTATTAATCAATTTGAAGCTCATTAATCAACTAACCAATCAAAGTAACCATTCTCAAACATTCAACATATATCATCATGAAAATTTCATTCCATATAAATATATTTCATATATATTAACATATTTATCAAAAGTTTAATATATAATTTACAACATCTCAAACCAACTTCCATACAAGCAATATTCACAAAGTTACCTATGTCCTAAAGTTCGCTAGACATCTATACATCCCCTAGATACATGTCAAAATAACAAAAGAGAACTTCACCGGCTTTGAGTACGAGATATCTGCTAAAGTGCTGAGTTTGAATATACTAATACTATAACCTGAAATCATGAGAAATTTACTTACATTAGAAAACTTTCATTTATAAAATAACCATTTACAAAAATGTATATAAGTTCTCAAATAAATACATTCACTTAACAAATTCAAAATACTAGTTCAAATATTGCACATGACACTAATAGTCAATTTTGTACATAACTCTTAATCAAATGTAATTTGTACTCAATATTATATATTGTCAAACCTTTCCAAGCATTCATTCATTTTGTCATTAACTAATTTCGTCAATTCGTGGCACCCGATGCCTAGCGAATAAATCATAATAAGTGAGTCCAACTCTAGTTGGATTAACCAACGATAGTTTTGTCAATTCCTGGCATCAAGTGCTTAGCAGATAAACCACAATAAGTGAGCTCAGCTCTAGTTTGATTAACCAATTGTAGTTTCGTCAATTCCTGGCACCTAGTGCCTAGCGGATAAACTGTAATAAGTGAGCCCAGCTCTAGTTGGATTAGCCAACGATTTTGCGCCCAACACTAATCGACGAAATATAACAATTTATTTCCACCATTTCCTCATTTCACAATATATTATCATTTAATCATATATGTATAAGACATTATATACATGTATCAAGAATTTTAGTAACAATTAAATATAACTGAATTTAAATTAATAAATGGATATAAATATTAAGTTCAAGGATACGAACTTACCAAAAAGTTTAAGATAGCTCCTGTTGATTAAGTTGATTACTTGCCAACTTTATCCTTTCCTCAATTAATCGCTGTTCCGCTAGTTTCTTGGTCTAAATATGATAATTTAATTTAGTCAACTACTACGCAATATAATAATTCAACTTAAATAGTTTATCTCAATTCATATCTATACATTTACTCCCCACAATAGACATTTTCACCACTTAGTCATTCACAATCACAATGATTAATTTAATCTCAGCTTATCAAAATTTCTAATTAACCAAATATACATATATTTCTCATACTGTACCAAGATTTTCAAAATTCATAAATTAACACATACTATTGATATATATATATACATATATACTCAACTTCTTGACAATTAACACTAGCAAAAATTACTATTTAGGTAATAACTTCTCATTTATAATTTCATAATTCAAACCACATTCCTAGCATAATGTATAAACTCAAAACAGTCCTTACCCTGCTCTTTTCTTATCCAATTCTTAAAATTCATTTTTCTTATTTGCATTTAACAATTATCTTTAATGTAAGTAATCCTAAAATCTGAAAATTATATATATATATCCTCATTTAGACTCATTCTCTCCAGCTCAAATTCAACGAAGTTTCGTTAAAATTTATAACTTTCATAATGTTAAACATCACTTAATCACATAAATATCAATAAAATTCCTATTCATAAAATATTCTCATTCCTTCAATCAAACTAAATAATTTATCAAATAATCTCAATAATATACTCAAACTCAAGAACACGAAACTCATCCATTTTCCATGTTTTTTTTACTAACTGAATATCCCAGGACCTTACTACAGCCCACTCTAATCCCATTTTCATTATAATTCATAACAAATTTTCATTTTCACAAACAAGTCCTCATAATCCATAATTCCCATATTTAGTTAACAAATCAAGCCTAACTAAAAAATCAAATGTAATAATCCATAGAAAAGCATTAGGACACCTTCAAAAATGATCATGGCAATTCTTTTAACTTTTGATAGATTTGCCAATAAATTCTAAATTTAGTTACATTAAGCCAATACCACCACAAAAACATGAATTTCATAAGAAACAAGAGCCAAAACACTTACCATGCAAAGCTTCAACAATAGCTGAATGTGAGAGCTCAACCAAGCTTGCTTACTTTTTTTTTTTTCTTTCAATTTCGGTAATGGGATGATTTTTAGGAGAAAACCCCTCTCTTTTCTTTTTCTTTTGTTTTCACTTCATTCTTAGTTTACTAATTTAACCTTACTATTTAATCAAAATTTCACTTAAATTTTCCACTACAAGTTCCACTAATTTCATTTTTGGAAGATTTACACTTTTAAAAACATAACTTCCCAACACTCAATTTCTTATTATAATTTGACACATTATACTTACTTTAATAACCTTTACAATTAAATCATTGTCTAATTTGCATTTTAATCACCTAAATTTTAATCACCTAAAAACGTAATTAATTAGTGATGCTTTAACTCTTATAAGGAAAATTTAAAATCCCTAAGCATCATTTTCGATATTACTAATTACGGGTCGTTACAGGTTAGTATTTGGAAAAAAGCCTACCACTTGCCTTTGGAGTTAGAACACAAAGCTTATTGGACTCTTCAGCAGCTCAATTTGGATCCCAAGCTTGCTAAAGAGAAACAAGTGCACTTAAGAACAAGTGATAGAATCTCTTCCAATCCCAAGCAACTCTCGCCTAACTTGCTTGTTAACTCAACTTGTCACCGCATCTCTCGATGTCGGTAAACTGCACTTCCACTATCGTGTTTAATACAATTGAATTCAAGAATAAATAGATGAGAAAGATTAAGTAAGATTCAAAGTAATCTAACACTGAAAGATATTCTCATATTCATTCAATTATCAAGAGTAATTCATCAACATAAAGAGAGGGGTCAACAAATACAATCAAAGCTTACTATCTCTAGACCACTAGGACTATTCCTTAACCGCTTCTCTTGTGCCTGCACCAAGTACTCCTCATCAAAAGTGGTTGCTCCTCCGTTCAGTCAACTCACCATTCTCCAACTTAAAATCTCCAAAAACACAAAGTAATTGCAAATTTAATTCCTTCAACTATTGATGATTTTTCTTCATCTTATTTCCTCTATTTATAGGATTAAGAAATTGCAGATTTCCTCCATTCTCAGATCCAACTACTTTGTAAAGCTGTAAAAGTTTGTTATTGACAGCTACGCAGATCTAATTTGTTTACTGGACTGTTGCAGAATGTCAGTGCAAATTATAATTTCGCAGCAATAATTTACCGCAATTATGGACCAACTTATGGCCACAACTCTGAATGCTTTTTGGCTTCAAGAATGATATATCTCATCTTTTCTCAGATCCAATTTTATTTGCAGTGACTAAGTTTGCTACAGTCTAGCTGTACACTTACGCAGATCTGGTATTGACTTCATAAATTTGTAGATTGTCGTCGCATTTTTGGTTGCGATCTGAAATCTTTAATTTCGATAATAACGTGTGAAATTCTTGCGTTGGTGCTTCTAGATATTCTTGTATCTTGAATTCACTCATTCCAACGTAAAGATTCCTATGCGGCGACATCTATGGTTGCAATTTCAAGTTAAATTTTATGGCTGCATTTTGAATTCTTTTTAGCCTTGATCTACTGAGATGCGTCCTTGCGCTGAAAATTTTTAGACGCAATATATATGTGCTGCATGTGGTAACATTAGTGCACAAAAAGATATAAAATAATAAGAATTTAAACCAAACAACAATGAGTTAGAAAACATAACAACTAAGTATGAAATGCCTATTATGCATACTAAATATAACATAAAAGAGACAATTAATACACAAATTTAGGGAGAAAATAAGTGTCATTTCTAATGCTATCATACCCCCAAACTTGAATTTTTACTTGTCCTCAAGTAAACAAAAAGTAACAAACTTCACAAGCAAACATGTCACCGCAATCATTATTCTAGCAACTTATATTATCTGGAATTCTAATATATAAATTGCATTCACATGATAGAATAATGCGCCGACAATTTATAAACATGAATAATTAAAACTGCAACTTCACCAATGTTAGTAACATGCTTTGAATCTTAATCATTCCTTAACCAATACAACATTCATGGCAATATATTTATTTTCTTTTCTCTTTTATTCTTCTTTTTTTCTTTCTTTTTGTGAAGTTTTTTTAAGTGACTGAGAGATGTCATTGCATTACTCTACCTTTGTTCCTGGGTAGTAACGATGGGGTGCAACAAACCCTCAGGAAGTATGTAGTTGTGTCGACACACACTCTTGCAGTGACAGCCTTTGGCTAGATGATTTTTCTAACACATGCAGCGGAGTGTTCTCCCTTGACAAGTCACAATGCACTCGCATTGGAGTGTCTTTTATTAGTACAATGTTGCTACAATTGGTAAGTTAGTTCAAGATTCAAGGGTTGATACTATCCATTTATTACTAAAGCAGTCCCAATCATTCATCCAAAAATAGAAGGTTCAATATTCATTCATATTCATTCAATTCACATCTCAACATTCCAAACAATTGAAAATTTACGCATAAAATAACAAAAGTTGTGGTCACATTTTTGTTGAAACTTTGCATACTTTTATTAAACTAAAGAAACAAGTAATTTCTCAAATATGTGGGTGCAATTGCATTTCCATTTCACACAAATTTCCCCCAAACTTAAAGTGTGCATTGTCCCTAATGCACTGACAATGTAAATGCAACGACAATAAAAATGCAATGACATTAATAAATATATATGGAAATGCAATGACAATGTAGATGCAACGACAATAAAAATGCAATGACATTAATAATGTAGGAATGTAGGGACAATTATACTACAGCTACATGATATGCATAAAAACTAAACGAACTGCTAAAAAAAACTAACTTAGTATGCTGTAGCCGAAGATGCGGCTACATTGGTTTTCTTCTTCTTGCGCTTCCGTTCCTCCTTGAGTTGCTTCTTGTCTTTGGTACACTTCCTCCTTCATTCATTTGGCTTGGCCGAACCTGTGGATTGCTCTTTAACAACAGGCATCACAGCCTCTGCCTGACTAGCTTTAGGTGGCGTCAAATCATCAGATGATGCATCCACAAGTTGAAGTGCGGTGACAAATTCCTTAGCCGAATTTGTCATGACATCAGGTCCTTCTCTTCTTTCTTCTTTTACTTTTGTTTGAGCTTCGCATGAACTGTAGACTACTCCTCAGTTTCTATCGAATTTGTCACGACATCAGGTCCTTCTCTTCTTTCTTCTTTTACTTTTGTTTGAGCTTCGCATGAACTGTAGACTACTCCTCAGTTTCTATCTCTGCTCTGGCATCATCAATTGCTTCATTCGTTGATCCAATATAGACTACTATCGCCCAAAGGTTTTCATCAATAGCTTTCGCCTGACTCGCTCCATCTTGCACCAAGCCTTCAATTATTGCACCCATAACTTTAGGCGCGGGGATAAATTTCTCATCTAAATTTGCCTCGACATCTATTTTTTAATCTTTTTCTTCCTTTACATGAACTTCATCTGTTTTCAGCATCAAGTTACTAGGTGCAGTACAGCTGTACAAAATTACGTTGATAATGGAATCCTAATGCGTTGACAATAGTGTTTACTTATTCCTCAATTGGTGCAGACACAATATGTGTTTCTTCTTCTTCTTCAAGTGCTTCGTACTCTTTTATTCTCCACATGGTCTCAAAAAATTTCCACTCTTTCTTGTGTTCTTTCCAATTCTGTAACTTCTTAATTACGGATATAGGTATCAAAATTATGCTTTCATTGAAATCACATAATGCCTTTCCAATATACCAATCACCAATGGAATAGGGTATTGAGAAGCTCTTGGGATCCTTAAATTCTTGGAGCAATTTAATTGTCATGGCAGTGAACCCTTCAGTAAGTACAATTGCTTCGACATCTCCCAATCTTCTCTTCTTTGACAATGTGTCATCAAGTTTCTGAGGCTGTTTTACTGTAGCATTTGTGGCGACAAAGTGACTGATTCTGTTGTCGTAATATTTTGTTTAACCTCTTTAGCTGCAATTTGCTTTTCAAATTGCGTTAACATCTTTCCATTGTTGAGATTTGAATTATCTTCTTTTGCTGTAGCATCTCTTACAACTTCATTTAGATGAGTTTCACTTTTGAGAATGATTTCCTCATCATGCTCTTGCCCTCGTGACATCGAATTCTCAATATCAATCGATAAAGTTTCTTGTGGTTGCAAATTTATTACGCCCACAATCTGGCCAAATTGATATTCTAGAGGTCGTATGGATTCAACTTGATTTTGAAGCACAACATCAGTCTTGGCAATATATTGTCTCAGTAAATTTTCAATTGATGAAAACTCTGATCCTTCGTCTTGCTGCATATTTTACCTTGACAAAGGTTTATCATAATTGGGCAATGTCCACTCGAATCTAACATCATTGTCTATACTTCTATGGTCTTTATTGTTCCAACAAAAATTTGGATGTTGGTCCCATTCTAGCATGTAGGTGTTGGAATATTGATTTTCATTCCGATCGAAATTCCCTATGTGGTACACAATTGCTTGATTTGATGGGCATTGTTCAAACTCATGGTTGCTTCCACAGTAATCACAACTTGTCACGGTAAATTTCCATTCTGTAATTGTTGTATCATTCTGCATTGAATTACTCATACTAGTCAAAGAAGATACCTCAATGTTTATGGCATCGAGCTCCATTTCTATAGGATCACTCATGCTAATCCAACATCTTGAGGTTCTATATACCTCGTTCCTAGCCATATTTCACTAAAAGAAAAATGTAAAAGTAAACAACGAAAAGGAAACAAGTTAGTGACAAATAAAATTTAGATAATAAAGAATAAATTCAACGACAAAAATAAACATCAAACAAATGTCATTCCCCAAAAACGGCGCCAAAAGTTGATCGCGTCTGTAACGTCACAGTAATGTGCAAGTGAACACACGTCGGAGCAACTATAGTTGATAGAATAATTCTATCGGAAATCGATCCCATGAGGAATGGGTTCTTGATGTTCAGATGTCGAAGCAACTAATACTAGAATTAAATGAAATGTGAGTACAAATATCAGCATAATAAAGTTAATCTACACACTAAAATAGTCAAAACTGTCAATGTAATAAAAGTTAATTGTCAGTGCAACTAAAAGTAAATCAAATTGTTGTTGAAGTGTTGAGAAATTAAAATGCATAAAAATAAATGGTGATAAGTGTGAAGATCTGGAGTGGATTGCTAACTTTGCTAACTCATAACACTAAATGCATTGACAAGGTATTGTATAGATGAATTGTCGCAACACTGAGGTTCCAATGAATTCTTACCAACTACAAACTCTCTGTTTATACAAGGTTCGAGTACCCACAATTACCCCATCTCTCGATGTAGGCAACTATGTGCACTTAAGAACAAGTGATAGAATCTCTTCCAATCCCAAGCAGCTCTCGCCTAACTTGCTTGTTAACTCAACTTGTCATCGCATCTCTCGATGTCGGTAGACAGCATTTCCACTCTTTTGTTTAATGAAATTGAATTCAAGAATAAATAGATGAGAAAGATTAAGTAAGATTCAAAGTAATCTAACACTGAAATATATTCTTATATTCATTCAATTGTCAAGAGTAATTCATCAACATAAAGAGAGGGGTCAATAAATACATTCGAAGCTTACTATCTCTAAACCACTAGGACTACTCCTTAACCGCTCCTCTTATGCCTGCACGAAGTACTCCTCGTCAGAAGTGGTTGCTCCTTCATTCAGTCAGCTCATCGTTCACCAACTTAAAATCTCCAAAAACACAAAGTAATTTTAAATTTAATTCCTTCAATTCTTGATGATTTTTCTTCTTCTTCTTTCCTTTATTTATAGGCTTAAGAAATTGCAGATTTCCACCTTTCTCAGATCCAACTACTTTGTATAGCTGTAAAAGTTTGTTATTGACAGCTACGCAGATCTGATTTGTTTACTGGATTGTTGCAGAACGTTGGCGCAAATTATAATTTGCATCGACAATTTGCTGCATTTCTGGACCAACTTGTGACCGTAACTCTAAATGCTTTTTGGCTTCAAGAATGATTGATCTCATCTTTTCTCAGATCCAATTTTATTTGCAGCTGACAAAGTTTGTTACAGTCCAGCTGTACACTCACGCAGATTTAGTCTAATCTTCATAAATCTGCAAATCGTCGCCGTATTTCTGGTCACGATTTGAAATATTTAATTGTAGCAGTAATGTGTGAAATTCTTGCACTGGTGCTTCTAGATATACTTGTAGCATGAATTCACTCATTCCAACGTAAAGATTCCTATGCAGCGACATCTATGGTCACAATTTCAAGCTAAATTTTGTGGTTGCATTCTGAATTCTTTTTAGCCTTTATATACTGAGATGTGTCCTTACACTTACAATTTTTAGACGCAATATATATATGCTTCATGTGGCGACATTAGTGCACAAAAAGAGATAAAATAACAAGAATTTAAATCAAACAACAATGAGTTAGAAAACATAAAAACTAAGTATGAAATGCCTATTATGCGTACTAAATATGACATAAAATAGACAATTAATACACAAATTTAGGGAGAAAATAGGTTTCATTTCAAATGCTATCAATAAGCAAGGTATTTTTCGAGTTAATGCCCAAAGATTGAAACATTATTAGGGGAATAAAGTTGAGCGCAGTGAAGCATCGCTCGTTTTATCAGATACTTAAAATTTTCATTTTAATAAAAACTTAAGTTATATTTTCTAGACTAGTATGTGAAAATGAATTCTATCTAGGAGTTGAACTTAAGCGGGACGTTTTGTGACCCCTCCAATCTTTCTTGGAATTAATTTTAACATAATCTTCAAAGAAATTATTTCTTAAGTCAGAAAATAAATTTTTGATTTTGAATTTTGCAAATAAAAAGGGTCAAATTTTTATCAAAGTTTCAATTGCAACCTAATTTTCAAATTATTTTGAGTTCAAGGACTTAATTGAACTTTTTTGTTAAATTTGGTTGTTCTTTTTGTAAATATTGAAATTAGCTGTCTTTTTCTGAAGATATTTTAAAATAGCTAAAAATAAAAGTTTTTATTTATTTATTTTAAAATTGATAATACTTAATATAAAGTTATAAATTCATTTTTATGATTTATATTATTTATTATCAATGTTTAATTAGGATTATTTAGAGTTTTAATTTCAATAAATTAAGTAATAACAATTAATATATTATTATGCTAATTTTTATTAACTTAAAGTATGACTTAGGGAGCTTTCATTCTACCTTATCTTTTTCCTCTTCCTTAAAGCTTAGTATCTTATGACTTACCAATTTCTGGGTTTTGCGAAAAAGGCTTGCTTTGCATGCATGGACTGCTCCCATAATGCTTCTAGCTCAAATGAGCGTTCTGGTGACCTGCTCCTATCGGAGCTGTTACATGCTACGAAGAAAGTTAAAAACAAAGATACTGACTCGGAGGAGGGGGAAGACCAAGAGATGCAGGAATCACAATCAATTAAAATCTCCTTTAAGGAGGTTTTGTTGGGCAATAGAGGTGATCGTACAGGAGAGGATGGTTGTCTTCCACTTAGGGATGAAGAGGAGATCATTCTTCTTGAAGATTATGTTCAAATCTCCTCAGATGGCCCCTACCCCCAAGTTAGAGTCTCTAAGAGAGTCCACTCTTTGATCGACAAAAATAATAGGCAAACGCGGATAGTTCGTATGCTCGAAAGGCTAATTAGGTATAAAGCTCTTTCTAATAGAATTGAAAGCCTCTGGGCTTAACAAGCGAATATAAGATTGTTGATCTTGATAACAACTATTTTCTCGTTAAGTTAGCTAGTATAAACGACTATAATCGAATCCTTTTGGATGGCCCATGGATGATTTATGGGCACTACTTAGTGGTGCAACCATGGAGCTGAGATTTTTTGAATGGAGGAGACTCTTCCATCGGAGATTGTAGCTTGGATAAGATTACCTTGACTCCATTACTGTTATTAGACCAAAGGTTTAGTAGGAGCCTTGGCTTCTACCATTGGCACCGTTATTAAGGTTGACTACAATACCACTG
The DNA here is from genome assembly GCA_039519145.1 of Kokia cookei. Lineage (NCBI taxonomy): Eukaryota > Viridiplantae > Streptophyta > Magnoliopsida > Malvales > Malvaceae > Kokia > Kokia cookei. The sequence continues at coordinate 12,194,872 of CM076907.1, read as the reverse complement.
AAGGGAGAAGGAGTAAATTTGCAAGAGTTACGGTGGTGGTAGACATGTCTAAATTCCTTGTGCTGTTATTGGGGATTGAATGTAAAAAACAATCTATAGTCTATGAAGGCCTTCCATCCATTTTCTATGAGTGAGGTAAGGTTGGTCACAGAAAAGAGAAATGTGACTATAACCCCCTGGAAAAGCTTTAAATACCACAACCATTGCTACTGGTGAAGTGGCGTAACCCTCTTTAATGGAAAATGATAGTGTGAATAACCTCAATGATAAAGTTCACGATGCCTATGGGCCTCAGATGTAGGTGTCCAATCGAAGGAACAAAAGCAACTAATGAGAACACAAAGGTTTGAAGCATTAAGTGTGTAAAACCCCACAAACAAAGTCCACCATACTACTGCTACCCTTCCACGTGACAAAACCCAAGGCATAAACGACTACATGATGCCTAAGAATGGCAAGAAGCAGCTTGCAAGTTCTCTTAAGCCGAACGACACCTCCAAAATGGTGCAAGATGTCATCCTTATCCCATCTACCTTCAAAGCTCCTTCCTCTCCCATGCAGCAGGCATTAATTGCCGAAGTGATGGCTTTGGAAAAAAGAAGCCAAATTCACTTGGGTAAAAAACTCATGCAAATTCTTGGGGCAAGCAAAACATTTCAACTGTCAATGCCCCAAGCCATTACCCTTTCTCCCTCTATCACGCACAATCGCTCACCAAGTGAGTTGATGGTACTAAAAAAGACATATGTTTTCTCCCATTTATTGGATAATTTGTTCTCATTTAGTTGTCCTTAGTACATATTTTAGCATTTTTTAGTTTAGTTCATTGCATTTTCTAACTCATTGGGCCTTGACCTAGTTTTCCTTAATTTTGCCATATTGTACTACTAATGTTGCTGCATGAGCACTTCTAGATTGCACCCAAAACTATCACCGTAAGAACACTTCTAAATTGCACCTAAAACATTCACCGCAGGAATATTTCCAGAATGCACCCAATATTGTCGCTGCATAAATATTCTTCAAATTGCATCCAGAACTATTGTTGCATAAGTATTATTTAATTGCACCTAGGAATGTCGCTACATAAACATGTACAGAATTGTCGCTGCATGAATGTGTCCATAATTGCGCCCAGAATTATAATCGTATCTGACAGTTGTCTGATAAGAGCAGAAATGTGTGAGCTGTCCAATCTGGTATAACCAACTTGTACAGCTCAATTTTGCAGGATAAACACCTGTACAATTTGGGCTAAATATAAACACTCACAAGGATAGAGAAAGGTATCTCTTCTTCCTTTAGTCTTTCATTTTGCAATATTATCTTCTTCAACATAGCATTTGAGCTTTTCGGTTATGGAGGCTTGAGACCATTCAGAGGAACCTGACATTGATGAGAAGGTAGCATCTTCTTCTGACGATGAGTGTTCTGAGTGCGACACAGGAGGAGAATTTACGGAATAGTTCTAGTATGCTAGGAATAGAATGCTTCAACTTTTTCTTTAATTCCTCTTAAACGTTGATAAATTTTGATGACTTTAATTGTGTATGAAAGTACCTATTAATGTTAGATATATTTTGATTTCTATTCAAATCTTCTTAACTGTTTATCTTTGGATTTAATCGTTTTGACCACGGAAGTGTGCTTGCAGTCACAATCACTAGAAGGTGCAGTGACAAGTTAAATCAACAAGCAAGACAACGGAAGTTGCTTGAGACACGAAAGAATTCTGGCCACTTGGTTCTCGAATGCAAAGCATTGCCAACACTGAAAGGTGTGGTTAATGTGAGTGTTTGGGTCTTTGATAAATAGGAAAGTCGAAAGTAGTGAGATCTCATTAAGCTTAATTATGATGACAATTTATCTATCAATTACCTTGTAGTAACATTTAGTGTTTGTCAACTTATCAAGTTAGGGATCCCCTCATTTATTTCTCATTGTTTTACATTTTTAATTTTCTTAAATTGCATTGACAAAATACCTTCAGCCATTTATTACATTCTCTTAGTCAATTGCTCAGACATATTATAACACAATATTACAATATTTGCTCTGACAGTTTTAATTCTTTTATTTGCAATCTTTGATTTAATTGCGCTGACATTATTCATGACAGTTATTATTATTCTGACCTCTTTTGCATCGACAAATTTAAGCAACAAAAACACCATCCTCATTAGATCGATATCCGACAGACTCACGTCTGTCTACTATACTTGCATCGGTAGTGTCCGCTTGCACATTATTGCTGTGACGTTCATAGCACGATCAAGTTTTGGCGTCATTGCAGGGGAGGACATTTGTTTGATGTCTATTCCTGTCTTTGCATTTATTTTTTATTATCTAAATTTTATTTGTCACTAATTGTTTTCTTTTTGTTGTTTACTTTTATATTTTTCTTTTAGTGAAATATGGCTAGGAACAAGGTGTATAGAACCTCAAGATGTTAGACTAGCATAAGTGAAGCTATAGAAATGGAGCTCGATGCCATAAACACCCAAGTATCTTCTTTGACTAATATGAGTAATTCAATGCAGAATGCTACAGTAATTGCAGAATGAAAATTTGCTATGACAATTTGCGATTACCGTGGAAGCAACCATGAGTTTGAACAATGCCCATCAAATCCAACAAATGTGTACCACATGGGGAATTTCAGTCGTAATGAAAATCAATATTCCAACACCTAGACGCCAGAATGAGAGCAACATCCAAATTTTTGTTAGAATAATCAAGACCCTGAAAGTATAAACAACGATGTTAGATCTGAGCGGACATTGCCCACTTATGACGAACTCTTGTCAAGGCAAAATACCCAGCAAGACGAAGCATCAGAATTTTCACCAATTGAAAATTTGCTGATACAATATTTTGCCAAGACTAAAGCTGTGCTTTAGAGTCAAGTTGAATACATACGAACTTTAAAGTATCAATTTGTCCAAATTGTGAGCGTAATAAATTTGCGACCACAAGAATCTTTGCCGATCGATTTTGAGAATTCGATATCACAAGGGCAAGAGCATTGTGAGAGAATCATTCCCAAAAGTGAGACTGAACTAAATGAAGTTGTTCAAGATGCTACAGGAAAATAAGATAATTTAGATCTCGATAATGGAAAGATGCCGGAACAATTTGAGAAGCAAACTGCAGCTAAATAGGTTAAACAAAATATTGCGGAGATAAAATTAGATAATTTTGTCGCCATAAATGCTACAGAAAAACAACCTCAAAAACTTGAAGATGCATGGTCAAAGAAGAAAAGATTAGGAGAAGTCGAAGCAATTGTACTTACTGAAGGGTGCATTGTCATGAAAATTAAATTGCTTCAAGAATTTAAGGATCCCAAGAGCTTCTCAATACCCTATTCCATTAGTGATTGATATATTGGAAAGAAATTATGTGATTTCAATGAAAGCATAATTTTGATGCCTATATTCATAATTAAGAAGTTACGAAATTGGAAAAAACATAAGAAAGAGTGGAGATTTTTTGGGACTGTGTGAAGAATAAAAGAGTACAAAGTACTTGAAGAAGAAGGATCAAATACTGTGTCTGTACTAATTGAGGAATAAGTAAACACCATTGTTAAAGCATTAGGATTCCTTTGTCAAAGCAATTTCGTACAAGTGTACTGCACCTACTAACTTAATGTTGAAAACAAAAAAAGTTCATGTGGAGGAAGAAAAAGATAAAGAAATAGATGTCGAGGCAAATTTAGTTGAGAAATTTGTCCCTGCACCTAAAGTTGTGGGTGCAATAACTGAAGGCTTGGCGTAAGATGGAACGAGTAAGGTGGAAGCTGTCGATGAAATTAATGAGGACCATAAACCCTTGGGCGATAGTCTATACTAGACCAACGAATGAAGCAACTGATGGTGTCGGAGCAGAGATGGACACTAAGGAGTAATCCATAATTTATGCAAAGCTCATACAAAAGAAAAAGAAGAAAGAAGAGAAGGACCAGATGTCGCGACAAACTCGAATGAGAAATTTGTCACTGTACCTGAACTTATGGGTGCATCATTTGATGATTTGGTGCCACCTAAAGTGAGTCAGACAGAGGATGTGATGGTCAGTAATGAGGATTCCAATCCTCTAGCCATGGTGCTCCATGTTGTACCATTTACTGAAATACACCCATCTGATGTAACGGTCGATGATGCCAGGGCGCAGCCTGATGTTGAAGAGCAATCCGCAGATCTAGCCAAGTTAAAGGAACGAAAGAGGAAGCATGCCAAAGACAAGAAGCGTCACAAGGAGGAGCAAAAGTGCAAGAAGAAGAAGACCAATGCAGCCGTATCTTCGGCTGTAGCACACTGAGTTAGTTTTTATTTTTAGCACTTAGTTTAGTTTTCATGCATATCATGTAGTTGTAGTATAATTGTCCTTGCTTTTTTATTGTCACTGCATTTTTATTGTCGTTGCATCTATATTGTCATTGCATTTCCATATATATTTATTAATGTCAGTGCATTGGGGACAATGCAAACTTTAAGTTTTGGGGGAATGTATATGGGCTAGAAATGCAATTGCACTCACATTTCAAAAATTTATCCTTTTGAGTTTAATGAAGCATGCATGGTTATTGAAAATGTGCTTGAATTTATTTTTTCATTTGATGCTTAATTCTTGAATCATGTGAACTGTTAATGAATGAGTTGGATGAATTTGATTAAATGTTGTATCTTCAATTTTTGGATGAATGATTTAGATTGCATTAATAATGGATGAATAGTATCACTCTTTGAATCTTGAATGAATCTTCCATTTATAGCTACTTGTATATAAGTATAGTTATGAATAAAAGACACTCCAATGTGGGTGTATTGTGAACTATCAAAGGGGAACACTTTAATGCAAAGTGTTAGAAAAAGTAATCTAGCCAAAGGCTGTCATTGTAAGAGTGTGTGTCGGCGTAATTACATACTCACTAGGGGTTTGTTGCACCCCATCGTTACTTCCCAGGAACAAGGTATAGTAATGCAGCGACATCCCTCAATCAGATAAAAAAACAAAAAAGGAAAAGAAGAAAAATATATATGTGTATCTTATTTTACAATAAATGCTGTTTTGGTAGAATGAATTTAAGATTTAAAGCATGATGCTAACATTGATGAAATTGCAATTTTAGTTATTCATACCTATAAGTTGTTCGCGTAATATTCTGTCATTTAAATGTAATTCATGCATTAGGATTTCAGATGCTTCAAGTTTCTAGAATGATTATTGCCTTGCCAAATATTCTTTTGTAGCCTTACTAGTTTTTGCTTTACTTGAGGACAAGTAAAAACTCAAATTTGAGGGTGTGATGGTACTAAAAAAGACATATGTTTTCTCCCCATTTATTGGATAATTTGTTCCCATTTAGTGTCCTTAGTACATATTTTAGCATTTTTTTAGTTTAGTTCATTGCATTTTCTAACTTAGTGGATCTTGGCCTAGTTTTCCTTAATTTTTTCATATTTTTTTACTACTAATGTCGCTACATGATCACTTTTAGATTGCGCCCAAAACTGTCGCCGCATGAGCACTTCCAGATTGCACCCAAAACTGTCACCAAAGGAATATTTTTGAAATGCACCCAAGACTGTCGCTGCATAAATATTCTTCAAATTGCATCCAGAACTATCGCTGCATAAGTATTATTCAATTGCACCCAGGAATGTCGCTGCATGAACATGTACATAATTTTTACTGCATGAACGTGTCCAGAATTGCACCCAAATTATCATCGCATCTGACAGCTATTTGATAAGAATAGAAATGTGTGAACTGTCCAATCTGGTATAACCAACTTGTATAGATCAATTTTGCAAAATAGACACCTGTACAATTTGGGCTAAATATAAACACTCACAAGGAAAGAGGAAGGTGTCCCTTCTTCCTTTAGTCTCCCATTTTGCAATATTATCTTCTTCAACCTAGCTTTTAAGCTTTTCGACTATAGAGGCTTGAGACCATTTAGAGAAACTTAACGTTTATGAGAAGGTAGCATCTACTCATGACGAGGAATGTTCTAAGTGCGACACAAGAGGAGCATTTACGGAATAGTTCTAGTAGGCTAGGAATAGAATGCTTCAACTTATTCTTTAATTCCTCTTAAACATTGATAAATTTTGACGACTTTAATTGTGTATGAAAGTACCTCTTAATGTTAGATCTATTTTGATTTCTGCTCAAATCTTCTTAACTGTTTATCTTTGGATTTAATCGTTTTGACCATGGAAGTACGATTGCAGTCACAATCACTGGAAGGTGCAGTGACAAGTTAAATTAACAAGCAATACAACGAAATTTGCTTGAGGCACGAAGGAATTCTGGCCACTTATTCTTGAATGCAAAGCATTTCCAGCTCTGGAAGGTGTGGTTAATGTGAGTGTTTGGGTCTTTGATAAATAGGGAAGTTGAAAGTAGTGAGATCACATTAGGCTTAATTGCGGCGACAATTTATCTATCAATTACCTTGTAGTCATATTTAGTGTTTGCCAGCTTATCAAGTCAGGGATCCCCCCATTTCTTTATCATTGTTTTACAATTTTAATTTCTTAAATTGCATTGACAAAATACCTTCACCCCTTTATTAGATTCTCTTAGTCATTTGCTCTGACATATTATAACATAGTATTACAGTATTTGCTCTGATAGTTTTAATTATGTTATTTACAGTCTTTGATTTAATTGTGTTGACATTATTCATGACAATTCTTCTTATTCTGACCTCTTTTGCATCGACAAATTTAAGCAACAAAAACACCATCCTCATGGGATCGATATCCGACAGACTCACGTTTGTCTAATATACTTGCATCGGCAATGTTTGCTTGCAAATTATTGCTGTGACGTTTATAGCACGATCATGAGCCCAGTCAGCAACCACTAATGCCCTTCCCTTTGGGGGATGACATCAACACATGCACAATGGGGGCAGAAATTATGGATGAGCTAGACGGTTTTTCTGAGCTCCATAACGAGCCTATGTAGGCCAAAGACCAAGGGAAAGTTGGCACTAAATGGGAAATCATTTTGGACATAAATAACACACATATGTGATCACAGGTTGCTGTCCAAATTACTGAAGGTGTCCTAGATCCTGAGAAGTACTCTGCTGTAATGTTTCAAGATCATTTTATTTAAACCCTGAGGACTAGCAATCTAGGAAATAAAAATCGTAAAATTAATGGTAAAATTGGGATTGTACGGGGTGATAAAAAATATAATATTTCCCTTCAACGATGTGGGGAGGTGGTTAAAAGCCTCTATAAATTCTCGGGTATCTCTCGTAGAATCAATTGAAGGGATGGTGAATTCTGTCTCGTTTAAGTTGGCGAGTGCTAAGGAAAATGAAATGAATGAATAAATGGTCTCCAATGAAAACATTGCTGGTTGCCAGTAGGTTTACTTTTCCTCTCCTTCGATTTATTTACATGACTATCTCTATATTTTCTTGGAATTGTCAAGGTTACACAAGTGTTAGATTTCCCTGCATTTTGCGAGAGTACAACTTGGATCACAAGCTAGATATCATTCCTTGCTCGAAATGAGAGTTAGTGGGCCCAAGGCCGATAGTATTATCTCTAAATTAGGTTTTCACGGTTCTCATCGTGTAGAGGCCATTAGCTTTTTCGGGGGTATTTAGCTTGGCTAGAAGAACTCAGTTCGGGTGGAGGTAATCCTTAATCACTCATAATTTATTTTAGCCCGTATTTGGTCTACCTCTATCTCAGTGCCTTTCATGGTTTCCTTTGTCTATGGAAGCCTGAATCGCAAGAAGCGTCAAGACCTTTGGCGGAACCTCAGGCTCTCTTATTGTAGGGACCAAACTCTTTGGGTAATTATTGGGGACTTCAATGTAATTTTAGCTTCTAATGAGAAATTTTGGGGACTTTCACCTGGTAAGAGATGCCCTCAATTTAGGGATTTCGTGGAAGATATAGACCTATTAGACTTGGGCTTTAGGGGCTCTCCTTTTACCTAACATTGAGGCAAGCTCTTTGAAAGACTGGATTAGGCGTTAGGCAATGAAACATGGATCAAAACCTTCCTAGATAGTTTGATTTCTCACCTTCCTAAGATCAAGCCTGACCACAGACCTTTCCTTCTCAATTTTAAGCCGAAAATTATTCTTCCTAGAGGAAGACCCTTCCGGTTTCTAGTCAGTTGGAAAGAACATCCTGAATTTGAGAATTTTATGAAAGACCTGTGGGACTTTACGGGCTCCATTGTTGAATCTCTTTTAATGTTCACTAGTGACTTAAAAACATCATTACCCATAAAAGGAAGCTAATTTATAAGTTGGCTACTGTTTAGGAACATATGGATAACTTGGGATCCAATCTCTTAGCCTCTCATGAAATGGAACTAAGGCAAGAAATTGACGATGTCCTGTACCATGAAGAAACCCTTTGGAAGCAAAAAGCTAGGTGTGATTGACTCCACTTTGTTGTTGGTAACACCAAATTATTTTATGCTCGTGCTCTTCAAAGAAGGAACAACAACTGCATAAATACCATACACAACTCTTTTGGAGATTCGAATTTCAATCTAGGGACCATTAAATTGGAGCAAGGATCTCAGGCCAAGAAAGAACCTACCACCTCATAGTTTCCCTAATCTTGCTCTTTTTGGCCTTGAGTTCTTGGGCAGACTCGTCTCTGACGAGGAGATTAAGATGACCCTCTTTGGCATGGCACATTGAAAGCTCTAAGCAGTGATGGTTTCCATGTTCTCTTCTTCCAAAAATAGTAGGACACTATCGGTCCTTCTATTTGTGACTGGGTCAAGAAGGTCTTTAATGGAGGTGTAATTAATGCTGATCTCAACAATACCTTGATTGTCCTCATCCCCAAAGTTTAGAATCTTGAGGACTTCTCTAAATTCTACCTGATAAGCCTTCGTACTATTATGCACAAACTTGTGATGAAGATCATAGCTAATCGGTTCAAGCTTATTTTTCCCAAAATCATTGCCTAAGAGTAGGCTAGATTCATAGCAGGAAGAAACATCACAAATAACATCATCATCGTTCATGAAGTCATTCATTCAATGAAAAGCAGTAAGACAGGAAATGGATGGCTAGCAAAATTGACTTGGAGAAAGCCTATGATCGCGTTCAGTGGGACTTCATTGATACTTCCCTTCAGGCGACTGGGATCCCTGAGTACCTTCAAAAAGTTATTATTGTTGCTATTTCTAACTCTACCATACAGGTCTTGTGGAATGGTGTCCCAACACTTAAATTTAAACCTGCTAGAGGTATTAGACAAGGATGCCCTTTGTCCCCTTACCTCTTTGTTCTCTGTATGGAATGGCTTGGCCAGTCTATTAACTCGACCCTTCATAAGGGAGCATGAATCCCCATACGCCACTCCTGCTCTGATCCGTCCCTTTCTCATCTCTTTTCCGCTGATGATCTCATCATTTTTTACAAAGCTGATGAGAGACATGCTAGACTGCTAAAAGAAATCCTGAACAAATTTTGTGAGATCTTTAGACATAAAGTTAACCCTAGGAAAATGAACATGTTCTTCTCTAAAGGTGTTGAGGAACCTGTAACCTACTTGGCTTACAAAAAGTTCATGATCTTGGTCACTACCTCGAAATTCCTTTCTTCCACCAGAGAATCAGGAACAATACTTTGCATTTTATGGTTGAGAAGGTTCGTAGGAAGCTGCAAAGTTGGTATGCCCATCAGCTCTCTTGCTGGTTGAGCTACACTGGCCCAGTCAATCCTTCTCTCTATCCCTAGTTATTTCATGCAATCCATATGATCCCTATGAGAGTCAGTGATGAAATTGAAAGATTGGCATGTTCATTCATCCACTGAAGGCAAGAAAAAAATGTCCTTAATTTCATGGGATGCTGTCTATCAACAGAAGGATTGTGGAGGGCATGGCTTGAGGAAATTGCGTGACCAAAACATTTCCTTCCTACTGAAGTTGGGTTACAAGGTGGTTTCTAAAGAAGAAGCTTTATGGGTTCGCGTCTTGAGATCTAAATACGGTTTGGGTAGTGACCTACCTGATAATATTGCGAGGTGTCAAAGCTTGTCTATGAATTTACAAGACAATTTTAGAGCCTGCACGGGGGAACTTAATTGGGCATGCCTCTTTGGGATCCTGGCTTGGCGCCTTTGGAAGAACCGGAACCTTTTCATTTTCCAAGGAAAATCAAGACCTCGATGTGTTAGGCCAAACATCTCTCCTTGTCAAGAAATTGAGCAACGGATGGTGTTCTCAACTCAACCAATGGTGACATTCTGGTAGAAGGGTGGATTGTCATCAACACTGATGGAGCGGTGCAAGTAGTTTCAGGGAACGCAGCGATCAAGGGAGTAGTGCGTGATGTAAATGGGGATGGATCCTTAGTTACAACAAGTACTTTGGCAAATGCTCGGCTTTTGATGTAGAACTTTGGGGCATGCTTGATGGACTTAAAATCATCCAAAGAAGAGAACATGCCAAGATTGTAATCCAATTAGACTGCCCGGAGGCAGTCAAAGCTATCCATGGAAACATTTCGAAGACATCAAACTCAACATTAATCAGAAGGATTCAGACCATTTTATCCCAAGAAAACAACTGAGTACTACGCTACGTCCTAGAGAGGAAAATCAGAGCGTTGACTTTATAGCCAAATTGGACTTTAGAAGCAAAGAAGATCTCCAATTGATGAAATACCCCTAAAAGCGATTTTAGCCTTTATCAGAGTTGATAGAATGAAGAATTTTTGTAATTCACAGAATTTTATGTAACTTAACTTTGTAAGCTGTTTTTTACTAAAAAAATAAGACTTAGGTTATTTTATAATTTAATTTGTGTGAGAGTTTGAATGAAAATTTCATTCTATGCATTATAAATACCACCTTCACCATTATTCCATCATTCAAACCATCCCACATCCTTAGTAGCAAGTGCCAGCAGCAAACACCATCACAGGTCGATGGCAGTTGTCGGGTTTGGTCGAATACCATCGCTGCATCCAACTGCAAGCCCCACAAGTACCCGCACACATCGCCCGACGCTCCTGCAAGCTCACGTGCGCCTCAGGCCTACTGTGCGTTATCATTGCCAAGCCAGATGCCCATGCTTACTGCTACTGAGCCACACCTATTGCTATCGAGCCATGCCTGTTACTTTTGGAATGCGCGCACGTCAACATCCAACCTCTTGTGCGCGTCAACCTCCCTTGCGCACTAAGATGCCCTCAAGCTTAGGCCATGTGCACCATCACCTTACACACTTAGGTTACCCTCCAACCAACTCTAGACTAAAACCTTTTTTTTTTAAATACCCTATTTATTTTATTTAGATTTTATTCATACAAAGGTGGTAAGAAAAAATTATTTTTCTAATTTTTAAAATTTTTAAATTTATTAAGTTTTTGAATTATTTTTAAATTGTTAATATTTTATACTAATTAATTTTTAGAAAAATATTATTTGTATCCATCTTATTTATGATTAGGTTAAAATCATGCCTCACAAGAGAACTCGTGTCGTAATTGAAGAAGCACAAAACAAATTCCACAATGCAGAAGCTAAGGCAAGATACGAAACTGTGTTAATAAATCAGCAGATGCTGGTTTACTTGGAAAGAAAGCAATTATGCGGACTTCATGGCAAGCATTCGACAAGTTGCTGAAGCTTTGAACCGAGGAGTGTTTTGTGAAAAGCGATCGAGTGCAGATGAGAAATTGGTTTGAGTGTTTTATGCAAATTTTACCTCGAGTGAACTTACAGAAGTTCCTGTTCAAGGAATCAAGGTACCGTTAAAGTCAAGCACCGTCAATGAGTACTTTGACCTACCTGATTTCAAAGGAGATGAGTACTGTATTCTGATGAAAATCTTAGAGGCGAAAAAATTGCAAGAGATTCTTCGAGAACTTACCGTTCCAAGTTCTGAATGGACAGTGTCAAAGAGTGGAATTCGTACTTATCGTAGAGAATACTTGACACCATTAGTAAAAGTATGGTTTTACTTTATTCAATTCAGTCTCATGCCTATCCCGCAAGGAACTACTGTTTCAGTGGAATGAATGGTGTTGCTATATTCAATCCTGAAGGCAAATTTCATCGACAAGAGGAAGATCATAATCGGAGAAATTCGAAACTGTGCCGAAAGACATTTTGTTCAAGCCTATTTCCTATTTACAATCATAGTTCTGTGCCTAAAAGTTGAAATCATTTGGAACGTGAAGAAAATGGGATATAGTCAAGGAAAAAATCACTGATTCAGACCTTATTTGAGTAGCAGGAAATTCTATTCTTCAACAACAAGCTAAACTAGAAGAAGAAGAAGAAGATCTTGAAGAAGATCTTGAGGAAGAAGAAGATCTTGAAGTAACAGAACCAATTGGAATTCATGATGAGGTAGAGTCTATTGAACGAATGTTTTAACCTGACATATCCATACCTAAACCTCAGTCTCCTCACTCAAGACTTTGAGATGAGTTGTCAAAGATGATGGGTTGCATGGAACATATGCAATGGCAACAATAATCTTATTGGAGATACACGAAGATACGAGATGATGCATTTAAATGTGCACTTGAAAAAGTATTTCGTTTCCTATTTGTTTCTGTGCCTAAATTTCAAGATTACATATTTGAACCATGGACTCCAATGTCGAAGAAGGAGCAAGGTGACTTGAGCAACAATAGGGACTATGAAGCAAAAGAAGAGTCAAAGTCTAGGGGGTCTGAACATAAATAAAATGGGGAAACTTGTCTTTCTTTAATTTCTATTTTTTTATTTTCTTAGGTTATTTTAAGTTTTTGAATGAATTTAGGATTAGGTCATTAGGTTAGTTTTCAATTCTTGCATAATAAACTAAGAGGTTGAAGGCAATAATTAAACAAATTAGAAAAATAAGAGTGTGGTAATAGATATCTACATGTCTAGGATTGAACATTGAAAGAGCTTGGTATTTAAGCAACCAAATTTGACTCACCTCCTCTTCCTTGATCCTATCTGGTGTACAGTATCTATTCACTTTTATTTTCACATTCTCTATTGTTTTTAACAATGGGAACATTATTCATCTTAAGTAGGGGATCGAAAATCAAAAACTTCTTAATGAGTATTATTTCTTCTTATTTTATGAATTTAGCTATAATTTTGCTCAAAAATTTGAATTTATGTTGATTATGTTAAAAGCTTTAGTATAAATAAAAATTCAATTATCTTAATGGTGGTGATGTTAAGCTGAACCATGATATGAATGCTACTCTGAATAAAATATGTGAACCATATCCTAAAATTTTTAATTCCTTATAGGAGTTAGATATGCATGAAAGTTTAAGTCTCTAGAATTGACTTAATAATTTCTTGAGGCGAAATCCTAGGAAGCATAAAATTTTGAAAATGATTTAGGTAACATTTTTTTGGACCGTTTGAGCCTTTCAAGCTAACCTTAATGAATGTTATCCTTTGAAGCCAAATTTGAGACTATATGACCTGATTTTCTTTATACCTTACAATTATAAGTCATCTTATCTCTCGTACTTATCTCTAAATTGTCCCAATTACTAGACTCAATTTATCAAGAATATGTTCCAAAAATTAGTTTGGAGGAGTTGAGAAAAAGTACCAAAATGCTTAGCAAAGTGTCGTACATACAAAAATGATGTTTAGAAAAAAATGAATGAAAAAGAAAAAATGATAGGGCATATGTACTCAGAAGGAAAAGAAAAGAGCATGAGCATTCAAAGCTCGGAAGAGTTGGTGAGATTGAAGGTCTGTTGCAAGCTTAGTTTAGGGTTTTAGCTTAAATTTATCTATCTTTTACTTACCCCTAGCCTAACCCCATTTCAACTTATGCAAAAGACCTATTTGATTCAAGATTTCAATACTACCTACATTAGTGGAGAGAAATTGATATGTTAAACATATGAAGGCATAAGTTAAACTTAATGATCGCAGTTTGGTCTTAACTGAGGAATAAAAATTGAGTGATAAGATTTTGACATGTCTTTATTGAGACAAGCATGATGATAATTGAAGATAATTTGAATAAAATAAATACTTGAGCTACATGATCTTTGAATTTTTGTTTTTGTGTTTAATTATATTAATTCATAAGTACGAGGAGAAATGATCAACTCTTTTATGATTTGTGCATTACTCGAGACGAGCAATGAATTAAGTTTTGGGGTGTGGAACGATGAAAATACATAGACTTTTTCAAGCTCTTTTTAACTCAAATTCATGAGAATTCTTAGTAATTAATGTCGAACAATACAATTTAATTATAAAATAATTAATTTGTGCTACAATTTCCAACATATTGATTTTTAATTATTTTTATAAATATTAAGCATGAATTTGATGATTTTTTAACAACTTTGCACAATTAGTGAAAATCTTCTCGGTAGACACTATAGAGGGCCTGAACCGTTGAGGGACTTTTTACATCGAGTGAATTAAGAGCTAAGAAGATTAATTTTCTAGAAAATGACGATTTAATATGAAGCATAATTATACTTTATAATTCAATTAATTTGGGTTAAAAATAAATTATAAAGCTAGAAGCAAAGTGGCTCGGTATGCATGCAATCAAGGACCGAACAACTATGAATTGGGCAAGCCCAAGTGTCGTCCATTGGCTGACCCAATCAGCTAATTTAGCTGATTTTTCATCTTCGCAAATCAGCCCCCAAAGTCTCCCTAAATCCCATTAAAACCACTCCACTTTTGGTGATTTTATGGATATGCCCCAAGCCATATTAAGTAAAGTTTGAACTAGTCAAACTTGCTCCATGCATGGCCGACCAAGGGAGTTGAGTGGCTGATATTTATTAGCTACATATAGCCCTCAACTCTCACCTATAAACCCCCCCTAAGTTTCTCATTTCAACACACCATTCACAAACCATTCTCTCTTCTTTCTCTCATTTGCTCTCTAGCTTTCCCTTCCATTTTCCCTTCCATTCCTTTTCTGATTTCCCCTCTTGGGAAAGAGTGGTCTTCAGACTTTGAAATTTCCTCATTGAGTGTTCATCTGAGATCTTGATTTGAGAAAAATCGAGCAAGAACAATGAAGAATGTGACAATAGTTCTTGAGAAATTATCAGATTTAATCCTATTCCTTTTCTCTTTTTTTAATTCTTGTTATTGTTATGATGAATACTATTATGATTGATATTGTTTATTTAATTGAAATGTCTTAAATTTCCTTAAGTGTTGGGTTGACTGTGTTGATTACTTGATTTAATCATGAATTATGTTTATGTTGTTATAGGCCTTGAATGTTTAGTTTAAATTAAATATTATCATGCCTAAGTTATATTTGCATTACCCTTTTGATATAACTATTGAATTAATCATTTAAGTAGGTTGAAATTGTGATTAATGGACACACTATTTAATTTGTGCATGTTTAATCTTCTAAGGAAGCTGAGGGTTAAATTAGTGATGGTATTGAATGATACATAACCATGCATAACTTGCAGGATTGTGTGATTAAATTGTTTCAATATAGGAGTATGTTGTTACTTCACTTGATCCTTTACTTACGTATGAATTTTAATTTAAACGGTTGAATTGGCATAGGTATATGTTCGAGAGATTACTTGGAGTTCATAAAGTATGTATGTGCAATAACTAGTGTACTTATTAAAAGTAGTTTAGTCGATTGAACTGACATAGGAATATCGTCAAGAGATAAATTGATTTTTGTAAGTTATGTTGTTCATAAGTTAGCAAGATATCGGGTTGCCATGAATTTATTTCATAACAAGCATGAACATGATTTAGATTTAATTAAGTAATTGAAACAATTAACCTAACACATTTATGTCATATTGATTAAAGTTTAGAAATCGTGCATTGGAATAAATTTTTATTTTTATTTTTATTTTTAACTTAGATTAATTTAGTTTAGATTAATACCCTTCACAATTATTATATTTCCTTAAACAAATTGTTGAATAATTATTTCTTAAGTATTTTTCCTAATACAAACCTTGTGGGTACGATACTCGACATTTACTTTTCACTTTATTACTTGATACAATTGTGTACACTTGCACATTTCCATCGTTCCAATAGGTCTAGTGATACTCCCTCATGTCAGATCTATATTGGGTAGAGAGTACTCCCTCAGAGTTCTTTGAGATTGTATCTTCAGTTCGTTTGCGGAGAGTTGGGGTGGTATCCTAATGTCCTTAACGTTGTTATTGATAGGACCAACGAGTGGATCTTCTTTCTCTTCTCGTTCCTCAGGCGGTGCTGGATTTTGCATTGATTGTTTGTTTCGTCTATTTCTTCAGATCAATGCTTTAGGATTAGAAATGGGTTCTACCAAGATTCCTTGGCTTCAAGTCATAAACTAAAGTTAAAACAAATAAAATGAAATAATAAAAAGTAATAAAAATCGGATCAATAACCTAAAAATTTCCTAATTATTCAAGTAACAATGCAGAAATAGAAATCACTAAAAGCGTTGCCTCCTTGGCAACGACGCCAACAACTTGACCAACTCCGAACATACTCCTATTTGGTGTGTGTTTTGGGGCTTCCGCAATTATACGAGTCTGGTTGTAATATAGTTTTGTTACAAAGGAACACTTAGTAAACGATAGTAAATAATTTTGGTATTTCTTATTCATGTATTTTTGATAAATTACGAGCAAAATATTTCTAATTACATATTTTTTCTTATCAGGTACATAAAAATAACGCCACAACTTAGAAGGAAGAATAAGGTGACCTAATTAAAGCAAAATGAGAAGAGATGGGCTAAATTGAGAGATGTGGAAGAATTTGATGATTGAAGTGCAAAGTCTTTATTGATTGAAATTGTCAATAGCTAAAATTATATATTTTTTATTTTCTTTCATATTTTTTATTTTATTTTGACTATATTTTCTTTATTTAGTAAATAGGAAGACTATATTTAGCAAATCAATTGTGTATAAATAGGACATTTGGGGTGAATTGAAAAACACAAATTGATTTGAATAGCAATTAAAGCAATTGTTTTTTTTTTATATTCTTTCTTATTTGCTCTAGTTTCTCTCTTCCATTTCAATTCAATTTCTTTCCATTACATCAATTGGTTTAATTGCTTTCTAAAGCTCTTCTCCTTTCCATCTTCCATAATTTCAATTAATCCATCATCCTAAATCCATCGAGCATGATTAAATTCATGCTCAACTAAGTCCTTTTTAGCCTTAGCCCGATTATCGCTCCGGCAAAAAAAATCGTAAGTTATGAAGCCGCACTAAAAACCCTTTCAACTCGATATTTGCTATCACTCTAGTTTATGGGATAGTACAAATTTGTCTCTTAAAGTTAATTCGACTTTGATTCAAAAAGTGCACGTTGGGTTGGAGTAGTTTGGCGTACAGTTGGGAAGTTGAGTTGGTCGTGCTGCATTTGAGTTCCTGCGAACAAATTGGCGTGTCTAGGTGGGAAACGGCCAGTTGGATTTCGTCAAGGGAGATACTGACTGGATTTAAACGGCCCATGTGGTTAAGGCCATTAATTTGAGTTGGGCTTTTCAAAGCACAAGACTGCCAAAATCTTAAATTACGGGCACGAGCGACGTGGTTAGAGTTTTGGAAAGGGTCGGTTTGCAGGTCGTACTGGAACCAGGTACAAGAGGAAAAGTTGGCGGTTGGGATGCTCTCGAGCGCTATAACCAATTTATCGATTTAAAAGGATAAATCAATTTTTGAGGATCAATTCAAGCTTGGAGAGAACCGAGGCTGAGGCTAAGCTTTATTAAGTATATTTTCTCTCATTTATTTTATCTCGATTAATTTATTTTGCAACAAGATTTTATTTTAATTTATTTTTAGTTTAAAACTCTTATCTGTAAACCCCCTCTAATTTATTTTTAGGAAGACAATTACAAGTCATAGGCACGCACTTTCTACAATAGTAATTTTGTCAACAAGAGGAAGTGAATTTAGACATTCGGTTCGTGTGGATTCAACCCTACTACCTTATACTACTATTTATTTGGTGGTTTCGACACCCATCAGTAAGTATTCCGAGGATCATACCCAAAGGAGGCTTTAAAAAATAATGATTAAAATCCCTGAAGAAAAAAGATTTAATTAGTACTATTTTTAGGGTTTATAGTACGAGAGGAAATTAAAAATTTGTGATTGAAAAGAATAAAATAAAATAAATCAAGGCAAGTGAAAGAGCTAGTGAATTTGATAAATAGATTTGGGGAGATTAGGTCACTTCAATATGGATTTTTTAACAATAGGTTTTGGGGATTTTGCTTCAATAAACTAGTTGCTACCTTAGTAGGATTTTCCAATATTCTACCAACATAACAAGCCAATAGAGACAACTTATCGCTAGATGTCACAATCTAAATTGGTTTGGGGTAAAAGGGTTCACAAATGGGCAATACCAATTTTGGTTTCATTCCCACCTTGATGACTTTCTATGGTTATCAGATCTAGTGTTTGTTTCACATTCTTCGTTTCCTAAATAGTTGATCTGATTGAAAATCCTTGTATACAATAATTAAATAACCATACGTCCTCTCCCTAATCCCTCACAATGGGATTAGTTTCTCATGGTTTCTTCAAGCATAATAAAAACAATAATAAAATTTAACATAAGATTAAATCAATGAAGTAAAAGAAACTTGAATTGTATAGTAACCTCTTGAGAATAAATTCCACAATCATTTATGCGAAGTTATAAATCTAGTTTCCAAAACGAAAAAGAAAATAACGAAGGAAATTGAAACTAAAAATAAAAGGTGTGTAAAACTAGTAGCATTACAAATGACATGTATTTTCTCCCTAAATTGGTGTTTTAATTGTGTCTTTTGCATCTTATTTGTATGCATCATACGCATTTCATACTTAGTTTTTATATTTTCTAATTCATTTTAGTTTGGTTTAAATTCTTGTTATTTTTTACATCTTTTGTGTACTAATGTCACTACAAGTAGCCTGTATATTGCGCCTTAGAATTGTCAGCGTAAGAACTCATCTCAGAAGATCAACGCTGGAAGAAGAATGCAGCCGCAAGATCAGCTTGAAATTGCGACTAGAAATGTCATCGCATAAAAACCTGAGCTTTGGATAAGTGAACACAAGTTGAAAATACAACTGGAAGCATCAGCGTAAGAAAATCACACGTTTTCGTCGCAATTGACAATTTTAGATTGAGCCCAGCAATGTAACGACAACCTGCAGATCTCTGAAGAACACATTAAAACTGCGTGAGTGCATAGTTGTACTGTAACTAACTTTGACAGCTACAAATTGGATCTGGATTTGAGAATGGAGTATAAAACTTATAACTCTTGAAGGCTATAAATAGAAGAAAGAAGATGGAAGAAATCATCAAGAGTTGAAGGAATTAAATTTATAATTACTTTGTGTCTTTGAAGATTTTAAGCTGGAGAACAGTTAGCTGACTGAGTGGAGGAGCAACCACTTCTGATGAGGAGTGCTTGGTCCAGGCACAAGATGAGCGATTAAGGAATAGTCCTAGTGGTCTAGAGATAGTAAGCTTCGATTGTATTTGTTGACCCCTCTCTTTTGTTGATGAATTACTCTTGACAATTGAATGAATATGAGAATATCTTCCAGTGTTAGGTTACTTTGAATCTTACTTAATCTTTCTCATCTGTTTATTTTTTAATTCAATTGCATTAAACACGAGAGTGGAAGTGCAGTCTACCGACATAGAAAGATGCAGTGACAAGTTGAGTTAACAAGCAAGTTAGGCGATAGCTGCTTGGGATTGTAAGATATTCTATCACTTGTTGTTAAGTGCAAATTGTTGCCTACATTGATAGATGGGGTAATTGTGGGTACTCGAGCCTTCATTAAATAGAAAGCTGTAGTTGGTATGAATTCATTGGAACCTCAGTGCTACGACAATTCATCTATACAATACCTTGTTGACGCATCTAGCATTACGAGTTAGCAAAGTTAGCAATCCACTCCAGATCTTCACACTTGAACACCATTTACTTTTATGCATTTTAAATTCTCAACATTTCAACAAAATTTTGATTTAGTTTTAGTTGCACTGACAATTAACTTTTATTACATTGATAGTTTTGACTATTTTAGTGTGAAGATTAACTTAATTACGCTGACATCTGTACTCACATTTCATTTAATTCTAGTATTAGTTACTTCAACATCTGAACATCATGAAACCCATTCCTCGTGGGAATGATATCCGATAGAATTATTCTATCAACTATACTTGCTTCGACGTGTGTCCACTTGCACAATTATTGTGACGTTACAGACGCGATCAAGTTTTGACGTCGTTGTTGGGGACTGGCATTTGTTTGATGTTTACTATTGTAGTAGCAATTATTTCTTACTTAACCTTTTTGTTTTTACTAATCTATTTAATTTTGTTATGTTAATTTTCTTTTATTTCTTAGAAGTTGTATGTCCACAAAAAGAAATTCTAAGGGTATGGTAAGCTTTGACCTAGAACTCGAAAGAACACTTAGAAGAAGGAAGCAAGAACAACGGAAAATGACTAGTAACAACAACAACAATAATTTACCACCATTGCTACCATGAGATGGAATTCCTCCAATACCTCCACCACGAATAAATAATTTACCATCACTACCTCCATAAGAAGAACATGTGTAAAATAGAATAATCAAGGACTTTGTCGTTCCTATCCTTGATGATTTACATTAAGGAGTGGTAAGACCAACTATACAAGCTAGAAACTTCGAGCTGAAACTGGTAATGTTTCAGATAATTAACTTAAATGGGCAATACGTAGGCCTACCTCATGACGACGAATAAGAACATTTAAAATCATTTCTACTTATTTGCGCATCTTTTAGCCAACATGGTGTCCTTGATGATGCCTTAAAAATGCAAATATTTCCTTTTTCATTGTAGGGAAGAGCGAGGACATGGTTTTTGGGATTGCCGGTTGGATCCATTACATCATGGAATACGTTAGCAACACAATTTGTTTTACATTTCAATCCGCCGATAATGAATGCAAGGTTGCATAATGACATTACAACTTACCATCAGCTAGATGAAGAGAACTTACATACAACTTGGGAGCGTTAGAACACTCTACTTAGATGTTGCCCAATGCATGGAATTCAACAAGAGACCCAAATAGAGATCTTTTATAATGGATTGAATGCTCAGACAAGGAATCTTGTCGACGCATCTGCTAACGGTCCTTTGTTGGATTGCACCTACACTGAAGCTGTAAGAATTTTAGAGAGGATTGCACAAAATGATTATCAGTATCCGATCTCTCGTTCTGCTCAAGTAAAGACTAATCTTGGTGTTCTTGAATTAGTTGCTATTTCTGCTTTGAGTGCGTAGGTATCTTCATTGGCCAATATCATAAAGAATATGAAAGGGACAAGTTATGTTGCTCCTATTCAATTGGCTCAACAAATGGATGCACCAGCATTTTCTTATGAAATTTGCGGTGACAACTATAGTTACGAGGACTGCCCACAACATGGAAAAAATGCATTCTATGTCAATAACATTCAAGGAAATTCGTACAGTAACCCATACAATAACCAAACTCAACAACTTTGGGGCAATCAAAATGCGTTTACATATAGATATGGAAATTCCTCACAACAAAGGAGTTATAAACAAGGAAGTTACAACAATCATCAATAACAGAATTTTAATCAGAATTCACAAGTACATTCACATCCTGATCAATTACAGGTACATAGCCAGATGCAATAACAAACACGATTGCAGCCGTAACAGAACGCAATGCCACAAATGTAAGGATAACACCAGTAACTACAATAGCAGTTTTCTCAACCAAGGTCAGATCCGATGGCTGCGTAATGATGCGAGAGCATATCGTGAACTGAAGGAATAGTACAAGGTAATTCTTCTTCTATCTGAGCGTTGGAAGCCCAACTAGGACAGTTGGCTTCTAATCTGAGTACAAGATCACTAGGTGCTCTACCTAGTGATACTGAAAACCCGACGCAAAGAAGGAAGGAGCATTGTAAGGTTATTACATTACGAAGTGGAAAGCAAATGGCTGAACCAAGCAGACATTCCGATCAAGAACATGTCGATGCATCCGAATCAACACAACAAGAGAAGTTGCAGTTGAAAGAAAAGAAGCTGAAATAAATGAGGAAGAGTCAACTGTTGTGACATCTATGCCTACTATTTGCCCAACAAAAAGGTCGATGCAACTACCTATGTCAATGCAACCGATTATTCCACCACAACCCATTAATACGATACCTTTGCCATTTTCGCAAAGATTTAAAGAGAAATACCATGATAAGGAATATCAAAAGTTTGTTTCTACTTTGAAACAATTACATATTAACATACCTATTATAGATGCTCTTGTGCAGATACCTAGTTACGAGAAATTATTGAAGGAGCTGTTATCAAAAAAGAAGAAATTGTCTGAAATCGAGACGATTGCGCTCACAGAGGGATGCAACGCTGTGTTAACTAACAAGTTGCCACAAAAAATGAAAGATCCTAGTAGCTTCACTATCCCATGCTCCATTGGAAATCATTATTTAGGTAAAGCTTTATGTGATTTGGGAGCAAGTATTAACCTTATGCCTTTATCTGCTTTCAAGAAGTTAGGAAAAGGATTAATGAAGTCCACTACAGTGACATTATAACTTGCGGACAAATCCTTAGCACAACTTAAGGACCAAATCAAAGATGTACTTGTACAAGTAGATAAGCTCATGTTTTCTGCCGATTTCATAATCCTTGATTGCGAAGCAGATAAGAAGGTGCCTATCATCTTGGGGCGACCATTTTTGGCAACAGGACGCACTCTTATCGACGTGTTCAAGAGAGAACTTATCATGTGTCATAACTATGAACATGTAACCTTCAATGTGTTCGAGGCATCCCCATCTAGAATTAATGAGCAGTGTCACAACATTGAGGTGCTAAACGAGATAATTCTAGAAGAATTCAATACAAGGAGTTCAGCCGCCTTAGATGAAGATGCAGTGACATCTGTTGAGGAAATCTTGGCTGATTGTAACAACAAAGTTGAGGTTAATAATTGTGAGCTGAGACAGAATTGAAAATTGGAGTCTTTGGATTTGTTGAATAGGACGATCCCTATTTTTAAACTGTCAATTGAACAACTCCTACCTTAAAGTTGAAGCCATTGCCGATTCACCTAAAATATGTCTTATTGGGTGACAACGATTCGTTACCTGTTATTGTTAACGCATCCCTCGACGCAACCCAGGAAGATAAGCTCATCACAATTTTAAAAGAACACAAAAGAGCCATAGCTTGGAGCATTGCAGATTTCAGAGGCATTAGTCCCTCTTTTTGCATGCATAAGATCAGATTGGAAAATGAAGGGAAGCAATCCATTGAGTAACAACGAAGGCTCAATGAAAAGATGAAAGTAGCAGTGAAGAAGGAAATTATCAAGTGGCTAGACGCGGGCATCATTTACCCTATTTTTTATAGCAATTGGGTGAGTCCTATTCAATATGTGCCCAAGAAGAGTAGTTTCACAATTATAAGCAATGACAAGAATGAGTTGATCCCTACTCGTATTGCGACTAGCTAGAGAGTATGCATGGATTATCGTCGACTGAATGTGACCATAAAGAAAGATCATTTCCCACTACCGTTCATTGACCAAATGCTACATAGGCTAGCTGATAAAGCTTATTATTGCTTCTTAGATGTTCACATGCCCATTTGGGACCTTTGCCTTCCAACGTATGCCATTTGGGTTGTGCAATGCGCCAGCAACATTCCAGAGATGTATGATGGCTATCTTCTCGGATATGATCTAGGATTCTCTAGAGGTATTTATGGATGATTTCTCTGTTTAAGGACAAAATTTTGACCAATGCACTAATAACTTGGCGAATGTTCTAAAGAGATGCCAGGACACATATCTAGTTTTGAATTGGGAGAAATGCCACTTCATGGCAACTGAAGGTATTGTCCTCGACTATCGCACATCATGTTAGGGTATTGAGGTTGATAAAGCGAAGGTTGAAATCACTGAGAAATTACCATCACCCTCAAGGGAATAAGAAGCTTTCTTGGACATGCTGGGTTCTATAGGAGATTCATCCATGACTTTTCCAAGATTACTAAACGATTTTGCTCATTGCTAGAGCAAAATAAAAATTTGTGTTTGATGACACTTGTCTAGATGCATTCAACACAAAAAATAAGTAGCTGGTACAAGCTCCAATTGTCATCGCACTGGACTGGACATAATCGTTTGAATTAATGTGCGACACAAGTGACTTTACTATTAGAGCTATGCTAGGTCAATGGAAAGAAAAGGTATTTCATTCTATTTATTATGCTAGCAAAACTTTGACTGAAGCGCAGGTTAATTATACAACCACTGAGAAGGAGTTGCTAGCAGTAGTATTTGCATTTGACAAGTTCGCTCATACCTGGTCAGAGCAAAAATTACAATTTACACAGATCACTCCGCATTGAGATACCTTTTTGAGAAAAAAGATGCCAAACCTAGATTAATCCTATAGATCGTACTCCTTCAAGAATTTGATGTTGAAATCAGGGATAGGAAAGGATCTGAAAATCAAGTAGCTGACCACCTATCTCGACTAGAAGTTGGAAGTAAAGATGGGAATAAAGCCCAAATTGTCGATGCATTTCCAAACAAGAAATTATTCTTTGTTGATGCATCACCTTGGTATGCTGATGTTGTCAACTATCTTGTGTGTGGGAAGCTACCCTTGAGTGTTGTTGGTCACAAGAAAGTCAGATTTTTGTGCGACACTACGAAATACCATTGGAACAAGGTACTCACTGGCTCAATATCTCGACACAATGAGATGCTCTAACAATAAATTATGGAGGTAGAGTTATTTGAAGTTTAGGGTATAGTCTTCATGAGGCCATTTCCAAACTCTTTTAGGAATATGTACATCTTGGTTGCTATTGACTATGTCTCGAAGTGGATTAAAGCAATCGTGGTGTTAAAAGAGGATGCTCGTACGGTGTTGAAGTTCTTCCACACGTATATCCTTACAAGATTCGGCACACTTAGGGCATTAATAAGTGATCAAGGTACTCACTTTCATAATAATCAAGTAGCAACATCATTGAAAAGATATGGTGTAAAGCATCGTATGGCCACAACGTACCATCCACAAACAAATGGCCAAGTGGAGGTATTCAATCGGCAGATTAAAAGTATCCTTGGAAAGGTGGTTAACCCATCTATGAGGGATTGGTCTTTGCGGTTACAAGATACATTTGTGGGTGCTTTGCGCCGCATACAAAACACCATTAGGAATTTCGCTTGTATCAACTAGTGTTTGGTAAGTCATGCCACCTACCAATGGAGCTTGAGCATAAAGCCATGTGGGTAATCAAGCAAGTGAATATTGATTATGATGCTGTTTGAAGAAAAAAATTGTTGGACACCACTGAACTGGAAGAAATTCACCGCCATGCTTATTAGAATGCCACAATATATAAAGAAAAGACCAAAAAATGGCATGAAAATATAATATTGCATCGATAATTTAGCCCTGGTTAGTTAGTGCTCTTGTTTAATTCACACTTAAAACTGCATCCAGGTAAATTGCGTTCGAGATGGTAAATTGCATCCAGGTAAACTGCATCCAGGTAAATTATGGCTAAAACCAGAGGACCAAAGAATCCTTCTAAAACCACCCCTTCAACTTCTACCACAATGGTTCAAATCACAAATCCACTATCATCAACAGGGCCAGTCTTATTTTTGTCAAAGGCAGCCAAAGACCGCTATCAGAACATAATGTTGAAAAAGAATATCCATCTAGAACAAGGTCTGTAATTGTCCCCACATCAAACTTTGGGGAAGCACGTCACGAGGACTATAAGCCGTTTGGGATGGGAGTTCTTCTGTGAACACCCTACTGGCTACTCCCCGACGCTGGTAAGGGAATTTTATGCAAACCTTGTCGATTTTGAGCAAGAGTTTGTCTTTGTGAGGGAAGGTTTAATTTTATGGAGTGCTGCAAATATCAACATTCTACTTCGGATTCCTAAGAGTGTCGATGACCACTCTCTATTTGTGCACGAACTAACTGATGAAGGGAATGCCCAAGTGCTAAGCGACCTTTGTGTTGATGGGGCTGTTTGGATAGGTAATCGGAGGTATCTCACAACTTTTAGCAAGGTGTTATTCAACTTCATAAACAGTCGCATCCTTCCTTCTACACACAGTACTACGGTGACACTGGATCGTATGTGCATTCTACATTCCATTTTAAGGGCCATCACATTGACACTGGTGAAATCTTCCATGATCGAATAGCTGAAGTTATTGCAAAAAAAACTGGTATACTTCTCTTCCCTTCTTTAATAATGCTGCTTTGCAAACAAAAGGGCATTATGGCTTGGGATGGCGAGGAAGTACTGGAAAACAAAAGTCTCATAAATGATATATCAGTTGAAAGAATGACTCGAGACCAAGAAATATCGATTGTGAAAGAAGCACCACAAAAGAAGGACAATGACAAAGGGAAGAAGACGGAACAACAGGCAGATGCGCCCACAAATCCCCAATTAGAAAAAAGGCTAGTTGTTATGGGAGTGAATATTGATCGCATCGACACGCGCACTATTTGCACTATTGGCGTATTAGAAGATATGGACTATAAATGAGGCAATTGTCACCGCATTGCGCAGCATGAGTCCTAATCAACTATTAGACTTCCCAACGTTCCCCTTTATTTTTCATCCAATGCAAGCCTCACCCTCCGACCAGCCTACTCCTGACCGTAGGCCTACCCATGTCCCAACGAGAATTCATATCTTTGATGATGAAGAATAAGAGGAGCACTCTAATGCTGAGGAGGATTGCTACCGCACTTTTGCCAGTCTGTTTGAAGACAAGTTCTCTAATAGCCTCGACGCAAACATGACAGAAAGGGCAACCATGGTGAAGGAGATAACTACCCCGATTGTATCCATGGGTGTAGACACAGTGGAAGGCGCTGACATTGCCATAACTAAGCAAGAAAAGCTTACGAATGAAGTAGTGGAAGAAGACGACCAAGAGAAAGAGAAGGAAAAAGAAGAAGAACCTGAAATGAAGGACCTTACAGAGGAGTAGGAAAGAAGGAAGGAAGATTCCTCGATAATTATCGCTGAGGATATTGTCAGTACACTTGTGAGTGTGGGGGCATCTAGTAGGGATGAGGCTCCACCTGATTCGAGCCGGGCTGAGGTAGTTACAAGCAGCATTGAGGAGGTTCACCCTCTTGTTAGTATGCTATATGTGACATCATTAGCTGAAATCTATCCATCCGAAGTAACATTGATGAGGCTATCACCCAACCAGCTGAGGGGGAGCAATTCGTCGATCTGGTTGGTTAGAAGGATAAGAAATAGAAGCGCAAAGACAAAAAGAAGAAATGTAAAGACGATGATGAGCACCCAAGGAAGAAGAAAAAAAAAACCAAAGTAGCCTCTGCATCGGCTGCTGAGGAATGAGTTAGTACACTTCTCTGTAGATAGTTTGCATGTATTTTTAATGTCATTGCATTTTTATTTTGTCATTGCATTTCTTTTGTTAGTTTAGCTGCATTGTAGTTGCATTTCCATCCTTATCTGTATATTATTGTCAGTGCATTGGGGACAATGGAAACATTAAGTTTGGGGGGGATATTGTGAAATGAAAATGCAATTACACCCACAACTTGAATTTTATTTGTTTCTTTAGTTAATGAAAGTATGCAGAATTTCAGTAAAAATGTGACAATAATTTTTTATTTTGATGTGTCATTCTTGAATTACTTGGGATGCTGATGTGTAAATTGGATGAATGTGAATAAATAGTGAGCCTTCTATTTTTGAATGAATGATTGATATCGCTTCAATAATAATGGATAGTTTTAATGTTTGAATCTTGAACTAACTGACTAATTGTAGTGACATTGTATTCATAAAAGACACTCCAATGTGAGTGCAATGTGACTTTTCAAGGGAGAACACTCCGCTACAAATTTTAGAAAAATCATCTAGCCAAAGGCTGTCATTACACGAGTGTATGTCAGTGCAATCACATACCTCTTGCGGGTTTGTTGCACCCCATCGTTACTATCTAGGAATAAAGGTAGAGTAATACAATGACATCTCTCAGTCACTTGAAAAAAGAAAATGAGAAAAAGAAAGAAAAAGAAAAGAGAAAAGAAAAGAAGAAAAAAATGTTTGCTATAAATGCTATATTGGTTCAGGGAAGATTAAGATTCAATGCATAATACTAACATTAATAAAGTTGTAGTTTTAATGGTTCATGCCCATAAATTTGTCGGCGCATTATTTTATTATATGAATACAATTTGTGTATTAGGATTTCAGGAAATTCAAGTTGCGAGAATAATGATTGCGGTGAAATGTTTGCTTGTGAATTTGCTCATTTTTGTTTACTTGAGGACAAGTAAAAACTCAAATTTGGGGGTGTGATAGCATTACAAATGACATGTATTTTCTCCCTAAATTGGTATTCTAATTGTCTCTTTTGTATCTTATTTTGCATGCATCATATGCATTTCATACTTAGTTTTTATATTTTCTAATTCATTTTAGTTTGGTTTAAATTCTTGTTATGTTTTACATCTTTTGTGTACTAATGTCGCTACAAGTAGCCTATATATTACGCCTTAGAATTGTCAACGCAGGAACTCATCTCAGAAGATCAATGCTGGAAGAAGAATGCAGCCACAAGATCAGCTTGAAATGTTGTCGCATAAAAACCTGAGCTTTGGATAAGTGAACTCAAGCTGAAAATGCAACTAGAAGCAGCAACACAGGAAAATCTCAAATTATCGCCACAATTGACTATTTCAGATCACACCTAGCAATGTAGCGACAACCTGCAGATCTCTGAAGAACACATTAAAACTGCGTGAGTGTACAGCTGTACTGTAACTAACTTTGACAGCTACAAATTGGATCTAGATCTGAGAATAGAGGATAAAACCTACAACTCTTGAAGGCTATAAATAGAATAAAGAAGATGAAAGAAATCATCAAGAGTTGAAGGAATTAAATTTGCAATTACTTTGTGTTTTTGGAGATTTTAAGTTGGAGAACGGTGAACTGACTGAGCAGAGGAGCAACCACTCCTGACGAGGCGTTCTTGGTGTAGGCACAAGAGGAGCGGTTAAGAAATAGTCCTAGTGGTCTAGAGATAGTAACCTTCGATTGTATTTGTTGACCCCTCTCTTTATGTTAATGAATTACTCTTGATAATTGAATCAATATGAGAATATCTTCCAGTGTTAGGTTACTTTCAATCTTACTTAATCTTTCTCGTCTGTTTATTTTTGAATTCAATTGCATTAAACACAAGAGTAAAAGTGTAGTTTACCGATATCGAGAGATGCGGTGACAAGTTGAATTAACAAGCAAGTTAGGCGAGAGCTGCTTTGGATTGGAAGAGATTCTATCACTTGTTCTTAAGTGCACATTGTTACCTATATTGAGAGATGGGGTAATTGTGGGTACTCGAGCCTTGATTAAACAGAGAGCTGTAATTGGTATGAATTCATTGGAACCTCAGTGCTACGACAATTCATCTATACAATACCTTGTTGACGCATCTAGCGTTGCGAGTTAGCAAAGTTAGCAATCCACTCCAAATCTTCACACTTGATCACCATTTACTTTTATGCATTTTAAATTCTCAACACTTCAACAACAAATTTGATTTAGTTTTAGTTGCACTGACAATTAACTTTTATTAAATTAACAGTTTTGAATATTTTAGTGTGCAGATTAACTTAATTACGCTGACATCTATACTCACATTTAATTTAATTCTAGAATTAGTTGCTTCGACATCTAAACATCAAGAACCCATTCCTCGTGGGATCGATATCCGATAGAATTATTATATAAACTATACTTGCTTGGACGTGTGTCCGCTTGCAGAACTGTTCTGACGTTATAGACGCGATCAAAAACCTAAGTGCTAAGGGTCCTATTTATAGCCTTGGACAGTCGTTTTCCTTAACCCTAGGTCAGCTGCCAATCCTCGTACTTAAATGACGTTGTAAAGATTGAAACGACCTTCACTCTGTGCCAAATCCGCATTCAAGAGTCGATGTCATGACATACAGGAGCCGTGTCGCGATGAAGAGGTCAGTCCACTCCTTTAGGTCATTCATACAAGCGTTGTCGCGACATAGGTAATATATGTCACGACAAAGAAGTCAGCTTCGTTATTCTTCAAGTTTGGTCCCTTTGTTACCATGTAGAGCAGTCTGTGTCGTGACATTATGATTAGCTTCATACTTGTTTGACTTCTAAAGGTCTCCTACACACTCACGAAGTACGTTAGCTAGCCCTTAGGCCTTAATCAACTTTAAAGACAATAAAGGGCTCCATTTTGTACTTCTTACATAATTTATTCTAAAACATAAAACTAAACTAAATCCTACGAAAATAAAAGGAAAATGCTTAATTTCAAGCTCCTAAAGTGTGAAAAGTAGCTCAATCTGCTAGGTATAAAACCAACAGATCAGGTACAAAGCATGACATGCATGATAGACCTAATATCCAAAGCATATGGAATCTTACTCATACATTCTCTCTCTTGTGGAGTTAGAGAACCCAATTCCTTTGAGAGTGAAACATCATGTCTCACAGATAAGAATTATTTCTTAGTTTCTTTCATGTTAAGCATTTTTAGTTCTTTATCTATGTATGTACTTTGGCTTAGTCTTAGGAGTCATCTTGATCTATCTCTATAGATTCTAACTCCTAATATGTATGTAGCCTCGCTCGAGTCCTTAATAGAAAACAACTTTATAACCAAGTCTTAATAGATTATTGAACGCCCCGAACGTACTCCTGTTCGACGTAGATTTCGGCTTATCGCAAGTATATGGGTCAAGTTGTAAATACAATGTGTTACAATGGAACACTTAGCAGTATTCTGAGGATCGTGCCCAAAGGAGGCATAAAGAGATAGTAAATAAAAGCTAAAGTAGAAATTAAAGAGTTGGTTTTAAAGATCATAAAATAAACGATCATAAAATAAAAGAGTTGGTTTTAAAGATCATAAAATAAAAGATAAGCTAAAGTAGAAAATAAAAGCAAAAGTTTGAGTTGTAGAAATCTTATAAACAACTTTGGGGATATTAGGTTGTTTCCGTACGAGTTCCTTAATTGCTAGATTTTGGGGATTTTCCTCTAATCAACTAGTCACTACCCTAGTTGGATATCTCGATCTTCTACCGGCATAGCAAGTCGATAGAGATTACTTATCTCTAGATGTCACAATCTAAATCGGTTTGGGGAAAAGGTGTTCACGGATGGGCAATACTAGTTTTGGGTTCATTCCCACCTAGATAACTTTCTAGGGTTGTCAGACTTAGTGTTTTTTTAATGTTCTTCCTTTCCCAAACAACTAATCCGAAAGGTAAAATCCCTATAAAACAACAATTAATTATTCATACGTCCACTCCCTAATTCCCCAAAACGAAATTAGTTCCTCACGGTTTCTTTGATCATTAATAAAACAATACATGAAAACATATAATTGAAGAAGAGAATGAAAAAGAAACTAAAATATTATTAGCGATCTATCAGGAAAAACTCCTCGATCGTTTACTCGAGTTTGTACAATCTCGTTTCAAAACTGAAAATAAAAATTGAAACTAAAAACTAAAGTCTAATGGATGGTGTAAAACCCTAGTGCTAAAGGCCTTATTTATAGCTCTTGGCCAGCTATTTTCATCAACCCGAGGTCAGCTACCGTCCTTTGTGCTTAAGTCACATTGTGAAGACGAAAACACCCCTTGCTTGATGCAGAGATATGGTCTAGGGCCGATGTCACAACAAACTAGGACCTGTGTTGCGACATAGAAGGCAGTCCCTTGATTCTTCACTTCTGATCCCTTAGTTGCGACATAGGGATGTCTATGTCGTGACGAAGCGGCCAGTATCACTATAGCTCAACTGCTAATGGTCTCTTGTGCACTCACGAAGTGGGTTAGCTAACCTTTAGGCCTCATTTGGCCTTAAAAGTAATAAATTAACCATTTTAGCACAATTTATTCAAAAGATATAATTAAATAAAAATCCATAAAATATAAAGAAAATGACTTGATTTCAAGCTTATCAAATATGAAAATAAGTTTAATCTACTAGGTATCAGAAACCGACAGATCAAACTCCCCTACACTCAAGTCTTTGCTTGTCCTCAAGCAAACAAGAAAAAATAAACAAATAACAAAAGAAAGATAAGTGAGCTTAAAACTATATCATATAAAGATTAGGCTCGCAAAATCTATTCTAGGCTTCAAGTATCTTTTGACAATCTTAACATGATGATTGAGCAACTTCACTATTTCCAAGTAGAAACAATCTAAGTTCAGTGGCTTACCAAAGATACCAATATAAAAGTTCTATCAATATACTCCATCGATGCCTAACATGAGTGCTTTGATTATCCTAGTACAATACAAACAATTATAATGAGATTACACAATATCTTTATCCATCTATGCATAGAGTCGGTTAGGTCATATAGGGCTATTTGGCTTGTAACGTGTTTGAGGCTTAGCACAAGTATGATTTCCAAAGAACAGTTAAGCACACAAAAGGTTACATAGCACGAAAACAATTTGGCATATTGTATTGTTCCTTATTCTCCCCCTTTACATCCCACTCCATCTCTCCTCCTTATTTTTCCTTCTCTCGACTTCCTTATTTATCCATTTTTTTAGGAAATTCATCTAAAGTAATCCTTATAGCTAGCCTATGAGTATATTATTTTCTTTGTTTTTGGAATAAGCTTTCTTTTTTTTTTATAGGTGGCTTTGTTGATTTTGTCACTCTTCACACTTTTTCATACTCTTTCCTTTTGTGCTTTTACTTATTTTCTTTTTGTTTTTTTTCACTACTTTTCTCTTCTTTGGCTAAATCTAAAATTCATACCTTGTCATGATTTCCTTTTTTTTTTTACAACCTCAACCATAATATGTCTATCTACCCTCAATAGATATGACCATACATCCATTTTCATGCAAAATAAGACTAAAGAAAATGATATACACAAATCATCATTTAAGGCTTAAGAGGCTTGTAATGTGGATCATGAAAAAAGTGTCATAAGGCTCAAAGATGGGTACTATTTGACAGTTAAAAATAGGGTTTATCTCTTTAGCTCTAAGTATGTCCAAACAATGCCTTAGGTCATCCCTAAACAACTCAATATGTATAAATATCAATTTAATCACCTAATCTCAAAATTAGTCTAACATGTATACTAGCATGCTCGTTTCCTCATATTATGCACATCATTTAGTATCAATAAAACTTTTTCTATCTATACATAGTGTAACCCATACAACTTCAATTATTTCGTGCTAAATAATGCAAAATTACTTTTTATCATGCCAAGTTTATCAAGAAAACACAATCAACCTATTATACATGCTCATAACCAATCACTTGTATTTCTACAAGGTCAAGCACACATTAACAAGACAAAATAAAAACTATATGCCAAAAAATCCTATGTTACTCTCCACACTTTAGAAAACACATTGTCCTCAATGTGTAGCCAGAAAAGTATTAAGGAAAGAAGTTACCTGATTGATCGTGAAGGTCCTTTTCTTCTTATGGTGGTTGTCTTTCTTCTTTTGGATGGAATGCACAGAATTGTTGTGTCTTCAAAATGTGAGGTTCCTACAAAAATAATTAAATCATATATACAAAATTAATTCTTAATTCTACTCGTACAAATTATATGAGTCCTAAAAAGAAAAACAAAATTATCCCATAAATTACAAGTCTTAAAATAAAAAAAAGTCTTAAAGAATTCAATCCTCTTTGTTCGAATTAGGTTGAGGATCCATTGGAGCCTTTCCCTTGCTAGAGTATTTTTTATTAGAGCTCCCGCCTTGTTAGCGTGCTTGGATCCGAATCACCGGTCCTTTGGGAGTTGAGTATTGAGGCTGAAACATTGCCTTATACTCGTCATCGGTGTTAGGCTCGTCTTACTCCATGTGGGTGGATAGTTCGGGGTTAGTAGCCCATATACTCGTGCAAACTCCTTTATCACAAGATTCTTTTCTTACATTCATCTAATCATGCCATCAAGCTTCCCTTCGATGCTTCCCCCAAACCTTTTTCGAGCCTTCATCGTGCTTTTGGACTTCAAGGAGGCTGGCACGTCCATCTTTTCCTTCCTCCTTTGATTCCACTCCTTAATTTGCTTTCTTTGAAGCTCGATGTACTACTTATAGATAGAGTCACGAATAATGCTTCACGTCAGCTTCAAGAATGACTCGTTTTTGCTCATCGGCACATTCGCCTTCTTGCATAGTACCGTCACAAGGTGTGAAAAGAAGAGTCCGACTTTTTGGCTCTTTGTGCAATTTTTCATTTCCTTGTAAATCCACCTCCTTACATAAGTTTTCTTCTTCTACAAGATAACATATAATATAATAGCTCAAAAAGTGTTAACATTAGAAAATATTTAAAGCCGGGGCTATTCTTATGGACAAAAATTGCATCCACATCTTTCTATTAGGGAACATGATAGCTTGGTTAAAATTAGATGATGATCCATAATCAGGGCGATAATTCTAACTACCCCTACCCTCAGTTAAGAACCTAATAATTTCCTCCATGTCAATGTTTTGAAATAAATCTAAGTTTACCTCATTCAAGTAATATGTCTCATAAAAAGGTACGTTATAAAATTTACAAATTTGATAAGGTAAAATTGGGATGTATTTTCCCCATACGCATACTTTCTCTAAGGCCCTATTTTTAATAACATATCCTTTTAAAGAAGCACAAAATTCATGAACAATAAGTACAACAACATTAACTATTAGGGAAACACAAAATTGTTCCCATCAATGGTTCAAATCCCTGTTCTTGTTTGAAAGGTCGACCTTGTGAGGCGAGGAAATATCTTTCGATTTGGTCATTTGTGAACCGTTCATACTTTTGGTCGCTATCACTCTCTTACATTATGGTTCTCTTGCATGGAGGCATTTTAATCTAGCATAGAGAAAATTGAATAGTAACCAATGGAATAGTAAATGTTAAGAAAATACCTTTGGTTTCGAAGATTGGCCTCGTTGATGAATTACCCTTGCACCTTGGAATGAGGTAGCACTCTTGAAGGAATGAAATTCTAGGTTTTGAATGGGAAGAGAATAAGGAGAGTTTTGGCGGATTTAGGATTAGTTTGAGAGTGTTTAAGTGAAAGTAATAAGTTTAGTTTAAGTTAGTATATATAGGGGTGGGAATTTTTAGGGTGTTAGGGTTTAAATTTTGGGTTATACCGTCGGGTTACGCGATCGGGTCAGGTCAACCTTGCAAACTTGTAGATGATGTCGCGACATAGCCAAGGTATGTCGCAACCAGCCTTCTAGTGGTGTGTTTTTTGTGACATAACTCTCCTTGTGTCGCGAAAAACCCTTCAGTCTTGAAGTTCCAGTAGGCTGTCTCCTACATCGCAATACAACCTTCCCAATGTCGTGACAAACCTATCAGTTTTGGTGTTTTAGCATTCTGACCCCTTGGTTGCGACGTATAAGGGGGTATGTGACGTCATATCATACCTGGGTATATTTGGAGTGGTCTTGTTGCTTTGTCACGACGTCCAGTGGCTGTGTCGTGACAGACCTACCACTTCTAAAAGAAAGGCCCTAAAACAGATGAAATATTATTACGTTAGTATGTTAGTGTCTAGAAATTAAAATAAACGTTTCTTCTTGTCAAAATTATCTTAAAAGAATGTTAGTGCGCATTTCAGCACCCACGGACAATCTATTTTTTCATTGTTCGTCTAGCAACTGTCGTACCAAGCTACTCTCTTACATTTATCTCTTTCTCGAAATTTTCCTTTTCTTTCTGTATAAATCACCGCCAATTCCTTTTGTCGATCATATCTATAGATGATGCATGTAAATATATTCCACCATAGTTTAACATACTTTCCTTTATCGGTTATCCCCTCGTGGAACTCATATAACTTCGTGTGCTGGCATAATAGTTGTTCGATCACCTCATTTAGTAAAAATGGTTAATCTACTACAAATCCATGTGCTGATGTCACAATAGCTATTTGTTTCCTTTGTAAATCCTGTCGCTGTGTTTCGTTTCCTATGGATCGTGGTACCAGTGCAATAATTGCTTCTCCCACAAACATACACTTTTTGGCTTCATAGAAGTGGTTATTATGCTAGTTGAGGGGTGGAACTCTAGCTCGTAAATGCTTCCTGTGTTCTCAAAAATTGAAAAATTTTCACACTAGTAATTTCTCTTGAAATTTGCTGCACTAGAAAAGTATTACACATAGTAGCTACTTTCCATTGGAAATTGAGTCTTTGATTGATGATATCTTTAACAAATATTTCTTTTTTTGACGGTTTTGTAACTGTAATTAATTGAAGATCTAAACTCGAGATATGAGAACCGTCTTCTTTCTCTGTGGGGATTAATTCACCATTGGAGTGGTGCTCGATCTCTATTTTTACACTACTAGCCATTTCCTTCCAAAGGTGCGATCTCATTTTGCTCGACGGTCTGACCATTCGATTCCTCGAGACATTCTCTTTCCATTTAATCTTTTAGCCCTTGTTCCTGTCTTCGCTCTATTTGTTTAGCTTCGAAGTACATCTCCCTAAAAGATAAACCATCATGTTGATCGAGGATCTTGGTTTCTTCACGGAGTTGACTTAACTCCAACATCAATAATCTCTGAATTTCCTGCATCTCACAATCTTCATAATATCCATCTTCATAGATATCGGCATCATAATCATCATCAAACATAAGATCTGAAAAAAATAAATCGTAGGCATCCATTATTTTAAATATGATGGGAATCAAAAGGATAGTGTTAGATCTGAAATAAAATATTTTAGTAGGGTTAAATCGTATCTATAACTTAAAATTTTCCTAATTATTTTAATACAAAGAAAGAATAAAATTTACTAAAGTGTTGCCTCCTCGGTAACGGTGCCAACAACTGGACCACCCCTGAACGTACTCCTGCTCGACGTAGATTTCGACTTTTCACCAGTATACGGGTCAGGTTGTAAATATAGTGTGTTATAGCGGAACACTTGGCAGTATTCCGAAGATCGTACCCAAAGGTGGCGTAAAGCGATAGTAAATAAAATCCTTACAAAAATAAAATTAATTAGTACTTATTTTAGGGTTTATAGTACGAAGATAAATTAAAGAGTTGGTTTTAAAGAATATAAAATAAAGATAAACTAAAGTAGAAAATAAAAGCAAAAGTTTGAGTTGTAGAAATCTTATAAATGGCTTTGAGGATATTAGGTCATTTCCGTATGAGTTCCTTAAATGTTGGTTTTTAGGGATTTTCCTCTAATCAACAAGTCACTACCCTAGTTGGATCTCTCGATCTTCTGTCGGCATAGAAAGTCGATAAAGATTACTTATCGCTAGATGTCACAATCTAAATCGGTTTCGGGAGAAGGTGTAAAACCCTAGTGCTAAAGGCCTTTTTTATACCTCTTGGCCAGTTGTTTTCATCAACCTTAGGTTAGTTACTGTCCTTCGTGCTTAAGTCACATTATGAAGACAAAAAAGCCTCTTACTTGATGCAAAGATGAGGTTTAGAGCAGATGTTGCGACATACCAGGACCTGTGTTGCTACACAACAGATAGTTCGTAGATTCTTCTCTACGGATCCCTTTATTGTGACATAGGATAGTCTATGTCGTGACGAAGCTGTCAGTATCACTATAGCTTAATTGCTAATGGTCTCCTGTGCAGTCACGAAGTGTGTTAGCTGATCTTTAGGCCTCATTTGGCCTTAAAAGCTATAAATTAACCATTTTAGCACAATTTATTCAAAAGATAAAGTTAACTAAAAATCCATAAAATATAAGGAAAATTACTTGATTTCAAGCTCATCAAATATAAAAATA
Organism: Kokia cookei; assembly: GCA_039519145.1. Classification (NCBI taxonomy): domain Eukaryota; kingdom Viridiplantae; phylum Streptophyta; class Magnoliopsida; order Malvales; family Malvaceae; genus Kokia; species Kokia cookei. The sequence goes on along the minus strand of CM076907.1, from coordinate 12,156,980 downwards.
AGTTTAATCTGCTAGGTACGAAACTGGCAGATAAACTATAGGGTAGGTATGTCACTTCCTATAATAAATATGTCATCTACATATATTACCAAGAATGATACAATTCTCCCACTAACTTTATTGTAAACACAAGGCTCATCTTCATTTTTTATAAAACCAAACTCTTTGATCACATCATTAAATGGCAGAGTCCAACTTCGAGATGCTTGCTTCAATCCATATATGAATCCTTTTAGCTTACTTATCTTTTCGGCATCTTTCGAATTTACAAAACCTTTAGGTTGTGTCATGTAGACATACTTTTCCAATTTTCCATTAAGGAGATTTATTTTAACGTCCATCTTCCATATTTCAAAATTCTGAAATGCAACTATTGCAAGTAAGATCAAGATAGATTTGAACATAGCAATATGAGAAAATGTTCATAGTCTATAAAATAAACTTGTTGAAAACCTTTAGCAACTAATTGCCCTTCGTATGTTTGTTCATTATCATCCATGTTGATTTTCCTTTTGAAAACTCACTAGCACCTTATGGGTTTAACACTTTTAGGTGGGTCAACCAAGATCAATACTTAGTTTTCTAACATGGAATTCATCTCAGACTTCATGGCCTCTAGCCATGTCTCAGAATCTGGGCTCACCACCTCTTCTTGATAAGTCCTAAGCTCATCTTTCTCTATATGTAGAATATCACCATGTGTTGTAATGAGAAATTCATTTCTCTCAAGTACATGGCATTCTCTTAAAGGTCTTTGTGGCAATTGTGTTTCCAGAATAGTTGATTGTTTCTCAACAACTTGTGGAACCTATTCTTGCTCAATCTCTGGTTTAGTAATCTGTTGTTATTCTCGAATTTCTCCGAGATCAATTTTTCTACCACTTCATATTCTAGAGACAAACTATCTCTCAAGGAAGACTCCTTTCCGAGTAATAAGTACTTTGTTCTCGGTAGGATGGAAGAAATAATATCCTTTAGTTTCCTTAGGATATCCCATAAATAATGTTTCTAGTTAAATTGGGCACAAAATAACAATCCTCCAAAATTAAATCAAGTCTACTAGGAAATGATAAAATATGTGTTCCTAGAGCTAATGAAGTAACTCTTACTCCATTTCCAACTCGTAAGTCCACATCTCGTTAAACCAGATTCCTACTCCTTTGCAGTCCTTGAATGAAAGTAAAAATATGAGAACCACAATCAATATCTAATACTCAAGAAGTAGATGTTGACAAATTAATATAAAAAACATAAATACCTGAAGTGAAGGCTCCACTTTCCTTTGCTTTCTTGACATTTGATCGCCTCCGAAAGTATTCCTTTTTGGTGTGTATTTTTGGGCTTCCGTAAGTATATGGTTTAGGTTGTAATATAATTTGTACAACCAAATACTTGGTAGTATTCCTAGGATCGTACCCAATGGAGGCTTAAAGCGGTTGTGATTTATATCCCTGCACAAAAAAGAAGTAATTAGTACTATCTATAGGGATTATAGTCTGAAAGTAAAATAAGGATTTGTGATTGTAAAACATAAAAGAAAGTAAATATAGTATAGGACGAGATATGTAGATTCGATGATCAGATTTGGGGAGATTATGTTGCTTCAGTATGGGTTCTTCAACTATCTGTTTTGGGGATTTTGCTTCAATCATCTAGTCATTACCCTAGTTGGATCTTCCAATCTTTCACTAACATAACGAGTCAATAGAGATTACTTATCGCTAGATGTCATAGACTAAATTGGTTTAGGGAAAAGGTCGTCACGAATAGACAATTCCAATTTTGGGTTCATTCCCACCTAAATGACTTTCTAGGGTGGTCAAGCCTAGTGTTTATTTCAAGTTCTTCCTTTCCTAAATAGCTGATTTGATTGAAACTCCCTGTTTATACAACAATTAAATAACCATACTTTCACTCCCTAATAACCCACAATGGGATTAGTTCCTCACGGTTTCTTCAAACTTCATAATGACAATAATATAAATGAAAATAAGATTGAATTAATGAAATGAAAAGAAACTTGAATTATATAGCAATCTATCAGGAAATAATTCCACGATCGTTTATGCGAAGTTACAAGTCTCGTTTCTAAAACCTAAAAAAATAACAAAGTAAAAAAGGAACTAAGTTACAAGGTGTGTAAAACCCTAGTGCTAGAGGCCCTATTTATAGCCTTAGATGATCGTTTCCCTCAACCCTAGGTCACTGTCGTTCCTCATGTTTAAGTGGCATTGTAAAGATCGAAACGCCATTCACTTGGTGCAAAATCTGTGTCAAAGGGTCGACATCGTGACATATCAAGTCTTGTGTCGCAAAAAGGAGGTCAGTTTAATCCCTTGGTGCCATCGTACAAGCGTTGTCATGAAAAACAAGTCAGTTCCATGTTTCTTCAAGTTTGGTGCCTTTGTTGCGACGTAGAGTAGTCTATATCATGACATAGTGGTAAACTTCATACTTATTTAACTTTTAAAGGTTTCCTGCACACTTACAAAGTATGTTAGCTAACTTTTAGGCCTCAATTGGCCTTAAAGACGATAAAACAAACTTTTTTGTACTTTTTACACATTTTATTCAAAAGTAGAAAACTAAATTAAATCTTACGAAAATAAAAGGAAAATGCTTAATTTCAAGCTCCTAAAATGTGAAAAATAGTTTAATCTACTAGGTACAAAACCAACAGATCAAACTCCTCCACACTCAAGTCATTACTTGTCCTCAAGCAAATAAAACAAGAAAAGAAAACAAAGGAGCTTGATTCTATATCATACAAGGATTAAGTTCGTAATCTATACTCTAGGAATTAAATATTTCTCAATAATTCCAACATGATGACCAAGTAACTTTACTATTCTTAAGTAAAAACATATAAGTTCAGTAAGTTACAAGAAATACAAATATCAAAGTCTTATTGGCATAACTCCATCAATTCTTAATACAAGTACTTTAATTATCCTATCATAATATAGATAGCCATAATAAGATCATGTAATTCCACATTTATTTATGCATAGAGTTGTTTAAGTCACATAGGGCTTTTCGACTTGTAACATTCTGAGGCTTAGGATAGGTATGAAATTCAAAGAAAAGTAAGCACAAGTGGTTACAAGAACAAAAATAGTTTGACACATTGTATTGTTCTCTATTCCCCCTCTTTAGTGTCCCATTCCATCTTACCTCCTTATTTCTCCTTCGCTCGCCTTTCTTTTCTCTCCTCTTAGGAAATCTCAATATAGTTTAATCCATTTAGCTAGCCTATGAGTTTTCTTGTCTCTTGAGTAAGATTTTTCTTCTTTTTGGTATTTTTGTGACTTTGTCACTTTTCATATACTTTCTAACTCATGAATTTTCTCTTTTGTCTCTACTCAATTCTTTTTTTTTTCATTGTTTTTTCTCTTTCTGGCCATACTAAAGTTCATATTCCATATTGATTTTCCTATTTCACTCTTTTTTTACAACTTGCACCTTAGTGTGTCTACTTACCCTTAATACATATGGCCATACGTCTATTATCGTGCCAAATAGGACCAAAGAAAAGAGTATACACAAATCATCTTTCTAGGCTTTAACGATTTGAAATGTAGTTTATCAAGAAGGGTCATTAGGCTCAAAGATGGGTACTAAATGATAATTCAGAATAAGGTTTTGCTTTTTAGCTCTAGATGTATCCAAACAATGTCTTAGGTCATCCTCAAACACCTCCATATGCACAGATGTCAATTTAGTCATATAATCCCAAAATTACTATCTGTCATATTGATCGCGCTATGAACGCCTTAACAATTGTACAAGTGAACACTTGTCGATGCAAGTATAGTCGGTAGGTTTAAAACTATAATATATCGATCCCATAGAGATGGTTGTCTATGTTTATAATTGTTGATTTAATTACAATTAAACTAAGAGAAATTATATGAATAATGTCAGTATAATTAATCTAAAGAGTACAGAATGAATGAACCAAACTATCAGTATTGCAAAACTGTAATAAAATATGTCGAAGAAAATTAATAAGAAATGTAGAGAAAGTTGAAGATAATTTGTTGATGCAATTTAAGCAAAATTAAGAAGTAAAAACAATGAAAATAGAACAAGGGATCCCTGACTTGACAAGTCGGCAAACTTCTAAATTTGACCACAAGGTGAATAATAGACAAATTGTCGCCACAATTTAACTAAATGAGATCTTACCAATTTTGACTTCACCATTTACCAAAGACATAAATACTCACATTAACCACACCTTCCAGTGCTGGCAGTGCTTTCCATTCAAGAGAAAGTGGTCAGAATTCCTTCGTTGCCCAAGCAACTTCTGTTGTCTTGCTTGTTAATTTAATTTGGCACTGCACTTTCCAGTGTCAGTAACTGCAATAGCACTTTCGTGGTTAAGCAATTAAATCCAAAGATAAACAGATAAGAGAAGATTGAGCAGAAATCATATTAGGTACTTCCATAGACATTTAACTTCATCAGAATTTGTCAGTGTTTGAGAGGAAATAAATAACAAGTTGAAGCATTCTATTCCTAGCCTATTAGAACTCTTCCCTAATGCTCCTTTTGTGTCGCATTTAGAAATACTCCTTGTCAAGAGGAGGAATTGTCTTTTCGACACAGTCAGTTCACCCTCCAAGAACCTAAGTTGCCATAGAAGCTAGTTTAATGAGAAGATGAAAAAGCCGAATTAATTTTTGGTCACCAGCTTCCTCATCCCCCCTCTTCTCTTTTTTCCATCAGTATTTATCTTTAATGCCAATTACAAGTGTCCTTCTTCTTCAGATCTAACTTCCTTACAGCTGTACAAGTTAGTTAATCCAGTTGTATATTCACGCAGATCTGGTGCATTCAAGAAGCAGTTAAAGGTTGTCACGACATTTCTAGACGCAAATTTAAAATTTAATTTACTACAACAATCTTGATATTCACAAGCACTGGTACTTCTAGATATTCATGTGGCGACAGGTTTGGACGCAATTCTGGATTCTAAATTGTGGTGACAACCTTGGACACCTTCCTGGGTTGACTTTTAGGATAGATTTCTACATTGACATCTTTAGACGCAAAACTGAACACTAAATGTGGTAACATTAGTACCAAAAGTGGGACAAAATTAAAGAAAATTAAACTAAACATCACTGACTTAGAAAATGCTAAAAATATATGCTAAACATGATATAATGGGAACTAATTATAAATTAAATAAGGAGAAATTAATTGTCTTTTCTAATGCTATCCCACCCCCAAACTTGAGTTTTTACTTGTTCTCAAGTAAACAAAAGCTAACAAGGTTATAACAAAGATGTTAAGCAATAATCATTCTAGCAACTTGAATCCTTTGAAATCTTAATGCATGAATTACAGTCAATTGATAGAATATTGTGCTGACAATTTATAGGTATGAATAATTAAAATTGTAACTTCATCAAAGCCAGCATCATGCTTCAAATCCTGAATTCTATCTACCAATACAGCATTTATTGCACACTAATATAAATATATTTATTTTTCTTTTCATTTCTTTTCTTCTTTCTTTTTTTATGTGACTGAGGGATGTCGTTGCATTCCTATACTTTTGTTCCTGGGAAGTAACGGTGGGGTGCAACAAACCCCCAGGGAGTATGTAATTGCACCTACACACACTCTTGCAGTAACAACCTTTGGCTAGATTACTTTTTCTAACACTAGCATTGGAGTGTTCCCCCTTGATAGTTCACAATACATCCACATTGGAGTGTCTTTTATTCTTAACTATACTTATATACAAGTAGCTATAAATGACAGATTCATTCAAGATTCAAAGAGTGATACTATTCATCCATTACTAATGCAATCTAAATCATTCATCCAAAAATTGAAGATACAAAATTCAATCAAATTCATCCAACTCATTCATTAGTATTTCATATGATTCAAGAATTAAGCATCAAATGGAAAAAAATCAATACATATGCAATAACCATGCATGCTTCACTAAGCTCAAAAGGACAGATTTTTGAAATGTGGGTGTAATTGCATTTCCAGTCCATATACATTTCCCCTAAACTTAAAATCTGCATTGTCCCCAATGCATTGACATTAATATACAAATATGTATGCAAATGCAACTAAAATGAAAATGCGTCGACAAATAAAATGTAGGGACAATTAGAATGTGATGACAATGCAATTACAACTACATGATGTGCAACTAAATTATGTACTGAACAAATTAAAAGATTAACTCAGTGATGTGCAGCTGAAGATGTGGCTGCTTTGGTCTTCTTATTCTTCTTCTTATGGTGCTCCTCCTTCTGTTTCTTCCTATCTTTGCACTTGCATTTTTATTCTATCGGCTCAACCAGGTAGGCGGATTGCTCCTCCACATTTGGTTGTGTGCTGGCTTTATCGACGGTGACATCAGAAGGGTGTATTTCAACAAGAGGTGTCAAATAGGGCATTAGAGCCAGAGGATTGAGATTCTTGTTACTGACTATCATTGCCTCGGCATGATTTGCATTAGGTTGCTCTAGTTCTTCATCAATTGCACCCACATCTTTATGTGTGACGACAAATTCTTTGGGCAAATTTGTCGCGACAAAAATTTCTTCATGCTCTCCTTTTCCTTCTTCTTTTTCCTCCTTCGTCTCTTCTTCTTGCTCTTCCTCAATACCCACAGATTCCACTGTTATGTGATCCTCATCAGTATTGGCCTCCTTTTCAGCCATATTTGCTCCTAGGCTGTTGGAAAATCCATTTTAAAAAGGCTAGTAGTATTGTGGAAACAATATTTAACATCCCTTGAATTCACATCCTATCCTTGTCATCGGGCATATGGACCATTTATCGAGAGGCAGCAGATTGGTCCTTCCCTTTCGAAGTAGATCTTTCAGTTGATGGCATTACCTCCTTGATGATAAGAGGAAACACTAGAAATTTTAGCAGAGGATGCTTGCTAATACTACATAATGTGCTGACAATTACACTATTCCATGCCTTGGTGTAGGCATGGAATAAATTTTGCGAGTGCTCCATGTGCACAACTATGGTGAAAAGTTTGATTTGTCGCACACTTATTATGTCAACCAATTGCTCGATCTTTGCAATTTTCCTCCATAACTGAGGATCTGTGGGGCCACGGGAGTGTTATTCTTCCTTTTTTATTTTTCCTTTTCCTTTTCCTTGGGACAGTTTCTTTCACCACAGGATCTCCTTCCCCCTTATCATGCGCTCTATCAATACATCGTTGATTGGTCCTTTATTGTTTAAGAACTCCTCTCCGTCACGAGGCAGAACTCCTCATTATCGACACAATTGCATTATAAGAGAGGGGAGTGGTAAAATACCTATTTATTTGGCTACGCATTCTGCAATCTCCTAATGCAAGATTGCCCTGACATCTATTTTCTACGGCCTTTAATAATTGAATGGATGAGACACATTCGATTTAATGTCACTATGGTGATGTGAGTTAAAGGCAATAATCGATAGTTAATAAAGTGGAACCATATCTTGCTTTGCACAGTGAGGAATCGATGATGCATGGTACAATTATTGAGATTGTTGCCTGTCTAGATGGCACTATCAATGCATAAATCATTCAATAACATGTCAGTGCCCTCTTCAGTCAGTTACTCTAGGAAGGTGATATGTTCATCTTCCCCAACATCAATGTTGTACATGGCATTGATGTGTGCAGCACCCTAGGGCACTAGTCCTTCTCGAACAAAAATAAACTCCTGATCCTTATCAACCAAATTAGCATAAAATTCCCTAACAACAGATGGAGAGTATCCTTCAGGATAGGTACAAAATGCTTTCCAACCCAGCCACGAGATGGTTCGATGGACTTGTTTGCCTAAAGTGAGAAGTGGTGATAGCTGGAACCCCTATTCTGGATGGCAGTTTTGCTTTAAAATGATAACATGAAAGCGGTCCTTAGTAGCCTTAGTATGGAACAAGATTGGTTCTTTGATCGATAGCTGCTCATTATCAGAAACCACTACAACAGAAGATTTGATAATCGATTTGGAAGGGCTTTTTGATCTTCTCGTTTGTGCCATGATTCTATGATATAAAAGATAATAAATGTTGTAGGACGTTGGAAAACTTAAGAAGAGAAGGTTTGCAGCAACAATTAAGAAAGTGATTGTGGATAACACCGTCGGCACAGTGGGGTGTTCTTATAAGGAATGAAAAATGAAAATGAAAAGGTGTGTTGTTAGCCACTGCAAGGATAGGACGTTGTGCCTGCATCCAATAAATACAATGACACGGATTGTCCTTTTCCAAATCGATCCGATGGTTGGGGAGAAGAATGAATCAAACGTTATGATTCTTTCCTGAAACGCTGCATTGTGATAAGTCAGCAATCAATATACGTCGACAAGAAGGGTTTTCTATGCGTCGACAAAATGAGTAACTTTATTCCTGCAAAATAACTAAAGAAGATAACTAAAACAAAATAAAGTACGAAAAAAAAATGGAGTAAATGTAAAGACAAATTAAGTAAGTGTGACCATATTAATGATTCGTATTGCTCGTGGTCGTCTGGGATGAGATAATGCTTCAGCTGTTGGCCATTTACCTTGAAGTGGTGCCCATCATTTAAATCTTTAATTATCACCGCACCATGAGGAAATGCTTCGACAACTTTGAATGGCCTTGACCATCTAGAACACAATTTTCCAGGATGCAATTTTAGAAGCGAATTAAAGAAAAGTACCAACTGACCCGCAGTAAATTGTCCCTGCAAGATGATGTTATCGTGCCATCTCTTAGTGTTTTCTTTGTATATGGCAGCATTCTTGTATGCATTTCGTCTAATCTCCTCTACTTTAGAAATATTCAACAATCTCATTTGTCCAGCAGCATCATAATCCATATTTACTTGCCTAATTGCCCACATGGCTTTATGTTCAAGTTCCACGGGCAAGTGACAGGATTTACCAAACACAAGCTGATACAGTGACATTCCTAATGGTGTTTTATACGCCGTACGAAGCACCCATAATGCATCATTGAGCCTTGAAGACAAATCTCATTTGGATGAATTCACCATCTTTTCAAGAATATTTTTAATTTTTCGATTGGATACTTCAGTTTGACCATTCGTTTGTGGATGATACGTGGTTGTCATTCGATGTTTAACACCATAACGTTTTAATACGGTTGCAACTTGATTGCAATGAAAATGAGTTCCTTGGTCCCTGATTAATGCTTTAGGTGTGTCGAATCGAGTAAGAATGTACGTGTGAAAGAATTTCAACACTGTCCGAGCATCATCTTTAGGCACAACAATTGGTTCGACCTAGTTGGAGACATAAACGACAGCAACCAAAATGTAAACATTTCAAAAAGGATTGGGAAATGATCTCATGAAATCCATACCCCATACATCAAAAAGCTAAACCTCCATAATAGGTTGTTACAGTATCTCGTTGCGTCTTAATATAGATCCAGTAGGCTGACACTTATCGCATTGTTTAATAGAGTTGTGGGCGTCATGAAACAATGATAACCCATAAAATCCTAACTGAATGATCTTTGCAGTAGTCCTAACACTACCAAAATGACCTCCATATGGAGCATCATGACAATGCTTTTGGATAGGAAGCATTTCTTCTTCAGGGACACATTGACAGATAATATTGCCGGTGCATACTCTGAACACGTAAGGTTCGTTCTAGTAATATTTTGCAGTATCTCGAAGAAATCTTACCTTTCTATAACCAGTTTCACTCAGTGGTAGTCTTCCACAAACCAAATAATTGACAACATCTACGTACCATAAGGATGCATTGATAGAAAAGAGCTTCTCGTCCAGAAATGCGTCGATAATTTGTGACGTATTACAATCTTCACTCCCGAATTCCAATCGAGATAAATGATCTGCTACCTGATTTTCTGATCCTTTTCGATCCTTAATTTCAGTATCAAATTCTTGTAACAACAGGATCCATTGAATCAGTCTTAGTTTGGAATCTTTTTTGGCAAAGAGCTATCTCAAAGTAGAGTGATCAGTATATACTGTAACTTTTGCACCGACAAGGTACGAACGAAAATTATCGAATGCAAAAACTACTACCAATAACTCTTTCTCCGTGATTGTATAATTTTATCTGCACTTCAGTAAGAGTTTTGCTAGCATAATATACTGTATAAAATACCTTATCTTTACGTTGACCAAGCACTGCACCTATTGCATAGTCGCTCACATAACACATAACTAAAAACAGTTGGGACCAATCCGATGTGACGACAATAGGTGTCTGCACTAATTGCTTCTTAATTTTCAAAAATGCTTCCATACAGGTAGCATCAAACATAAACTTTTTATTTTGCTCCAACAATGAGTAGAGTGGTTTTGTAATTTTCGAGAAATCTCGAATGAATCTTCGATAGAAACCTGCATGATCAAGGAAACTCCTTATTCCTTTAACATTAGTAGGCGGGGGTAACTTCTCAATGATCTCCACCTTTTCCTTATCCACTTCGATGCCCTGACAAGAGATACGATGTCCAAGGATAATACCTTCAGTTGCCATGAAGTGGCATTTCTCCTAGTTTAGTACCAGATTAGTGTCCTCGCATCGCTTTAGAACTCTATCTAAATTGTCAGCACATTTATCAAAAGTATGACCATAAATAGAAAAATCATCCATGAATACCTCTAATGAGTCTTCAATCATATCTAAAAAAATTGCCATCATGCACCTTTGAAATGTGACTGGTGCATTGCATAGACCAAATAGCATTTGGCAAAAAGCAAAGATACCAAACAGACAAGTGAAAGTTGTTTTAGATTGGTCTTCCGGTGTAATTGCAATTTGATTGTAACCAGAATAACCATTAAGGAAACAGTAATAGGCTTTACCAACAAGCCTGTCCAGCATTTGATTAGTGAATGGAAGTGGGAAGTGATTTTTTTTGTGGCAACATTCAAATGGTGGTAGTCCATGCAAACTCGCCAACCTGTAGCAACACTAGTAGGAATTAGTTCATTTTTGTCATTACTTACCACCATAATACCGCATCCAACCATTTGATGATTTCCTTTTTAACATCTTCCTTCATTTTTTCATTTAACCTCATTTACTACTCAATGGACTGCTTTCCCTCATCCTTTAACCAAATTTTGTGCATACAAAAAGAAAGACTAATGCCTCTAATATCCGCGATGCTCCAGGCGATGGCACACTTGTGTTACCTTAATATTCGGATCAATTTTTCCTCTTAACTTGCATTAAGATTTGTGAAAATAATTACTCGCAAGGTATCTTTGTCACCAAGGAAGACATACTTTAAATGTGTTGGCAATGATTTCAATTCCAAGGTTAGAGCTTCTTCAACAGACGACTTAAATACAGGGACCTTTCTTTTGTCAGATCTAAGGATTCCATCTGCCAACCATGTCTAAGCTCAACAATATTTGCTTCAACCTTATGGTCGCAATTAGTCATGAAATTGTCTTTAGTTGTCATAACAAGTTCTTCTAAGGCTGTTGTACTCTGCTCATAAAATTCAATCCGCCAGCTACAATGTCACTGCAGTGGGCTTCATATGACCAATTCCTAATTTTCGGAATGTTGATAGCTGCATAAGGTCGATGCTTGCTCCTAAATCACAGTGAACTTTTCCTAAGTAATGATTTCTAATGGAGCACGAAATTGTAAAACTGCCAGGATCTTTCATCTTGGGCAGTAATTTATTTGTTAACATAGTGCTGCAGCCTTCTATAAGTGCAATTGTCTCGATGTCAATTAACTTCTTTTTCTTGGATAAGAGCTCCTTCATAAATTTCCCATAGCTAGGAATCTGTACAAGAGCATCAACAAGAGGTATATTAACATGTAATTGTTTCAAGGTGACCGAAAACTTCTAGTATTCTCTGTCATTTTCTTTTTCCTTAAATTTTTGTGGAAACGATAAAGGGATTGAAATATTAGGTTGCCGTGACATAACCGGTTGTATCGACATTGGCATTTGCATCGATAACTTTGTAGGTCGATGGTTAGCATGGGAGTAATAACTAGTGGCTCCTCTTCTTTTAACTTTACTTCTTCTTCTTCAGGTACAAGTTTTCCTCGTTGCTCTGCTTCATTTGCATTGACAGGTGCTGTATTAAAATTGCTACTTTGTTCAACAATTTGCTTTCCACTCTAAAGAGTAATAGCCTTGCAATGCTCCTTTCCCTTTTGAATTGGATTTTCATTATCACTAGGTAAAACACCTGGTGGTCTCGTGCTCATATTAGAAGTTAGTTGTCCTACTTTTGCTTTCAACGCTCGGATGGAAGAAGAATTTTCTTGCAGCTTCAGATCTTGTGATGTGTTCACGCATTAGAGCTTCAAGAGCAGCTAATGGATCAGATTGTGGTTGAGAGTACTACTATTGCTGTTGTTGATATTGTCCTTGCATATTCAGATTTGGCATTGCAATCTGCTATGGCTACATATGAACATGTGGCTACGTTTGATCATGATATGCCTACGTCTAAGGACTGTGGTTGTAGTTTTTCTACTGCTGATTGTAACTCCCCTGTCGAAAATTTCCTTGACTTGAGGAATTTTCGTATCGAAAAGTGGACACATTTTGATTCCCCCAAGGTTTTTGATACCTAGCTGAACTGTTGTAGGAGTTATCATACGAAATTTTTATAATGTTATTAACATAAAATACATTTTCTACATGCTGTGGACAATCCTCGTAGCTATGATTGTCACTGCAAATTTCATAAAAAAAATGTCGGGACATCAATTTGCTGGGGAACTTGAATGGGAGCAACTTCGCTCGTCCCCTTCATATTTTTAATCATGTTAGCCAATAAAGATACCTATGCACTCAAAGCTGATATGGTGTCTAATTCAATGACTCTAAGATTCGTTTTTACTTGAGCAGCACGAGAAATTGGGTATTGATAATCATTCTGAGCTATTCTTTCCAAAATTCTCACAGATTCATCATAAGTGCAGTCCAACAAAATACCGTTTACAGATGCATTGACAAGATTTCTTGTCTGCGCATTTGATCCATTGTAGGAAATTTCGATCTGTGTTTCTTGTTGGATTCCATGAATGGGACAACATTGAAGCAAAGTCTTGTAACGCTCCCATGTAGTATGCAAATTCTCATCATCCAACTGGTGATAAGTAGTAATATCATAACTCAATCGAGCATTCATCGTAGATGGATTAAACCACAAAACAAATTGAGTCACAAGTGCATTCCACGATGTAATCGATCCAACAGGTAATCTAAGGAACCAAGTACGAGCCCTTCCTTGCAATGAATAAGGAAATAGTTGCCTCTTCAAATCATCGTCAAGAACACCCTGCTGACTAAAAGAAGCACAGGTTAGTAGAAAAGATTTAAGATGCTCTCTCGCATCTTCATGAGGCAAACCAGCATATTGCCCATTTGAATTTAACATTTGAAATATAACCGGTTCTAACTCGAAATTTCCAGCTTGGATAGCTGGTCTAATAACCCTTGGCTACAAATCATCTAACACAGGAACAACAAAGTCTCTAATTGTTCTATTTTGTACTTGTTCTTCTTGTGGTAGCGGTGGGTTGTTTAAATTCTGTTACTGTATTGGAGGAATAGGATTTTTTGGCTACAATGGCGGTATGACATCAGTTCTAGGCAAAGCCATATTCCTTTGTTCTTATCTTCTCCCTTTAATAGCTCTTTCAATTTCCGGATCTAAGCCAACAATATTATCAGAATTACTTCTAGTGGTCTTAAAATACCTAAAAGAAAATTGAAAAAGAGTCAATAAAAATTGAAACAAATCAATAACAAATAAAAGTTAAGAAATGAATAATAATTACAACTATAAAAATAAATATCAAACAAATGTCATCCCCGGCAACGGCGCAAAAAGTTGATCGCGCTGTTAACATCACAACAATTGTGGAAGCGGACACCTGTCGATGCAAGTATAGCCAATAGGTTTAAAACTATCAGATATCGATCCCACAGAGATGCCTATTTATGTTTATAATTGTTGATTCAATTACAATTAAACTAAGAGAAACTATATGAATAATGTCAGTACAATTAAACTAAAGAGTGCAGAAATGAATGAACCAAACTATCTGTATTGCAAAACTTTAATAAAATATGTCAAATAAAATTAATAAGAAATACAGAGATAGTTGAAGATAATTTTCTATGCAATTTAAGTAAAATTAAAAAGTAAAAACAATGAAAATAGAATGAGGGAACCCTGACTTGACAAGTCGGCAAACTTCTAAATTTGACCACAAGGTGAATAAGATAAATTGTCGCCATAATTTAGATAAATGAGATCTTACCAATTTCGACTTCACCATTTATCAAAGACCCAAAAGCTCATATTAATCACACCTTCCAGTGCTGTCAATGCTTTACATTCAAGAACAAGTGTTCAGAATTCCTTCGTTCCCCAAGAAACTTCCGTTGTCTTGCTTGTTAATTTAATTTGTCACTGCACTTTCCAGTGTCAGTAACTGTAATAGCACTTTCGTGTTTAAGTAATTAAATCCAAAGATAAACAGATAAGAGAAGATTGAGCAGAAATCATATTAGATATAAAATTAAAAGGTACTTTCATACACATTTAACTTCATCATAATTTATCAGCGTTTGAGAAGAAATAAAGAACAAGTTGAAGCATTTTATTCCTAGCTTACTAGAACTCTTCCCTAATGCTCAGCTTGTATCTCATTTAGAAATACTCCTTGTCAAGAGTAGGAATTGCCTTTTCGTCACAGTCAGTTCACCCTCCAAGAACCTAAGCTGCCATTGAAGCAAGCTTAAAGAGAAGATGAAAAACCCGAATTAATTTTTGGTCACCAGCTTCCTCATCCCCCCTCTTCTCTTTTTTCCATCAGTATTTATCTTTAATGCCAATTATAGGTGTCCTTCTTCTTCAAATCTAACTTCCTTACAGCTATATAAGTTAGTTAATCCAACTGTATATTCACGTAGATTTGGTGCATCCAGCAAGCAATTAAAGGTTGTCACAACATTTCTGGACACAAATTTAAATTTTAATTCACTGCGACAACCTTGATATTCGTAAGCACTGGTACTTCTAGATATATTCATGCGGTGACAGGTTTGGATGCAATTCTGGATTCTAAGTTACGGTGACAACCTTGGAGACCTTCCTGTGTTGATCCTTTGGGAAAGATTCCTGCACTGACATCTTTAGACACAAAACTAAACACTAAATGTGGTGACATTAGTAGCAAAAGTAGGACAAAATTAAAGAAATTAAACCAAACATCACTGACTTAGAAAATGCAATTACTGAATATAAAATGCTAAAAATATATGCTAAACATGATATAATGGGAACAAATTATACTTTAAATAAGGAGAAATTAATGGTCTTTTCTAATGCTATCACATATATATTAGCATGCTTGTTTCCTCATACAATTCACATCATTTGGTACCGACAATATCTTTCTATCTATACTTAGTGTAACCTATCGAACTTAATGGTTTCATGCAAAAAAAAATTAAAAATTTCTCATCATCATGCCAAATTTATCAAAAAAATAGAATCAACCTATTATACATGTTCCTAGCCAATCACTTATATTTCTACAAGCTCAAGCACATATCAAAGCAAAAATAAAAAATGCTAAAATAAAAACTAAATGTAATAATTGCTATGTTACCCCCCACATTGTCCTCAATATGTAGCCGCTTAAAAAGTTAGGAAAGAAGTTGCCTGATTAACTGTGAAAGCCCCTCCTCAATCCTCATTCATCTCTTCATCCTTCTCCTCTTCACTGTCTTTCCATTCTTCAGTTTCCTCCTCATCATGCTCGTCATTTATCGACCCAAACATGTCTAGTGTGTAGTTAGGGACCCTAATGTTGTTTTGCTGAGCAAACTCTTGAAATAACGGTCCTGATTCTTGCATCCATTGTATCATCCAATCGAGCTTTGGATGACTTCCTTCACCAACTTCTTTTTCGGCTGGTGCCAACCTATGCGATGAAGTTGGTGTAGCCGCCGAATCTCGTGATCTCCTTTTCCCTTCTTTTATTTGTTTAACAAGAAGCTCCACATATTGTTGGAAGAGTGTATCACCAATAATGCACTTCAACAGCTTTAATGACTAATCAGTAGATGTCATGGCACTCTTGCCCTCTTACATAAAGCCGTGATTAAGTGTGGAAAGAAAATTCCCACTTTTTACACACAAATTGGATCTACATTTTGGCTTCTAGGAACATAATGACTTGGTTAAAAGTAGGGACACTAGTGCCTGGCCCAAACTTCCATTCCCCCTTCCCTCAATTAAGTAGGTAATTACCTCATTCATGTCTATATTATTATATCCTAAAAAGATTTAGATTAGTTTGATCTAAGAAATTCCATTCATAATATGGAGCATCAAAGAATTTACATATGAGTTTAGAGGTTACCTTAACACTAATTCCTTTAATCACTAAAGTTTTCCATGTAGTTTCATCATTAGTCCTAAAGATATAGTCTTTTAGGGCAACATAAAATTCCTAGACCATTGGGATAATTGCAGGTTCTGTGGGGATTGTCCAAAATCGTTCCCACCTATGGTACCTAACTAGAGGCCAGATTTCTTTACATAAAACCACCAAGGGATCAAAACCACTCTCTTGAATAAATGTTTTGCCTTGAAGCTCATTAAAATGTTTTGATATATTTGCATTCGCAAAACATGAAGGGTTTGTACCAATTAATGGTTCAGATTCAATGGTTCGTCTAACCTTTCTAAGAGGCATTTTGAGTATGAGCAATGAAAGAATATTGAGTTAGGGTTTTAAATTTTTAAAATTTGGAAAATAAGTACTTTAGCTGACAGGTTGCACTGTCGGGTCGAGTCTATCCTACAAAAATTACAGTCGATGTTGCGATATAGGCTAGCTATGGCACGACAAACACATCAGTCCTTCTTTGTGTGACACACTCAAAGCTTCATCGCGACATCATCCTTGGTTCCAAATGGTCACCTAGTCTGTACTATTTGTCGCAGCATCAACATCAATATCGTATTTTCCTCATTTTGTCACCTATGTTACGACATGAAGGGTGGTGCGTCACAATATACCCCCATTTCCTGGTAATTACTAAAATAAAAACTTGTAAGAAATATATACAATAATATACATAAGTTAGTTTCACTTGTCCACCTTTATGTCTTACTACCATACTCATTCGGTATACTCACACTTGTCGATCGTGTCCAACTTTTTTCTGAATTTGTCTATCTCTCATAATTTTTCTCCATTTTGTTTAGCCGATCCCTTTCTTTGGACCTATTAATTTGTTCCTTGTTAATAAAAGGGATTTTATCCGGTTCTTCACTACCATCCATGTAAAGCAAGTGACAACGCACATTATGTTTTTCTATTCCATTTGTTTTATCCGCACATTTGAAGATTTCTATATTACCATTGATTCTCATTGTCAACTCATTGGTATTTAAATCGATAATAGACCTACATGTGACTAAAAAAGGCCTTCCTAACAAGATAGGTATATCCCTATCTTCTTCAATATTAAGCACCATGAAATTTGTAAGGATCATAAAACTTCTCACTTGGACCAGTACATCCTCTAGAATTCCTTTCAATCGCACAAATGATCGATCTATTAGTTGTAAGGTCACTTGGGTATTTTTGAGATTTTCACTCTCAAGTTTCTCAAAACCAACAAAGGCATCAATTTATGCTTACTCCGAGATTGCATAAAGCTCTGTTGAACTTAAGGCTCCCAATCTTGATTGGAATTGTAAAACTACCAGGATCCTTCAGCTTTTGAGGAATTCTTTTAGAGATATTAAGGCTGTAAGATGCGTTTACTTCCAGTTGTTCACTTACCTTGATTTTTCTACACCATGACATAATCTCGTTTAAAATCTTAACATATTTTGGTACTTTTTCTATGAGTTAAATCAAGGGTAAGCTAAAATTAAATGATTTAAATAGATTTAAAAAACTTACAGAGTCATCGTCATCTTGCTTATTCTTTTCTTCTTACCTCTAGGAAATGGAATAGTAGTACCTTTATTTTCCTTAAGCATATCATCTTTCTTTTATGGTATTTCTTTCATCCGTACCTCTTTAGGTAATATGACTTCAGTGTCATCTTCGGAGGAGATTTCTATAGTGTCATGTGATTTTCTATGTTCCTCCTCCTCTTTGGACTTTTCTGGGCTACTTAGTACTTTTCCCGATCTTAACTCGATCACCTTTACATGTTCTTTCTCTCCCTTTGTGGATTGTTTTCAGTATTGCTAGGGATACCAGTACTAATTTGCTTAGTGAGATCTCCTAACATACTCACCAATTGGTCTATCTGTTCCTTTAGTTTTGTCAAGGATCTAGCAGAACTAGTGCGCTCAAACTGCACTTGCTTCACATCCGCTCGCATTGATTACATTTCTCCCTCTAGTTTGTCTAACCTTTCACCACATGCAGTATGGTCACTCTAAACTACTTTTATTGGCTACCTTTACAAGAATGAAGGTTGGTAACTTGGGTTTCTCAATTAGTTGTTGTTATCACTTCCTCCTTGGCTTCCTTCCATCTAAAATTAGGATGGTCCTTCCATCCTGGTTTGTAAGTGTTTGAGGAGGGATTCCCACCTCTATTTCCAACATAGTTAACATCCTCAGTGTTGGTAAGATAGTGGTAGAGAGACTTATCTTCTCATTGTGATGATGGTGCTCTTGCGGTAGATTCAATTTGGTTTAATCTCTCCAAGAGATGTTGGTATTTTTCATCTTCCTGAATCATTTTAACTGAAGTAGGTTTCTGCCCATATGTGAACCTCTCAGTAGGCCACTAACAAAAGTTCATTGCCATATTTTTTATCAACCCATAAGCATCGTTATAGATTCTATTCATTAGGGCTCCTCCTGTCGCACCATCTAACCTTGATCTGGCAGACGCATCCAACCCACTATAAAATTTCTATAGTTGCATCCACTTCGCATACCATGATGTGGGCATTTTCGTAATATTTTTTTGAATTGTTCCCATGTTTTAAGGAACCCTTCACCCTCAAATTATCTTAATGTCGAAAGTTCTCTTCGGAGTTGGATTGTTTTACTGATGGGAAAGAACTTTTGTAAGAATTTTCATATGAGCTCATCCCATGTGGTAATGAATCTTGGTAGCTGTGCATCTAACCAAGATAAAGCATTATCAGTCAAAGAAAAGGGAAATAATCTATGACAAATTATATCATTAGTAATACCATTGTAACGGAAAGTATCACATAGTTGCAAAAATTATTTTAAAGGCAAACTAAGATCTTCAACCATGGTCCATCTAAACTGTAAATTATTTTGCATCATTTGGATCATGGATGGTTTTATCTCAAAAGTGTTTGCGGCTATTGTCGGTCTAGTAATATTCCCTCTTATTAGATCTATATTAGGAATAGAATACTCCCTCAGAGTTCTTTGAGCTTTTGCCATTGGTTCGTTTGCAGGGAGTTATGGAGGTATCCTAGCGTCTTTGATGTTGTTAGCAAGATTTACGATTGGATCTTCTGGCTCTTCTCATTCCTTTGGTGGTGGTGGGTTTTGCATTAATTGTTGGTTTCTGGGGATTTGCCTAATTAATGCTCTAGTGTCAGAGATTGGATATACCAAGTTTCCTTGGCTACAAGTCATAAACTGAAATTAAAAAAGAAAAATAAATAATAAACAATGAAGAAAATAAAATAAAAATAATAAAATATATATCCTAAAGATCTCCTAATTATTCAAATAACAATGAAGAAATAAAAATCATTGAAAGCGTTGCCTCCCTAACAACGACGCCAACAACTTGACCGCCTGCCAACGTACTCTCTTTCGGTGTGTGTTTTCGAGCTTCCCTAAGTATATTGGTTAGGTTGTAATATAGTTTGTACAATGAAATACTTTGTAGTATTCCAAGGATCGTACCTAAAGGAGGCTTAAAGCGATAGTGATTTATATCTCTTTACAGAAAAGAAGTAATTAGTACTATCTTTAGGGATTATAGTACGAAAGTAAAATAAGGATTTGTGATTGTCAAAAAAAAAATGAGATATTTAGATTCAATGATTAGATTTGGGGAGATTAGGTTGCTTCAGTATGGGTTCTTCAACTATTGGTTTTGGGGATTTTACATCAATCAACTAGTTGTTACCCTAAAAGGATCTTTCGATCTTCCACCAACACAATGAGTCAATAGAGACTACTTATCACTACATGTCACAGTCTAAACTGGTTTAAGAAAAATGTCTTCACGGATTGGAAAAACCAATTTTGGGTTCATTTCCACCTAAATGACTTTCTAGGGTTGTCAAGCCTAGTGTTTGTTTCGTGTTCTTCCTTTCCCAAATAGCTAATCCGATTGAGAATCCCTGTTTATACAACAATTAAATAACTATACTTCCACTCCCTAATCCCCCACAACGGGATTAGTTCCTCATGGTTTCTTTAAACTTCATAATGATAATAATATAAATGAACATAAGATTAAATTAATGAAATGAAAAGAAACTTGAATTGTATAACAATCTGTCAGGAAATAATTCCACAATCGTTTATGCGAAGCTACAAGTCTCGTTTCTAAAATGGAAAGAAAATAAAAAAGTAAAAACTGAACTAAGTAACAAGGTGTGTAAAACCTTAGTGCTAGAGGCCCTATTTATAGCCTTAGCCAATCGTTTCCCTCAACCCTAGGTCAGTTGTTGTTCCTCGTGTTTAAGTGGCATTTTAAAGACCAAAACGCCCTTCACTTGATGTAGAATCCGTGTTCAGGGGTTGACATCGCAACACATCAAGTCCTGTGTCGCGACAAAGAGGTTATTCTACTACCTTGCTGCCATCGTATAGGTGTTGTCGTGACGTAGGTGATGTATGTCGCAACAAAGAAGTCAGTTCAACATTTTTTCAAGTTTGATCCTTTTGTTGTGATGTACAGTAGTCTATGTCGTGACATAGTGATCAGCTTCAAATTTGTTCGACTTCTAAAGGTCTCCTGCACACTTATGAAATATGTTAGCTAACCTATTTTTCAATTTTTACATATTTTATTCAAAAGTAGAAAACTAAATTAAATCTTACAAAAATAAAAGGAAAATGCTTAATCTGAAGCTCCTAAAGTGTGAAAAATAGATTAATCTTCTAGGTACAAAACTAGCAAATCAACCTTTTCAACATAGACAGGGTAGTTCCTCTTCCAATGTCTAGTCTTACCGTAATGGAAACATTTTCCTTCCTTTGCAATTCCTCCTTTACATTTAAATGCAATCTTTCCTTTGTTAGGTTAGACCTTGCTGTTGTCCTTAGGCTTTGGCTTAACATTAAGCTTTCCTTTCCCCTTGTCTTTACAGGTCATCGGAATGGGCTTAGGTCCAGCTTTTTTCATGTTACTTTCAGCAGTTCGTAACAAGCTAAGTAATTGGGGCAAATTCTTATTAATTTCATTTATGTTAAAATTAAGGACAAATTGGTTGATCTGTTAGGTTTATACCTAGTAGATTGAACTAGTTTTCACACTTAAAGAGCTTGAAATTAAGTATTTTCTTTAGGATTTAAATTAGTTTTTATCTTTTGAATAAATTGTGTAAACTAAGTGTTAAAAGGTTAAATTATTGTCTTTAAGGATGATTGAGGCCTAAAGGTTAGCTAACATACTCCGGAATGTGCAGGAGACCATTAGAAGTTGCACAAATCACTTCGTCACTACATAGGACGTTCTACGTCACAACAAAGGGACCAAACTTGAAGATTATGGGGACTGACTTCTTTGTCATGACAACAACTGCACGATGATACCGAGGAGGGGATTGATTGCTTGGTCGTGACACAAGTTCTAGTGTGTCGCGGCATCGACCCCTGGATACAGTTTTTGCACTGAGTGATGGGCATTTCGGTATTTACAATGCAACTTAAACACGAAGGATGATAGCTGACCTAGGGTTGAGAAAAACATCTAGCCAAGGCTATAAATAGGGCCTTTAGCATTAGGGTTTTACACACCTTATTTAGCTTTTAATTTTACTTTGTTATTTTCATTCAAGAAATGAGATTGTAACTTTCGCATAAACGTTCAAGAAATTATTTCCCAAGAGATTGCCAATATAATTAAAGTTTCTTTCATTTCATTGAATAAAATTTATGCTTAGTATATTATTGCTTTTTATGATGTTTAAGAAAACCATGAGGAACTAATTTCATTTTGGGGAATTAGGGAGAAAAAGTATGAATATTTAATTATTATATAAACAGGGATTTTCAATCGAATCAGCTATTTGAGAAAGGAACAACATTAAACAAACACTAGGCCTGACAATCCAAGAAAGTCATTTAGGAAGGAATGAACCCTAAATCTTTATTGCTTATTCGTGAAAACCTTTTCCCCAATTCGGTTTAGACTGTGACATCTAGCAATAAGTACTCTCTATCTACTTGCTATGCTGGTAGAAGATAGGATGATCCTCAAAACCCAACAATTGAAAAAATCATACTAAAGTGATCTAATCTCCCCAAAGTCATTTATCGTACCATTACATCTCATCCTTTACTTATTTCATTTCTTTTTATGTTTTTCACAACCAACTCTTTTATTTTATTTCCGTACTATAATCCCTAAACTTAGCACTAATTAATTCTATTCTTTGTAAGGATTTAATTCACTACCGCCTTACGCCTCCTTTCAGTACGATCCTCGAAATACTGCCAAGTATTTTGTTATACAAGTCTATATTACAACCTGACTCATATACTTGCGAAAGTCGAAAACCTACACCGAACGAGAGTACGTTCGAAAGCAGTCAAGTTGTTGGCAACGTTGTCGGGGAGGCAACGCTTTAGTGATTTTTATTTCTTCTTTGTTATTAAAATAATTAGAAAATTTTTAGGTTATAGATACAAACTAATAATATTAACAATTATTTTGATTTTCAAATTAACTACTGCCCTTCAATTCTATCACATTATTCTTAGGTCATGGATGCTTACTATATCTTTGTTCAAATGAGGATTACAGTTACGATGATGGTATCTAAGAGGATGGGTACTATGAAGATTGAGAGATCTAGGAACATCATAGGCTATTGATGTTAGAGTTGAGTCAACTCTACGAATAGGTCCTAAATCTCGATTAACATAGTAATCACTGAAAAAGAAATTTTTGAAGAATTTTTTGATCGGATCGTCGAACAATTTGACGTAATGTCACTGGAAAGGAAAGTTAAAAGTATTTTGAAAAATCAAGAATGAGCCCCAATCTAGTGAAGAATCAATCCCTATAGAAGAGGATGGCGGTTCCAACTCGCAAAGTTCGAATCTTCAATTAATTACTATTACAGGCATGCCCATGAAAGAAATATTAATTTAAGACAACATGGATCAGAGATTCGATTTCCAATGGAAAATGGCTGTGATGTACAATACTTTCCTATTGTGACAAATTCCTAAAGAAATGATTACTATAAAAATCTTCCATTTTTGCAGATAACAAGAAATATCTACATTTATAAGCCAGCACCGTAATTTTTGGATGTCAAGGTAATAAAATCTTCATGGAAGAAGGAAGTACGTTCCTGGAAAGTGAAATTATTGCAATGGTATTACAAACCAACAAGTTCAGGATATGTGATGAAAACTATGAAGAGAAAGAGACTGTTGCAGTAGCACCAATACAAACGAAAAGGAATTCAGTAATAACATCACTTTTACTGAATGAGGTAATTGAGCAGCTGTTAGGTCACCACACAAGAGCTCACAAATTCTATAATTACCCAATTATGAAAGCTGTCACAAGATTAGGTAGTGGCATAAATTCGTAATAGTCATGGATAGATACGACCGAAGAAAGGAACTGACGATTATGTATATAAGTCGAAAAGAAAAATTTTGAGAAAGGGACAAATGCCAGAGGATAGCTTGGCATGACGGTTGTTGGACGAATAGTGATAGAACGAACTATTCTTGGGTGCCGAAGTGCACACTAACATCCTAACTTTATTATATTTTTCTTTTTAGGGTATTTTTTTCGAACCTGATGTGTTTGTCGCGACATGACCTCTCTACATCGTACCAAGGCACCAGTCTACCCTAACGACGCCTAAGCACGCTATGATGTGACATACCCCTTTGTATGTTTCGAAAAAGGGGTCAGACTGCTAGAATTTCAAAATTGAGAGGTTTGTCACGACATAATAGAAATTACGTCGCAACAAAGAGGGACTGAAGGGTTCGTCGCGACATCATCTGTAAAATTTGAAGGGTTAACCCGACCCGTTCGTGCAACCCAACAGCTTAACCCTTACTTTACCTGAATTTTTAACTTTAAAACCCTAATATTTCACACCCCTATATATAATAACCTAAACTAAACTTCTTTTCTCACTTAAAACACTACAAAAACTACTCACACCTCTCTTAATCATTCATCCATTTTTCTTCCAAAAACCTAAAACCCAATTCCTTAAGAAGGCTCCATTCCATCTCAAGGCTCAATCCAATCTCATCGGCAAGGCAAAAACTCACAAATCAAAGGTATTTCTCATCCTTTACTATTTCATTCATTATTATTCACCTTTATTCAAAAAAAGTATTTTTAGATTACAATGCCTCCTCGGAAGTGCACTATTGTTCACGAAAGTAATAATGACTCGAATTTTGAGCAATTTGGGAATGCCCAAGTGGAGAAATACGTTTTAGCTTCACAAGGATAGTCCCTTATTCAAGAACGAGGTTTTGAGTCGTCAATGGTTCTTTGTAAAGAGACATGGTCGCTAATAAGATATCATCAATGGAAACAATTATGTGTTTCCCCGACAGGTAAAGCTATAGTCCCTGTAGTTCATGAGTTTTATGCATCTCTTAAAGAAGATGTTATTAAGTGTAGAACTCTAGAGAAAGTATGTTTCCAAGGAAAGTATGTTCCGATTTTACCTTACAATATTTGAAAATTTTACAATGTGTCATTTTATGAAAAAGATTATATTAATGAGGTTGATCTTAATTTATTTAAGAATATTGATATGGAGGAGATTGTTAGATTCTTGACACAGGGTAAGGGTAATTGTAATTATAGACCTGATTTTGGCTCACCTTCAAATTTTAATCAGGCTATTATGTTCCTTGTTGCAAAAATATGGATGCAATTCTTGGCCACTAGGATAGCACTGGCTCTAAACGTGTCTAACATTAAAACCTTTTCAAGCTACTTTGTTTTATGCTATTTTGCAGAAGAAACGAATTTGTGTATAATGATGGATTTTTACAAGGAGATGCAAAACTGCACAAAAAGTAAGAAAGTTGGACTCTTCTTTCCTTATCTAGTGACAGCTCTATGCAAGAAGGCAGACGTGCCAATAGCGACAATGAACAATTCTTGAAGCCAACAAGAAGCATCATGGGCGATTCCATATATAAATAATAAGTTAAGCTTCAACAAAAATAGATCAAAGAATGGAATCAAAGAAGGAAAGAGAAGATGGATGTGTCAGCCTCTTTAAAACAAAAAGATGCTGCAAGAGCTTGAAAAGGATATGGGGGTAGCATAGAAGGAAAGTTAGATGGCATGATTCGGTAGATGTAGAAAACGAGTCCTGTATTGAAAGAATTTGCCGAGATGAACGGGTTACCTAATCCAAACTATCCACTGAACATGTTTGGAGATGAAGAAGGATTTGAAGATGCAACTAAGTCGAGAGGGACTGATAGCACTAGAAATGACACTTATTTTCTCCCTAAATTTGTGTATTAATTGTCTCTTTTGTATTGTATTTAAGCATGCATAATAGGCATTTCATACTTAGTATTTATATTTTCTAACTCATTGTTGTTTGGTTTAAATTCTCATTATTTTTTAGCTTTTCTATACACTAATGTCGGCGTATGCAGAATATATTTACAACTGTCAGTGCAGGGATCCATCTCAGGAGATCAGTGCTAGAAAGAGTCTGAAGATGCAGCCACAAGTTAGCTAGGAATTATGGCCAGAGATGTTGACGCATAGAAATCTTTACTTTGTATAAGTGAATCTAAGCTTCAAGCACACCTGGAAGCACTAGCGGAGGAATTTCACACATTGTCGCTGCAATCAAAGATTATAGATTGCGACTAAAGATGCGGCGACAATCTCTAGATCCATGAAGAACACACCAGATCTGCGTGAGTGCACAGTTGGAATTTAACTAACTTTGACAGCTGCAATTAGATTTGGATCTGAGAAGAGATGAGGTCTACCATTCTTAAAACCTATAAATAGAAGGGAAAAGATGAAGAAAGATATTAAGAAGGAAGAAATTAAATCTGCAATTACTTTATGTTTTTGAAGTTTTATTGGAGATCGGTGAGCTGACAAAGTAGACGAGTAACAACTCCTGACGAGGAGTGCTTGGTGCAGGCACAAGAGGAGCAATTAAGGAGTAGTCCTAGTGGTCTAGGGATAGTAAGCTTTTAAGTATTCATTAACTCCTCTTTTTTGCTGATGAATTATTATTGATAATTGAATGAATATGAGAATATCTTTCGATATTAGATTACTCTGATTCTTGCTTAATCCTTCTCATTTATGTATTCTTAAATTCAATTGCGTTAAATACGAGAGTGGAAGTGCAGTTTGCCGACACCAAGAGTTGTAGTGACAAGTTGTGTTAACAAGCAAGTTAACGAGAGCTACTTGGGATTGGAAGAGATTCTAACACATGTTCTTAAGTGCACAGTGTTGCCTACATCGAGAGATAGGGTAGTTGTGGGTACTTGAGTCTCGATTAAGCAGAGAGATATGGTTGGTAAGATTTAATTGGAACCTCATTACTGTGACAATTCATCTATACATTACCTTGTCAACGCATCCAGCGTTGCAAACTATTGAAGTTAGCAATCCACTCCAGTTCTTCAAACTTGATCATCATTTTACTTTTCTACATTTAAATTTCCAAATCTTCACCAACAATTTGATTTACCTTCAGTTGCACTGTCAATTAACCTTTATTACATTGACAATTTTGACTATTTTAGTATGTAGATTTGATTTAATTGCGTGACATCTTTGCTCACATTATCTCTAATCTTAGTTCGAATTGAAATTGGTTATGTTTCAAATGCTCAATTCAAACGGGCAATATGCAGGCCTACCTCATGAGGATGCACAAGAACGTTTAAAATCATTTTTGCTTATTTGCGCATCTTATAATCAACATGGGGCCCTGATGATGCCTTGAAAATGCAATTATTTCCTTATTCATTGCAGGGAAGAACAAGAACATGGTTCTTAGGTTTTTCGGCTGGATCCATTACATCATGGAATGCGTTAGCAACACAATTTGTTTTACGTTTCAATCCGTCGAAAGGTTACGCAATGACGTTACAGCATATCATTAGCTGGATGATGAGAACTTACATACAACATAAGAGCGTTATAAGACTCTACTTAGAAGCTGCCCAATGCATGGAATTCAACAAGAGACCCACATAGAAATATTTTATAATGGATTGAATGCCCAGACAAGAAATCTTGTTAACGCTTCTACAATTGGTCCCTTGTTGGATTGTAACTACATTGAAGCTGTACGAATTCTAGAGAGAATTGCACAGAACGACTATCAGTATCCAATCTCTCATTCTGCTCAAGTAAAAACTAATCCTGGTTTTCTTGAATTAGATACTATTTTTGCTTCGAATACGCAGGTGTCCTCTTTGGCCAATATTATAAAGAACATGAAGGGGACAAGTGATGTTGCCCCTATCCAAGTAGCCCAACAGATGGATGTGCTGACATTTTCTTATGAAATTTATTGCGACAACCATAGCTACGAGGACTGTCCATAACATGCCAAAAATGTATTCTATGTCAACAACATTCGAGGAAATTCCTATAATAACTCATACAACAACAGAGCTCAACAACCTTGGGGGAATCAGAATGCTTCCACATAGAGATATGAAAATTCCTCACAGCAAGGGGTTATAGACAAGGGAGTTACAATAATAATCAGAAGCAAAATTTTAATCAGAATTCGTAGGTACATTCGCAACCTTATCAATTGTAGGTACATAGCTAGATGCAACCAAAAACACGATTGCAACCGCAACAGAATGCAATGCCACATATGCAAGGATAGCATTAGCAACCACAACAGCAGTTTTCTCAACCAAAGTCAGACTCTATGGCTGCTCTTAAGGCTCTGATGTGAGAGCATATCATGTGGATTGAAGCAATAGTGAAAGGCAATTCTTCTTCTATCCGAGCATTGAAAGCCCAGCTAGGACAGTTGGCTTCTAATCTAAATGCAAAGAGGGAAGGAGCATTGTAAGGCTATTACGCTGCGAAGTGGAAAACAAACGGCTGAACCAAGCAGATATTCTGACCAAGAACATGTCGATGTAACCGAATCAACGCAACAAAGAGAAGTTGCAGCTGAAGGAAACTCAGCAAAAATAAATTAGAAAGAACCAACTATAGTGACATTTATGCTTACTATTCGCCAAACAAAAATGTCGACGCAACTGCCTGTGTCGATGTAATTGGTTATTCCATCACAACCTACTGATAGTATACCTTTTTAATTTCCTCAAAGATTTAAAGAGAAACACCATGTTAAGGTGTAACAGCCCGATTTTCAATAGTATCGAAAATAATGATTTTGAGATCACAACTCCGACAAGTCGAGTTGTAAATTTATTTATTTTAATCTTTTTGAAGTCGATAGCGTCGTATTAAATTATGGTTTAAAGAATTAAATTCATTAGATAGTTAATTAACAGAAAGGACTAAATTGAGAAAGGTGCAAAAGTATTGTTAATTAGAAGGACCAATTAAACATATTAGCCAAGAGAGATTTTGTTAGTGGAATGATATGATATTAAAGTAAAAAGAGTGTATTAATTAAGTTAAAGAAAAGGATTAATTAAGTTTAATGATGAAAGTCATGAAAACTACAAGTTTGCCATTAATATATATATAAAATTAAAAGAAGAAAGAAAACATATTTTCTTTCTTTTCATCTTCTTCACACGGCCAAAGAGGGAGGAATTAGCGTTTACACGTTCAATCTTTGAGCTTTGATTTGAACTACGACCGTGCCACCAATCTTGGAAAGGGAAAAATAGAAGAATAGTCCCTAGGATCCATACACAACTGCAACCTAGTCCAGTAAGTTCAATGATTAAATTCCAACTTAAATTGGTTATTCTTGTACTATGACTATTTTAGTGAGATGAAATGATAATCAAAATTGTAGAGTAAGAGTACGAATGAAATACGGAGGACAAACGGGTTCAAGCTATAGACGAAAAGGTCCGATGACAAACTGTCATCGTGAGTAAATGAATCCTATATAGATTAAAGGTCCGATGACTAAGTGTCATCGTGAGTGAATGAATCCTTTATGGATTAATGATCCAATGACTAAGTGTCATCGTGAGTAAATGAATCCTATATGGATTAAAGGTCCAATGACTAAGTGTCATCGTCAGTGAATGAATCCTTTATGGATTAATAGTCCGATGACTAAGTGTCATCGTGAGTTTATAGATTACTATATGGAACGAGAGGTCTGATGATTATATATATCATCATGAGTATTAAATGAATGAGTTTAAATATGGATCAAGGGTCCGATGACTGTGTGTCATCGTAAGTATTAAATGTAAGTAAGACTTATCGCGGATAGACACCGTATTCCATTCGGTTAATTGGATTTTTACAACTCTTGAAGTTCGATAAATCTAGTTAACTTTATGAACTTACTAAGCCTTAAAGTGCTTACCTATGGATTTGCATTTGTTTTGTAGATTCACTTTTTACTGTCCAGATATCGGATCATCTTGAAGCATCACACTATCTCGGAGTTATTGGTAGACTTTTACATCACTTGGTTAATATGGAATGTACTAGGATGATGTTACCTTTTCTTTGTACAATGAGTTGTGAAAAACTTTGTTATGTTTGATGAAATGTTAGATGTAGATTTTAAATGTCTTGTATTGATATAAATCTTGTATTTGTGTTGTCTTGAATGCTTAGTTAAAGGTTGTACCGATATGAAATCAATGAACTTGTGTTTGGTATAATTCTTGAGATTTAGTATACTTGTTTCGATAGAACCCATGTATGTTTCGATAGAAGTTCAGGATAGGAGAGAGATTGTACACTGACTTGGGTTGTATCGGTAGTTAAATTGTGAGTATCAATAGTTGTATGTATAAAAGTATCGGTAGTTTGCATGCTTGTATCGGTAGAAGTTATAAGATGGAAATTTTAGCTCTTTGGTGTTTTTAGTATCGGTAGATGCATGAAATGTATCGGTAGAAATTATACTTGTATCTGTAAAACTAGTATAGGTATCGGTAGAAATCTGCACTATTTAGAATTGTTCATTGAATTGACAACTATCGATACCAGTAGGTACCAGTACAAGTCCCCTTAAATGTTGGAAATATCATTTTTACCCTTGACAAAATAGTGTTATGTTTAGATATTGTTTTAAATTGTGAGAAATAATTTTTGAATTGAATAAATATGTGAATAGTCGAATATGTGTAAAAGATGAATAGTATAAAATGAATAGAAGACACCGAAATCCTAACCGACAACGGTACTCGAGATTCGGGTGTTACATTTAGTGGTATTAGAGCTTACAGTTTAGCCACTTCTTAAAAAGATTGTGTTTGAAGATTTAGAAGTACATGTCATATGAACCTGCGATAGTGTGATATGGATGAATTCGATCAAATTAAGTTTTTTACAAATAAATACAGGATGCCTGACTCTGAAAAAGATGAAACTAATGAGGTGAACAGCAATGTTTCGACTAATAACTCTAGGGCTAGTCACAATGCATCAATATTTCCAATGACAAAAAATGAAGTAAAGAATATGTTCTTCGGTTTGATGGGGCAGTGGTTTACGGAATTCATGAGGAATAATCTGATGACATCACCCTCTACGCCTCTTATCGCACAACTAGGTGTCCAATCGGTAGCACCCCTAAAAAGACCTCTCTCACCTCCAGTTGTGAAATCGAGGCATCGCATCCCTACAAAAAGGGTTAGAAAATACGGAGCTGAAGACTTCAAAGGTAATGTGTAAGACAATCCTTCTAGAGCTGAATACTAGTTGAAAAATACATTGAGAGTCTTGAATAAGATGGTTTGTCCTGTTGAAGACTATGTAAGGTATGTTGTGTCACTACTAAAGGACAAAACTCATCACTGGTGGGCTATGATCGTGGCGATGATGCCTAAAAATGAAGTTACTTGGGATTTCTTCGAAACAGAATTTAAGAAGAAATATGTCAGCAAATGGTACCTAGATAAGAAGAAGAAAGAAGTTTTAGAATTGAGATAGGGAAATAAAATGATGGCAGATTACGAACGAGAGTTTGTGCACCTGAGCAAGTATGCTAGAGAAGTGGTACCAACTGATGAAGCTATGTGTGTTCATTTTGAAGAGGGGCTAAATGACGAGATAAGAATGATGGTGGGTGGTTCTAAATTTGACCGCTAGTAGTGTTAGCGGATAGATCTTAAAAGATGGAAGAAATCTATAACAGTAAGAAACAAAGAGAAAGGATATTTCAATAATCTGGAAAGAAAAACATTGTCAGGACTTTCTCTATGCCACCGCTGAAGAGATTCAAATAAGAGGCTAGTCGAGGCCCAATTACTTTAGAATTTCTAAGTAGGAGTAACTCGGGACCACCAGAATCTAAATTCCATAACAGACCCGTGTGTGGCTAGCGTTTGTAATATACCTAGTCTGATATGTAAGTATTGTAAGAGGAGCCATGCAGGTGAGTGTCGCAAGATGAAAGGGACATGTTATCGATGCAAAGTATAGATCACATTTTGAGGAACTGTCCGATGAGATCTGAAGCAAAACAGGAATAGAGTGTAAAACCTCCTACTACACCACAAAAGAGTAAACGTCCGTGGTAGAGTAGCGGTATAGGTGGAAACCGTTAAGATACCAAGGATACTGTAGCCAAATCTAAGGCTTGAGCACTTGCACGAACATATGCTATCCGAGATCAAGAAGAGGCTACCGCTCCTAATGTTATGACTAGTATATTCTATCTCTTTAATGATATTGTGTGTGCATTGATTGACCCGAGATCGACTCATTCATATATTTGTATTGCATTAGCTACTGAAAAGAAATTGCCTATTGAGTCGACTGAGTTTCATGTACAAGTCACAAACCCATTGAGTCATAGTGTCATTGTTAATTGGTTATGTCATAAATGTCCACTGAGAATTCGAGACTATAAGTTCCCTGCTGATTTGATGTTATTACCATTTACTGAGTTCGATGTAATTCTGGGAATGGGCTGGTTAACTTAGCATGATGTTGTGGTTAATTGTAAACAAAGACGGATCGATTTGAAATGGCCAAGAGGAGAAGTAATCACAGTTGAGTCTGAGAAGTTAAACTGTGGCACCAGAATAATCTTGTAGTTATTAGCACAGAGGATGGTTTGTAAAGGTTGTGAAGCATTTTTGTCTTATATACTTGATACTCGGAGTACCGGAGCAGAGTTGGAACAGGTACCGATTATCAAGGAATTTATAGATGTGATTCTAGAGGAGTTATCAGGTTTACCACCAGTCAGAGAAGTAGAATTCAGCATTGATTTAGTACCTGGAACTGCACCGATTTCGATTCCATCGTACAAGATGGCACCTATTGAATTGAAGGAGTTGAAGGCACAGTTGTAAGAGTTGTTGGACAGGGGCTTTATCTGACCAAGTATATCGCCTTGGGGCGTACCAATTTTGTTTGTAAAGAAGAAAGATGGATCGATGAGAATGTCCATAGACTACAGACAACTGAACTAGGTAACAATCAATAATAAATATTCGTTGCCTCATATTGATGAGTTGTTTGATCAATTGAGAGGTACGATCGTCTTTTCTAAAATAGATCTCCGATCGGGTTATTATCAAATGCTAGTAAAGGATAGTGATGTGCAGAAGACTTCATTCAGAACTCGATACGGACATTATGAGTTTCTAGTATTGCCATTCAGGTTAACTAATGCTCCAGCAACATTTATGGATTTGATGAATCAAGTTTTTAAACCTCAACTGGACAGATTTATAGTGGTGTTCATTGATGATATATTGATTTATTCTAAGTCAGAGACAGAGCATGTTCAACATCTGAGGAAAGTTTCGTAAATAATGCAAGAAAAACAACTGTATGCAAAGTTCAGCAAGTGTAAGTTCTGGCTCCAGGAAGTTGGATTTTTGTGCCATGTGGTATCATCGGACGGAATTCAGGTTAATCCGAGTAAAGTGTCGGCTATTCTCGATTGGAAGGTACCAAAGAATATTTCAGAGGTACGTAGTTTTTTGGGATTAGCAGGCTATTATCGTCAATTCGTGAAAAATTTCTCTATCATAGTATTGCTGATGGCGAAATTGCTACAAAAGAATATTCATTTTGTGTGGTCAGAAAGGTGTCAGCAAAGTTTTGATCAACTGAAGAAATTATTAACAGAAGCTCCAACATTGACACAAGCTGAAATAGGTAAAGAGTTTGTTGTATATAGTGATGCATCTCTAAATGGCCTAGGTTGTGTATTGATGCAAACAGGATAGGTAATAGATTATGTCTCCCAAAAATTAAAATTGCATGAATGAAACTATCCGACCCACGACTCAGAGTTGGCTGCCATTGTGTTTCCTTTGAAGATCTGGCGACATTATTTAGACGGGGAGAAGTGTCATATGTTCACAGATTATAAAAGTTTAAGGTATTTGATAACTCAGAAGGAACTAAATTTAAGGCAACGTCGGTGGTTAGAATTATTAAAAGACTATGATTTGGTAATTGAATACCAACCAGGAAAAGCTAATGTTGTTGCTGATGCTTTGAGCCGAAAATCATTATTTGCTTTGAGAGTAATGAATGCTCATTTGTCACTTGAAGGTGATGGCTCTGTTATAGCAGAACTTCGAACGAAACTGTTATTCTTACAGCAGATACGAGAGTTACAGGAGGATGACTCAAAGCTTAAGGCTAGAAAAGAACAGATGCAGAATGATGCAACTACTAATTTACTACAGATGATGATGGTATGTTGTACTTCTGGGGCAGAGTATGCATTCCTGATAATTCTGACTTAAAACAGGACATTTTTCAAAGGCTCAAAACAGTACTTACTCCATTCATCCGGGCAGCATGAAAATGTATAACGACCTGAAAAAGATGTATTGGTGGTCAGGTATGAAACGAGAAGTCTCAAAGTTCATGACTAGATGTTTGTTGTGTCAGCAAGTAAAGGCTGAACACCAG
The DNA here is from genome assembly GCA_039519145.1 of Kokia cookei. Lineage (NCBI taxonomy): Eukaryota > Viridiplantae > Streptophyta > Magnoliopsida > Malvales > Malvaceae > Kokia > Kokia cookei. The sequence continues at coordinate 12,122,718 of CM076907.1, read as the reverse complement.
GTACCGTCTGGACTATTGCAACCTAATACTATTCCTGAGTGGAAATGAGAACGGGTCACTATGGATTTTGTTACAGGATTACCTACAACGTCGAGGAAGAAAGACTCGATCTGGGTTATAGTGGACAGATTGACGAAATCGACTCACTTTATTCCTATCTGAGTGGACTTCCCACTAGAGAAGTTGGTGAAATTGTATGTGTCTAAGATAGTACGATTCCATGGAGTACCAGCATCTATTATCTCTAACAGAGATCCACGTTTCACCTAGAGGTTTTAGGGTAAGTTGTATAAAGCTTTGGGAACCAGATTGAATTTCAGTACTGCATATCATCCGCAGACAGATGGTCAGTCGAAACAAATGATACAAATACTTGAAGATGTGTTACGGTGTTGTATACTTGAATTTGAGGGTAGTTGGGAAAGATATTTGCCATTGGTGGAGTTTGCATATAACAATAGCTATCAGACTAGTATTAAAATGATCCCGTTTGAAGCATTATATGGTAGGAAATCCAGAACACCTTTGTATTGGCCTAAGTTGAGCGAAAAGAAGTTAGTTGGCTCCGACTTGATTCATGAGACCGAAGAAAAGGTACGAGTGATCCGCGATTGTTTAAGGGTAGCATCTGACCGGCAGAAGTCTTACGCAGATCTTAAAAGGAAAAATATAGAATTTACAGTGGGAGATCGAGTCTTCTTGAGAGTTTCACCTTGGAAGAAACTACTGATGTTTAGCAGGAAAGGAAAGTTGAGTCCACGGTTTATTAGGCTGTATGAGATCATTAAACAGATGGGTCCTATGGCATATAAGCTGGCTTTACCACCGAAATTAGAGAATATTCATAATGTGTTTCATGCTTCGATGCTAAGACAGTACAGGTCGAATCCTTCACATGTAATTTCGCCTTGTGAGGTTGAGATACAACCAAATTTGTCATATTCCAAAGAATCGATTAAGATTCTACCTCGCGAAGTAAAAGAACTACGTAACAAGAGGGTACCATTAGTAAAAGTTCTATGAAACTGACACAGGCTTGAGGAAGCTACATGGGAAATAGAGGCTTTGATGAAATCGCAATATCCTACTTTGTTCATTGGTAAGAAATTTTGGGACGAAATTCCTTAAGGGGGAGAGTTGTAACAGCCCGACTTTCAGTGGTGTCGGAAACAGTGATTTCGGGATCACAACTCCAATGAGTCAAGTCGTAAATTTATTTATTTTAATATTTATGGCGTCGATAGTATCGTATTAAATTCTGGTTTAAAGAATTAAATCAATTTGATAGTTAATTAATAGAAAGGACTAAATGAGAAAGGTGCAAAAGTAGTATTGTTAATTAGAAGGACCAATTAAACAAATTAGCCAAGAGAGATTTAGTTAGTGGAATGATATGATATTAAAGTGAAAAGAGTGTATTAATTAAGTTAAAGAAAAGGATTAATTAAGTTTAATGATGAAAGTCATGAAAACTACAAGTTTGCCATTAATATATATATAAAATTAAAAGAAGAAAGAAAACATATTTTCTTTCTTTTCATCTTCTTCACACGGCCAAAGAGGGAGGAATTAGCCAAGAGAGATTTAGTTAGTGGAATGATATGATATTAAAGTGAAAAGAGTGTATTAATTAAGTTAAAGAAAAGGATTAATTAAGTTTAATGATAAAAGTCATGAAAACTATAAGTTTGCCATTAATATATATAAAAAATTAAAAGAAGAAAGAAAACATATTTTCTTTCTTTTCATCTTCTTCACATGGCCAAAGAGTGAGGAATTAGCGTTTACACATTCAATCTTTGAGCTTTGATTTGAACTACGACCGTGCCACTGATCGTGAAAAGGGAAAAATAGCAGAATAGTCCCTAGAATCCATACTCAACTGCAACCTAGTCCAGTAAGTTCGATGATTAAATTCCAACTTAAATTGCTTATTCTTGTACTATGACTATTGTAATGGGATGAAATGATAATCAAAATTGTGCAAGACGAGTATGAATGAAATATGGAGGACAAACGGGTTCAAGCTATAGACGAAAGGGTTCGATGACAAACTGTCATCGTAAATGAATCCTATATGGATTAAAGGTCCGATGACTAAGTGTTATCGTGAGTGAATGAATCCTTTATGGATTAATGGTCTGATGACTAACTGTCATCGTGAGTAAATGAATCCTGTATGGATTAAAGGTCTGATGACTAAGTGTCATCGTGAGTTTATAGATTCCTATATGGAACGAGAGGTTTGATGATTATATATATCATCGTGAGTATTAAATGAATGAGTTTCAATATGGATCAACGGTCCGATGACTGTGTGTCATCGTGAGTATTAAATGCGAGTAAGACTTACCACGGATAGACACAGTATTCCATTCGGTTAATTGGATTTTTACAGCTCTTAAAGTTCGATAAATCTAGTTCACTTTATGAACTTACTAAGCCTTCAAGTTCTTACCTGTGGATTTGCATTTGTTTTGTAGATTCACTTTTTGCTGTCTAGAGATCGGATCATCTTGAAGCATCACACTATCCCAGAGTTGTTCGGTAAACTTTTACATCACTTGGTTAATATGACATGTATTAGGATGATGTTACCTTTTCTTTATACAATGAGTTGTGAAAAACTTTGTTGTGTTTGATGAAATGTTGGATGTAGATTTTAAATGCTTTGTATTGATATAAATCTTGTATTTATGCTGTCTTGAATGCTTAGTTAAAGGTTGTGCCGGTATGAAATCAATGAACTTGTGTTTGGTATAATTCTTGAGATTTAGTATACTTGTTTTAATAGAACCCATGTATGTTTCGGTAGAAGTGCAAGGTAGGAGAGAGGTTGTACACTGACTTGAGTTGTATTGGTAGTTAAATTTTGAGTAGCGGTAGTTGTATGTATAAAAGTATTGGTTGTTTGCATGCTTGTATTGGTAGAAGTTATAGGATGGAAATTTTAGCTCTCTGGAGTTTTTAGTACCATTAGATGCATGACATGTATCTGTAGAAATTATACTTGTATCGGTAGAACTAGTACATGTACCGATAGAAATCTGCACTGTTTAGAATTGGTCATTGAATTAACAGCTACCGATACATGACTAGCAGGTACTGGTAAAAGTCCCCTTAAATGTTGGAAATACCATTTTTACCCTTGACAAAATAGTGTTATTTTAATATTGTTTTAAATTGTGAGAAATGATTTTTAAATTGAATAAAGATGTGAACAGTCAGATATGTGTAAAAGATGAATAGTATGAAATGAATAGAAGACATCGAAATCCTAACCGACGACGGTACTCGAGATTCCGGTGTTACATAAGGACTATCAAAAGTTTGTTTCTACTTTGAAACAATTATATATTAACATACCTCTTGTAGACGCTCTTATGAAGATACCTAGTTATGGGAAATTTATGAAGGAGCTGTTATCAAAGAAGAAATTGTCTGAATCGAGACGATTGCGCTAACAGAGGGGTGCAGCATTGTGCTAACTAACAAGTTGCCACCAAATATGAATGACCCTAGCAGCTTCACAATCCCATGCTCCATTGAAATTTATTATCTAGGTAAAGATTTATGTAATTTGTGAGCTAATATTAATCTCTTGCCTTTATCCACATTTAGGAAATTAGGAATAGGATCAATGAAGCCCACTGCGGTGACATTGCAGCTTGCGGACAGATCTCTAGTGCAACCTAAAGGCCAGATAAAAGATGTCCTTGTACAAGTATATAAGCTTGTGTTCCCTATCGATTTCATAATCCTTGACTACGAGGTAGACAAGGAAGTGCCCATCAACTTGGGGCGACCATTTTTGGCAACGAGACGCACTCTTATCGACGTTTTCAAGGGTGACCTTGTCATGCATCATAACGACGAACATGTTACTTTCAGTGTGTTTGAGGCATCTTCGTCGAGAAGTAAGGAGCAATGTCACAACATTGATGTGCTAGATGAGTTAATCATGGAAGAGTTCAATGAACTAAATTTAGCAGTTTTAGATGAAGATGCGGTGACATACAATAATGAAACTCGAATTAGATGTGACCATAATGCTAAAGTTAGCAGTTGTGAACTGAGATAGAATTGGCAATTGGAATCTTTGGATCTATCTAATAAGACGATCCCTATGTTTAAACCATCAATTGAACAAGCTCCTACCTTGGAGTTGAAGTCATTGCCGACACATTTGAAATATGTCTTTCTGGGTGACAATAACACGTTACCTATAATTGTCAGCGCAACCCTCGGCGCAACACAAGAAAAGAAGCTCATCACAATTTTGAAGGAGCACAAAAGAGCTATAGCCTGAAGTATTGCAAATATTAGAGGAATCAGTCCCTCTTTTTGTATGCACAAGATCAAGTTGGAAGATGAAGGGAAGCAATCCATTGAGCAACAGCGACGTCTCAATGAGAAGATGAAAGAAGTAGTGAAGAAAGAGACTATTAAGTGGCTAGACGCGACCATCATCTACCTCATTTCTTATAGCAATTGGTTGAGTCCTATCCAATGTGTTCCTATGAAGAGTTGTTTCACAGTTGTGAGTAATGATAAGAATGAGCTGATCCCTACTTGCATTTCGACTGCCTGACGAGTATGCATGGATTATCGTCGACTCAATGCGGTAACAAAGAAGGATCACTTCCCACTACCGTTCATTGACCAGATGCTGGACAGGATAGCTGGTAAAGCTTATTATTGTTTCCTATATGACTATTCTAGATACAATCAAATTGCCATTGCGCTGGAAGATCAAGCAAAGACTATGTTTACATGCCTATTTGGAACCTTTACATTCTGACATATGCCTTTTGGATTGTGCAATGCACCAACCACATTCCAGAGGTGTATGATGGCTATCTTTGCAGACATGATTGAGGAGTCTTTAGAGGTATTCATGGACGATTTTTCGGTCTATGGGCAAACTTTTGACCAATGAGCTGACAACCTGGCGAAAGTTCTAAAGTGATGCGAGGACATAAATCTACTTTTGAATTGGGAAAAATGTCATTCATGGCAATTGAAGGCATTGTCCTTGGCCATCGCATATCATGTAAACGCATTGAGGTAGATAAAGAAAAGGTAGAAATCATCGAGAAATTTTCATCGCCAACAAATGTTAAGGGAATAAGAAGTTTTCTCGGACATTCTGGTTTTTATAGGAGACTTATTCGAGTCTTTTCCAAGATTGCTAAACTGTTATGCTCATTACTAGAGCAAAATAAAAAGTTTGTATTTGATAACATTTGTTTGGACACATTCATCGCAATAAAGAAGCAGCTGGTACAAGCTCTAATTGTCGTCGTACCTGACTAGACGTAATCATTTGAATTAATGTGTGACGCAAGTGATTTTGCTGTAGGAGCTATCCTAGGTCAACGCAAAGAAAAGGTATTTCATTCCATTTATTATGCTAGTAAAACTTTGACTGAAGCGTCGGTCAATTATACAACTACTGAGAAGGAATTTCTAGCAGTAGTTTTTGTATTCGACAAGTTTTGTTCATACCTTGTCGGTGCAAAAATTATAGTGTACACAGATCATTCTGCATTGACGTACCTTTTTGCAAAGAAAGACGTCAAACCAAGGCAGATTAGATGGATCCTATTGCTACAAGAGTTTGATGTTGAAATCAAGGATAGAAAAGGATCCGAGAATCAAGTAGCTGACTACTTATCTCAACTGGAAGTTGGAAGTGAAGATTGGAATAAAGTCCAAATTATTGATGCATTTCCAGACGAGCAGTTCTTCTTTGTTGACACGTCACCTAGTATGCTGATGTTGTTAACTATCTTGTGTGTAGGAAGCTACCCTTGAGTGTTGTTGGTCACAAGAAAGTCAGATTTTTGCGCGACGCTATAAAGTACCATTGGAATGAGCCAGACCTGTTCAAGGTATGCGCCGATAACATCATCCATCGCTATGCTCCTAAAGAGGAGATGACTTCTATCTTGAGTCATTACCATGATGCTCCTTATGGAGGTCATTTTGGTGGTGTAAGGATTGCTGTAAAGGTCTTATAGTCAAGGTTCTATTGGCCTACGTTGTTTCGAGATGCCCATAATTTTGGACAACAATACGATCGATGTCAACGCACTGACTCAATATCTCAACGCAACGAGATGCTCTAACAGCTGATTATAGAAGTGGATTTATTTGACGTTTGGAATAGATTTCATGGGGCCATTTCCAAACTCTTTTGAGAATGTGTACATCTTATGTATCGAATCGGATCGAAGCAACCGCAGTACCAAAAGATGATGCTCAAACGGTGTTGAAGTTCTTCCACACGTACATCCTTACGAGATTTGGCACACCTAGGGCATTAATAAGTGATCAAGGTACTCACATTCACAATAATCAAGTTGCAACAGCTTTGAGAAGATATGGTGTGAAGCATCGCATGGCCACAATGTACCATCCACAAATAAATGGCCAAGCGAAGGTATCCAATCGATAGATTAAAAGTATCCTTGAAAAGGTAGTTAACCCATCTAGGACGGATTGGTCTTCGCGGCTACATGATGCATTGTGGGCTCTTCGCACCACTTATAAAACCCAGTTGGGGATGTTGTCGTATCAACTTGTGTTTGGTAAGTCATGTCACCTTCCAGTTGAGCATGAGCATAAAGCCATGTGGGCAATCAAGCAGGTGAATTTGGACTATGATGCTGCTAGAAGGAAAAGATTGTTGGACATTATTGAACTGGAAGAAATATGCCGCAATGTCTATGAGAATGCATCAATATACAAAAAAAATACCAAGAGATGGCACGACAATATTATCTTGCACCGATAATTTAGCCCTGGTCAGTTAGTACTTTAGTTTAATTCACGTTTAAAAATGCATCCAGGTAAATTACGTTCAAGATGGTCGGGCCTTTTTAAGGTTGTCGAAGCATTCCAGAATGGTGTGGTGACAATTAAGAATCTAAAAGATGGGCAACAGTTCAAGGTGAATGGCCAACGTCTGAAGCATTATATGAACCCAAAAGTCTAAAAACCAAACGAGACCATTGATCTGGCTACATTTAAATAATGTCAACGGATTTTACATTTCCTTTTATCTTTTCACTTTCACTTGTTCCTTTTTTAATTTTATGCAAGAATAAAAATCGCCTCTTTGTCAATGCATCACGAGCACAACTTATCGGCGTATTCTGCGATGACTCAACAAAACTTTTTCAGCAAGAATCGCGTCGATTGACTTCCCTCTTTTCCTAGTTGTTCTATCAATTAAAAGGGTACGATCTGTAGCCTGGCATTTATTGGCTACAGACGTAACATTTTCCCACGTTCTTTGTAATAATCACGACTCTTGCCATTGAAAGGTTATAGAGCTCTTCTCTGTCGACTTCCTTTTCCACTCACAATCACCATTATTGCTGCAACTCATCTTCTTATTTTCACTCTTACTCTCACAAGTTTATTTCTTTCTCTGCAAGTTTCTTTTAACCTTTTTACTAAGTTATTATGGCCAGAACAAGAGGTGTGAAAACTCCTGCTAAAACCCCTGAAACTTCTATCATCGTGGTTCGATCCACTGACCAACCTCCACCAAAAGAGTCGGGCCTATTTTTGTCTAAAGCGGCCAAGGACTGCTATCATAATGTGATGCTAAAACGAAACTGCCATCCAGAGCAGGGACTACAACTATCCCCACACCAGACCTTGGGGAAGCAAATCTCACGAACAATCAGTCGGCTGGGCTGAGAATTCTTCTGCAAACACCCAGCCGGATATTCCCCTATAATGGTAAGGGAATTCTATGCCAACCTTGTTGACACTAAACAAGAGTTCGTCTTTGTGAAAGAGGGCTTAGTACCATTAAGTGTTGCCCATATCAATACACTATTTCGGATGGCTGAGAAAGAAGACACCCACAAAGTGTTTTTGGAAAAACTTACCGATGAAGGTGCCGACCAAATATTAAGAGATCTTTGTGTTGAAGGTGCCGTCTAGACGAGCACTGTGCCACACGATTTTACCATGCACCGTCGTTATTTGATGACCTACAGTAAGGTGTGGTTCCACTTTATCAATAGCCGCATCTTGCCTTCGACGCATAGCACAATGGCGACATTAGATCGCGTGTGCATTCTGCACTCAATCTTAAAAGGCCGTCACATGTCGATGCAATCCTCCACGATCAGATTGCTGAAGTGACATCCAAGCAAACAAGTATACTACCTTTTCCTTCCTTAATAATATTGTTGTGTAAACAAAGGGATTGTACCCCGAGATAGTGAGGAAGTACTGGAGAAAACACCCAAAAAGAAGGACAAGGGAAAAGGGAAGAGGATGACGAGAGGCCAAGAGATGTCGCTAGTAAAGAAAACACCCAAAAAGAAGGACAAGGGAAAAGGGAAGAAGAAGGAAAACCAAGCTGATGCACCCACAGACCCTTAATTAGGGAAGAGGTTGGCTATTATGGAAGTAAATATTGATCGCATCGACATGTGTAATATACGTATTGTTAGCATGTTGGAAGACATAGACTATCGGCAGAACATATTTTATGCATACACAAAAGCGTAGAATGATGCTATTGTCGTTGCATTGAGAAGTATGAGCCTAAGTCCACTACCAGACTTCCTTGTCTTCCCATCTATCTTCCGACCAATGCCCTCATCCTCCGACCAGTCTACTCTTGATGGTAGGCCTTAACATGTCTTCTCTCCAATGAGAATCCACATTTCAATGACGAGGAGCACGAAGGGCATTCCAATGCGATGGAGGATTGCTACAGAAATATAGTCAGCTTGTTCAAAGAAGAGTTCTCAAATAGCCCTGGGGCTAATATGGCAGAGTGGGTAGTTATGGTTGAAGAGGTGCATACCCCAATTGTATTTATGGGTGTAGACACAGAGGAAGGTGCCGACAAAGCCATCATTGAGCAAGAACAGCATGGGAAGAAGAAGCAAAACAAGAAGAAGGTCATGAGAAGGAGAAAGAAAGGGAGGAAGATGAACAAGAGAGGAAGGACCCTGCAGAAGAGCAGGAAGAAAAGCAAGATGATGCCCTAAAATATATTGTTGAGGATATTATCGAAGCACTCGTAAGTGTGGGAGGATCTAGTGACGACATGGCTCCACCTGATACTAGCCAGGCTGAGGCAATTACTAGCGGAGCAGAAGAGTTCAATCCTCTCGCCATTGTGCCCTATGTGGCACCGCTAGTTGAGATCCACCCATCAGATGTGACTATCGATGAGGCCGCCACCCAACCTGTTAAAGAAGAGCAATCTGCTGATCCGGTTGGTATGAAGGATAGAAAAAGGAAGCGTAAGGCCAAGAAGAAGAAACACAAGGAGGAATAAGAGCAAAGAAAACCAAAGCAACCACTGCATTGGCTGCTCAACAATGAGTTAGTTTACTTTTCTATAGGTAATTGCATGCATTTCATTGTCATTGCATTTTTCATATTAGTTTCGTTGCATTATAGTTACATTTTCATTCTTATCTGTATAATATTGTCAGTGCATTGGGGATAATGCAGTCATTAAGTTTGGGGGGATATCATGTGAAATGGAAATGCAATTGCATCCACATGTTTGAAATTTACTTGTTTCTTTAGTCAATGAAAAGTATGCAAAATTTCAACAAAAATATGACCATAATTTTTATTTTATGCGTAATTCTTGAATTATTTGGGATGCTGATGCATGAATTGGGTGAATATGAATGAATATTGAACCTTCTATTTGTGGATGAATGATTGGAAATGCATCAGTAATGAATGGATAGTATCAATCTTTGAAATTTAAACTGACTTACCAATTACAACGACATTGTTATAATAAAAGACACTCCAATGTGAGTGCATTGTGACTTGTCAAGGGAGAACACTCCGCTGCATGTGTTAGAAAAATCATCTAGCCAAAGGCTGTCACTACAAGAGTGTGTGTTGGTGCAATTACATACCTCCTGGGGGTTTGTTACACATCATCGTTACTACCTAGGAGCAAAGGTAGAGTAATGTAATGACATCTCTTAGTCACTTATAAAAAAATTCACAAAAAGAAGAAAAAGAAAGAAGAATAAAAGAGAAAAGATGAGAAATATATTGCAATAAATGTTGTATTGGTTAAGGAAGGGTTAAGATTCAAAGCATGTTACTAACATCAGTGAAGTTGTAGTTTTAATTATTCATGCCTATAAATTGTCGGCGCATTATTCTATCATGTGAATGCAATTTATATATTAGAATTCTAGATAATTTAAGATGCTAGAATAATGATGTGACATATTTGATTGTGAAGTTTGCTCTTTTTTGTTTACTTAGGGAAAAGTAAAAATTCAAGTTTGGGGATATGATAGCACTACAAATAACACCTATTTTCTCCCTAAATTTGTGTATTAATTGTCTCTTTTGTATTGTATTTAAGCATACATAATAGGCTTTTCATACTTAGTATTTATATTTTCTAACTCATTGTTGTTTGGTTTAAATTAATGTCGACGTATGCAGAATATATTTACAACAGTCAACGTAGAGATCCATCTAAGGAGATCAGTGCTAGAAAGAGTCTGAAGATGCAGCCACAAGTCAGCTTGGAATTGCGGCCAGAGATGTCGACGCATAGAAATCTTTACTTTGTATAAGTGAATCCATGCTACAAGCACACCTGGAAGCACCAGTGCATGAATTTCACACATTGTCGATGCAATCAAAGATTACAGATCATGACTAGAGATGCAGCGACAATCTGTAAATCCATGAAGAACACAATAGATCTGCATGCGTGCACAGCTGGATTTTAACTAACTTTGACTGCTAAAATTAGATCTAGATCTAAGAAGAGATAAGGTCTACCATTCCTGAAGCCTATAAATAGAAGGGAAAATATGAAGAAAGATATCAAGAGGGAATAAATCAAATCTGCAATTACTTTGTGTTTTTGAAGTATTTTTGAGATCGGTGAGCTGACTAAGCTGACGAGGAACAACTCCTGACGAAGAGTGCTTGGTGTAGGCACAAGAGGAACAATTAAAGAGTAGTCCTGGTAGTCTAGGGATAGTAAGCTCCGATGTATTCGTTAACTTCTCTTTTATGCTAATGAATTATTATTGATAATTGAATGAATACGAGAATATCTTTCGATATTAGATTATTCTAATTCTTTCTTAATCCTTCTCATCTGTTTATTCTTGGATTCAATTGCATTAAACACGAAGGTGGAAGTGTAGTCTACCGACACCTAGAGGTGTAGTGACAAGTTGTGTTAACAAGCAAGTCAGTGAGAGCTGCTTGGGATTGGAAGAGATTCTATCACTTGTTTTTAAGTGCACAGTGTTGCCTACATTGAGAGATGGGGTAATTGTGGGTACTTGAGTCTCGATTAAACAGAGAGCTATGGTTGGTAAGATTTCATTGGAACCTCATTGTTATGACAATTCATCAATACATTACCTTGTCGACACATCCAGCATTGCGAATTAGTGAAGTTAGCAATCCACTTCAATTCTTCACACTTGATCATCATTTTACTTTTCTGCATTTAAATTTTCAAACCTTCAACAACAATTTGATTTACTTTCAGTTGCACTGTCAATTAACCTTTGTTACATTGACAATTTTGACTATTTTAGTATGCAGATCTAATTTTATTGCGCTGACATCTTTGCTCATATTATCTCTAATCTTAGTTCTAATTGCCTCGATATATAGACATCAAGTACCCATTCCCTATGGGACCAATATCCGATAGAATTATTCTATCAACTATACTTGCTTCGACATGTCTCCGCTTGCACATTACTTTGACGTTACAGGCCGATCAGGGACCAACATGGAGCAAGAAGGCCATAACACCAAAGATAAGTATGAGGCAATATTCCATCCTTAATACTCAACTCCCAAAGGACCAGTGATTCGGAGCCAAGCAAGACAACAAGGTGAGAGCTCTCACCAAAAGTATTCTGACAAGGGCAAGGCTCTAATGGACCCTCAATCCGACTCGAAGGATGAAGATTGAAATTTTTAAGGAGATTTGGACTTTATTTACGGACTTGTAATTTTGGACAATTTTTTTTATTTTTTTAAGACTTATATAATTTGTAGGCGTAGGATTAGGAGTTATTTTTACATATATATGCCTTATTTTTTTATGTAGGAACCCCACATTATTGAAACACAAAAATTTCAAGCATTCACGACAAAAGGGAGAAGGACAACCACCATGAGAAGAGGACTTTCACGATTAATCGGGTAACTTCTTTCCTTATTATTTAAGGGGCTACATATTGAGGACAATGTGTTATCTAAAGTGTGGGGGATAGCATAGGAATTTTTGCATATAGTTTTTAGTTTTTAGTTTTTAGTTTTATGTTTTTCTTTTGATGTGTGCTTGAGCTTGTAGAAATACAAGTGATTGGTTAAGAGCATGTATAATAGGTTGAGTGTATTTGTTGAAAATTTTAGCATGATGATGAGGAATTTAAATTTCTTAGCATGAATTTATTAAGTTCTATAAGTTACATTAAGTATAAATAGAAAAGTGTTGTTGATACCAAATAATGTGAATGATATGAGGAAACGAGCATGCTAGTATATATAATAGATAGTAATTTTGGGAATTATGTGACTAAATTGATATTTATGCATATTAAGGTGTTTAAGGATAACCTAAGGCATTGTTTGGTTTCATCTAGAACTAAAAATCCAAACTATATTCTAAATTTCCAATTAGTACTCATCTTTAAGCCTTATAACCCTTCTTAATGAACATCACTAAAAGCCTCTAAAACTTTAAACAATGATTTGTATATACTCTTTTCTTTGGACTTATGTTGCATAATGATAAGTGTATGGCTATATGTATTGAGGGTAAGTAGACACATTATGGTGGAGGTTATAAATAAAGAGTGAAATAGGAAAGTCAATACGGTATATGAACTTTAGTTAGACAAAAAGAGAGAAATAGTAAAAAAATACAAAAGAAAAAAAGTAAGTAGAAATAAAAAAGGAAAATTCATGAGTAAGAAATCAAGTGAAAAGTGGCAAAGTCACAAGGTTATCAAAAAAAGGAAAAATAGATCTTACTCAAGAAAAAAAAAAAGAATACTCATAAGCTAGCTAAAGGGATTAGACTATATTGAGATTCCTAGATTGGAGAGAAAAGAAAGGTGAGAGAAGGAGAGATAAAGGGGTGAGATGAAATGGGACATTAAAGGGAAGAATAGGGAACAATACAATGTGTCAAACTATTTTCATGATTGTAATCTTTTGTGCTTAACTGTTCTCTGAAATTCATACCTACCCTAAGCCTCAACACGTTACAAGCCGAAAAGCCCTTTGTGACTTAAACAACTCTATGCATGAACAGATATGGAAATTATATGATCTCATTATAATTATCTATATTGTACTAGGATAATCAAAGTACTTATATTAGGCATTGATGGAGTTATATCGATAAAATTTTAATATTTGTATTTCCTGTAACTTATTGAACTTGTATTCTTTCAAATCGAAAATGGTAAAATTGCTCACTCATCATGTTAGAATTATTGAGAAACACAAAATGGCTAGAGTAGATGTTGTGCACCTAATTTTTGTATAATATAGATTCAAGCTCTTTTTCTTTTCTTTCTTGTTTTATTGCTTTCTTGTCAGTTTTCTTGTTTTGTTTACTTGAGGACAAGCAAAGACTTAAGTGTGCAGGAGTTTGATCTATCGGTTTTATACCTAATAGATTGAAATAGTTTTCACACTTGAAGAGCTTGAAATTAAGTATTTTCTTTAGGATTTAACTTAGTTTTTTATCTTTTGAACAAATTGTGTAAATTAAGTGTTAAAAGGTTAAATTATTATCTTTAAGGCTGATTGAGGCCTATGAGTGTGCAGGAGACCATTAGAAGTTACACAAATGTGAAATTGATCACTTCGTCACGACATAGGATGCTCTACATTGCAATAAAGGGACCAGACTTGAAGATTATGGGGATTGACTTCTTTGTCGCGACATACATAGGCAATGTTGCGACAACACCTGCACAATGACATTAAGGAGGGCACTAATTACTTTGTCGCGACATAGGTCTTGGTGTATCATGACATCGACCCCTAGACGTGGTTTTTACACCGAGTTAAGGGTGTTTCAGTCTTTACAATGCAACTTAAACACGAAGGATGACAGTTGACCTAGGGTTGAGGAAAAAGGGTCAACCAAGGCTATAAATATGGCCTTTAACATTAGGGTTTGACGCACCTTGTTTAGCTTTTAATTTTACTTTTTTATTTTCGTTCGAGAAACGAGATTATAACTTTCTTATAAGCATCGTTGCCAGCTCTAAAGGCATTTCTTGTTGGTTCATTAGGAATGGTTTTTTCAATGACATATAATTTCTACTCTTGTTTGAGGACAATCCTCAAGTTAAGAAACCAGTCAAGGAAGTTCGAGCTATTCAACTTTTCCTCCTTAAAGATAGATCACAATGACAAATAATTTGTGTTGTTTCCCATAATAAATCTATAATAATAAAACACGCTTATGAGTAATTACCAAGTTTATTATGAACATTTAAAAGGACTTTATTAAAATATGCTTCCACTATTTTATTCAAAATTAATAACCCTCAAATATTAATTTTAGAAAATATTTTTTCTAAAGTTTTTAAGTGGGTAATGATTCATATTTCAACTCCTCTTAAGTCAGCTTTGGCTTTACTCTCAAGATTATGGTTATTTAGGAAAGCAACACTTGCTAATTACATTCTATGTAACTTATTATTTGTGAACAACTCTTGTTTCAATCAACTCATGATCATCCAAATCTCTTGCCTTTAAGTTTCTAATCCTATTAGAGTAACCTAATTAAGTTATTAACCAATATTATAATCGACTAATATCACTTACTTATTTTCGTGTTTGACCAAAAAAAATATAAGTGATTCTCTTTAGTAGAACCCATTTTGTATCGACTGAGGCTTTAATGAGAGTAAATTTTGGAAGGCAATCTTAACTTAATTTTTTGTTAAGGGTTTTTGAATAAAATTCATGTCATAATTAATGATCAACTTTAATCTTTTATATTTATTTATTAAAGTTGATCGTATCAATACACTATATCAAACATGCTAACATATCATCCATTACATTTCAAACATGAATATTATAAAACAATAAATAAATGTAATAGTTATAGCCCAAAAAACTAAGGTGGTTCCTCTCAAGTTAATGGGAGAATCAAAAGGAATCCTAAGGGTTTAAGTCGTATCACAAGCTTCTTTCTCTCCTTTAGGTGGCCCATCCTTCTTCTCTTCTAATCCGTAGTAGCTCGTATAGTTCACAATTATAGAGACTTGTTTTACATATAGGGAGTAGGTTGAGAAGAGAAATACAAGAGAAAAATAGAAAGGCACGACAAGCAGACCATATTTATAAAATTACAACCTCTGTAAATTAAATGGGATATTGGGCTTTAACCATGAATTTCAAACACCATGCATATCAACCATAGCAAACAACATATGATATGTCTCTATTTAATCGATTGTTAATATGACATAAAAAATTTGTCCCAACATTTAATGTCTCCTACGCAAAGAGGTCAAGGGGCAAAGCCCCTTGTGGGGGTCAAAAGGGTAGAGCCTTGATTGCGCTCTGAACGTCACAGTAATAATGTGCAAGTGTACATTGTCGATGCAAGTATAGTAGATAGAATTGAATTTGTAGGATATTGATCCCATAGGGATGGTTGATTATGTTTATAATTGTCGATGCAAAGGAAGTTAAAACTAAAGAAATTGCAATGAATAATGTTGGAGCAAGTAAATAAAAGAATACAGTGAAAGTATGAGAATAATTTGTCAAAGAAATTTAAGAAAAATTAAGAAGTAAAACAATGATAATAAGATGGGGTTCCCTGACTTGAAAAGTTGGTAAAAAACTAAATGTGATCACAAGGTTCATAACAGATAAATTGTCTCCACAATTAAGTACAATGAAATCTTACCAACCTTTACTTCCCTGTTTATCAAAAACTCAAATACTCACACTAACCACACCTTCCAATATTGGTAATGTTAGATATTCAAGAACAAGTGAACTGAATTCCTTCAATCCTCAAGCAACTTCCATTTACTTGCTTGCTAACTTAATTTGTCGCTGCACTTTCCAGTGACAGTAACTACAATCACACTTCCATGGTCAAGCAATTAAATCCAAAAATAAAAAATGAACAAAAGATTGAAATAGATATCAAGCTTGATCTGAAATTAAATTGTATTTCCATACAACTCAAATTATCAAAACTTATCAATGTTTAAGAAAGAAAAATAAAAGAACAGATGGAGTACTCTATTCCTAGTTTACTCGAAATGCTCCCTTACTCTTCCTCTTGTGTCGCACTTAGGATGCTCTGGTCACGAGCAATACATTGCCTTCCTCCTCTCGTCAGGTAACCCTTAGAAGCTTAAGCTGCTATGGAAGCAAACTCAAGAATGTGTTGAAGAAGAAATTTTCTCCACTGAAAAGTTAAAAGAAGATGATAAAAATATTTTCTTCTTAGTATTTAACATCCCCTACCAAGTACAGGTGTCCTCCCTTTCAAATCTAACTTCCTCTAGCTGTACAAGTTGGTTATGTCAGCTGTACACTCACGCAAATCTAGTGTGTTCATTAGGTAGTTGTCAGTTGCGACGACAGTTCTAGGCATAAATTTGAATGTTATTTTGCAACGACAACTCTATACACCTTCATGCATTGATTCTTCTAGACAGGTTCCTATAGTGACATCTTTGGGTGCAATACTGAACAACTAATGCAGCGACATTATTAATAAAAACATGATAAAATTAAAGAAAATTAGGCCAAGCTTCCCTAAGTTAGAAAATGCAATAACTAAGTTAAAAAGACTAAAAATGCATGCTAAAGATGATCACATGGGAACAAATTATACTACAAGTAAGGAGAAATCAATGATCTTTTCTAATGCTATCAAGCCTCCTACGGAGTCATGGGATGAAGCCCTTAGCAGCGACACCGCTGGTCGATTAGCGTCATACCCCGGAGAAAGTCAAGAAACTGCACTCAGCTTTCTTTTGGAAAAACATTACCGATTGTATATTTTTATTAAAAAAAATATTTTTCAAAATTTCTATCCATGTGCTTTTAATTGGAACAAATTTTGTTCCTTATTTTTGAATGTTACCATGAAGTTAAATATTAACTTCGAATAACGAAAATCCTATCGCCCTAAGACATATTTGTTAACACTTAACAAAATTATATTAGATCCAATAAGCATTAAAATCAATGATTAACACTTAATCAATGATTGGGACGACATATAAAAACATAGGCTTATTAAACATATTGCATGTATCATATATACATAAAAAACTCGATTAAATCGAATCAAACAACATGTATCTTATACAATCGCATCAACCAGTAAATCTAATCTTGAATTCGTATCGTACAAGTGGCTCTGATAGGAAAGTGTTTTTTCATCGGTACGCCCCGTGGCATAGTGGAAAAATTATTCTGGCGATCATCAACCATAGATCCATGTACGAGGAACGAATCGGGTTGAAATAGGATTGAAAATATACCATTTCAAATTGAAAAATGACATGTAACGTTGTTGGTTGGAATCCTTTGTGTGATGTCAATTCAAGCCGCAAAAAAAGTGTCTCAGGCTCTGGTAGTCTACCCAGTCAACCACAAATAAAAAAACTCTTTGAACAATTTCAGAGAGAATTCAAAGACGACTGCTAGACCCTTTGAATGTTTTCCTTACTTATTGACTCTCACATAATATTCCATTTATTAATATCATAAATTAAAGTGGAATATTTCAAGATATATAACTTGGTTGTCTAGGGTTCCACAGGATGATTTAGAATATTTCATCCATCAGAAAAAGTTGTGATTTGGGTTGATTTAAGGTATGATCTGTCTGGTAATCTGATAGTTGTCAATTCAGTATAAGAATCCTCTAAAGGTAGGATCTATATGAAGTTCATCTTAAAAGATCAGTTAGTAAGTATCTGCCAAGAGTAAAATTTGTGAGTACACCATCCTTGGGTGAAGTGTTCAACATCTGTTTGAGTGAGAATCCATCGAAGGTAGATTCTATATGAATATCCTTCCAAGGAATCCATTCATTTTTTGAAAAGAAAATGCTATCCACATTAAGTGTGGAATTTGTAATCTGCCTAGTGAGCGAATTGTGCATATGGTGGTCAAGTGTGAAAATTGGCATATATTAGAAAAGTATCCACCAAAGACTAAAAAGAAATCCAAAATCTTCAAGTTGAGAAGTGCAGCAATAAATTCGCCAAGGTAACCTGGGTTAAAATTCACTAAGCTCGTTTAAACTTACAAGCATTTGTTTATAATGCAGGCTCTGATTAAAGAGTGGGTATGCTAGGAGGGACCAAGCCAAGAATGTGCCAAGGTGGCAACTAGAATTACGATATTATGCATACAGAGGACATCATAGGAATATGGTGCTTAGTACTCTACGCCATGAGAAGTTCGTTTTTAATAAGTTTTTAAGTTGTAGCGTCATCTGTTGCTTTTGCAAATTTGATGTAATTATTAAACACTTTCTTTTATTAATATTTTGTTTTGGAACAGTAAATAAAAGAATAAGAAGTTTGTTTAGAATAGCTTTATGCCTGCTGTAAAATTTTAGCTAGGTGTTTAAGTTTGTAACATCCAATATCCGGGTTTGGTAATTCAGGTCAAGAATAAGGTGTTACATGATGAGTATTATTTTTTTATGTGCATTCAATGTTTAAGTGTATCTGTTATCTCATTGGGCCAAGTTGGAGAAAGTAAGATTTTAGCCCAATTAAATTCAAAATAATATGGCCCAATTTAAAAGGGATAAAATTTGTACTTTTAATAGAAGTTAAATTTTACTCGTTCATTCGATTACTTGATGGACATATCAGATTAAAATTTGACCATTATAAATTGATCCACTCTTAACCAATTAAGTTTACACACACAAAAATACACATAAAGTTATAGCCATCATCACTTAGGGTTTGTGTAATTAAAAGAATAGTCAAGAGGGAGAAATCAATTTATCCAGTGTTTTTCTTCACATTCTTCTTTATCAAGGCTAATGGTGAACTTGTTGGAAAAATCAAATTTGGAAATAGTTTTCTTACACAGCAAAAAATAAAAAATTTAAACATCGAACTGGTTTATGATATTTATAACAATAAACCCTAAACCAAATTCTCACATGTGTGTTTTAGATAGACGGATCCTTGTTGTTATCGGCTTTCTATTAAACAGCCTTATTTGCTATTCTCATACCACGAACTACTTTGAGTTTGAGCTCATATGATTTGAGTCAAACATAAAACCAGAAATAATTTTCATTATTTTAGTGTGAAAAGAAAAAATAATCTCTTTTCAAATAGAAACCAATAGAAATTGTTATTCCAAAAAAAAGTTTTAATAGTTGAGAATAAATTCTCTCTATTTTCAAGCAAAGTAACAATATTTTAAAGTTGTGTAAATATCTCTATCGATGTCATCTATTTATACTGAGAATAAGTAAAACCCTTGTTGAATTGTATAAGTTTAGTTCAAATTGAAAAACGAACTCCTAGTCCATCTAGGAGTACAAGGGGTGGCAACCCTTGTTCATAATACTAGGGTTCATTCTCCCCTTTATTAACATGAGGGGCTGGGCCTTTTCTGTATTCAATTCAATTACAAGTATTTTCTGGTCTTTTAACCCAATACTTTAAATTCGATCTAACCCTATATTTTTTTCTTTATTTTCCAAAATAAACATCACAATTTATTTCCAATTAAATAATCTTCTTAATCCAATTCTAATTCCGTTAAAATCATAATGACTTTACCCTAAAATAATCTAGGAGAAAATATATTAAATATTTCTACATTCAACAGTTCACTATGACCAAACCATTTATTTTCATTTTCTAACTTCAATTAATTCGAAAAACTTAAATTCATTTCCAAGTCTTTTTTATTTTTCATTTTCATTTTCATTTTGGAGAAATTCATAATCATTTCCAAATGTTTCTCATTTCTCCATTTTCATCGTTTCTATTCATTTTTGCTCGTTTGATTCAACATGCAATTTATTTATGGTTTCAACGAGCTAGCGAAAGGAACGATTGGGCATATGCAATTGAGGCTCAAATGATTTATAATTAATGTCCAACTTTTTGCCTATTAATTATAAACTCATTTAATCACAAAGTCATTCCACTATAGTATCTTGAATGAGCTCTCCCTAACGGTATACCATTACAAAAGCAATTGAATTAGTGCTGATCCAATGACCTTGTCATAAGTGTGTTACCCTTAATCTCTTTGAGATAATATTTGTTCTCCAATATGATCCTATTTTATCTCATACTAACAATTACATCTTCTTTCATGAAATGTCAATTACTATCAAATAGCAATCGAGTCATTCATCACAAAGACAAACGACTCGTTACTACATTTAGTTTTCATCAATCATGTAATGCCAATGAGAGGATATCATTTACCCTTGTCTTGGGCTATGAATTCCATTATTGTGAACGAAGTTACATAATACAGAAGTCATATACCCAACACAATAGCTTTTAGTTCTTTATTTATTTGAACTCAGACTTTTACTTATATCAAAGTATATGAGTCACACATACATAGTTCGTCATCCACTCAAGATTTAGGTATGTCACACTATGAACATAATAAGTGAATAAATCCATAATCACATCCAGGATCTATTCAGCTTGGGTCCAGTCCAATGTACTGTCAGTCCATTTAGTCACATCTATGTCTCTATCTTCTGTAAGTCATCTGTTCTAATGTCCAAGACAAAACATCTCCCCAATTGGATTTGATAGACGACATATTAGTCTTTCAATCGGATTGTTCATTTCAAATTAGACTAAGGACATGTTTATGTTCATCTTCTGATACAAGTTGTCTTTCTGTATTATGATCCAACCACATAATACTACTTAATATTAGTTTAAACATTAGACAACCAGTGAGCTAATATAAGTTTCTATTTTGTTTTATGTGTAAAAACCATATGAGGATAATTATAAAAATATATTAATGTAATCCATAAATTTGTTTTATTAACCAATTTATTCGAAAAAATTACAATTTTACAAACGAATATACTAGATTCGTAATTTATATATATACATTCTTTCTGGTAATAGAACATTATTATTTTCATATTGATTTCACCAAGCTCAACCCTTTTTTTCGTGTACATATAGAGAATGGCTTCACTTATACTGATGTAAAACTAATATTTTTTACATTTTTTTATAACTTATTCTCCAATTAATAGTTTAACAATTGAACAATTGAATTTCATGTCTCATTCATGTAGATTATGCATGTCATGTTTGGAGTAAAGAAAATCTTTTTAACTATTTGTTATGAAACAAACTTTCAACCGTTGAATATATTAATATATTCAATATTTTAAATCAATATGATAAAAATATCAAATTGATTGAAAAGTTTTCATGAATGATAAGTAAAATTTTATTGTTAAATTCAAGGTTAAATTACTAAAATATCAATGGTAAAAAATTTATGAATAATTTTACACGAGTGTAATCCACTTATACTAAATAAAACTCATTAGTTTACATAATTTTCTAACCATTAGATCAAATTAAATATGTGCCTAAGATTAAAACTGACTCTTTTATCTTTCCCACTTTCAATCAATAATAGATTTATTGGTAAAATAAGCCATCGATCTTTTTAAAAAAAATCAATCAATTAAGCCCCTCCAAATTTTTTACACCCAATTAAGCCTCTAAACTAATAAAATTGGCCAAATAGGCTCTTCAATTGATGTTGACTGTTAGTATTTAAAGGCAATGCTAATGTGGCCATTAATAGGTGCCACATCATTGTCGATTGTTTATGTGATAGTTACATGTAATTGTTGTTGATTGCTAACGTGAAAATGTCAAGTCAACAAAAAATAAAAAAATTAATTTTTTAAATAAGTATAGAATGAATTCGGACAAATGGTGGTCCAAGTTCATTTGAATCTGGAGACTCGTTTATCTATATTTATTCTAGAATTATAAAAACATAAAAATTTTATTAAATTATGGAAAACTCATTAAATTTTATTAAAATTCATAAAAATCATTAGAAATTAATTAAAACCATAAAATTTATAAAAACAAGTAATTTATTAAAAACCATAAAAAATTAGAAAAATAATTTATAAAATTTATTAGAAATTAATTAAAAACCATAAAATTTTATAAAAATTATTTTCCTCATTTTGGTTTAAATTATTTTATTGATCTAACTTGCACAAAATGAAACATGAGAGGCAAAAATATAAAAGTACAATTGTTAATATTGATTTTAGGATATAAATTGTTGATGTAAATTTTTCTTATTTCAAATATAATAATAATATTTTTTATATTTTTTATTATTTTTAATTTTCTAATATTTTATAAATCTAAAAAAAATTATAATTTTAATTATTTGTATAATTAATTATGTTTCTTATAATTTCAGAATCTATATGGATAGATTAAATTCTAGATTGAAAAAAATTTGTATAATCATTTGTCTAAATTCATTATGTATTTATTTTAATTTTTATTTTTTCCTAATGTGGTGACATTTTTAAATGGTCAGGTTAATGTTTCCATTAAATACAAATGGTCAATATAAATCAAAGAACTTATTAAGTCACTTTCATTAATTTAAGAACTCAATTGAATGTAAAATGTTCATAAAAGTTTAATTGATTTTTTCGAAAATTTTAATGGGTTATAATACCATTAAGGTTTAATAAAAAAAACTCTATAAAACTTTCCTTTTTTAGCACATTCCTTCAATAAAAAAAAAAAGTTATCTTCCTGCATCCTCGTCAGTCATGGAATTGCAACTCTCGTTCCAGGTTTGTTTTCCTCTAAATATTCAGGTAATGAATTTATAATTAAATTTTTTTTTAAAATGATAAATTATAAAAATAAATAAAATCTAAATAATAAATATAATTAATACGATTTAAATCCAAATCACGTAAACATCCACCATCACATTAATAATAAAACTAATAAACTTGTTTTGACACATTAAAAGTTATCTTCATCAATGCATTGTAACTCTTATTTTAAGTAAACATTTTCATCTTTACTTGGTTGTTTTATTTTTAAGAGGAACAATAAAATTGTTTTCCTTTAGAAATTTTAAAGCAATATTTGATTATGTTTTAATGTTTATATTGTGATTAAAAATAAAAATATCAAATTGTTTGATTTAGTAAACTAAAAACAAACAAAAATATCAAATTCCTTGATTTTTTTGGTGTAAAAAAACCATCTAAGCTAAATAATTACAATCAAAATTTCTACTACTCTATCATTCCAAAATCCCTCCCAAGGGACGCTCAAAATCTGAATTACATCTTCTAGACGAATCTCACATGTTAATTGAATTATACTACTTAAGTTCAACTCACTGATATCTTAATAATTTTCATAAAATTTCATATTAATCTTTGAAAGATAAAAAAATTCTATTCTTTCAAATACATCAAGCTAACAATGCAAACAAAGTAGGTCAAAGAACCCAACCCTCGCCAACCATCCAGATGACCAACTAACCATTGATTAATATTTTTACTTTTAAACATAAAACATGCAGTTCGATGCTTGATGACAGCATAGAGGAAGATTACATTTTTTTGTTGGTCGGAGATAACTTTTAACCTGTTTAAGAAGGAGAGTTTTTATTATGAGATAAATCTTAAAATTATACATAAATTTAGATTTAATGTGTAAGTTGATACATGAAGTTTAATTTCGTGCAATTATACACATGAAACTTCGATTGTGATTCAAATGTATACATGAAACATTAATTTTGATTAAATCGTATACATTTAATAAAATAAATACATTAACTTATTTTTATATTGGATAAATATAATTTTTCTCTACGCGATATATAAGGATAAAATGATGTTATATCAATAATTGTGTTAAAAACTTATGAGGATTGAATTAAATCAAAATTTCATGTAAAAAAAATTACACAAAATCCAAGTTCATGTATAAAATTCTGCATTAAACTAAAGTTCATGTATAATTTTGAGAATTTTCTCTTTTATTATTGTTGATGGTTTTCTGCCCCCTCCCTCTCATGGGATTATTCCTCATATTTATAAGGCATGATTTTTTGATGGGATGTGCTAGGGGATAACTAGGTGTCATGCATGAGGACACGTTATCCTCTTTAGACCTGACACGTGTCCCCTAAGAAGTTCTTCGAACACGTTTCTTGCGAGTGAATGAATAAGAAGGTGGCGAGCTAGCGGAGTGGTGAGTAAGCAGGATGCTGAGCTAGCAAGGTGGTGAGCTAGCGGAGGTTCCTTGGTTGGGTTGGATTTCGAATCACTCGAGCAGATCGGATTTCGAATTTGTAAAATAATATATAACAATTTATCCCAAACTTTGTTGTAGAAGAGTTATAAAGTGATTCTTCTGAGATAGGTTTACACACTTTACTCGTGTAATTGAGGGCTTGTCACATAAGTTTTAATTGAAACGTACTAAGTAAACTTTGTTGTGTGACAATGACATGTAAGCTTGGATTCTATAAGTGGTGTCACTGATGCTGATGTCGTTTTTTATCATAACGTTAAAACTGCCACTTAATTTAGCATGTAACATTGGAGATAATAGCGGTGTGTACGGTAGCAACATAGCGAAAATACAGCCAACTTTATGGCGAAATTACTTGAAGTATAGTGGAAATATGGAGAATTATATATTGAAAAATTAGGCAAGCTGTTTAGCAAAAATTCGATCAGTTGAACCGCGAAAATAGAGCAAGTTGTACTTCGAACATACGACAAACTGTATAGTAAAAATAAGTCAAGCTGTAAAGCGGAAATTCAACGAGTTGTGCTTTAAAAATAGTGCAATTGGTACTGCAAAATACTTCAAATTGTATTGTAAAAATAATGCAAACAGTGTTGCAAAAATACTACAGACTGTAAAAATATTGCGAACTGTACTGAAAAACTACGTAAAATTTTTTAAGGTTTTGCAACTTTAAAATTGAAATCAACTGCATGAGAAAGTCTCGATCTTAAATCGGCAACTGCAAGATTCTGGAAATCTTGTAAGTATAAGGTTAGGATTTTAAATCGGCAAATCGCATGATTCAAAAAATCATGTAAGTATAAGGTTGCAATCTTAAATTGGTGAGCCACAAGATTCCGAAAATCTTGTAAGTATAAAGTTGCGATCTTAAATCAGCAAGCCACAAGATGCGGAAAAACTTGTAAATATAAGGCGATGATCTTAAATCGACGAGTTGCAAGATTTGGAAACTCTTGTAAATATAAGGTTGTGATCTTAAATCGACGAGCTACAAGATTCGAAAAATCTTGTAAGTATAAGGCTACGATCATAAATAGGCGAGCCACAAGATTTAGAAAATCTTGTAAAATATAAGGCTGTGATCTTAAATCGACAAACCACAAGATTCGAAAAATCTTATAAGGCTATGATCTTAAATCAGTGAACCGCAAGATTTGAAAAATCTTGTAAGTATAAGGTTGTGATCTTAAATTGGTGAGCCACAAGACTAAGAAAATCTTGTAAGTATAAGGTTGCGATCTTAAATCAGCTAGCCACAATATTTAGAAAATCTTGTAAGTATAAGGCAGGTTTAAATCAGCCAGCCACAATATACTTAAATCAGCGATCTTAATTTGGGTTTTGGATTGTTTGTAACAAAGTATATGGCAGGTTTAGATTTCTTTGGTTATGTCTGCCATGTACATGGTATTGTTTTAGATTTATTTGTATTAAATTGTTTGGTTATTGTACATGACAAATTGATTTCTTTGTATTTTATTATCTTTCATGTGTACGACAGAAATGGATTTGTTTGTATTAAATTATTTGGTTTTTGTACATGACAGAAATGGATTTATTTGTATTAAAGTGCATGGCATGTGCATGAAAGAAATGGATTTGTTTGTATTTTTTTTTTTTTGTATCGGTTGTTGTCTGCCACTCCTTAGATTGTATTAAAATGTTTGGTTATTGTCTACCACAGCCTTTATTGATGTTAAATTTGTTTGGAAGGTTTACTTAATGATGAATTTAAAGAGAGTGAAGAAGAACTGTCTTATTTTGATGTGTCTGATAGTAATGTGTCTAATATCAAAGTTTAGGCTAATAGTTACTGAACTTTTTTTTATAAATTTGTCTACAATTCAAATGAGTTAAATTGTACTAAATTGTAGAAAAATTTTGCAGTAGTTTGTCCTTCTTCTTGTTTACAGTTTGGCCTTAATTAATGAATGAAATATAATTTCCACCAATGTTTTATGCTTTTTCTGAAACATATTTTGTCTCTTCATATATATTTCCTACCACATATAAACTTAGGCAGTAAAATAAACAACAAAGAATCGATTCAAACAATAATGAATTGATTAAAGAAGTAAATAATTATTTAAAACAACAAATAACCGATTGGAATAAGAAAAGAATCAATTTAAAACAACAAATAAACTTGACTTATAGTGGAGGCCCATTGGATGTCCACTGGAGCTAATTTTTTTGGCAGTAGCTAATAGTGTAAGTCAGTATTGATAAGGGACCAAATAAATATCAGTAGTGAATTTATGTTGTAGTTTGAATCAAGTTAAAAAAACAAATAATCTATTCAAACAATAATGAATAGATTAAAGAAGCAAAGAATCAATTTAAAACAATAAGGTATCGGTTGAAATAAGCAAAGAATCGATTTAAAACAACAAACAATCTATTCAAAAAACAAAGAATCAACTTAAAACAAAAAAACAAATCTAACTTATAGTGGAGGCGCATTTGATGTTACTGGAGTTGACTTTATAGGCAACAGCGAATAGTGTAAGCCAGTATTGATAGGACAAAAATGTTGTGAAAGTATTGATAAGGACCCAAATAAATATCAACTGGGATTTTATGTTAGAGTTTGAATCGAGTTAAAGAACAAAGAAACGATTCAAACAATAATGAATCGATTAAAGAAGAAAAAAAATTGATTTAAAACAGCAAACAAACGATTTAAATAAGCAAGGAATCCATTTAAAACAACAAACAAAACAACTTATAGTGGAGGTCCATCTGATGTCTATTGGAGCTGATTTTTTGGGCAATAGCTAATAGTGTAAGTTAGTGTTGATGAGGGACAAATTTTGTGCAAGTATTGATAAGTGATCAAATGAATATCAACAGTGAATTTATGTTGGAATCTGAATCGAGTTAAACAACAAAGAATCGATTCAAACAATAATGAATAGATTAAAGAAGCAAAGAATTTATTTAAAACAACAAGCAATCGATTGAAATTAGCAAAGAATTGATTTAAAACAACAAACAATTGATTCAAAGAAGCACATAATCAATTTAAAACAACAAACAAACCTAACTTATAGTGGAGGCCCATTTGTCGTCTATTGGAGCTGATATTTTTAGGCAGTAACTAATAGTTTAAGTTAGTATTGACCAGGGACAAATGTTGTGCAAGTATTGATAAGGGACCAAATGAATACCAGTAGTGAATTTATGTTGGAGTTTGAATAGAGTTAAACAACAAAGAATCAATTCAAACAATAATGAATAGATTAAAGAAGCAAATAATCAATTTAAAACAACAAGAAATCGATTAAAATTAGTAAAGATTCGATTTAAAATAACAAAGAATCGATTCAAAGAAGCAAAGATTCAATTTAAAATAACAAACAATCAATTCAAAGAAGCAAAGAATAAATTTAAAACAACAAACAAACCTAGCTCATAGTGGTGGCCCATTTGTTGTCTATTGGAGCTAATTTTTTAGGCAGTAGCTAATAGTTTAAGTCAGTATTAATAACGGACAAATGTTGTGCAAGTATTTATAAGAGACCAAATGAATATCAACGGTGAATTTTTGTTAGAGTTTGATTTTAGTTAAACAACAAACAATTGATTCAAAAAGCAAAGAATCGATTTAAAACATCAAACAAAAAAAACTTCTTTTTGTCTCTTGTTGTAAACAATTGCTCTAGTTTATGCAACTCTTATCTAATCAATTTCATTACAAAAAAACGTAAAGAATTTAATCTAAAACCCAAAACTAAATAACATCACCATAATATTGTTTTTCATTTTAATAACCTCAATACCAGTAGTCACATAAGTTGGTTTTCCATTTCAAAAACAACAACAATACCAGGTATCACATAAGTTGGTCTTTCATTTAAACAACAAGAACAATATTACAAATAACAACACCAAACACCATGTTTTCTCCCCCTCCTTACATCATCCAATGTCTTAACTTTTTTCAAAAGATCCAACAACACAATTCTTGAATGGAGTGTCAATGGTGGATCAAACCAGGTGGAAAAACGACATGGATTTCAAAACCTACTCTCATATTTTTGACACCCAAAAAACCTCCCACCTAGGTTGTCATTGGACCAAGAAGTCTTTAAATTGGCGGGGTTTCCACAATAGCACACCGGAATCACGACCGGCATCTCCATTTCTTCTCTTACTCTTCTTCTCTTCTTCTTCTCCTCCTCCTCTTCTTCTCCTCCTCCTCCTCTTCTTCTTCTATTGCCTAGTTAGGGTTCTTAAATTGGGCTATTTAAATGATAGCTAACCCTCCAACTGGCCGATTAATGACAGCAAAGAGCCGCTTCTATAACGGAATATGGTTGGTAAGAATGATTTGTTATTTTTTGAAAGTTGAGTAACTGAATTGAAAGTTGAATGATTGTTTTGTCATTGAGATCAAAGTTGAGTATCTGTTAATGTAATTTACCATTATTATTATTATTATTACATCCATGCTTTTTCTATTTAGTTTATTCACTTATCTATTTTTAATTACAAAATAATAAAAATTTATTTATATATTGAAGTGCTATAAATTTAAAAATATTTGTCTTCTTTCATAAAAAATTATATTTGACTTTAATTAAAAATAAATATTTTAAATTTTAAATTTATATTTAATTCAACTTTATATTAAACTTGAGATGAATACATTAAATTGTTTTATGTAAAACTAATTGGTTACCATTATTAAAAAGGTTGTAATGAAAAGAATATTAAAAATATTAAAAAAATTAAAAATTAATATCTATAATATATAAAAGCATGAGTTTAGAAAAACATTTGAATCGTGAATATTTTTTATTTTTCATTATATTACTAAATTGACATTTAAAAATAATTATAGTTAAAATTTTGACATAAAATAGATTTTTTTTATTAATTATACATTTAAAATAATTAAATTTCACCAAAAAATAATTAAAAGTTATTTTAATTTACAATTATTATTTATAAATTTTGATATAAACAAAGTTTTACTAATTTTAAAATAAAATTATTATTTGAATAAAACTTTATGCATAAAATATAAAAATGTTTTTGATAATTATAATTATAATTACGAGTTACAATTATTAGTTAAAAATAATTATAATTAATTTTGACGTTATTATAAAAAATGAGTTTATCATTTAAAAAAAAGTTGTACTAATTTTATTTAAATAAAATAAAGTAACTATAGAACTCTAAGTATAGTAATTATCAATTAAAAAATATAGTTATATATGAGTTAGAATTTATCTTTAATTTTATAAATAACATTTGGTTTTTTGCAAGCAACTCATATGGTTCTGGGGTTAATAATGATATTCGATTTTTGTGACTATTACAATTTTTCTCATTTAAGTACTTTCTTTGAATGGCCGGCAAGAACTATTAAAATATCGAATCATATTTAAATAATAACAGCATTGAAGAGAGGTAAAATAGTATTTTAATTGATGATGAGTTTTTTTTTTAATATATTGATGTAATTACATATTAGTATTTGTTCATACTTTTTAATCCTTTAATAATTCATACTCATTTTGCACATATAGGCATTCGAACCCAGTTTTCCTAGGATGAATATCATCCTCTTTTTCACTGAAGTCACTCGTTGGGTTCAAATGACGATGAATTAATATAATGTTACAATATTTTTTTAATTTTTTTTAATATATGAAGAAAACAATTTTAAATACATTTTTTATTTATTCACTATTTGTTTAGCGTAAGTTAAAAATATTTTGTGGATTTCTTTTAAAAATAAATTCAAATTTCAATAATTATTTTTTAATCATTATTATTAGATGTGATCATTAATTTAGTGTAAATACAATTTGTATTTACTTTCTTATAGAGATTCAAAATTTTATATTATTTTAATAGTTTTATATATTAATTAATTTTTTTCATTAATTTTAAAACTTTATTTTCTTCTCAATTACTTTTTTTTAAAAATACATAATATAGTATTTGATGAATTAAAAATTGCATAAAATCACTTACAATGCACATCACATTAGAAGCGGGTTTATTCCACTACTGGTTTCACGAGCTCAGTTGCAACAAAAAAATCGAAGCCTCTACGTAGTCTACCGAAAGAGAACTATCAAACAAACTCAAACTATTTCAGTTAGAAACAAACTTTTCTATTAGTCAAAGTTTTAATTCGGGTAACCTTCAATTTGGGATTTGCCTTCCTTTTTATTCAAAACTATTTTGAATGGCAACCAATCACCGAGAGGAAAAATAGGACATCTCCCCTAAAATGAGTTTTTTCTCACTTATTTAAAGAGATATTAATTTAATTTCAATCCTTACCCTCCTTTTCTTAACTAAATTTTATTAAATATATTTGTCAAAAAAAATTTAAAATATAATATTTAATAAATTAAAAAAAGTAGATTTATAAATTAAAATATGTGAAACATGTTTTCACATTATTTTTATTTAATCCTCTATATATATGTGCATCATCGTTGAACTAAATTAATTATTATAACATTTCTATAGTCAATTTAATTTTTATGACATGTTAAACATAATCTCACATAATCTCAACTTTCATTATATTCTAGTCGTCCCAATCAAAGGGTGTGACCCTATAGGATCCTGTAATGCTAGTAGTAATACTAAAATGATTCTAATGTTACAAAAAGTTAGTGGCGTCTAGTAATGCATCCCTGCTACCCAAGTCGTAAGAAGTCGTGGTTCGACATGGTCTTTTGTGATAACATTATTATGTGGTACATCCCTTTTTCCTTTACATCAAGATTAAACACAAGTCATGGAATAGTCACTATCTATAGTCCAATCTCTTATTTCTTAATTCTTGAGTAAACTAAGAATAACAATAAGTGTGGTATCTCATATCAACTAATTTGGTCATGACCATGTATTTGTAGTTTCACTCCATCAAGAAGCTTGATATATTTCTCCCATTATGTAAGAAAGACAAATTCTATCTTGATCACTCACATCCTAGTACATAGATTGTGGCATACCCAACATCGATCTTTATAGTACAACCATTTACGGAAGACGTTGACTTTTCCAAAGCATATGAATCACGATGTTAGGAACAATGATGATCTAAAGTCTAAGGATCATACAATTATCACTATGAGAAATGTTGTGACTATTACATAATAATCCAAGAAACATTTTCATGGCGGGTCAGTCCAGTATATTGTTCTTTAACATATACTTATGTATTGATTTGATATTACATATCTATAACAACACTTGTCATCAATCAAGCACATATTAGTCTCAATATATTATTGTTTTTCAAGTCCTACAACAACTACAAGAAAAAAAAAACCCATTTATACAAGGATTAGTAAGGCATTTGGTTCTGATCGTTGATAGAGACATGTGATGAGAGGTTCCAACCATCAAGGTTCAGTTGCTAGGCATGATTTCAAAAGGGTTTTCATGAGAGGTTCTGGCCCCCAATGTTTAGTTACTAGGCCTGGTTTCAAATTGGTTGTCTCTATCTATATGAAGAATGCACCTGATATACTTAACTAACAATGTCTACAGATTCTTTGTCAAAGAGAAGGGAATGTGGTTGATACCTTTGCTCCCATGAAGAGGAATAGAAAAGGGTTAAAGTTTGGTTTTGTGATGATTACTAAGATGAAGGAATCGATGAAACTCATTAAGATATTACACGATATGTGGGTTTAGGGGAGGATATTAAATGCAAACTTAACGAGATTTGGTAGCAAATAAAATTTCTGGAGGAAAAAGTCTAGTATATACAAAGGTCAGGAATCTAGGGCTTTCGAGAATTGCAAATCTAATGAAATAGTAGGTTCTTCTCCTGCTAGAGTTGTTAACAATGTGGATACTGGTTTAGAAAAGAGGACCATAAAAACTAAAAGAGTAGTTTTTGTGTTAAATAAGGAAGCTCTATCTCATCTGGAGGGTTGTTTGATTAGGACTGCAAAAAGATTATTTTATATGTCCAGCCTAAAAGGATGTTTGGCTAAGAAGGGAATTCAAGGGGTTGGATTATTGAGATTATCAGGAATTTTTCTTATAAAATTTTCTAGTAAGTTAGAGAATCATTGCAAGGATAGGGATGGGGGAAACTTAAAGATATTGTTGCAGTCGTAAATTAACTGAAAATCTAACTAAGGCAAGTGCACCTATCAATTAATAGTATAACTACAGTGAGCAAAGATATCGTTCTCACGAGGACTAAAAGTACTAATAATTACCGTCTTTCTATTATTTAATCAACAAATTGGAGAGATTGATTAAAACTAAAATTAACTAAATTAATTAACTAAAGAACATGATAAAGAACGAATAAGGAAAACAAACAATTAACAACGAAGAAGTGAAACAATATCCAGGAAATAATCCACTTAAATTTCATTTATCATTATCAATTTGAATTAAACAATTTTTTCACTTAGTATCTTGATCCGTAGAAATCCCTAAATTATGCTAATATCACTTTTGAGATTAAAGCAACACTCTAGGTTGATTAATTGAAATTTTTTTCTTATTAAAACCTCTATTATCACATTAACTCGATCTTTGGATCTCACTATTATATTTAACTCTAATCCGATAGATTTATGTCGTCCTATTTCTAGGATTGCTTGCAACTCCACTCAATTATGTTAGATCTACTCTTAAACAAGGACTTTTCCTCTGATTTAAGCACATCAAACATGGATTAATAGTCCGGAAATATTAAACCAAGAATTAAGCACACATAATTGAGAATAAGATCTAAGTATTTATTGCGTAAAATAAAAATCAAAAGACAGAATTCATCATAAGGTTCATATCTCCTAGGTATTTAGAAAGTTAGTTTATAATCGCAAATAAAAACATCCCAAAAAACAATATAACCACAAGAAACAAAGTAACTCATAATAAACTTCAAAGAATTCAAAAGGAGATCTTCAATCTTGATGGAAATCTGCTTCAGAGTTGGCTTCAATAGTTTTTTCGAGTTGTTTTCTTGATTATTCAATGATGACTCACTCTCCTCTTATTATATATGGTATATATAGGTCTTAGAATGCCCGAAAAACCTAAAAATTGTGTTTTCTGTGTTTTTGGAGTGTAGTTTGCGATTTTCCCACGATCTGACACATGACAACTAACCAAATAAAATCTCGAAAAAAAGGAAGTCAATAAAAAAGATATTTTTATAACATGTCTATAGGTCATGAGTTAATATTACAAGTTAGAAAAAATGTGTTAGGATCAAAGGGATTTACTAAGGGTTAATACAACATTTAAGCTTTTTACAAGTTAAATAGGTTAATCCTAAGTGCCTCTATCTTCTTAGTATATCAAATCAATAATGTGGTCTCGACATGCATAATCGAAGCAAATTCTAGAGTAACAAATCAAGTTGACATATACACAACAAAAAATAAAATGAGCACGAAATAAAATATATGCTCCATGGGCTCAAAAGCTCACAAATAATAGTTTTGAAGTCAAACTTGCAATTTCAAAATTTCAAGATAATTAATCAGTTTAGGGAGACAACCTAAAATATTTATTATTGAAAAGAAACTTATCGTGCTTGACTCTTTCATGTCTTGAATTCTAAATCAATCAATCCATAAATATCCAAAAATAAATCCGACACAACATCAATAAAAATTCCAAATAAAAACATTCACTGTAATGGATGGTATGAGAAAATTACTTAAACCCAACAAATAATTCAAGGATTTCATCACAAATATAGAAATAACCTTTCCACACTTAAGATGTACATTGTCCTCAATGGAAAAACATATATAAACACATAAGAATCATATTACCATAGAGAGGAAGGGAACTGAAACTTCCCTGAATTTGGATGATTTCGTTTAAATTGGGAAAAATGAGAAATGTAATCGAGTCTAAATAAAGTGCATTTTTATAAGTTAACTAAGCATAATTAAGAGAGGGAGATAACAATTAGAAAACAAAACAACCATAAAATAGGAATAAAACAGTGCATAATAAAATAAAAACATATATATAAATAAAATATAAAACTAAATGAAATCACTTTGGTTGGATAGGAAGGAAACAAAAGAAAAAATAAAAATAAAAAAATACATAGTCATTTGGTAGGCCAAGCCATGTGCACCACACGACCGTGTGGAGGGGGTCAGCCCATGTGTTTCAAAATTTTGAAAAAATTAAGCTCAGTTTCCACATGGACTAGGACACACCCGTATGTCTAGCTTGTGTGTCTTACACAGTCGTGTTGCCAGGTCATGTGGTACATCGTAGCTCGTATGATGCTTCGAAAAAGAGGAAAAAGTATGCCCAGTAGCCACATGACTTTGGGCACGCCTGTGTACACATGACAGTGTACTAGACTGTGTGTCATCACCCTTCGCTTCTCCCATGCCCGTGTGCGAGGTCGTGTTGGGCACACAATCTCACACACGCCCGTGTGTCGGGCCATGTGCTCTAGCCCGTGTAACTCACTTTGTTGAAATAAAATTGAAAACATTCAATCTAGTATGTACACAGCCTGACACAACCCCGTGTGCCCAAGCCGTATGGATCACTTTAGACCATGTGGACAACTTCTTTTCCAATTTTTGTTGAATTTTTTCAATTTTTAAATAACATGAAAGTAATACAAATAAATAAAAATAAAAACACTAGGTTTGCCTCTTGAGAAACGCTTATTAGAGTCTAAGCTTGACTTCCTTTTTTAAGCTCACGGTTAAGGCGAATCTTGGAGCCGAAGCTCCTCTCTCTTTATCAGTATTACCACCAAAATAAAGTTTGAGACGATGATTGTTTACCTTAAATGTGTCGTAATTAGGATGTGTTACCTCAATTGAATTGTATGAAAAAACAATTTTTACCACACATGGGTCGGACCCTCTTGATTTAACTCTAAAGGAAAATTCTTGGATCCAATTGGTCTAATAACACTTTGTCCCCAACTTTAAATTGGTTCATTCTCTTTACATGCACATCGTAGCGTTGCTTTGTTTCTTTCTTGTGTTTTCTCGATTTCTCATTAGTCGTTATTCGTCATTCATCTAGTTCGTCGAACTTCACCATTCGCACTTCATTTGTCCCTTGAGTTTTATTTCTTTGAATAAAATATGGTTCACACATGTTTTCATGAGTGATTTTCTATAAAAAAAACGTTGAGTCACATGGTTACTAACATTAAAAGAATAATTAGCATCATCTCGCTCACTTGGTATTCTAACAAAATCATGTGCTTGAAGAGTAATATTTTCATCACCTACACAAAGCACAATTTCACCATCACCCAAATCAATAAAAGTACTTGCAGTGGCTAAAAATGGTCAACCTAAGATCATGGGTACCTCAATATCCTCATCCGTGTCCAATACAACAAAATCAACAGAGAATATAAATTTATCTACTTTTACAAGTACATCCTCAATAGTAGCCATAAGATATCTAATTGATCAATCCACTAATTAAATACTCATCCTAGTGTATTTTGGTACCCCAAGACAAAATAGTTTAAACATCTTATAAGGCATAACATTTATACTCCCTCCTAAATCAGCCAAAGCTTTTTCAACATTTAAACTACCAATGAGAAAAGGAATACTTAAACTCCTTGGATCTTTAAGCCTGTTAGGTAGTTTATTTTGAAGAATGGCCGAACAAACTGCATTGAGCTCCACAAAACAAATCATCTAACTTCCTTTTATTTGTTAATAGCTCCTTTAAAATTTTTACATACTTTGGCATTTACGAAAGGGCTTCAACAAAAGGTAAGTTAATATGCAATTTTTTAAGAGTTCAAAAAATTTACCATATTGTTCTTTTATGTGGTCTCTCTTCAATTCTGCTGGATATGGAATTCGAGGTTTGTATTCTCTAAGCACAAGCTTATGCTCTTTCTAGCTTTCCTCAACCTCATCATTTTTCACAACAGCTCCTATCTTCAACTTCTATTCAGGCTCTATTAACCCTTCCAAGCTTCAAAAAGTGATTGTGTAGATTTACTCCTTTGAGTTAGTTTTAGTGTTACTAAGTAAGCTACCTTATGGTCTTTTCGAAACTAGTTTAGCAAGCTATCCAATCTAATTTTTCAGAGTTGTCTCAATATTTTGAAATCAAGTTTCAAAAACTGAAATAAATTTGGCAAGCATCTCTTCAAGGTTTGGTTTCTTTTGTTGCTAATAAGGTTACTGAAAACCTGGAGTTGGTTGTGATCTTTGATTTTCTTGACTACTCCAAGAAAAATTTGAATGATTCCTCTATCCTCCATTATAATTATTACTATAGGGGTTATTTAGAGGTTTAGAATTATTATCCAAAAAGTCGACTTGTTTATGCTCCATGTTAGACATGAAGGGTGAATATTCTGAATTAATCATCTCTGCTCTATTTCCATCACATTGCATCACCAGATTTACCTGCTTAGACAAATTCAAACCATCAATTTTTTACCTAGAGCTTCAACCTGACTTGCCAACATAGAAACTGCATCAATATCAAAAACTTCGACTGCCTTCACAGGTTTTACTCTCGTAACTTACCATTGATAATTATTCAGAGTCATCTCCTCAATGAACTCTTGGGCTTCCTTAGGTGTTTTGTTATTCAATGTTTCGCCAACTGCTACACCAATCATCTATCTAGTTGAGGAGTTCAAACCATTATAAAAAGTTTGAACTTAAAGCTAAAGATCCATGATGAGGAGACTTTCTCAACAAATCCTTAAACCTCTCCCAAATTTCATAAAGTGTCTCAATATCAAACTAAACAAAAAAAAAAGAGATATTATTCCTTAACTTAGTTGTTTTAGCCAGCGAAAAATATTTTAACAAAAATTTCTCAATCATTTGAGTCCAAGTAGTGATAGAACCTCGTGGTAAAGAATTTAACTACTGTTTTACCTTGCTCCTTAATGAGAATGGGAATAATCGTAAGCGTATGACATTATCAATAACACCATTAATCTTGAAAGTGTCGTAAATCTCTAGAAAGTTGGCCAAATGAGTATTCGGATGTTCATCTTGCAAACCAACAAACTAAACATATTGTTGTACCATCTAAATTGTGTTCGACTTCAGCTCAAAATTGTTTATAGCAATAGTTGGTCTAACGATACTTGATTCAGTCTCATTCAGAGTGGGCTTAGCATAATCAAACATAGTATGAGGAGCAGGACGAACATGAGGTAACTGATTATTTTCATTATCACCCATCACCACAATATTATCCTTTTCCTCTTAATGGTCTACTATATTTTGTTGACTTTGCCTTGCTTCTCTAGCCTCTCTACGATTTCTTCAAGTAGTCTTTTCAATCTCATTGTCCTAAACTAATGGTTTCAATAGGTTTCTTTTAGTCATAAACCAAAAGAACCTGTCAGAAGCAAACAAACGAGAAATTAGAATGTAAATATTAAATTAAAAACCAATATAATAAAATAAAAATAAAAAATGACTAAATTAATAGAAATAAATTTTTCCTAATATCTCAGTCCCTGGCAACAACGCTAAAAACTTGTTGCAAATCTCTAGAAAGTTAGCCAAATGAATATTAAATAGGCATGGGAGAAGTGAATGGTGATTGCAAACGGCCTAGCCACATAGCCATGTGAGCCATACAGGTTGCCACACGACCGTGTGTCCAGCCTATGTGGTTCTTGAAACTTACTCTGATTTTTCAATTTTCGATCGCTTTTCACTCTTTTTGCTCCCAGATGATCTCCTAAGTATATAAACATGAATTTAAAGGATTAGAAGCATTCACCATTTTACATCAAATAATAATCCAAAAACACATTAAGAATGAGATTAAAACATATTACTTTTAACACTTATCAGATATATTCATCAAGATTGAACATTGGTGTAGTTCAGTTTATACGTGTAAAAGAGTAGTTTGGGTGGAGGACTACAGTGTTTTGTTTCATGTATGGAATATTGAAACTTTTTAGAAGGTTGTGAAACTTTGGGGCTCACTAGTATTCTCATGTTCAAATAAGCCTTTGGAAAATTACTCTGAATTTAGTGTGATGAGAATATTGATTTTCACAGATCATTTTTCGAGAATTGAGAAATCATTTGAACTTGATTGTGGTAAGGAGAGTTTTCCCTTTCGTGCTTCAAAAATTTCGAGCATGAATGTTGAGAGTGGTGGTTGTTCGGAGGAATAGACTCTTAGAGATTCGTTGATATCCTCCATGAATTTGGAAGGTCAGTTGGAGGAAGCAAAGGTAGATGAGAGGAAAAGGACCAAATAGTTGGTGGTTCCGAGAACTCTTTCAATGAATTTGATTGGGATTCGAGAGATTGTAATGGTCTAATTTTCAATGGTATTGAAAAATGCGATTGCGAAACCCCATTTTCATAATTGAGTTCATAAATATTAAATATTAATAGTTACATGTATAATATATTGTTACAACAATGTTTGGTCAAGAAATTTTGTCGAATTATTAGTTAATTAAGGCTTGGGGACTAAATCGTAAAGTCCAATCGCTATAAGTTTATAATTGACCAAAGGCTTAAGAACTTAAATGTAGATTAACCAAATATTTTTGTAACTATTAATAATAGAGGTTATAGAAGGATGTAATTCAAATCGATTTCGAAATTAAGGCTCAAATTTGAAAGCTATAGACCTTTCGGTTTCAGAGACTAAATTGAATAAAATGAAAAACTTTAGAGGCATTCAAAAAATTAAATTGAACTAACTCATGAATAATAGGGGATATTATTAAATGATTGATATTGATAAATTGAACCAAATTAGTTTTTAGATCAAGAATTGAATTGAACCGAGGATAACTGATAAAAACACAAAATTATCGATTAGTCCTTATGATTCAACTTGTCTGTTGATTTTTTCAGGTAAGTTCATATGGTATAATTTTGTTTTTAATTTTTGTGCATTTGAATTATAAATATATGTGTGTGTTAACAAAAATCTAGAATGTTTCAGATTTAGTATGAAAGGTGAGAATTAGACTATATTGTAAAGAAATAAATATAAACTTATATGTTGGAATTACCCTGATAAAACTTGGTAAATTTCTCGTACACATGGATACAAATTGATTATCGACGATTACCGAGCTCTAGCATTTTTTACGGACTTGAAGATACATGTGACATAGGTTTAGCTCGGACGAGTAACCTGATGTCATTTTAAAGATTTAGCCTAGACGAGTAACCTAACATGTATATATATAGCTTTGGTCAAGCAATTTGATGTGTCAACCTAAAGATTTATCCTATACAGGTAACCTAACCTTATTATATGCTCAGTTCAGACAAACAATATATCGATATAAAGGTTTAGTCTGGACGGGTAACCTGACATGATTATATGTTCAGCTCAGATGAACATTTAATATGTCGAAGATACTTACGACACATGTTTAGCTAGGACGAGTAACCTAATGTTATTTTAAAGATTTAGCTCGGATGGGTAACTTGACATTTGTACATATATACATTCAACTTGAATAGTTGGTGTAACAGGATAATTGTGCATGGTACGAATTTGATATTTTAAATTGTTAAATGTTGAACTAATTATGCATATAGTACTAAAAATTTAATATTGGTGATTGATTTGGTACAAGTTTGAATCATGATCTGATGTGATTGTATGATAAACTCACCTTATTGCTATGTGTGAATATGTTTAGGCAAACTTTACCAAGCTAAGTTGTTTAATATATTTAATTATAAATGAGGTAAGTTTATATTTAATGCCTATGGACTTACTAAGCATTTGAAATGCTTACCTTGTTATTTTGATTTTTTTGTAGTTTGTTAGCTTTTTGAACGTGTCAATCGGAACAACTCGAAGTTCATACTATCCTACTATCAACTCGGTAAATTTTTACTCATTTCAAGTCTAGTTTTGTGGCATGTACATAGGTATTAATATATGTGTTTACTTTAGATGGATAGTTTGATTTTAATTTGGTTGATGTTTGAATTATGGAATGTGAATGATCTTATAAGTAAATGTATGTGTTGGTAACTTATGTGACATTGTTTATCACTTTAAAATAATAAGTTGTGTACGTAATTGTATGTGAAATGATGATATGAAATGGTTTAAAAGCATGATTATATAGGTGAAGTTTAAATAGGTTGAATTGATATGTTTTGGTTCCAATTTGTGGCATATTGATTGGTTGCATTGAATTGTTTAAAATGCGTTGTTTGGAATGTGTTTAACATGTTTTATATAGGTTTAGAGGCACAAAAATGTACCAAAGGTGCAAAGGGTTGAATTAGTTTGAAATAGGTACAAAAAAAGCCTATTTGTGCCAAAAATAGAGTCCACGTTATGCCAAAAACAAGGTGCAAAGGTGA
Organism: Kokia cookei; assembly: GCA_039519145.1. NCBI lineage: Eukaryota > Viridiplantae > Streptophyta > Magnoliopsida > Malvales > Malvaceae > Kokia > Kokia cookei. The sequence continues at coordinate 12,082,010 of CM076907.1, read as the reverse complement.
CGTGAACCTAGTTACGAGTTGATTCACGATTTTTAATTCTCGATCGTCTAAATAGGTACTTGCTTAGAAGTTGGTGGAAATATGAAGGAATAAAAAAAACAGATGATAGATTTGGATATCACTTACAAATATAAACAAACTAGAAATGAACTGACGCAATAGGACCATGCAACCTGATTTCTAAAAGGTTGTTTAAAACTCGAAAAGTTTTGAAAATGATAGAGACATTGACCTGCTATCTATAATGAGATAAGAACTAGAGGTATAAGGTTTCATCGCCACACTTTGGGAAAGTCATAAGATCGATTTAGAAAACATCACAAGAACAAATTCTTGATAAGTTCGGAAGTTCTTGAAGAACAAAGAGAATTAACTCCAAATGAAATTTTATATAAAAATAGTTTAAATTGTATAACCTCCCAAAGTAAAATAAATGACATATATATGTAACATAAATGGTAAAAGAATGGCTACGAACTGACCATAAATGTTGTTTCTAGATTATTCATTAACCCATTACGGTCCATGCACTTGAAATAAATAATGGTGGCTGCTCATTTAAGTGTTGGGACAAATTTATGCATGCTTAAGGGCTAAGCATCCTTCAAAAGTCTCCTTCTTCTCCCTCCCTTGGTGGCTGGTTCTTTTAATGTGCAAGGAAACTAGAAAAGACTCCTTCTAGAAAGCTTCCAAAAGCCTTGTTCATCTCCCATTTATGACGGCAATAATTGATTGAGACATTGGTTGGTCGAATGGTCACTTCTCATGCCAAATCAAACAACCACTTAAGGTGTGAACGCATTTAATTCCTTTGGCAAAACCGAACAGCCTTTTGAAGCTATTAAAGTGTGACCGGTCATTGGACTTTTCCTAGGATAAAATAAAAACACATTAATCTTTTATTAGTACATATTAAAACACATATTAAAAGCGTAATTAAAAGATAACTAAATAGCTATTAACTACCTTAACAAAAAACGACCAGCAATAAAACACGTTTTTGGACATAATTAAAATGCAACATGCAAGTCTTATTAAAACTATGCAATGACAAAACACATATTAAAGACACATTAAAATAGATAAACTTAATTCTAAAAAACCTATAGAATTAAAAATTATTAAATTAAAATGACTAAGTGGCTTCAATCGTCCGCATGGAAAATTTTGCATGGAATTAAACTATTTGATCTTGTATTTGGGTCTTTCAAGCTTGGCCCAATCTTAAGCCCATTTGATCGAATAAAATGACGTGACTGATATCACATCATACCATCCCTCTTTTAGGCAATTTGTCCTCAAATCAAGCCATTTGCTCGTGTAAAATCTTTGTTGATCACGATCCCTTAAATTGTATTTTCCAACCATCGAGTTAACAAAAACTCTTATAGGAATTTGACAAGCAAAGAAATCTTCACAAACTAAACCAAAATAAATGTGATCCTTCAATTCATCACCCTTCAAATTTTGTAAATACAATTTAACTCCGAGATAATAAAAAAAAAAAACAAAGTTTTGCATTACCATCTCCACATGAATCAAAAGCTTTCTTACCAAAAATGACTAATAGAATTTGAACCATAGAAAGTTACTCACACAATTGTTTAAAATGAAATTCTTACTCTTGGATCCTTGCAAAAATTGTGTATGGACGTTCACTATAGGTTTAAACACACGATTTTGATCCACCACATCTTCACAAAGCAAGTCTGTTTCATTCAAGCTTAAATCACAAATGCTAAACAAAGAAAGATTAAGTATATGCATATGCAAGCAACCGAAATTCTCAAACTTCCTTTGAATAGAAATGAATTCACATGAAATTTCACACAAATATTTAAAGAACTCACATAACAATCAGAATCAAACAAATTAAACAACTTGTGGAAATTTTCTATTACTCACAACAATCGATTTTCATAAACATCTATTTAATTCAACAACATCAATTGATTTATCAACTTGCTATTTAATGTTGCTTGAACCAATATAATACATGTCAAGAGAAAAAAAAATAAGACACTATCCGATACAAAATAATCAATAACAATCAAAGAATGACAATTAATCAGAACATTGTAAGGAGATCTCTTGAGAATTAAATCACCAACAGATTTATCAACAACATTAGAAAGAAAAAGTTTCTTACCTTGCTTACCTTTCAACTTTTGTATAAAAGCTTCACTTTCCAACTCACCTTTCTTCCACATGCGAAAATGCCTTTCATTGGGAAAGTAATGGAGTGGGAACTCCACCATTTGATCTTTAAAAGCCTGAAATGAAGAGTTAAACGAGACAAACTCGTATGTTGGTTTGTTAAAACACTCCTCACTTGATATTGAACGTCTTCTTTTTCAATCTCAACTTCTTTTTCATTCTCAATTTCTTTTTCTTTCTCTCGTACTCTTTTCGATTTCAATTTTATTTTTCTCCCTTTCCTTTTATTTTTCCATTTCTTTTCTTCTCCTCTCCAACTCTTTGAATTTTCTCTCATTTTATTTTATCAAAAACTCTTCTTTTTCTTTTCTCTTAATTTCCTTTTGTCTCACTAATCGAACCTGATTTTTACAATGTGATGATGGCATGTAAGAATCCACATGGTTGGATTTCCTTTGAAATGGAGGATCATCATAGAAAACGCGTTGATCTCTCCTCGTTGATGTGGATAAATATCTCGGTACACTCGAAGCATACTTGATTCATGAGTCTTTACTTTTGTCGCCTCAAAAGGTTTCCGACTCATGATCCGCTTTACTTCGACTTGAATTCCATGATGAATAAGAACAGATACGTTGATCTTTTCTAAACAAATCATTAGATGATTACCTCCGTGGTGATCTTCCATCTATACGATCTAATCTTTTATGCACTTATTTCAACTTAGACCACATGAAGTTTCTCATTTCTTTTATCAAAGTTTGCAATTCCAAATAAAAAAATTTATTACGACATGATTAACAGATATCAGTACACAAAATGAGTAAATATAATAGAAAAAAGTGTACCTCACCAAAGCAAGCCTCACAGATTCACTCGAAAAGAAAATTACTCTACTCGTGTTTGTACATAGATCGACTTTTTCCACTAAATAATCTCACACACTCGTGCCTTTTTTTCCTCTCAAGAGTTGTTCTTGCGGTTCTAATAGAACTAATAAAGCACAATCAAGAATTCAATGATATTGTGGAAAAAGTGTAGAAATAGGCTAAAAAAGGGTTTTAGGGGTATTTTGGGTATTTTTATTAAAAAAACTTTGCTATCATAAAATATGTAAAATTGGGTGTAGATGGTGTTTTTTGGGTACAAGGGTGAAATGAAAAATTTTACTCTAGAAATTTTACTAATGTCATATTTTACAAAAAGGTATAAAATAGTCCCCAAAACATGAATCGAGTAAAATTTTTTGAAGGGTTCCTAAATTTTTTTTCTTATAAGTTTCTACTCGTTCTTTTCCTTTCCCTCTCTTTTCTTTTTTTTTTCACGAATATTTTTTTTCAAAATTTTTTGGGAAACTTAGGATAACAATGTACCTAATTTTGGTTCTGATAGCTCTCTAATACCAACTGACTTGATCCTGATTACAAGTTAATTCATAATTATTAATTCTTGATCCAAAAATAACTAATGTTATAGGACAACACGACTCGATTTTTAAAAGGCTGTTTAAAACTTGAAAAGTTTGGAAAATGATAGAGACCTTGACCTCTATAATGAGATAGGAACCAAAGGTATAAGGTCTGGTTGCCACACTTTAGGAAAGTGATAGGATTGGTTTGGTGAATGCTACAAGAACAAATTTTTGATAAGTTTAGAAGTTCTTGAAGAAAAAAGAGAATTAACTCTTAATGAAATTTTATATCAAAATAGTCTAAATAGTCTAACTTTCCAAAGTGAAATAAACGACATATATGCAATATAGATGATAAACGAATGACCACAAACCAACCATTAATGTTGTTTATAAATTGTTCATTAACTCATGATCGCCCATTCAATTGGAATAAATGATGGTGGTTTCTCATTAAAGTGTTGGGACGAATTTATGTATGCTTAAAAGCTAAGCTTCCTTCAAAAGTTTCCTTCTTCCCCTTTGGTGGATGGTGCTTTAAATTGCATTGAAATTAGAAAAGACTCCTTCTAGAAAGCCTAGAAAACTTCCAAAAGCCCTGTTCATCCCTCATTTTGGACGGCAACAATTAATTGAGACATTGGTTGGCTGAACGGTCACTTTACATGCCAAATCGAATAGCCATTTAAGGTGTGAACGCATTCGATTCCTTTGGCAAAACTGAACAACCTCTTGAATATATTAAAGTGTGGCTAACCATTGGAGTTCTCCTAGGAAAAAATAAACACATATTAAAAACATAATTAAAAGTTAACCAAATAACTATCAACTACCTTAACTAAAAATGACCAGCAATAAAACACATTTTACGACACAATAAAAATGCATCATGCAAGTCTTATTAAAACTATGCAATGACAAAACACATATCAAAGACACATTAAAATAAATAAACTTAATTCTAAAAAGATGTAGAATTAAAAACTTTTAAATTAAAATGACTAAGTGGCTTCAATCGTCTACATGCAGAATTTTGCTTGAAATTAAACGATTTCATCTTGCATATCCTTCAAGCTTGGCCCAATCTCAAGCCCTTTTGATTGAATCACATGACATGATCGATATCTCGTCATGATGTGACGAGAAACTTTATCGTCACAACGAGGCCTAAGTCAGTATGTCACAACGTAACAAGGAACTCCATCACGTCATGACGTCGACCTGAAATTTTGTAAATGTTACAATTTTATCTTTATTCGATTCCGGGTTAATTTTAGGTCATATGTAAGTTCATATAAGACTCAAGAAATGTTGTGCATGTTAAATATGAACTAAAATTACTTGGATTGTATGATTTATGTTTAATTGAATGTTATTGTATGTAGTTGCTCAGACAACAACTAAAGCATTTTGTAACTCAGACCCGACTATAGGGTCAGGCGAGGGGTTTTACACTATCAACTTATCAAATATATTTCATATCAATCAAAACATTTTCACCCAATGGATGTGAATCTGTTTAATTTTTCATTTAATTTGTCAAATACAACCCGATGAATGTGATATAATTCGGGTTTTAAGGTTGATTTGATAAAAGTTAATTGCTAATATTATTAGATAATTATGAATTCATCAAATCAATTTTAAAACTCGAATTAAATACTAAAAAGTTAACATTTTTCTCTTCAGATACCAAAACATATAACTTTTTTACAAATACAGATATTAAATTAGACCAAGAATAACACAAGTACCACGTTAATAAAATATCAAACTCAAATACCGAAGAATTTATTTATCAACATCCTATGTTCCCTTAGCCACTGAAATTATTTCTCATTTGAATATACAAATAAATTAAAATAAATATATAAACCATTGAAAACGATTTGACATTAACAAAATACACAAAATGTGAATACATAAAATTGCCTAAATTACATGAACCATTTAATACAGATTGCAAAAGTAATTTTTTCTTTTACAACAATAGTTTGAATTTAGATTTTTTTTTAAAAAATAAACACTCTAGTAATAAATCATAATTTAGATTCAAGTCAGTGAGGGGAATCCATCAAGGATGTTCATTATCCCCTTATCTTTTCGTCCTTTTCATGGAGTGGTTGGGTCATTGTTTCCATTCAACTATTTCATCAAGAGAGTGGATCCCTATTCGATTATCGAGCATAGGGTCGAATCTCTCACATTTACTTTTTGCAAATGATTTAGTGATTTTCAATAAGGCTGATCTGAAGCACAATGGTTTCTTAAAAGTTTCCTAGGTAAGTTCTGTGAGCTCTCGGGCCATAAGTTTAATGCTAGGAAGACCAACGTCTTTTACTCTACTAGTGTTAAGGATGATCTAAGGAGGGGTATCAATAACATCCTTGGCCTTCAAGAAGTTAATGATATGGGACATTATCTGGGGGTTCCTCTTTTTCACCAAAGAGTGACTAAAAGCACTTTGGATTTTCTGGTGGAAAGAGTTCTTAGTCGACTTTCTAGTTAAGACGCCAAAAAACTTTCCTTTGCAAGGAGTCACCTTAGCACAAATTATTCTGCTAACTATTCTGAACTATCTTATGCAGTCTATTTTGGTCCTAAAGGGTATTTGTTATTCAATCAAAGAAATGGCAAGGCAGTTCATTTGAGGTGCTTCTAATGGAAAAAATAAAATGGCTCTAGTTAGTTGGGATATTATTTGTCAGCCTAGTTCAAGTGGAGGCCTCAGGATTCATCGATTGAGTGATCAAAATAAAGCTTTTAAGAAGAAGATTGTAACACCCAAATCTCGAAAATCATAGTCGGTTAGGGTTCTGGTGTCTTACTATTCATTTATCATTGTTCATCTTTATATAATATTATTCAAACTTTATTTCAATTAAAGGACTGTATTCCACTCGTTATAAATCATTATTTGATTGTAAGCACAAATCAATAAGGGCAAAAAGGTCATTTCCAACATTTCTGAAGACTTTTACTGGTACCTTTTGAACATGTATTGATAGTTGTCAAGTTAATAAATATTTCAAAAATAGTGCAGATTTTTACCAATACAAGTGACAGTTCTACCGATACAAGTGTCTCTTCTACCGATACAAGTCTTACCTCTACCGATACTAAAAACTCCAAAAAGCTAAAAATCTTACCCTACTACTTCTACCGATACAAGTATGCAATCTACCGATACTTCTAAATACATGACCGATACTTGTTATTCATCTACCGATACAACCCAAGTCAGTGAGCAACCTCTCTCCTACTTTGTACTTCTACCGATACATGCATGGGTTCTACCGAAACAAGTATGCAGAATCACACGAATCATGCCAAAACACAAGTTTATCAACTCAAAACATTCATGACATCGATATGCATTAAGTTAACACGTAATACATAGATTTCAAATCACAACATAGTACTATTAAGTCTATATTCCAACTTACACAACATGTATTTGCTACATTCATCAACATAACAATATTGTCACAATCTCGAATACATAAAGCAAAAGAAAACATCATCCTACTACATGTCATAAGACCGAGTGATGCAAAAACCACTAACGAGCTCCACGATAATGTGACTTCGAAGAGACGATGATGATAATCCAATCTTCAATTAGCAAAACGATTTACAAAACAACCTCTTTGATAAGCTTCATAACTTAGTAAGTTCGATAGTTTAAGGAGTTACCAAACATTTGTAATAAGCAACTATTGCTCAACCGAGCAAAGATAATCTCATTGTTTCTTGAGTTAAATACAACTTTCATTTTTCTGTCTATAACTTTCTGTTACCAGTACTCGATGCTGGTCACACGAGCTGTTGAGGACTCACAACATATGCGGTACCCCAACCATCGATACGGTGTCTGTTAGTAAATTGTCCCCTAACGATGCTACTCACATGAGCTATCAGAAGTATGCGTAAAGCATAAGTCCCAGCCATTGAAGGGCTTATAATTCATTTAGGATTCATATCTCTTTTTCGAATCACGATGCTGCTCACACGAGCTGTCGACGACTCGCAACATATGCGGTACCTCAACCATTGAGTCAGTACTTTTTCAACGGCATAAAGCCTACTATCTCTTTCGTTTCATTTCCTCGATCTCTTCAATGTCAAGTTCCTTCTATTCGCTGTGCATTGACAACATACACACAATAATTATTAAGAAAAATTTATATTATGAACTTACCGAATTAACTTGTAATTACAATTAGACTTCAAGGACTACTCCGCTAATTTCTCTTTTCCGCGATTTGAAGCACGATCTTAGTCTACATCCACAAATCATTCAATTCTCAAATTAAGTCACATAATTGAGTCATTCAACACAATTTAGTCCTTTTTAGGAAAATTATGATTTTACCCCTAATATTTTCCTTTTATTCGATCTAGTCCTTTCAACACAAAACATGCAAAATAACCCTTCTCTTACATAATCAACCTTAGCCAAATTCTCTAGGGTGCTCATCCAACCCTACACACAATCATTTTCACAACAATACAAGCAATTTCATTGTTTTCACATTTTAGTCCTTAAACTCTAATTTCATAAAAAATCTCGTTACAAAACCAGCTAATCTCATATCCAAGCTTCTAGAACTTTCATAAATTAGCAAGAATAAGCTCATTCATCAATGGAAAAATATTTAACTTTTGACAGAACTACAAACTAGTCTCTGAATTAGCTAGATTAAACTAATACGGACTAAAAAACATAGAAATTACTAAAAACGAACAAAGTTTTGCTTACCAATCTAGACCTTGAGCTTGGTCGAATCTTGCTTATGGTTTTCTAGGGTTTTTCTTCTTTCTTTTGTTAAAATGAAGAAGATGATGAAATTTCATCATGTTTTCTTTATTATCATTTTATTTACCAAATTACCCTTGTTTAATTTTAACTAAGCTTAGCTATTCTAATGTCCATAACCGTTCACCCTATTCCTTGTGGTATATTTACCTACCAATTGCCTTTCTTTTGTTTTGATTTGACATCTTGTACCTCTAACTAATGGAACTCAACTTTCACATCTTTTTCAATTTAGTCCTTTTTATTTAATTAACTATCTAAACGATAAAATTTCTGAACCAAAATTTAATACGATGCATGCAACACTGTTGGAGTCCAATTTTGATCGGGCACAACATTTAAACCAAAAAAATAAAAAATTAAAATTTTAATTTAAAAATACCCAAAATTTACATACACAAGCCTGATTAAACCCAAGCTAACCCTTGACCCAACAGACCCAAATGGCCCAATATAAACATAAACAAAAAACCCTAATTGCCTAAACCACTTGCTGCCGCCATTGACTACCCCATTCACTCAGGTGATGCCACGTCAGCACCCACCACCAACTTGTCACCACCACCATTGGTACCTCCAAAGAAGAAAAGACATCAGTTTAATGGCAAGAAGACAAATTTTCATGATTGTATTTTCGGTTATAAGAATTGATTTTGAAACATATTGCAAAGTTTCAAAGCATTTGGAATCAATAGAAAAAAACACGAAATTGGATTAAGAAAAAAATACAAAAGAAAAAATTCCCAAGCATTCGATTTTCAAATCTACAAGGTATTTTTTTTACATGTAATACATACATACATTCTGTTATTTTTCTACCCTTTTTTATTTTGTTCATTTATATTTCGAATATAAAATAAATGATAAATATAAAACAAAATAAAATATAAAGTTGGGTCTTTTTACCTTTGTGCCATCGCCGCTTCCGATCGGTGGCCAAGGAGTCCCTCGAACATCCTCATGCTCACGAGGGGGCTTCGATGATCCATGTCTGCAAAAAGAAGGAAAAAGAGTAAAGAAAAACTAAAAATGAGAAATAAATCGATTAAGAAAATAAAATATAAAATGTGTTAAAGATCGTTTTTTTTCTAATCTTTTTCGAAAAATATGACTAGATCTATCAAGATACTCGAAAAAATATTTTTTTTCAAAAATTACCGTTGTGTACGATGGCAGCCGACGACAAAGGCGGCGGTGCTCGTCGGACCATGGTCGGCCATGGGTTTTGAGAAGAAAGGTTGATATAAAAAATTAAAGAGAAAAGGTTTTTTTTTTTTTAAATGAGAAGTAAAATAATTTTTTTGAAGGTTTTTTTTGTTTATATAGGTCCCCAAAACGACTTCGTTTTGGGTGTGGCAAAAACACCTTAAAATGACGTCATTTTGGTAGACCTGATCCAAATTCGACTCGCCCAAGAGAGGATCCAAGCTTTTTTATTTAGAGGATAATTGTCATTTTGGTCCTTCCGTATTTTTTATTTGCTTCAATTTAGTCCTTCTTTGCTATTTTTAATTTATTTTAAATTCATCCAAAATTTTTAAATATTTTTCAATTTGGTCTTTAACACAAAAATGACCTTAAGATTGCCACGTGTCAAATTTTTTGTTTATTACCCACGAAGCCCCTGTTTTATTTAAAAATTATATTTTGACCCCCAAATTATCTAAAACTTAAGTTTTGACTCTCAAATTTTCCAAAAATTTGAATTTGATCCTCAAACTTCCTAAAAATTTGGATTTGACCCCTAAACTTTCTAAAAATTAAGTTTAACCCCCAAACTTTCCAAAAATTTAGATTTGACCCTCGAACTTTCCAAAAAATTAGATTTGACCCTTGAACTTCTCAAAAATTTGGATTTGACCCTTAAACTTCCTAAAAATTCAAATTTAACCCTCGAACTTCCAAAAATTATTTTAACCCCTAAACTTTCTAAAATTTCATTTTAACCCCTTTTTCCTTATTTTCACATTTTTACCCTAAAATTTTCATTTTTGTTTTAATTTAATCCTTTATTTTTATTTCTTCAATAATTAATCTCATTCTTCGATATTTTGATTTGAATTTTCTTTTGCATTGCATATTTTCTTTATTTTTATTTTTATATAATTGTTTTGTGTATTCATTACTCGTAATTTCACTTTTTCATATTGCTCAATTGTCATTAATTGTACAACTCTTATTTAATTTACATGTTCGTTTTTTTTAAATTATTTTAATTAAAATTATTTTCTGATTTTCTCTAAAAATATAAATATTTTTAAAATCAATGCAATATTCCCTTATTTCGGGATTTGAAAAATTGTGCATTAACTTACTAGGCGCGATTTTTCTTCAAATCGGAACAATTGAATACCCTTTTAAAAGTTTGAAATTTGCAACGAAGGAATGCTCGTTATTTTCATATCTCGAAATATTATGTCCTAACTCACTGGATGTGACTTCCTTCCTCGATCATTTTGAAATAACGAGACTTCCTTACAAAATTTGATTTCCTTCTTAAACGCGTACATCAAATAAATCATGCATTTAGGGATTACATTTTAAATTTTACTAAAGATTTCAAATTTTAACAGTCAAGATCGGGAACACTCGACTAGGTAGCAATTTTTGGGCATGTGAGGGTGTTAATCCTTCCTTATACGTAATCAACTCTCGAACCCATTTTTTTAGATTTCGAAGACCGAAATGTTTATCAAAACGAAATTAAAACATTTTGTGGTGATCCATTCACACAAAAAAAAAAAGATTGGTGGCGACTCCATATTTCGATTTTAAAAATATTTTCGAGACTTTTTCAAAAAAAATGTTTCGACAGCTTGGTAACTTCACTGGGGATTTTAAAAATAAAAGAGAGTCAAGCCAAAAGTCGATTATTTTTGAGTTTTTTTGTTAAAATTTTTAAACACTCAGTTTAATTTAATATGCGATCCTTTGCATTTTTGTGTGATGCCATGATAATATTATGTTGATATTGCTAGTATAAGCTTGCATTCATGTGCATCTGTTACTACAGCCTTTAAGTGGAAGTGAGAAGCTACTCCTTCGTGAGGTCTTCACCTCCATGCAGGATAGTGAATCGCTTTCGAGATTACATCTGTACATATATAGTCATGAAGTTTTCACTTCCTTGCAAACATACAGGAAATGTGTCCCTCTAAATCGAACTCATCTGTATGAGCCTATAATGGGTGAGGATCGAGGAATTTGTTTGTTTGGGTACCTTTTACTCTAAAGACTAAACCACATATAATGAGCCATAAGTACTTGCCTTAGATAAAGCTATACGGAACCTTTTAGCAGTTATCCAAGATGAATGCTTAGGTTCTTTGCTCTATATATGTATTGTTGTTATTAATGTTTTACTAACTTGCTCTACTTTGTCATTTTACTCGCATTACATCATCACACTAGGAAAGGTATTGATTCGAACTCAATTACTAATAAGAGAATTAATCATGGAGAACAAGTATCTTGATAAGGTAGAGGATAACATGGTTGTGCGTATGTGGTCGGAGGATAATCAGCGTCAGAAAGGTAATAACTTAATGAAAGGGCATAACTCTGACTTTCGGGATTACACCAGAATTAATACAACTCAGAGTAGTGTGCAAGAGTTGAAGGAAATATGAAACCAATGGGATAATGACATGAAGCAATCATTTTACCATAAGTACGAAGATTTACCATACTAACTCGAGGTTAAAGTAGATAAGTACATCTTTCGAACTGTGGCACAACACTGGAACCTTACCTACAGTTGCTTCACTTTTGGGAATGTAGACATGACGCTTATGATAGAGGAAGACACCACTTTACTCCGTTGTCCAAAGATCCTGGCTGATAAAGCTTACTTAAGAGCTCCTAATGTCCCGACTTTTATCAAAAGATTAATAAACATCACTGGCATGAGTGAGCAATGGGTCGCAGCTCGAATTAAGGTGAAAGGCGATAATAAATGCATTACATGAAAGAGTTTGTGAAACTTGATCCTGGCCCACCCGGATGTGAAGAAAAAGATTGACATCTTGGCTCTAAGTATATACAAGTTAGTCGTTTTTCCCCAAGGCTTTAAGACACATAGAAGATGCAGTAACAGATTTGTTCAATAGATTGAATAAAAAGGTTACATCGATCCCAACAATATTGGTTGAAACTTTCATATCGTTAAATGCGTGTAGAAAACAAGGAGAGGGACAATTTATCGGCTGCGCACCATTGTTGATGGTATGGTTTCACAGTCACTTTTGGAAAACAGAGAAAGTCTCTTATTAGTACTTTTCCAAGGATTATTCTCCTTTGAAAGAGTTTGTAACTATGCAAAGACAAGGAAACTTCTCTGAGGAAAAATGGATGGCAATACTTTAAAGTCTTCGAGACAAGGACATAGAATGGCGAGCACCATGGTTTGTTCCTGACGAAATTCTGTATCGATGTGGAGACTTCGATTGGGTTCCATTAGTCGAAATTTATGGAGTTGTAGGATATGCACCTTTAATGTTTCAAAACAGTACAGGTCGAGACAATTCATACCGTTAACCCAAGGATTAGCCCAATGTGAAATTGCATATAGAGGAGAGAAAATAAGAAGAGGGTTCGAGAGATCTCGAATTCATGAAACAAAGTTCGGAGGATGAAAGTGTTCGGCACGAATCCCATGACAACTATAGAATATGATTGGTGAAGAATAGGAGGATCAATGATAACATTCCTATACCAAACCCGAAAGTTGTTCGCCCGATTGAGGAGCACTTGTAGGTTGTCCCGATAGAAATAGAAATTATCAAACAAGATTTTGAAAGAAAGAATTCTAAAATAGAAAAAATGATAGAAAAATCGAAAGAAGATTAGGTACTTTTGGGATTAAATATTGATGTTATAAAACTAGAAGCAGAAAAATTGAGAAAAGGGAAGAACAAAGTCGAAGAATATCTCCATAGCCTGAAGAAAGACTATAAGAAACTTCGTATGTCATTGAGGACTGCTGGTTTGAGTAAAACATCAGAACAATGGCAATGAGAAATCTGTGAAGAAAAGAATAGAATGAATCAGTGGAAGAACAAGTTTCAAGATGCTCAGGTTCAAGAAAATGCCATGAAAAGCAGCTTGTTGGAAAGTCAAGCAGAGATAACTGAGTTAAAGTCTCGAATAAAAGAGTTAGAGGAATCCTTGTATAGAAATTGTAGTCAAAATTTGATGGTAGAGCTAAAAGCAAGTCGAGTCGAGATTGAGAGCTTGAATAAGAGGGTGGAAGAACTGGAAGCCTCATTGTAGAATAGTGGGATACGGGCTGAGATTTTTGAGAGGACATTGGAAACAAATGAATGGCACCTTCAGCATACTCGGAGGCAAGTTCAGGACAGGGATTATGTGGGGAGTAGCTGACCACTTGCAAACACTAGCGGTCGAAGCCAATAAATTAAGTGTGCAATATGAGACAAAGTCAAATCGGGATCAAAAATTAGCTGGACTTCACAAGAAAATCAAAACTTTGAACATTAGGGCAAAACCGTTTATGAAAATTTGCTTTATGTAAAGAAACTTATTATCTAGTGAAGTTTTCTAATAGAATTGAATTATAAGTTAATACATTTCTTTTGCATAAATGCATTAATAAGCATCGTATTTCATTAACATGCATTTAATTCCATGAAATATCCCTAATTAATTAATTAAATTTGTAGAGTTACATTTGAAGCCATTGAAAACCTACACCATTACCATACCCACAAAAAACCAAAGCCATGGAACAAAGGCTAGAAAAACTCTAGCAAATTCAAAGAGATATGCAAGAACAGTTGCAAAAACAAATGGTGAGAATGCATCAATAGATGAATGACTAGATCATTGAAGCCCAAAGAGACATGATCAGCTAATCAGCCTAAATGATAAAGGGCGGGGTTGACAAAGGGAAACGTTCTACGATAAATTTAGCGAAGGAAGGTGAAGGTCCCATTCACCGCTTAGGCTTTATACCCCCTCACAACCAAGTTGCACCTGAAACATACACGCGGGGAGCTACTGTTACCATAAGAGCACAACAGCATACTATTGACACGTTAGGGCTAGTTAATTATCTAATGGGATCGAGATCTAACCCCGAAGACAATGTCTCAAATCCTAGTGTCCCTGACTTTGATGAAATGACAAAAATAGATCTTCCCAGGAAGATGGAGGAAAAATATAAGCTGTTGGAAGAAAAGTTTGAAGCGATACAGGGAGCCAAAATTTTTTAAGAGATGGATGCTAAGGAGTTAAGCTTAGTCCCAGATTTGGTCCTTCCTCCCAAATTCAAGGTTTCGGGGTTCAAAAAATATAGTGGGACGAGTTGCCCAGAGGCTCACATCACTATGTTCTACAGGAAAATGGTAGGACACGTCCACAATGACTAACTTCTCATTCAACTTTTTCAGGACAGTTTGGTAGGATCCGCGGCTAAGTGGTATAACCAACTAAGCCGTGCGAAGATTCATTCATGGAAAGACTTAGCACAAGCCTTCTTGAAGCCATATGGCCATGTTACAGATATAGCTCCTGATAGGATCACGTTGCCAAACATGGAGAAGAGACCAAATGAAAGCTTCAGATAATATGCACAGAGATGGAGAGACACGGCAACTTTAGTGCATCCACCATTAATGGAAAAAGAAACAACAATGCTCTTTGTTAATAATTTAAAGTTTTGGTGTAAACATTGATGGATAACAGAGAGTTGGAGTTTTTCGAAGAAGGGGAAGAGGTTACGGGTGTTTATGCTTCCAAAAAGAGAGCAACGAAGTCTTACGAGATCAATCGCCCAATGGTGATTATTTCTAAACCCACAAATAGTGGGGTAATAGAGCAAATGACACCACGTATCATTATACAGAAGCCGGCAACATTTCCTTACAAAGATAGTAAAAGAGTCCCGTGGAACTCTAATTGCAATTTAACAATGCTAAGGGAGGAAGGACTCAAAGAGGATGTAAGTCTCGTTACTTACAATGGAAAGTGTTATGACCCATTGAGCAAGGAAAAAGAAATAAATAAAGGGAAAGCAGTGATGGTTGAGTTTGAGGAAGAAAGGATTAGTGAGCCCGAACCACCCACAAATGAGTCTGTGCTAGAGAAGGAAGCCAAGGAATTTCTGAAGTTCCTGAGACACAGCGAGTTTAGTGTAGTAGAATAGTTGCACAAGTAGTTAGCTCGTATATCAACTTTGGCCTTACTTTTAAGCTTAGAGGTCCATCGAAGCGCATATATAAAGGTACTGAATGAAACATACGTGACTAATGATATTTCTATCAGTAAGCTGGACCGTTTAATCAATAATGTATAGATAATTTTATTTTCTTCAAGTGATGATAAGATACCAACTGGAGGAATGAGATCCACGAAAGCCCTACACATTACCACCCGTTGCAAAGGGTACACATTATCCGGAGTACTCATAGATAATGGTTCGACTCTGAATGTGTTACCATTGGCTACTTTGAAGAGGTTACCGATTGACAACTATTACATGAAGAGATGCAATAATATAGTGAGAGCGTTCGATGGGACTGAAAAGAAAGTGATAGGCAAGATTGAGATACCTCTTCAAATTAGACCAAACATATATGAGGTGGACTTTTTAGTAATGGATATCAAGCCTACCCATAATTGTTTGTTAGAAAGGTTGTGGATTCATTCAATTGAGGCGGTACCTTCGTTGTTGCATCAGAAACTAAAATAGATAAAAGAATGGCGACTAATCACGATCAACGTCGAGGAAGAAATTATTGTATCTGTAACGAGTGATATGCCTTACGTTGGAACAGATGAAGAAGTCATTGAATGCTCTTTTCGCTTGTTAGAATTTGTCAATACAGCCTTTATCACCGAAGGAAGCAAGGTCTCTGTACCTAAGTTATCTTCAACTACGAGGATGGGCCTACAATTAATGGTTGGAAAGAGGGCGTTACTTAGAAAAGACTAGAAAAATACCTCTAAGTGAGAGTTAGTGTACCAATACTGGTAGAAAAATGAGATCGCTATGGCTTAGGGTATAAACCAGACGCAAAACAAAAAAAGAAAGAGGTGGAAAGAAAACAAGAAAGGAGAGAAAATTTGATCGGAAAAAAGATTATGTGGGAACATATGGTCCTCTCACACATTTATAAGACATTGGTCTTTGAAGGAGTACTCAACCCAGAACAAAGGATGGGAAAGAAACAATTCATAATCAAGACTGAAGGAATCATAAGGGATCTAGGCGTTAACGTTATATCCAAAAAAAGAAGGGAATTAGTCCATGCGCACCTGAAAGCATTCTGAATAACTGGACTGTAGAAGAACTCCCTATAACCTTTAGGATTTCTTCAGAATAATGCTCAGAATGCACCTATTGCTTTAGGCCCGAAAGCAATATGGATTTTTTTGTAATAGGGTCCATGATCATTATCTAGTTATTTTTAATGAAAATGCATTTTCTATCTTACATGGAAAATTTTTCACTAATTATTCTTTCATTCTTATCTGATTCAACAAACCATTCGTTCATATTCAAGATACAAAATTGATATTCTTTAATGCATACATTCTTGTCCAATTTGACAATCATTTATACTCATACTCATACCATACAATCATTCATTCGTAAATTTATTTTGTTCTTTGGACCTCTTTTACTCATTTGACAAGTCCTTGGATATCAATGATATGAGTGACACTGATGCTAACTTAGAGTCTCGTTTTGAGCAAGATATGTGTTTAGAGGAACTTTAGGACTTTAAAGATAATTAGGGTTGTAACTTGTCTCCTGATTTGTTAAGGATGATGGAGCAAGAAGAAAAACAAATTTTTCCTCATAAAGAACTAGTGGAAATAGTAAGTCTGGGGAATGAAGATGAAAAGAAAGAAGTGAGAATTGGAATAAGCATCTCCGTAGAAACTAGAAAAGATCTTATTAAATTGCTTCAGGAGTTCAAAGATGTCTTCACATGGTCCTACCAAGACATGTCTGGCTTAAGTACTAACATTGTGGTACATAAGCTCGCCATTAAGGAAGAATGTAAGTCTGTTCAGCAAAAGCTTCAAAGGATGAGACCAGATGTGTTATTAAAGATAAAAGAAGAGGTCAAAGACTAGATGTGTTATTAAGGACTGCCCTTGGGCGAGGGACATTTGGAATCAAGTCATAGCCCCTAATCAAATTAGACAATTCTTTGAGGGTGATATTTCAGAGTGGCTACACTCGAATTTGTAGAATCAATCAGGAAATAATATAAGCAATTCAACTTAGGCTTGTTTCCAATACTGTGGCACATTTGCAAAAATCGTAACTTGTTCATTCTCTAAGGAAAATCAGTGAGTCCGGAGGAAATTATTAAGGTTTCCTATAGTTGGGCGAAACAATACTCCTTTGTCCATAATGAAGTTTTGGAGAAGGAGACATAACAGAGTTCTAAACATGCGGAATCAGGTATGCATTTTTCCATTAATACTGATGGTGCAGTTAATCTTGTTTCTGGCTTTTCTGCTGTAGGTGAAGTAATACGTGATGGGAAAAGGAATTAGGTCTTTGGTTATAATCGCTTCTTAGGAAAATGTTCGGTCGTTGTTGCTGAGCTTTAGGACATACTGGATGGTTTACTCCTTCAAAAACAAGGATACGATGAAGTTACCATTCATTCTGATAATCTCGAGATCGTTATAGCTATTAGCGATAGCAAACTTGAAAAGTCATCCTCTAATTTAATTAGGAGGATTCAACAAATCCTAACTAAGGAAGAGAACTAATCATTGAGATATGTTCCTAAGGAGGCTAACAAGATTGTAGATGTAATTGCAAAAATGTCTCTCCCAGATGATGAAGTATTGCATATGTTTGAGGATCTCTTATAGAGATTCAAGAAGTCTTGAAAGAAGAAAGCATTAGAGGCAATCAGCTATGAATACTTTTATGTAATCTATTGTTTACTTTTACCAAAAAATAATAATTGTACGAAACTTTAAAAAAATATTAATCATATTTATCATAAAAAAATTATTAATCATACAATTAATTAAATTAAAATTTGAATTTATCATCTATTTAAGAAAAACGAAATTGGTATTAATCTTGAATTGCCTTCTTTAACGATGATAATGAAAGGGGTAGAATAAATCTTTTGATCAATTTGTGATATTCTATTTAATGCAAAAAAAAAAAAAAGAAAAAAAAAAACATGGCCATATTTGTCCTTTAACCGAAAAGGATTATCTTTCAAATCACAAGTAATTGGAGATGAAGATAGAGATCCGGGAAGCGGGCAAAGCCTACCCGAATTAATTTCTTTGATTAGGAAAAAGCAAATTGGAATTTGAGATATCGTATCTTTCTATCTTTACTAATGTTCCCTAAACCCTCCTTAATTATTCATATTTTTTTCTGATTAGCCATACTAATTTAAGTGATAATACAAGAAAAATATAATCAAATATAATTTTATTTTAATATTTATATTAATATTAAATAAAATAACTATATTAATATTATTGACAAAAATAATAGTATATAAAATTTTAAAAATATATAATAATTTTAAATTTTATATTGATCTTAAATAAATATAATTATATTAATATTAAATAAAATAAAAATTCCCCTCCCCTTCCTTGTATCCTCTCTTGTTCTTCCAGCTTCAATGGAGAATTCAACTCCTCCCGAAAACCCCCCAACACAATGGCTTCCATGGATTCTTATTCTGTTGAAGCATTTCAGCTTTCTTTTGGAAATCTTGGTCTCCTCGATTATGGGGTTTTGGTTCGTCTTTGCCTGATCCTCAATGTAGCCATTTTTTTTTATTTTTCAAGGGTTGGAAGTTTTGGATCTTGTTAGAATGACTTTCTCAGAAATTTTATGAACCTGGGTTCTTTAATAAAGAAAGGGTTGGGAGAGGAAGGTGGCGGGTTGGGGAGATTTTTTATTTTATTTAATATTAATGTAATTATTTTTATTTTATATAAATATCAATATTAATTTTAAATTTATTATTATTATATTATTTGAAAAAAAATTAAGTATTTTAATATATTTTTTAAAATTTTATATATTATTTTTTGCCAAAAATCATTTTTTATTTTATATATTTTTTAATTTTTTTATCTTTTTTTTTTGAAAATATTTATGTATTGTTATATATTTCTTTGAATTTTTTAAAATTTGGATTAAATTGAGAATATTTTTAAATTTTGTGGGTTGATTTTTTAAAATTATGATTAAATTGATATAATATGTAAAAGTTGAGGGTTTAATTTATTATTATACCAAATTTTTAACTGTTCCATCAGCTTTTCATTTGTGATTTCAATAAGAGTGACTGAAATGATCGAATTACGTTACATATGTGCTTAAATTGTAAACTTTTTATTTTGGTACTTAAAATGAAAATTTTATTATAATTATGTGACTATCTAAATAATTTTCCCTAAAAAGTTAAAACCCCAAGCTGAAGTTCAAAACTCAACTTGTCTTGATCACATATGAAAGCTTGGGCTCATCATATTCTCGATGGATGAGGATAGTTCTCACCAGTCATCACTAACACAACGAATTTTAGAGTAATGGTGTACGAATTCACTAAAACCCCTACACCACTATTTTTAGGTTCATCATATTTTTGAAGGTTCGATCTTTTCGTATTTGATTCACAATTTAGTGTGAGTTTGAATGAATAGTGTATTTATCTACAGTTAGTACGAATATAATAGTGATTATGAGATTAGATACTGTAACAATATTGTAACGTGAGACAAAAAGTAAGCTAAACGCATCGCACCCTACTACCAATTCAAATCCACCTTTAATCATTTGAAATCTTTAGGTTCTTTATACCCTTTGCATCCCTTAGTTAACGGGTTCAAACAACTCATTTTGCATCTTAATATGCTCCTTTACTTAGTGTTGTTAATATTACAAATACTAAAAGTAATGCTGCCATTAATAAAAGATGTGAGAAGTTTAGCCCAGGAAGAAAGAGAAAGATCAATGGGGCGGGGTTGGGGAATATCTGAAGATGAAAGAAGATGGCTTTAGCTAGGACCACAAGAAATGTTTGTTCTAAGTTCTAATTTGACAAAGGGTGAAAACTGATTATAGCTAGAGATGTTCATGGGTCGGGTTAGATCGGTTCAAGTTAGACTTAAGCATTATATTAATATACTTAATGTTTGTTCAAGTTCGGTCTGACCCAAAATTTGGGTTTAAAATTTTGCCCAAACACGTTCATATTTATAAAAAAAAACTAACTCAAGTCCATTTTAAGTCCGTCCATATTATTTTTAATTTTCTTAAAAATATTTATATTATATTATTTTAATATTTAATAATTTTATATATTTTTTATTTATTAAAATTTTTTATATAATCATTTTAACATTTTTTTAATGTTTACATTATTGTAGTATTATATATTTAGTATATGTTTAATTTTCTAATGTGTTCTAAATTACATAATATATAAAAATAACATAATTTAAAGTATTATAAACTTAAAACAAATCGGGTCAGGCTTGGGATTCAAACTCATATTTTAGACTAGCCTAATTTTTTTGTCCAAACCCATTTTTTAGACATAATATTTTTGTCCAAATCTTTTTAAATTTCGGATGAATCTTCGAACCTGGATGGATAACTTGATCTATGAATAGTTTTAATTATAGACAAGTAAACTTAATTTAAATGGTTTAGATTTAATTTATAAGTCCAGTGATTGAGATGATTGTTTGCATGTTTAAAGATGGTACTGTAATCTTCCCTTTAAATTCAGAATTCATTGACATTTTATCCAATTCAATAGAAATAAAGTATTCATTATAAATTTGATTCTTAAATAATATAAACATCGATTAAGCAAACTTTATGAGAAAAAAATAGTTTGGTATTATTGGTGGAGGACATAAATTCAAAGGAAGTGGGAAAAAAGGTGGCATTGAAGCACTCAAAATCTGAAGGAAAATAAAGGGTTTGTTCGGCTATTAGTCAATCTCAAATTAAAGTAATCTTTTTTCCTTAAGAATATGGTTTTCTCTTTTTTAAAAAGCTACATTTTAGTGGATTGAAGAAAAAAAAATTAGTTTAGCTTATTTTTATTCGAATAATATTAATTTAGTTTTTAATGTTTATATTTTCTGTCAATTTAATTTTTATTTTTTTAATTAAATTTGATCATTAATTTTTCAAAAATAATTAAATATTTTTTTTAACGAAAATATTGATTAAAATATTAATCTTTTAATAATATTATCATGACAACCTGTATAGTTGTCCATCTATATCTCATATTGACATGAAACTATATGTTTTATATGTTATGTCGACAAATACTTTAAAAAACTATAAAATTTAAAATTCAAAAGAATATAAAAGGTTCATAAAACAAAAAAAAATAGCATGGAGTACATTTGGATTATTATCAGAAAACATGTTTTGCCACAACGTGCATGCCACACCTCTATCCAACCTTTCTTAGATATTTGCTTCTTGAAAGTTACCCTTTTTCCGTGTGAACCACTACTCTGAATAGCCTAGGTCCACCAATTGACACTCGTCTTATACATCTCTGAAAGCCTCCATGCGCTTTTCCTCCCTAAGCAACCCTCCTATCTTTTCGCATGAATACACTCATTGAAGTTTTCGCACACAAGCCAAGGTAGATTTTTATTTTGCCCTAATTGATGTAATAAGTTCCATGTCTCCTCTCTATTTCGTGCATAGGGTGAGCCATAAAACCAGGTAAATCTCTAGTGCTTCTCAACATCAACCTCTTTTAATTCCACATCAATCCATGCAAATACCTCATCTTGAACCCTCCGTTGTAACATCAATACTATTGGAGAAACCACACCTTCTCCTCACTCTTTCCATCTTGATTTTATCAATCTTCGTCTCCATAAAGATCACTTGGGGATTATATATTTTTGACGTATGTCGAAGATGGCCAACTGTTTGAGGTTTGCCCAAACCTCGAACGTTTCAACTTATGATTTTCATTGTGACCGGTCGGCTCTTTACCTACTCTTTCCTCAAGATACCTCTCACGTGGATCTCTATTAGCTCGTTTCTTACTGTCTCCTTCCCTCAAAATTGTTTCTTTAGAATCGTGTTTCATATCTATCCTAATCAAACCAGAAGACGAGTCCCCTCAAAATTAAGACCTAATATTGGATCTAAGCACACCCCATCGCTTCCCTTTTCCCACTACTCCAAACCTCGTTACCCGAGTCCCTTCTCTCCCCAACCCCCTCCTTCATTAGACCTTCCCCTTCCTTCCTCAACTAAACACTACTCAGAGACATTGCCCTTCTTGATTGGGCTCTCAACAACAGATCCTAACCCATCTTCGCAACTTTTATACCTAACGCCATTCTATCTTGGCAAAACGAATCACTGTGCCTCAACTTTCCACAAAAGAAACAAAACAAAGTCAACCTCTCATATTTGAAGTACACGTATCTGATATTACCAGGAGAAAAAAGCAATCTTTTTTTCCTTTTCAAAGGGAGTCTCACATTAATAAGGACCTACACCCTCATGTAATTACGAAAACCCCTCACGATATTGTCGTTGTCATATTCAATAAAACTTCCAATAAAATTGCCAGGCTGTTTTGCTAACACCTTAGAGAAAAATCCAAGGTGGATATCATGAATTTGAACCCAAAAATAAGAAGTCAACAATGGAACCTTCAAAGGGTCTTCAGCAACGGCCAATCGATGAAGCAATAACAAATGATTGTTGAAAGCACACTGAGCCTCGTTCAAGACTCTTTCTAAATCCATCTTGTAAAAAAACCTAAATAAGAACCTCTTCTCCCCTAGATATTGAATTTGCACCCCCTTAACTAGATGCCAAAGATTAGCCATAGTGATGCGCATGGCTGGGAAGTGAATGATACTAGCTGTTAGGAAACATCCTACCAAATAGAACGTTGTTTCTTCTACCACAGAATCCTCTACTCGCGACCCCTCCTCAATTTCGTTCTCATCATCATCCAAAGTTAGGGCTGCCAATTCCTTCTCCATCTTTCAAATCTATTAAAAACTTTTAGAATAACTTGAAACACCCCGTCGGCCTTCTATTAGAACAACCAAAAGCACCTCCTTTAATAATAGTTTTCAAACCCGACATCAAGCAAACCCTTACGAAAAGAAACCCTAAAACAAAAACCCTTGCTAGAGAGAAGCAAACGCATGCTAGAGAGCATAGAACATTTTTTTTAATATGTATTTATTTCTTTAAATGTGTATAATTATACCAAATCAAAGTTCATATATAATTTTGAAATTTTTCTCATTCTTATATCGATCTAATAATGCCTTGTATTTTTAATTCGAATTATAATTATTTAGATGTATATTATTTATCCTTGCAATTTTGATTATACTTATAACTTAATCTATTTATATATAGCACAATTTTAGAAAAAATCGAAACGATGTGGATACTTTTTATTTTCTATCATATTATTAAATTCACATTTAAAAATAATTATAATATTTAATTTAAAATTATTAATTTAAAAGTTGGAATAAAATAGAAGGTAATTATAATTGTACATTTAAAAATAATTATAATTTGGTAGAAGTTATGATAATTACAAATTTAATAATAATGAAATTTATATTATAATTATAATTAAAAAGAGTTGTGCTAATTTTAAAATAAAGTTAATACTTGATTAAAGCTATAAGTATAAAACATAAGAAAAAAAAGTTGTGATAATTATAATTATTAGTTTAAAATTTTTTTGACCCTAAATAAAAGTTGTGTTAATTTTATTGATATAAAATAAAGTTATTATTTGAATAGAATTTTAAGTATCGTAATTATCATTTAATTAATATTAAAATTAATTATAATAGTTATTATTTTGATTAATTTTACTTTACATTAATTACAAAGTAAAATTATATTGTATGTTGAATATGTTAAAAGTGCTTTAATTATTATTTAAAAATTTTCTATTATAATATTTGAATTGATAGATTAATATATTTTAATTGTATTACATAATTCAAATAAAAAATATTATTTTACGTAAATTATTGCAATTAAAAATATAATATCTAAAAAATTATTAAATATTAAATATATAAAATTACATACAACACAGATAATATTAGAAGCTAGTATATATAAAAATATAACAAACGTGCAACGGCATTAGTTAAAGTGATATTTATATAAAAAATTATTAATGAATTAATTTATGTTGAATTTAATAATAATTCATTGAAAAAAAAAAGGAGTACTTTTATTAAGTTAATAATTAACTATTTCCTAATAAATGCTTATGGACATCAATTAAGCAAACCTAAGTTCAAAATATCAATATACAATTTTAACTAAAGGGTTTATTTTTGATAGATTAGCAACATATAATAATATATACGGTTAGTAAATTAGAAGAAGAAATTTCATTAATTATTTTAGAAAAATAAATATTTTATTTTTAATGAAGATTGTTATATATCAAAGATCTTTGATTCGAACTCCAGAGAGGATTCGAATCACCTACTCGGGATCCGGATGAGTCCCACCAAATGAGTGACTGCGGGGCGAATCGCAAGAGGACATCGAGGGGGAGCTTGTGGACCTAGCTCGCACAAATCAAGGGAAGACCATAGTCTCAGTTAGCATTTACTCAAAGAGTTCGCAGAGGAGAGATCGCGTGGTTTGACAGGCAATCCAGAGTGAAACACATGTCCAACATGCTTAAAATTTGCTCAAAGTGTTAGTCCTAAGCATAGTGGGGATAAATTATAAACAGTGAGATCATGTCATGAGCAATGATGATATGTATAAATACCCAAATATTCTCATTAATAAGATACGAGATAAAATTACTCAACAAAGTTATATCATCTCATTCATTATATAGTGTTACTGTATTAAATATAAAATTTAAATTAAATAGCCAAACAGATACTCAAAACCCAAAATGTTGCATCAAAAACTCCACAGCCTTTCCCAGGAGTCATCTGCAAACACGAAAATTAATGATTGAAGGCAAGAATATAGAAGGCGTAAAGTGCATGGAAATAGTGAATTATTGGGGCCATTGCCTTTATTTCTTGGCGTATTCTTAGCTTTAATTGAGAACATGAATGGCTGAAAGCTAGATTAAGGAAACATGACAGTCCACTTTCTGGATTTATAACCCACACTCCCCAACATGAAGGATGTCTTTCAGAAGACCTTGCCATTGTCTTTTTGGGCAATTAGAAATTAGGATGGTGGCCCCAATGTATTAAGTGGGTGGTCTTGTTGAGTTAAACCAACTAGTTCCAGTATTTTAATATTTTAATAATTTTTTGGTGAATTACAATAACAGGATAAATCCGAACAATTAACGTGATTAGTGCGACTTAAATTCAGGCCACATTTAGAACCGTGAACACCCTTAACCATTAGACCATTACATGGAGTTAAATATTTTAATATTTTAATATAAGATGGTGGCCTCAACGTGTAATGGACCGTTATCTTGATTTTGCCATTTACTTTTTTTTATTCCACATACACGTCTCTTTTTTAAATATATATACTTTTAATAATTTATTACACCCTTATAAGACATATATATATATATTCTCTTAAACTATATTTATTTATTATAGGTGAGTTTATTATTATTATTATTATTATTATTATTATTATTATTATTATTAAATAATCAAATGAAAGAGAATACTAACAAAAGAAATATCAAGAGAAAGAAACATGAGACCTTCTCATATATATTTTGAATCAATTTCAAGGCTCTATTTATAAGCCTTGTTACACTCAATTAACTACATTAAATGAAGACTCGTTTAAAAGCACTTCGTATCATATTTAGGTTTAGAATTTAATTCTTATAAATGGATGGAGTTTTAGAGAGTTAGTGACATCTACATTAATATAATTTATAATACTCCTAATTGAATGTCCATCAACATAAAAAAAAATGTATAACGGTCTATTTTTTAGTGGTATTGAAAACGATAGTTTCGAAATTTCATATCTTATGAACAAATCTATAAATATTATTATTTAATATTTACGAGGTTAATATAAATTTTAAATAGTTAAAGGATCAAAATGATGGATAGATCATTTTCAAAAGTCCAAGAGGTGGTGGATGTCATTAAATCTAATTAACTTTTGGGTTACTTGCTATTAGGCCCTAATTAATTAAGGTTTAATTGAAATAAAGCTTGATTAATTAATTAAAGGATCAATTGAGCAATTAGATCAATTTCTAAATGTCAAACTGTGATGGAGGCTAGTTGTAGGCCGTCTACTTTGTTAATTAGGTTTTTGTTTAATTAAATCATGGTTAATTAGCTTAATTAGGTTTAATTAAAAGTTAATCCAAGTATAAACAACAAATTAAAATGAAACCAAGCATTTTCATTTTCGTTTTCACGGGCCAAAGAAAGAAACTTAGGGTTTGAAAGCTTCAAACTTTCACCTCCAATTTGATAGCTTCGATTTAGTCATTCTCTTGTAATTTTTATGTTTTTGAGGTCGTGAGATATTGATTTAGCTAATTTGTTTACCAATTTTTGAAATTGTTAAAGGTTTTAAAAGTTTCCATTGATGAATTCTTGATGAAATTGGTATTAAATTTTTAGATTTTGAGCTTAGATATGAAAAATGACTAATTTGTGAAGTTTAATTTTTAGTTTTTAAACATAAGGACTAAAGTGTATAAATTTCGAAATTAGTGTTAAATTTTTGTAACTATAGATGATAGAGGGGTATAGAAGGATGTAGTTGAGATCAGTTTTGAAATCGAGGCTCAAATTTGAAAGTTATAACAATTTTGATTTTAGGGACTAATTGAATAAGAGGTAACACTTTAGGGAACTTCCAAAAAAAGAAATTGGAATTTCATATGCATATATTAAGTTAATATAAGGCATTTGGGATTGATAAATTGAGATTAGTTATCATATAGATCGAGAATTGAATCAACCAGAGGATAATCGAGGAAAAGACAAAATTATTGATTAGTCCTCGACATCTTGTATGTTGTTGTTTTTTCCAGGTAAGTTCATGTGATATAAATGTGTTTAGATTCTTGTGTATTTAATTTATGATTATATATATGTTTGGATGAAATTTGAATTGTTTGCCATTTAATACAAAATATTAAATTTGGACTGAATTGTAATAAAAGTATATGTGCCGAAAATGCTCGGATGTACTTATTAAAGGCCTTGTGCACACTAATACAGATTGATTACAGATGATTATCGTGATCCAACATTTGTTGCGGACTCAAAGATACATGTGACACAGGTTAGCTTGGACGAGTAACCTGATGTCGTTTTAAAGGTTTATCACGAACAGGTAACCCGACATGTACGTTTCAGCTTGGCCAAGCAAAATGTCTCTATGAAGACCATTGTTACTAAATGTCTCTATAGAGACCACTACTATTGAATGCTTAATGGAATTGGTATTAAATTGTTAGCTTTTAAGCTTAGATTATATAAGGATGTGATTGAGATCAATTTAGAAATTGAGGCTCAAATTTCAAAGTTATAACAATTTTGATTTCAGGAACTAAATTGAATAAAATGCAAAACTGTAGGAACTTTTGAAAAATGAAATTGAAATGCCATATGCATATTATTAGATAATACAAGGCATTTGTAATTAATAAATTAAAATGGATTATAATATAAATCGAGAATTTAATCAACCGAAAGATAATCGAAGAAAAGATGAATTTGTTTAATAGTCCTCGACGTCTTATTTGTTGTTGTTTTTGTCAGGTAAGTACATATGGTACAAATATGTTTAAATTCTTGTGTATTTAATTTATGATTTTATATGTTTGGTTGACTTTTGAATTTTTGCAATTTGGTACAAAATGTCAATTTTTTGATTGAATTGTAAAGAAAAAATATGTATGCTGAAAATGCTCGGATATACTTAGTAAAGGCCTTGTGCACATCGATATAGATAAATTATTGATGATTACCAAGATCCAATATTTATTGCGGACTCAAAGATACATGTAACACAAATTAGCTCGGACAAATAACCTAATGTTGTTTTAAAGGTTTAGCTCGATAACCTAACATATATGTTTCAACTTGGCAAAGCAAAATGTCTCTACAAAGACCATTGTTATTGAGTGTCTCTACGAAGACTACTAATATTAAATGTCTCTACGAAGACTACTATTACTGAATGTCTCTACGAAAATCACTATTAATGAATGTTTCTACGAAGACCACAATTACTAAATGTCTCTAAAAAAACCCTAGTGTATAATCGCCACTAGATATGCAAACGTCTAGATTGGAAATACTGCACCAAAAAGATATATAATTTTGTTACAATAAAATAAAGTATTTCGAATATCGTACCCAAAGATTTGTGAATTAGAAAATTTTATTATTAAATTAATTACAAAAAATAATTACTAATCTAATTGAGTCACAAATTAGCAATGTTGATCAAGAATTTAAATAGCGATCGAGTAGCGAAATAACGATCGCTATATAATGATAACGACGCCATACGAAACCATTATTGCAAAAAATAACGATGTGAAGCGAAATCACACCAATAACAATGGATTGCGACCGCAATTTAACGGGAAACAACCAATTGCAACAATAACGAACTGTTATTATTGTTATTGTTCAGTTACAGTAAAATTAAAAAAATAATAATACAACTTAAATTATATAATTTTATCTATTTAATGATTTTAGTTAATATAAAATTCACGACCACGATACCTGTAATGACCGTAATAACATCAATTATATCCGCAATCGCAATAAAAGCAATGCGACTGAAAACATGACTGCAACCGTAATTTAAATCCCTAATGTTGATGCAAAACTAAAATATTAATTAAACTAATTAAATTAATTAACCGAAAATAACCTAATGGAATTTATCACTCAATTTCTATATCACAATTGACCTCGATTTTGGGATTTATAGATTGTACAAAAGTTCACTTAATATCCATGTGAGTTTCAACTTCAAATTTTTTTTTCAAAAAAAGAAAAAAGAAATTATATCCGACACCCATGGCTAATGTATATCTGTACACAAATACATAATCCTCCAAATACATAAAGAACTTAAAAGGAAAGGAAAATTGTAAGCATAACCGTTTTGAACACATACCTGGGTTATTCTTGACTACCTTTTTTTTTCCTTGAAATGCTTATCCCTTAGTTGAACTGAAATCACATTTATGCAGACGAATTCTATTAAGTTTCAACCTGGGAACCTATGCTTCAAAGAAAACATTCATCGACAAACAACTAAATTTATCGATCTCATACGATCTTCAAACAATGATATGGGAAAAAGATAAATATATACAGAACTGAACATGAATTTTCATAAGCAACAAACTACAAAAGTTGAGGCTGCCAGTACTAAACCTTGATTCTACAAATGTATAGCCAGTAAAACCTACTTACAACACATTGATAGAATGAAGAAGCGCTAATCATGGCAGGCATCGTTTCAAAAGGTAAAAGCATTTACCCCATGAGTCTTCCCAGGTGAGTAGTCATTTTCAAGAACTATTTTATGTTACACGAATCAGAAGCACAACCATGATGAAAACACATATCATGGCTAACATTAGAAGCCATTGAAAACATGTAGTCTTAGAGGTTTCGGAATATATCTTCATTGCACGTACATTAGTATGCCCGGTGGTAGCAAGACTCTTCTCAATAGCTGTCTCGGTGGAATCAAGTATCTACAGTGCACCATAATTAGTTTATACGACCAGCAACAGTTGTAAATAAAACATGAAAAGCAAGACCATTCTCCCTCACACACACATACAATACGAATTTATGCCTGGAGGTGCATTAGAAAACATGAAACTGCAAATGCTCATTAGTTGAACAAAATGGATTGCAGAGAAGCATAAACTTGGCAAATAAGGGTTTAGCACTCGAGACTTAAAGCTTGGATGCTAAGAACCAATGGGAGTTAACATGGCTTAAAACCAATGCTAAGACCATTAGTTGAACAATATGAAAACATTGCTTAGCTATTACTTAGAAATACCTCTTTCGATATAAAGCCAAATTAAAGTAATCCGACTAGTTAGAAATCAGTACAATGTGACCTAACCCAGACTAGAATCCTGTAACGGGGACAGTCCTAACAGCTTCAGAGTAATTTGACTCTCAGCTTATATACTCCAAAACATGTAAAATTGACACATAGTATGTCCTATCAAGAATATGAAATCAATAAGAAATAATGGAAAAATTAAAAGTATACAAGCGGATTTTACCTTTTCAGTGTTCTCCAAGGACTGGCTCATCATGAGACTACGCTCTTTAAGTTGCTTTGCCAATCCAACCATCTCATCAGTTAAATCCTCTTGAAGCTTTCTGTTTTGGAGGAGAATATAAATTAACAGCCATTAACAGAAAAATAAACCCAAATGAACATGGAGATATATTCAAGCTTATAACTCAGGCTGCCTCTAATATTTCTTTGACATAATAAGTACCATAGAGAGATGAGCCATTTACTGACACCATTGTTTCAGTTCCTTCCAGAAAGAGAAATCATAATTTATTCTAAAACAAATGTTAACTGTGTCTAGGAGAAAGCATAATTTTGACTCAAAGTACCGCAGGTAATAGAAATAATACATGATACCTGTGCTTCTGTATGTGTGCTTCTGCTGCGGCATCTAGTTTGATAGGTGCAGATGCATCAGCCTCAGTGATTTCATGAGTTCTATCTTTGATGTTCGAGGTAGGCCTGTTAAATAACTCCAAGCAATTGAAACAATGTTTAAAATAAAGTTCAATAGCTAAAATGAACTACAGTCATCCTCAGTACATAAGATTGACTTACACAACTCTCCTTCTTAATCCTGGAGAGGAAGGCATGTGGTTTTCTGAATCCGATTTAGGACTCTGCTTAAAAGAGTTTCTTGTGATGGGCTCCTGGGATATCTTAATCTCGGGCTACAAATTAACCAGACAAAAGAATGGTTAACGATTACAAGCACGCATGTGGATAATCAAAAGGCATAACATGGAAGAAAGAATTTTACTGCCTATATATTTACAAGTCCTGCCCTATCATTTTTGGATTTCCTTTTTACAAATCCAAGGTATTCATTGAAACATTATAAGATAATCCTTAAAGAACATATAAACACACCAGTGGGGCAGTTAATTCTGAAGCAATTTCATCAATCTTTTTTGAATAATCATTGACCACAGCACTTGAAACTCTGGGGTAGAAAACCAAAATAAATTTGAAAAGTCAGTAAGCTGTCACGGAAACAAAACACTAAATATGTAGCATAAGAAAAGTAAAGAGGAATCAGTTATCAACAGTATCTTTTTTTTACTTATGTTATTGTGTTGCATAACAAATTAGAAGTTCAAGTACCATCTGAATCAAATTACAGCATAATGAGGGAAGAAAAAATCAACCTAGGTAAACCTTCAGGTGTTCTCTCTTCAGCTAACTGTTCTAAAAGTTCTCGTAAAGTCGCAACATACTGCAAATGATGAAAATAAAGGTTGAATTCTTTACATCATTCCCAAATTTAAAATGAAAATGGAAAAGAAAAACCACTCCAGGGATGAAATACAATCATCAGCCTATGAAAGGCATTTAAGCAAAACTGTCACCAGATAATATAATTAATAACTAGACTTGAAACATGAGTGGGCATACATGTATGAGTTTAGAATGATTCCTTTGTTGAGGTGCAGCTGCAAGTAACCTTTGAAAATTCACTTCTGTTTTAATCCTTCCCATCTCTAATCCCTGTCCTGTAACCAACTTTTAATTAATTGATAAACAAAGATAAAAATCAAAGATAAGTAATAGTTCCCCTAAAAGTTAGCTGGACAGTCAGTGCTGCATTTTATAGCTGTTTATTCATTGATGGTTGGTCTCAAGGACAACAATACTCCTCCCTAGAAGCTTCATAACAAATGGGGAATTATGGGGGCTAGTAAATTTATCACAAGAAAAAAACATTAAATTTCCAAAAAAATATTAAATCTTAAAATCAGAATGCAGCAAACCATTCAATTAACTTTTTCTATCATGATTAACTAGCAGTCGGTTTTTACAAATACAAGATTTATAGAATTTTAACAATGTATATTGTATTTTTCTCAGGTCACTGAGTAATCCAAAACCAAACACTAGAAGGCCATACTACCTGCATCAGGATTTGAAAATTGCTGAGCAAAAGACAGTACTGATGTACATTACTGATTAAGTGGATCTATCTTGAGTTTGGCTATGAAGAAATTTAGTTTGATAGTGTTATTTAATTTGGTTGTATCGGATGAGACATGTCCAACAAGGATATGTTTAATTTTTTCAAAGTTTTCCATATATTTGGAACATCATTGGAGGATTATATCTCAATAAAACAATGTGGCAATCAAGCAGGTAAACACCAATCATCACAAATCCCATCATCCAAAAGTCTTATGAGGAAATGGAATTGGTCGTGCATATGCAAAAAAAAGAAAACCCAAACAACGATATTTAAGTTTGAGACATTAATCAATAAATTCAACCCAGAAAGACCTCAATTTGTGGTTCTTCCCAAAACAAAAGACTGACGTTTTGCATACATTAAAAAGAACCCAAAAAGAGATTGGTGCCCTGAACAGACAAACAAACATTGGAAATGAAAATCAGCAAGAAAATTCACACAAATATGAAGATCATTTTGCATAATTTTATCAAGGATTTGGAGGTGGGCAAAGACAGGTTGATCTTTAACGTATAAAGAAATACCTGCAGCAGGTTTGCTGTTTTATTGGGAGTGCGGCAGCTCCCCTGGTTCTCTGCGTTCCTTTCGGCCTTTGGATCTCTCTCGCCGGTGAGTGACCACGCCCTCTCTCTTCTTTCCGTCTGATTTCTGTTAACTTTTATACTATTTTATTTTAGTTGCCAATAATTAGACCATTCGCTTTGTGTATCAGCGAGAAATTAAAAATAAATAATAATTATGGCTACTATACAAATGGTCACCCAACATATTTCTGTTTTAGTTTCTCAATTTTAAAAATTTTCAGTTTAGGTACTAAGATTTAAATTCATTCTTGTTTTGGTCACCTGCAATTAAATTAATAACAGAGAGCCTTCTTTTAACTGGAATGATTACACATTTAATCCTCAATAGTTACATATTCTATTAATTTAATTTTAATTCTAAATAATTCAATAATTTAACTCTTCACATTTACAAATTCTATCAAGGGTAAACTACAAAAATGGTCACTATTGTTTACCTCAAGTTATATTTTAGTCACTTATGTTTGAAATCTTACGTTTTAGTCATTTACGTTATTGTTTTGTTATGAAGTGATCACTCTGCTATTAAGTTCTGTTACCTCTCTAACGATAATCCTACGTGGTAGTTCAAATGAACTTTAAATGACAACTTAGATGTCCAACTGAGTTTAAAATAAAATTTTAATTAAATGAAAATTTTAAATTAATTACACATTTTGAAGTGGAAAATAAAAACCCTTGATCTCCTTTTTTTTTCTTTTAATTTTATTTTTCATTTGATTGAAAAATTGTCATCTTTGTTGAATCCAAACAAATTTTCTTCCTTTACATCCATCCATCCTTTTTTTTTTTTATATTTTCTTCACAAAAAAAGAAACCCTTAAAAAGAATCCGAAAGATTTTTTAGTAAGTATCCATGTGGTCTAAATACTTAATTTGTCATCTAGATCCCTGAAGGTTTGTTTCTTGACAAAATCCTTAATCTTATTTTTGTTAACAAAGTCATCTTATTATTGATAAACAAAAATATTTACAAGTTGCTACTTGTTGCAATTTTTTGTTCGGCTAGTCATGTCTAGATTTTTAGATACTTTACAATCTAAAAGGAAAGAAAAAGCTATTTTTAAAATTTGTTTTTTGTTTTTGAGTTTTTTAACTTTGTCTACAATCTTACCATTTGAGTTTCCTTTTCTCTTTCATTCTGTTTTCGACTTTATAGATGGATTTTTTAGAAAATGTGTTATGGTTTGAGGGTCATTTTGAATATATGCCTTGCCCTTTAATGGTGTAATTAAGATACATAGGGTTCTTCAAACGCATGGAGGTAAAAGTTAGACAAGATCAAAGGATCGTATACTTTGGTCTGGTCACTGACGTGGGAAGCAAATTTATGTGGGTTAGTTTGGTCTTTAGATTTGATAGATTTTATCTAGCTTTGACAGAGACCAATTCACCATTTTTTTGGTTAAATTTTCCTGCTTTGGTTAAAAGTTGATGAGTTGATTTGTTCAAAAATGTGATAAAATTATTTTTTTTACGGATTTAATTTAGGTGATATCAAACTTAGGATCTTTAATTGTTTAATTATTTACAAATTATTTTAAAAACTTGTCTTCTAGTAATATTTAGTCAATTTTAGGTGTGCAAAGAGAGTAAATTTCACCTTCTTTTAGTTGATCACTGTGACAGAATTTTGTGTTCATAACTTTTATATTGAAGTACTCCATGTGGTTTTCCTATAGCATAAGTTATGTTTATGATAGATAACTCGTAGAACATTGCATAAGACTTTTCCTTGCTTATGTGCTATCTCTATTATTGTAAGGTAAGGTTCAAATAAACCTGGTAAGAACCAATTGTTCTTGGAGGAAATAAATGGTGAAAATTTCGGTTAAATGTTCTAAGTTGTATCATTTTATATGTTGCTCGTATATCCCTTATACTTGAAATTTTTCAGCTTGATTGTGTGTAATTGTGTTAACATTACTGACGATGGAGCTACTGCCAATGTTGTTTGCTACATTATTTCTACATTTATGTTGTCTTAATGTAATTTATAGCTGCTGTCAAAATGTTTCTTTAATGTGCATATTTATGCTGTCCAAATGTAATTTATAGTTGTTGTTATAATGTCTCTTAATGCACATATTTATGTTGTCAAAATGTGAATAATGATTGTTGTTTTGATGTCCTAGATTGTGTATTTTAATGTTGTCCAAACGTGAACACTGGTTGTTATCCGAATGTCCTAAAATGTTCATGAATTCATCGGTGGTGTTGTTTAAATTTGAACTAGAGTTGATATAATGTTGTTTTCATGTTTGAATTGTTGTGGATTTTGTTGGTACTAATATACTATTTCATTATCCTTTTTTGGTTTAGGGTTTGATGTTGAACAAAATACTTTAGATGGAGATTTTGGAGGAGAAGCATCTAACTCAGATGATAGTTCATATAAAGCCTATGAGTCAAATACTTCTTTTTCTGATTCTTTTGAGTCTGATGGTGATCAGGTAGATGAACCAAAGGTTGAACTAATAGGTAAAATGATACAGAAAGAGTTAGACCACTTACTAGGCTCAAATTGTTGGGTTTAGGAGATGATTTTGATAGTAACAGTGAGGATTTGAACAATGACCTGGATTCTGATGAAGATGGCAATGAAAAGTACCTTTTATTCAATCCTCAAACTGATATGAGGAACCTTATATTGATAAAGGGTTTGGTTTTCCCTAGTAAAGACATTTTAAAAGATGCAATCAAACAATATGAGAGGATAAATAGGGTGGTAACCAAACTAACTAGGAATGACAAGCTTAGGGTGAAAACAGTTTGTGTACTTGGTTGTCCATGGATGTTGTGTGCATCCAAATTAAGTCCCAAGTATCCAATGGATGGAAGTTGGCAGATTAAGACCTTAGTCAACCACCATAAGTGTGGCAAGGTAATGAAAAATAGGAATATCACTTCAAAGTGGATGGCTAGACACTTTTTACACAAATTTCAAGTTGATCCCAATTATTCCTTAACATCTTTACAAAATGATATTAGGGTGGATTTTGGAACAATAATGTCTCGGACTAAATGTCTGAGGGCTAAGATTAAGGCCCTAGAATTAGTTCAAGGGAATCACAAAGCCTAGGATGCCAATATATACAATTATTTACTTGAGTTAAAGAGAAGCAAACCTAGCACAACAACCATCTATAAATTAGAATGTAGGCTATTTCAGAGGCTTTATATATGCCTTAAAGGATGCAAATCAGGTTGGTTAACTGGTTGTAGGAGAATTGTAGGGTTAGATGGGTGTTGGTTGAAGGGATATTATGGTGGACTTGGCTGTAGTTGAGAGTGCAAACAAACAGTCGTGGTTTTGGTTCCTTGAGCTATTACAAAGGGATTTGGAAATCAACAACTCCTATGATATATGCTTCATGTCTGACAAACAAAAGCTAGCTCAAAATGTATTGTTCCCTAAATTGTTTATATAAAAACTATTTTTTATCATATTTTTTTAACTATTTTACAAGGCCTATTAGAAGTGATTTATGTGTTGTTCCTTAATGTTGAAGCAAGAAATTGCGCCAAACATCTTTACAATAATTTCAAAAACATGGAAGGATTTAGAGGCCAAGCTATACGTCTTACTTACTGGAAAGCTGCTAAAGCAACTTTTCCAAGGCAATTTGAAGAAGCAACATCTAAAATGAGGTCACTGTCAAAATCTGTTGAGGCTTGGCTGCATAACAAGGATTCAAGGATTTGGTCAAGAGCCTACTTCTCAACCAGATGAAAGTCTGATATGCTACTAAACAACAACAGTAAATGTTTCAACAAGGTTAAAATTTGTTTTCTAATTCGATTGCTTATCACTTCATTTTGTGTAACTGTTGTTGGAGTTATTTAAGGACTTTCTATCCTTAAGGAACCTTTTAGAAACCAGAGATAAACCTATCCTAACGATGTTGGAAATAATTAGATGAAAAGTTATGACTAGGTTGGTTTCCATGAGGGAGGCTACTGAGTAGTATCTTAGACCTTTGTGTCGAAGGATACAGAACGAGTTGTTTGAAATTGTTATTCAATCCAATAAGCAAGTTCAACTAACTTTTTTTACTTAGCTTGAATTTTGTTACTTAATGCAAAGGTTTAACTTTAAAATGTTACTTTGTTTCTAGTATATGGGCAGTATATGCTGGAAATGAGAAGTATGAGATAGATTGTGAATTAGCCAACAAGCATGTTGTTGACCTCGTCAACTCCTCCTATTCATGCAAAAAATGGGGCTTGTTAGGAATCCCATGTAAGCATGTTATTTCTTGCATGCAACTACTTGGCGTGAGCCTTAAAACTTATGTCAATACATGCTATACTGTCACGACCCAGTTGAATATTTATAACCAGTTGATTAACCTTGTAAAGGTAATAGTCCTGAAATCTTAAACCTTTATGGCAGATTACTTCTTTGTACAATGTGTTTGACATCTTTAAATTTTTTTCGTATAGGTCCTATGCAATGGGAACATCTGAGGGACATGGAACTCATTCTTCCTCCCATGATTAGAAGGCCTTCAGGAAGATCCAAAGAAACAAGAAGAACGTTGATGAAGATAAGAAAGAGTGGGCCAAAACTAAGTAAGACAGGACAACAAGCTAACTGCACCAAATGTGGCAAAGCAAGCCATA
Source organism: Kokia cookei (assembly GCA_039519145.1). NCBI lineage: Eukaryota > Viridiplantae > Streptophyta > Magnoliopsida > Malvales > Malvaceae > Kokia > Kokia cookei. Next base: position 12,044,156 of record CM076907.1, on the reverse strand, counting down.
AAATAAGGGCTTGAAAAAGGATTGTTAGGGGAAACCAAATGACAAACTAATTATTGAGCTTGCAAATTTTGAACCAAGCCACTTCAATGGATAACACTTCAAGCCAACAACTCTTAACCCAGCAAAGCTTAAATGGTACAACAAATTTTAGGGCCAAATTACCTTTCAAATAGAAGGATCCACTTGGTCAACGAACAATAGTCAAATTGATGCCAACTCAACAGATCAATGACTCTACTCTGACACAACTATCACAATTTGAAAAACGTCTGAGGATGGTTCATTTGCTTTGACTGAATTGAATTTCATTTTGTTGCATAGTTAAGAATATATTTTGTTTGGGAAATCTATTTTGTGGACAAAGACTATCTTTTTGGAAGGGTTGTGGAACCACGATAACAATAGACAAGATGATGCATTTTATCTTAGTTTAGGACTGCAAACAATATGTTTTTTTTTTAATGTTAAGCTATTTAAATGATTATCCGAAATAAACTTTTGTAGTCCTAGCTACTTAAGAAATGATTAAAAACATTTCCCATTTAGAGATAAAAACTTCTAAAATAAATTGTTGTTTCCAGTTCTCTTCACTCCATTTACCATTTAGAGATAAAAATATTTTTAAGGATTATCAAAGGGCAACATCATCAAATGGTTGATGCTATCAAAGATTGCAGCAAAGGAATCAAATAATTAAAAAAACAAATAAGCTAGTTTCACTTGATTACAAGTACAAGTTGCACAAAACTGCTTTAACTGTAATGTAATAAATGCTTTCCAACTTTTAGGGGTACAAAAGATAGAATATCCAACTAATCAATGTAGCTCCAAACATTGTTATAGTAAACATTACATGTCAAAAAGATCAACACCCGATGAGATGACATACAATTATCAAGCAAAACAAGCTTAAATTAATATATTTTTTTCTTTTTCGTCCAAAAGAAATACCAAAGCAAAGAAATTTATCCCAATAAAAATACCCTCCAAGCATGGATCATCACTGAATAGCCTTTCAGCTGTCAAACAACATTCTTTTCTTTGTTCTTTTGCAATAATCATTTTCTGCTCCAAAAATTCTAATCCCGGTAAGCCTGACAAAATAATAACTTGGAAACGAAAAGGAAGCAATCAAACTAAACTTGTCTTATCATCAGTTCCATTACTAGAAAGAACAGGTGGTGAAGAAATTGGAACAAAAAATTCATTCTTTTCTGCCAAATGTGAACTTAGATTCTACAAGAAAGTAAATCAGAGGTTATTGTTTTTGCTAATTTTTCAACCAAAATAAAAGAAACAAAACAAAAGTGCAACCTATAATTAATTGGTAATCAAGGCTTGGAATGAGAAAAAACAGCACCTGATGTGTCGAATGAGTGATAAAAGTGACATCATAACAATTCTGTACGTAACAAAAACTATAACAATAGCCTGGAATCACCAATAAAAAAATTGAAATCTGTTATGAATATTTTATTAAGTGGATGTCCATCAAGATCAAGATAAGTTTGGTTGAAGTTTAAATTCTAGTTGCCATCAGAATTAGAGTTTTATTTCTTTTATACTTTCTATGTCTATAAATATAGACCTTGAAGAAGCATTGTAAGATATTTCTATTGATCAATAAAATACGCTCTCTCTTGCTCTCTCATTCTCTTTGTTATTTACTTTCTATCTATTTATTTTATAACATGTAATCAGCACGATTCTCTTTTAATTATTTTTTTTCTTTCAGTCGTCAATTGAGGCCGACGCACTATGGGTAACCACTAGAGCCTTTAACTACTCAGTGCTCATGATAATAGCCAAAGTGATAGCGATAATGTTAAAGGTCTTCAGGTATATTTCACTATGATTTATCTATTATATCATGTTTATTATAATTTGGGACTAATCATGACAATATGAATAGATGAATTTTGATTTGAATTCGTCCTACTAAATTTGTTGCATTCCCAGAAGTGAATGCAAACATAAAGAAAATAATCATGAACCACTAAAAGTGGGAACATAGTGATGAATAAGAGAATAATGAGGGTTCTCAAGAAACTCTTCAAAGGGCAAAGATAACTTATGTTATCAATGTGATATGAAAGGTTTTTAGCGACATATGTGGTGTATTCCCAAATATTTTCTTTGGGTTAATATTCTTTGAGGAAGGATATGAGAATGTAGTAATGAATTCTATCATTACAGATAGAAAATATTTATTTTATTCGGTATTGAAACAAACCAATATTATTCCAGTAATTGGTAGTACAAAATTGGTCAAAAACTCCAAAAGCTAATATATTAATATCTTTTGATGGTTAATCCATTAGTTTTAAAAGATATTCATGATGGATCTCATATTCGAATAAGGAAAAGATTATATTTCATATGAATCAAAAGAGGATTGAGTTATTGATTTATATTCAATTGATTGTGAAATATTTGTGATATTCTTTCATTATTATCCTCATTAAGGGGTTAAAGTCAAAATATTTGACTGTGAAATATCTACTTAAATTGTGGAAGGGAAAATATGAGCAATAGAATATGATAATTCTATCTAAAGCTCGTTATGGTTGGATGCACCTGAAGTTGCAAGTTTTTAAAATTGTGAGTATAACTTTACAGTATTCAAAATAAGTTCTCAATTAAAAGTACGTGGAAAAATATTATTGATGAGAACCTTATAGGAGAGAACTTATTTAGTTTTTCATGATTCGAATGTGCTCTTAGAGTAGCAATATCATGAAAAAAATTTACTTATGATTGAACAAAAGTTTTTAATTACGAAATCTAACCATTCCCTGAAGAGAATGTAACATTATGTGATAAATTTAAAGGATATAATCTTTGACATGGATGTAGTAAATTGAACTATAATAATAGTCATGGGGGATGATTGTGATAATTTTTCTCACCACCAAAAGTGGAAAAATGAAGAAAGTAAGAAAATACCAAGAATTTTCAAGAACTCTTTAAGAAGAGAGATAACTTATGTATAAAAGGTCATTGGTTAAATACCTGTTTTACAATTGGAAAATATCCACCTTCAAAGTTTACTATTAATAAATTTTTATTGGATTGAAAATCTACTACTGGAAATAAGCACGTTTACTTTGTGTCGGAAAAGTTATTGGTCATTTCTTTTTTTAAGGAAGTGATTAGCAAAGTGGAAGGGAGCTTATTAAATAAGCAAGAGGTCCCTAGTTCGTACTACTGGAGTTTAATTTGTTTACTTCTTATCTTCAAGACTAAACGTAGAACAAAAAATGTGCGTTTTTATATATTAAATCGAATTGATATATGGTTTAAATATTTGAGATGATTTTTTCAAGTTTTAATTCTATGGGTTACATATTGTTTTAAGCATCTCATTGTTAATGAAAATGAATATTAACTGATTTATTTATATTGTTATGGTAAGTTTTATAATTAAATAATATATTTTATTAAAACATATCTAGCATGCAAATTTATGTTAATAAACCAATGAAGTTTATGGTTATTCAGATTTGATTACTTCAAAGAATTGCTAAAGGTAGTAGTTCATACATTTTATATTAATTCCCTTTGTTAATTATTTAGAGAAATGACATGAACAATTGTAAATGAAAAGTTTTATGAGCTTCAATGGTTAGATATTGAATTAAATTTCATGCATATTTATGATGATGGTTATGAAAGAGAAAATTGCTAGTTTTTCATCATGTCATATTTTTATGTTTGAGATGTGACTTTTATTGATATATTTAATATAGATTTGTTTTTGTACATGACCTAGGCAATTATTCTTGGTGGTTAAATTGATTATGTAAAAGGGCTTTAAAAGTTTTTTGAATTGATCTCATAGCTCCTTATGGCTATTCAAAATGAGATATTCATTCCACCAGTTCTGTTGCATTCCTTAAAGTGAATGTAGCAATTCATAACAATTATGAAGATTTTAGATATGTGAAGATTTTGGCATATTCCTCGAAGCCAATATTGCATATAATTATTTGAAAATTATATTATATGACTTAGTGTCATTATAAACTTCACATTGATTTAGACATTTCAGTAGTAAATGTCACAATGGTACTTGTATGTGGATACAAAGTGAAAGGAATGATGGTAAAATTGTCAATTTGCTATGATTTAGTTCAAATTGAAACGTATGTTAAAGTAAACCAGAAGTTTACTGGTACAAATATATTTACTACTTGGCATGATTAGTTAGACCATCCTAGATCATATATGACGCAAAAATTAATTGAGAATTCATATGGACATTCATTAAAGAACTAGATGATTCTTTAAATTTAAAGAATTCTCATTTGTTGATTGTTCTCAATGAAAATTGGTTGTTAAAAACTCACTAGCTAAAGTTGAGATCTAATGTCTTGCATTTATGAAATGAATATGAGCCCATTCCATGTGGATGATTTTGATATTTTATGATTTTGGTAGATGCATCTACAAAATAAACACATATGTGTTATCAATTTGCAACATGTCGTTCGCAAGATTGTTTGAATAATTAATTTCAGATAATGCAATTAAGACAATTCATCTTGCTAATATTGATGAGTTTATATCTCAATCTTTTATTGATTGAGTTTGAAAAACTTCGGTAAAAGTTTGTTATTTATGTGCATAATGGTTTAAAGAAATTATTGATTGATCACCTTTGATTATTACTTATGAGAACTAAACTTTCTCTTTCAACATGAGATTATGTTGATTTACGTGTTTACGCATCAAGCCAATAAGTTTTAAATACTCCCCATTGCAATTGATTTTGGGTCAAAAGCTAAATATTTCTCATCTTTGAATTTTTGTACATGCTTATATGTTTCAATTGCTCCACCACAACGCATAAAGATGAGTGAATCTTCAAAGAAAGTTAAAAATATATATTAATTATGGGCCTCCTTTTATTATGTTATATTAAATGGAGATCAAATTATGACATGATTGTGATTATTATTTTAATTTGATAGTTTTCTCGACATTAAGGGGAGAGAACTAATAACTTATAATGAGTTAAGGGGGAGAGTAATTTGAACCAAAGGTTCAATATGGATAACTCATTAAAGTTTCAAATATGAAAATTTTCATAAAAGGAAAATTTTAGATGATCATATAGTGAAGGCGGGTGCTCCAAAAGAGACCCAAGACATAACTAATAAGAAAATATTTAGGTACCTGAAACTGAAGATTAAAATAGTGAAAATAAGAGATCTCGATAAGCTATGTCAATTTGAGAAAATGTCGAACCAATAATAAAAGTGGTCGACAATGATTTTGCATGCAATATTATTGTGAAAATAATGAAATAAAAGGAGGATATTGAATATCTTGGGAAATAGAGATATGGAATAAATTGGCCAAAATAGAAAGATGCAACTCAAATACAATTAAATTTGTAGAATTTTTGGACCAGCAGTGTAAATATCTAAAGGTACAAAGCCAGTGAGGGTACAAATGAAGTAGTTTTACAAAGGCTAAATAAAAATATGAAGTTTTTCACTAAGTCCTGGCATTTATTATGAGAAGATATAATATTCTTTTGTGGTGGATGCAATAACCTTTAGATATATTATTAAACTGGCAGTTCATACTTGTGTCTCATGGTTGTTGTTACAACCTTTTGAGAATCATTATATAGTAAGGTTTATATTAAAATCCTTGAAGGATTTGGAATGCCAGAAGGATATTGAAATTATCGGGAAATTGTTCATTTATATGAATTGAAATAATTGAACATGTGGTAAATTTGACTTAGTCAATAATAGTTGAAGGAGGATTATAAAATGATCCAAAATACCTATTTGGGTTTTTATAAAAGAATCATGATTAAAGTCTGTTGAAACTCTTGAAGAGATCAAAATATATCTTCCCCAAATTTTCCTCTCATGACTTTCAAAAGAATGTTGATAAAAATGCTTAGCAGATACATTCAAATAGTCATTTGAAAGACTAGTATTCAAGATTGAATACATAGAATATGAGATATTATGTGATGTTTTTATGAGGGGGAGTAAATACACGTTGTACACTTTTTCCCTTAACCAAGGTTTTGTCCCATTGGGTTTTTCTGGTAAGGTTTTTAGTGAGGCAACATGTTATGTGTATTATAGATATGTGTACTCTTTTTCCTTCACTAGGAATTTTTTTCCACAGGGTTTTTATCTTAGTAGAGGTTTTAACGAGACACATTATCTACCAATGGACATCCAAGGGGGAGTGTTATGAATATTTTATTAAGTGGATGTCCATCAAGATCAAGATAAGTTTGGTTGAAGTTTAAATTCTAGTTGTCATCAAAATTAGAGTTTTATTCCTTTTATACTTTCTATGTCTATAAATATAGACCTTGGAGAAGCATTGTATGACACTTCTATTGATCAATAAAATATGCTCTCTCTCTTGCTCTCTCATTCTCTTTGTTATTTACTATCTGTCTATTTATTTTATAACAAAACAAAATTATTTGCTTTATCATGGAAAATGAAACAATTATGAGCGGGAAAATCAAAAGAGCTTGAAAAAGTTATATTTTTTTTATTAAATTGCAACAATAGGGTAGACATCGCCTTTGGTGTCGAAAGCCATCAAAACAGCGTGTTGAAAGCCATGAAAACAACTATTCTTGTGATGTATTGACGGCAATAGGAAGCAAGAATTGTCACATGGAAACTCCGAGATAGCCAACAAATAGAACTCAGCTCATTATATACAAGAAAAAAAAGGATTACTAAATCAAACCAGGTATGAAACCAAGCAAATTTCAAAAATTGTAAAAATATAAAAACTAAAAGTAACCATGTTAAACTAAATGAACTAAATTCAAAGGAACTAACATAAACCCCCCACATATTTAATATGAGAATACAAAGGTAATCCTCTAAAATATACTGAACACAACAAATGGGATAATTAAATCCAGAAACTGCACAACATTAGAAGATCTTTTGATTAGGAAAAGTCATAGCAGCAAAAGCTATTTGTTTTGCTGCACATCAAATGAGTTAAGTGTATTTGAAATGTTTCTAAATAAATAACATTTAATAGGTAGTTTTCCATAAACAATGATAAACAAGTCCATATTCATCATAAGCAACCAAAATTCCTAGTGGATTACATTAGTGCACCACTCCATTTGTCATGCCATTGAGCACCCATATGGGACCAAAGAATTGCTTAGCTATAGAAAACAACAAAATTATGTTAGAGTTAGATGACGATCGATATGTGACAATGGTAAATGAACAACTTGGAAAGCTAAAGAGAAAGAATAATTTGATAATGTTGGGGATCGACTCGATTAAGCAACAAATAAGTAAAAATAGCGGAAGAAATTGAACACACAAATTTAATGTGAAAAAACCCTCTGAAGATGATAAAAAACCATTGGCAAAGATAATTTTACTTATAATGGCAAAAGAACGAATAGTAAAAAATGGAGATAAAAATTAAATCCCAAAACCCAAAAATAAAGAATGCTTAAAACGTAAACACTAAATTCTCCAAAAGTATTATGAGCTATAATCTCTAATGGATGTGTTTTCTAAGGCTGTAAAAAGGTTTATTTATAAGCAAAATTCATAGGTCAAATAATAATAAAATAATCTAAACTAATCAGGGTGTGATTGAAATAAATAAATAGAATTTAACTAGAATATTATTTCTCAAATTTGACTGAAATATGAGTCACACTCAATAGATAAACCAATCCTATTTGAATTCCAAAACGATTCAGTGAATTCAACACTGCAGAAGCATTTAGAAAGGTCAATGAGCAGGTCTCAAGAATAGTGAGAAATTCAACATAGCCTAACTTGAAGGAGAAATTGGGGGCCTTCGTAGATTGCCAACCACTTAGTCCATTGCTAAACATAATGGTAAAATATAATGCTAAACAAATAACTAACTGGAAACAAAAGTACAAAAGTTCTTTAAAAAATCATTGCTTTGAGTACTATAATGTTAGAAAAATCCTTACTCGAAACTTTTGCCCGTTTGAAAGTCGAGCTAACCTAACATGAGGTTTACAACTAGTAATGGATTCCATGCCATTTTAAAGTTCATAAACAATGAAGAAAAAGGGAGAAAAGAGGAACCTGAGCGGAGTAGAATAAGTAGGGTAGGGAGATGACTAGATTGGGGCTGAATGGTCAGGTGAGGGAAGATGACTAGTAATGGATTCCATGCCATTTTAAAGTTCATAAACAATGAAGAAAAAGGGAGAAAAGAGGAACTTGAGAGGAGTAGAATAAGTAGGGTAGGGAGATGACTAGATTGGGGCTGAATGGTCAACTGAGGGAAGATGAATGTCTTCTATCAAACCATAATCAACAAAAATCCAAGCATTAGGAATGTAAGAGGAGACCAAATCCTCCACACCTGGTTGTCATCGGGATATTATTTTCCTCGATAATGATTCAATTATGCCAGATAGCGGAAGATGTTTGATGCAGAAAGTGAATAAAACAAAACAAAAGAGAAGAGGGAGAGATAGATTGCAGATATGGAACGAGTGAATTAGGTTGATTTGGGGGAATTTGTGTGGGAAGATTGTGATGGTAAGGAAAGGTTGGGAATATTTTCTTTGGATTTGAATAAGGAATCGAAAGAGATTAATTTGACAGAAAGTCTATTCCTTTTTAACTTTTCCAAAAAGTTATTTAATTAAAATTTTATTTTAATCTCATTTGGACTGTCGAAACCATCCCTTTTTTTTTGGAAAACGACGTGTCTCGAAAAAAAATCATTTTCAAAATTGATAAATAATGGGAGTCGCCACCAATCCATTATTCGGTGTGATTGGATCACCACAAAACGTCTTAAAAGCCGTTTTGAAAACATGTAGGTCTTCGAAATCCACAAAAATAGGTTCGGGAGTCGGTTACGCATGAGGAAGGATTAGCACCCTCATGCGCCCAAATTGGTACCGTATTGATTATTTTCGGGTCTTAATTCGCGACATTTAAAAGTTCAAATAAAGCTTAAAATACGATCCTTGAATGCACGAGTTAAGTTTAAACGAAATTGAGTTTGTTTGAAAATCCCGCTATTTCAGAGTGATCGAGGAAGAAAAGCTACGTCCAGTGAGTTAGGGCACTACATTTCAAGATCCAGAAATAATGAGCTTTCCTTTGTAAAACCTTTTGAAACTTTTCCGAAAAGGATGTTTGATTATCTCGATTTGAAGAAAGGGTGCACCTAGTAAGTTAAGGCGTAATATTTCGGGATCGAAGATAAGGAAACATTGCCTCGATTAAGGGTATTTGATTATTTCGATTTGAAGGAAAATTGCACCTAGTGAGTTAAGGCACAAATTTTCGAAACCCGAAATAAAAGAATATTGCCTCTATTCTAAAGTTTTTATGAAGAAAGGACAATTTCGAAAACAAGCATGCGAGTTTAACAAGAATAAGCAGCTAATGATGGATACTAAATAATGCGAAGCAAGATAAATAAGAAGATAAGTTATTCACGAAAGAAATCAAGAATACGAAATACGAGTGCATAATAAAAAATACAAATGTTGATGAGAAAGAAAAAAAGGTGCAATCGGAGTTCAAAATGAGACCTTTCGGATGTACGGGGGCAAAATGGTAGTTTTGGGGAAGGTTCGGAGTCAAAAATGGGAATTTTGGAAGTTTGGGGGTAAAATGGTAATTTTTGGAAGGTTCGGGATAAAAAAAGGGGACTTTTTGGAAGTTCGGGGGTAAAATGGTAATTTTTAGAAGGTTCGAGGTTAAAAATGGGATTTTTGGAAGTTCAAGGGTAAAATGGTAATTTTTGGAAGGTTCGGGGTTAAAAATGGGATTTTTGGAAGTTCGGGGGTAAAATGGTAATTTTTGGAAGGTTCGGGGTTAAAAATGGGATTTTTGGAAGTTTAGGGACCTTCGGGGTAATAAAACCAAAAAACAGGTGACATGTGGCAGCCCTTGAGGCGTCCGAAAGTCAGAGGACCCTTTTGAAAACCAGTGAAAATTTTCGGGGCAATTTTGTAATTAAAACGAACTCGATTTGAAGATTAAATTAAAACAAACTAAAAATAAATGGGACCCTTTGTAGAAATAAACCTAAATAATGACATGTGGCAGCCTCTGCTGCTTTCAAAGGGTTGAAGGACTAAATTGAAAAACCATGAAAATCATTGGGCCAGTTTAAAAGTAATTAAAAGTACGAGAAGGACCTGATTGAAAATTTAGGAAAAAAGCGGAATGACTAAATGCATAAATATACCATTAATAAAAAACACGCGGATCCTGAGTCGGGTCGAATCGGATCCGGGTCGGTCATGGATGTTTTAGAGAAACTACGTCGTTTTTATGTCGAATATCCTCACCAAAATGCTGCCGTTTCGGTGAGGGTATTTAAGGCCTTGACCCTTTGAAAAAATAGCCTTTCTTTCATTTTCTTCAAATTTTAGAAAAAAAACCGAAAACCCCCCTGTTTCCTCTCAAGTCCCCTCCGTGGCAGGCCATGCTCCGGCTGGTCGGCGTCCGACGCGCGTAGGCTGCACGCGCACCGCCGCTGCCGGGGGTCTTCCGGTGCACGCGCCGTCTTTCAACGCGCCATGCGCCTCCTTTGAAGGTAAACCGTCATTTTTCCTGCCTTTCCTTTTTACACCCTTTTAAAACGGAGATCGGGTTCAGATCTGGTGAGATCGAACCCCGATCTTTATTTTTAACAGTTTTTTTTAGAAAACCCTTTTCTTTTCTTTTCTGTTATTGTTTTTTATTATTAACCGCCTTGATTCTAACTTTTTTTTTTTTTGCAGATCCAAGCGTGATGCGGTGTCGGCACGATTCTAGGTTTCAGCGGAGGCTCCGTCGACGGCGACACGGATCAGGGAAGTACCCTCTGACCGTTCGAATGCCTTTTTTATTATTAATTATTATTCTTGTTTTTTTTAAAAAAATTATTATTAATAAATATTTTGAAAAACTGCCCACTCGTCATTAATGTCATTATTATTCTTGCTATTAACCAATTATTATTAATGATCCTTAAGAAATGTTTTGAAAATAACGCAAATAAATAACAATGGGGTATTGAATGCATGCATCGAAACTGAATGTGATTTGAATAGTGGTAAATATTTATTGAGTATACTTGGATACTGTAATGCCTAACCGCTTGTGAATCTGGTCTGCCTCTTGTTGCCTTCGAGATTATTAACTTGCTGTATTTTATTTTCAGATATTCCGAATCCCACCACTATAACTAAGAATCAATTTGGCTTTTATAGCCTGCTTACAATAATTTCTTTTTGTCCTATACAACTAAATATACATCTAATCTGCTTTTTCTTTCTTCAAAGGTTCGGCGGTGGCAGTGGCGGTAGAAGCAGTCGATGGCAGGGCAAGTTGGAACTGAAGAAGAAACTGCTTAGGCTGACGTGGCGCACTCTGAGTGGCTGGAGAAGAGGTGGCTGGTGCAAGTTGCCCAGCAAATTAGGAATAGGCTAAAGTTTGGGCCTATTTGGGCCATTTTAGTTTAAGTAAATTTTGGTCCGGAATTTGGGCCATTTGTAATTGGGCCGTTTGGGTCTGTACTTTGCTTTGGACTATTTTAATTGGACTTTTCTAAATTTAATTTTATAATAAATTTAAATTTCAAATAAACTTAAATTTAAAATAAACTTAAATTTAAAATAAATTCAATTCCAAACGGGCCCAGACAAATGTGGGCTTCAACAGTTGCCCCTCTTTGCTTGTTGTTGTGTAACAAGAACGGAGCAAAGACTCAAAAGGATGCTCAATTTGTCTGGTCCTATCTCTTCGACGATCTTCCTTCAATTGGTCCACTTCCCGCTTTGTTTAATTGTTTGATTTTGCCACATCTACCTCTGCATCAGGACTCCATCTTGCCTGTATTCTTTGAGTCCGATTTTATTGATTTGATCTTCTTCTCAGTATCTCATCAGGAAGATGACTGCATCGTTTGTTTCAATTCGCTTCTCTATACCTCATCAGGAATACGAGTTTGGTTCACTTCTCAGTATCTCATCAGGAAACTAACCTTGTATTGTTTCAACCTGCTTTTCAGTATCTTCTTAGGAAGCTGGGGGTTCGAAGATTTTGTTTGCTTTGAGCGTGGGTTCGATTTGGTCTTCTTTTCAATATCTCATTAGGAAGATGACCGCGTCGTTTTTTTTATCCGCTTCTCTGTAACTCATCAGGAAGACGAATTTGGTCTACTTCTTCGTATCTCATCAGGAAGCTAATTACTTCGACACGCTTCTCAATATCTCATCAGAGAGCTGTGGTTCGAAGATTTGCTCATGTCGAGCATGGGTTTGGCTTGGTCTTCTTCTCAGTATCTCATCAGGAAGATGACCGCGTTGTTCATTTCAATCCGCTTCTCTGTATCTCATCAGGAAGACGAATTTGGTCTACTTCTTCGTATCTCATCAGGAAGCTAATCGTTTATTGCTTCGATCTGCTTCTCGATGTGTCATCAGGAAGCTGGGATTCGAAGACTTGCTCACATCATGCGTGGGCTTGGTTTGGTCTTCTTCTCAATATCTCATCAGGAAGCTGACCGCGTTGTTTTGTGGGTATCGTAATTTGCCCTGTGATTGGGGTAAAGTTTTGGATTCCCATATCTCCTCAACTTTTCCCTTGATGGTCTTAATGATTCATCCCATCATGTGGCGGGGATGTGACCTGGGAAATATGCTTCCATGGGCCTCTATGAGAATGTCATGATTTAGAATGAATTAAATGCTCTTAACGTGCATGAATGTGTATGATGAATGTCAGATTTGTTTATTATTAATCAGGTCAGCATGGTTTGTCGCCTGTCCCAAATTCTACTTTTGATGTGTTGCTCCGTCCTTTCTGGGTTGTTCCGGAAGTGCTTGTTTTCAAGCTTGCCTTCCAGTTGATGATCTTGTTTCGGGCTTTTAGTAATTTTTGAAAACTCCAGAATAATGCTCGTAACTTTTGTATAATTTATTAGTTCATTACCCGTTATTTAGATGCAAAAATGCTTGGACAAAATTGAGCAAGAGACAAAGTCGTATTTCAAAAATTTAAAGGAGACGAAATTAAGAAAAAGAATCCAAGGAAACGATCATTAGTTTGAAAGTTACCGAGTATACAGAGAAGAATAATTGGTTGCCCCAGCTATCACAAGATGAGCTATTCTGCGCTAACTTGTTTGAGAATCACTCCTAATTTCTGATGTGTGCCTAGAAGATCTAGAGTGCTTTGTTGATTTTTCAAGTTGTAACCTTCCTTTCTCTCGTCGACCCGTTCTTTGGTCCTGAGCCGCCCTTTGCGGGTTTTCAACTCGAAGTCCCCTTGGTTCCAGGACACCTTTTGCGAGTTTTTCATCCTGGATTTTTTTTTTAGACTCCCTTTGCGGGTTTTCACCTCAACTCCCATTTTGTTTTAGGCGAAGTATTTTTTTACTGAGTCTGAATTGACGGGGTTGTACAGTTCTTTGCCATCCATCTCTGTTAAGATGAGAGCTCCTCCTGAGAAAGCCTTTTTTACCACATAAGGCCCTTCCAAATTGGGCATCCATTTCCCACAGAAATATTTGTGTATGGGAAGTATCTTTTTCAAAACTAGATCTCCCTCATAGAATTCCCTAGGACGAACCTTTTTGTCGTAAGCTCGCATCATTCTTTTTTGGTACATCCGACCATGTCGAATGGCTTTTAATCTCTTTTCCTCAATTAAATTCAACTGGTCATATCTAGCTTGGACCCATTCAGCTTCATCAAGTTGAAGCTCTATTAAGACTCGAAGGGAAGGTATTTCAACCTCAATAGGCAAGACTGCTTCCATACCGTATGCCAACGCGAATGGTGTTGCCCTAGTAGAAGTTCTGACTGAAGTTCTGTAGGCAAAGAGGGCAAATGGTAGTTTTTCGTGCCAGTCCTTGTAAGTCTCAGTCATTTTAGCCACAATCTTTTTGATATTCTTATTAGCTGCCTCCACAGCTCCATTCATTTTTGGGCGATAGGGAGAAGAATTATGATGCTTAATTTGGAACTGTTCACAAACTTCTGCTATCGTGCTGTTGTTCAAATTGAGGGCATTGTCGGATATGATCCTTTCCGGCATCCCATATCGGCAAATGATTTCCTTTTTCAGGAACTTGCTAACCGCAGATTGGGTAACATTTGCATACGAGGATTCCTCTACCCATTTAGTGAAGTAGTCGATCACCACAAAGATGAATCTATGGCCATTGGAAGCTTTTAGAGAAATAGGCCCGATAACGTCCATGCCCCACATAGAAAAGGCTAGGGAGAGATCATGACATGAAGATGTGATGGAGGTACATGGATCTTGTCTCCATATATCTGGCATTTATGGCACTTCTTGGCATAATTGATGCAATCTCCCTTTATACTAGACCAGTAATACCCAAATCTCATTATTTGTCGGGCCATCGTGAAACCATTGGTGTGTGTCCCACAAATGCCTTCGTGCACCTCTTCTAAAATCTTTTTTTTGCTTCGATTGCATCGACACACCTTAGCAACACTTGATCTTTTCTCCTTTTGTACAAGATTTCCCCGTCCACGACATATTCACTGGCTAGTCTTCGTAGTGTCCTTTTTTCATTTTTTGAGGCTTGCTCGGGATACTTTTGATCTCTCACAAACTGGAGAACATTCTGGTACCACGGGTGATCATCTTTTCCCTCTCCCTCCTCTGTCTCAATATCGCAACAATGAGCAGGAGCTTCATAGACACTCATCTGAATGGGCTTTACATTTTCCGTTCTACTCACCTTAATCATTGAGGCTAGAGTGGCAAGAGCATCTACCATCTAATTCTCTTCCCGTGGGAGATAATAGAATGTGATGTCATCGAATTCGGTGATCAACTCGAGGACCAATTTGTGATAATCCATTAACTTGGAATCCCTTGTTTCCCATTCTCCTTTTAGTTGATAAATTACCAGTGCCGAGTCTCCATAAATCTCCAAAACTTTGATTCCCCGTTCTATCGCCGCACAAATTCCCAATATACATGCTTCGTATTCAGCCATATTATTCGTGCAATCAAAATCAAGCTTGCTGATGAAAGGGTAATGATCTCCCTCTGGTGATACCAAGACTGCTCCGATCCCATTTCCTGTGACGTTTGACGCTCCATCGAAATTCATCCTCCAAGGTCGTTCTTTCGTGTCTTCCACTTCAGTAGTCGCAACATACATTAAATCCTTATTCGGGAAATCGAAGTCTATAGGCTCATAGTCTTCTAAAGCCCTACTTGCTAGGAAATCTGCTATCGTACTTCCTTTTATTGTTTTCTGATTGACATAGACTATATCAAATTCAGAGAGCAAGATCTGCCATCAAGCTAACCTTCCATTTAACGCTGCTGATTCCATCAAATACTTCAGAGGATCCAATTTCAAAATCAACCAAGTGGTATGATATAGCACGTATTGTCTTAATCTGCATGTAGTCCAAACGAGTGCACAACATAATTTCTCAATAGGTGAATATCGCGTCTCACAATCAGTGAATTTCTTGCTGAGATAATATATTGCCCTTTCTTTCTTTCCAGATTCATCATGTTGGCCTAGTACACATCCCATGGAATTTTCAAAGACTATTAAGTACATGATCAATGGCTTATTAGGAATCGGAGGTACCAAGATGGGAGCCCTGGATAAATAGTCTTTGACCTTATTAAAGGTTTCCTGACATTCATCATCCCATACACCCGGGTTGCGCTTTCTAAGCAGGCGGAAGATAGGATCGCATTTCTCAGTTAACTGCGAGGTGAACCGAGCAATGTAGTTTAGTCTTCCTAAGAACCCTCGAACTTTTTTTTGAGTGTTGGGCGGTAGTAATCGAAGTCTATAGGCTCATAGTCTTCTAAAGCCCTGCTTGCTAGGAAATCTGCTATCGTACTTCCTTTTATTACTTTCTGATTGACATAGACTATATCAAATTCAGAGAGCAAGATCTGTCATCAAGCTAACCTTCCATTTAACGCTGCTGATTCCATCAAATACTTCAGAGGATCCAATTTCAAAATCAACCAAGTGGTATGATATAGCACGTATTGTCTTAATCTGCGTGTAGTCCAGACGAGTGCACAACATAATTTCTCAATAGGTGAATATCACGTCTCGCAATCAGTGAATTTCTTGCTAAGATAATATATTGCCCTTTCTTTCTTTCCGGATTCATCATGTTGGCCTAGTACACATCCCATGGAATTTTCAAAGACTATTAAGTACATGATCAATGGCTTATTAGGAATCAGAGGTACCAAGATGGGAGCCCTGGATAAATAGTCTTTGACCTTATTAAAGGTTTCCTGACATTCATCATCCCATACACCCGGGTTGCGCTTTCTAAGCAGGCGGAAGATAGGATCGCATTTCTCAGTTAACGGCGAGGTGAACCGAGCAATGTAGTTTAGTCTTCCTAAGAACCCTCGAACTTCTTTTTGAGTGTTGGGCGGTGGTAATTCCTGTATAGCTTTGACTTTATCTGGGTCAATTTCAATTCCTTTTTTGAGTGCATTTGGCTAGATTCAACTTTAGTTGATATTTTCTTAGCCTTCCAAATAACTTTCGTAGGATTCTTACATGTTCCTTCTCCATTTGAGACTTCGCAATCATGTCATCGACGTAAACCTCAATCTCTTTATGCATCATGTCATGGAACAGGGTCACCATAGCCCTCTAATAAGTTGCCCCTGCATTCTTGAGTCCGAAGGGCATCATTTTGTAACAAAATGTTCCCCATAGCATGGCAAAAGTGGTTTTGGTCATATCCTCAGGGTCCATCCTTATCTGGTTATACCTAGAAAAGCCATTCATGAAGGAAAACAGGGAATGTCCTGCCGTCTTGTCGACTAGATTGTCGATGTGGGGCGAAGGAAAATTATCCTTTGGGCTAGCTTTATTTAAATCTCGATAGTCCACACACATACGCACCTTTCCATCTTTTTTGGGAACGTGGACTATATTAGCTACCCATTCAGAGTATTTAACCACCTGGAGGAAACCGGCATCAAATTGTTTCCTGACTTCTTCTTTTATTTTTAACAACACATCCGGTCTCATCCTTCGAAGTTTTTGCTGTACAGGCTTGTTTTCTTCCTTTATAGGGAGTTTATGCACCACAATGTCAGAACTTAAGCCGGGCGTATCTTGGTAAGACCATGCAAAAATATCTTGAAACTCTTGAAGCAGCTCGATCAGATTCCCTCTAGTTTCTACGGAGATACTTGTCCTAATTTTCACCTCTTTCTCTTCGTCTTCGTTCCCCAGATTGATAATTTCCACCGGGTCAAAATGAGGCAGGATCTGTTTTTCTTCCCACTCCATCATTCTTAACAGATCCGAAGGTAAATCACAATCTTGCTTATCTTCAAAGTCCTGAAGTTCTTCCAAACACATATCTTGCTCGAAGTGGGGTTCCAAGTTAGCGTCAGGATTGCTCATATTATTGATATCCGAGGATCTGTCAAAGAATGAAAGGAAGGTCCAAAGAGCGAAATGAATTTGCGAAAGAATGACTATGTGGTATATGTATGTGTATGCATGTATTGAACCTTGTTTATTAGATATGTACGAACGATTTATTAGGCTGAATTTGAGAAATGAAAGAGTCGTTATGGAAAGAGTATAAAATGGAAAAGTGCACTTCATTCAAAATAACTAAGCAATGACCATGGGCCCCTTTTACAAAAAGATCCATATTGCTTTCGAGCCTAAAGCAATAAGTGTTTTCGAGCATTACTCTGAGGAAATCTTAAAAATTACAGGGAGCTCCTCCACGTCCAGTTATTCAAGGTGCTTTCTGGAGCGCATGGGCCAATCCTTGACGGATCCCCTTCCTTTCCTTCATCGGATATAGCATTAATGCCTAGGTCTTTTACAATGACTTCCTTGGTTCCAATTGTCACTTGCTTCTTTTCCTGCTGGTTGATCACTTCCCCTAAGACGAAAGTCTCATAGATGTGCGAGAAAACCATGGGTTCCCACGAGATATCCCTTCCAACCAGCCTGACCCTCCTTCTTTCTTGCCTCTTCTCCAACTCTTTTCTCTTTTGTTTTGTGTCTGGCTTGTATCCTAGGCCATAACGATCCGTTTTTCTATTAGCATTGGCACATCAACTCTTCCTTGGAGGTATTTTCCCAGTCCTTTCCCAGGTCTCGCTCCATTTCCAACTGTCAATTTCAAAACCATCCTGGTGGTCGATGATATTATAGGCATCGGTATTTTCCTCCCTTCTGAAATGAAGGTTGCATTGACAAACTCCAATGAGCGGAACGAGCATTCCATAGCCTTCTCGTCTATTCCCACGTAGGGTGAATCGCTTGTTATGGACGCGATTATTTCCTCCTCAGCATTAATCGTGATCAGCAGCCCTTCATTTATTAGCTTCACTTTCTGCTGCAAAGAGGAAGGTACTGCCCCAGCTGAATGGATCCATGGTCTTCCTAGCAGACAGTTATAAGTGGGCCTAATATCCATTACTAGGAAATCTACTTCATACGTGTTTGGCCCAATTTGAAGGGGTATTTCAATCCTCCCCATTACCTTCCTTTCTCTTACTATGTTATTACACCCTTTCATGTGAGAGCTATCGATTGGCAATCTTTGCAGTGTAGCTAGTGGTAGCACATTCAGGGCTGAATCGTTGTCTATGAGTACTCCTGGTAACGTATACCCTTTACAGCGGGTAGTGATGTGTAAAGCCTTGGTGGATCCTATTCCTCCCGTTGGTATTTCATCATCGCTAAAAGAAATGAAGTTATCAGCACTCACATTATTGACCAATCAATCTAGTTTGCTGACGGAGATGTCATTTGCTACATAGGTTTCGTTTAGCACCTTCATTAGTGCGCTTCGATGAGCTTCCTAGCTTAAGAGCAATGACAAGATTGATATACGAGCAGGCTGTTTGTGTAGTTGCTATACCACACTGTATTCACTATGTCTTAAGAACTTTAAAAACTCCTTTGCCTTATTCTCAGTCACAAGCTAGGTGATGGGTACTTCCGGCCTGTTGGTCGTTCCTTTCTCAGGCTCACACATTCTAGCTTTTTCTTCATTCTCAAGGTCATAATTCTTACCGCTTCGGGTAACAAGGTTAACGTCCTTCCTATGTTCCCCCTCCTTTGGCACGGTCACATTGCAATTGTAACTCCATGGGACCCTCCTGCTATCTTTGTAAGGAAACGTTGCGGGCTTTTGTATAATAATGCGGGGGGTTGTTTGTTCTCTTGTCATGCCACAGATAATCACCTTGGGACGATTGCTTCCATAAGTCTTAGATGTCCCGTTTTCAGAGGCGCAAACATCACTAGCTTCCACTCCCTCTTCAAAGAATTCTAGCTCTCGATTATCCATCATCCTTTGGACCACGGCTTTGAACTCAATGCAACTTTGAATTTTATGCCCTTTGACGGCGTGAAATTCGCAATGGTCATCATCTCTGATTATCACACTCTCTTTATTGCTCAAGATTATCCCTTCTTTAACCAGCTTCTACCATACCCATCGAAGTGGAGACTGGATTTCTTTAATATTTCTCTTAATTTTTCGGGCTCCTTCTTCCAGCAAGGCGTTCACCCCTTGCTCTGGGTGATTAGGCATAGGATTTTCAGCTATATTGGGTTTTACTGGCTCTTCTAACTTCACGATCCCATGTTCTATGAGTCCTTCGACTCGTCTTTTAAAAGCGGGGCAGTTTCAATTGAATGCCCTTCTGCCCCTACATGGTATTTGCATTGAGCTTTTACATCATACCAAGCCGAAAATGGGGGTTTGTATGGTCTTACATGCTGAGGAGCTACCTCATGTGCATTGTATAATATTTTGTAGAGTTCCCCATATGACATTGGAAGGGGAGTATATTGGATTTTTTTCCTATTCAACCTAGTGCCTGTCTCCTGCCACGGGGCATTTTGATAATTGCCTATTAGAGTCTTTGGTTGACTTGTCACGAAGGGTCTGGTGTAACCAGGTCTGTATATGCTTGCATTGTTGACCTCGTTATCCCTTCTCCTAGGGGTAGGCCTTTTGGGGCTTTCTCCGGTCTCAATCTTACCAGCTTTGATCGCATTTTCGATCATTTCCCCCGACATGACCATGTCGGAGAAACTCTTGGTAGCGTTTCCTAGCAGATGATTTAGGTAAGGAGCCTTAAGTATATTGACGAACAACATTGTTGTCTCCTTTTCTGTTAACGGTGACTGTACTTGTGTTGCCACCTCGCGCCACCTCTGCGTATATGTTTTAAAGCTCTCATTTGACTTCTTTTCCATGTTCTGCAGTGTAAGCCGGTCAGGGGCTATTTCTATTACATGGCCGTATTGTTTTAAGAAAGCTTGTGTCAAGTCTTTCAACGAATGAATTTTTGATCGGCTCAGCTAATTATACCATCTGATCACCGACCCGACCAGGCTATCTTGAAAACAATGAATTAACAGTTGGTCATTATGTACATGCCCTGCCATCTTTCTGCAGAACATGGTTAGGTGAGCTTCAGGGCAGCTCGTCCCGCTATATTTTTCAAATTTCGGAGCTTTGAATTTGGGAGGGAGCACTAATTCCGGAACCAAACTTAGTTCTTTGGCATCCACCCCATAGGCAATTTCAATCCCTTGCATCGCGTCAATTTCTCTTCTAAACGCCTGTATTTTTCTTCTATTTGCCTGGGAAGATCTTTTTTTATCTTTTCGTCAAAGTCCGAAACACCCAAATTTGCGGCATTATCCATGGGTTTAACCCTGATCCAGTTAGATAATTAGTCGATCGTGACGTGCCTGTGGCTAGTTGCTGTGCCTTTATGGTAACAGTGGGCTCCAGTACCGGTATTTCTTGCGACACTGAGTTATGAAGGGGAGCAAAGCCTGAAGGGACCATCGGGTCCTCTTCTTCCTCAATGGCTGGGCTTTTCCCTTTGTCAGCCATGCTTTGTTTTACTTGTGATAATTCGTTTATCAGGCTCTTTTCTATTTCCATGAATTGATTCTTCATTTCTCTACACATCATGCTCATTTGCTCTTGGATGTGTTCTTGCATCTGGTCTTGTAATTCCTTTTGAATTTGTTCAAGTCTCTGTTCCATGGCTTTAGTTTTCTTTCGAGTATTATAACGGTGTGAGTTTTCATTGGTTACTGATGTAGCTCTGGATCGTGAATTTTAATGAGTTAGGATTGTTATGCAGAAGTATACAAAATTGTGACGTAAATATGATGCATGCATGTAAGAGAAAGGTATTGACTTATAATTCACTTTCCATTTAGAAAACTTCATTTGGTTAACAAGTTCCTTAACATAATGTAAATTACATAAACGGTTTTGCTTTGATGCTCAGTGCCTTGACTTTTTTAAGGAGTTTTGACAGCTTCTGTCCTCGTTCAGTCTTCGTCTCGTACTGTACGCTTAACTCTTTTGCTTCAACTGCCAGGGTCTGCACGTGGTCAGCTACTCCGCAGATTTGATTTAACGCTTCACCCATGACATAATCCCTTTCTCTGACTTCCTTTTGAGTTTGCTGAAGATGCCAATCATTTGTATCCAACGTTCTTTCTAGAATCTTAATTCGTATTTCACTATTCTGCAAAGAGGCCTCTAACTCTTTCACCCTCTCATTTAGTCTTTTAGTCTCGGCTCGGCCTGCCTTTAACTCCATTACTGAATTCTGGCTACGATGCCTATACAAGGACTCCTCCAACTCTCTTACTCGAGCTTTTAATTCAACTACTTCAGCTTGGCTTTCCAGAAGGCTGCCCTTCATAGCATTTTCCTAGACTTGGGCGTCTTGGAATTTGTTTTTCCAGTGACTTGTTTTATTTTTCTCTTCGTGGATTTCCTGCTGCCATTGCTCTAATGTCTTACCCAAACCGACGGTTCTCATTGATAATCAAAATTTTTTATAGTTCTTCTTTAGGCTGCTCAGATCTTCTTCAGCCTTATTCTTCCCTTTCCTTAATTTTTCCACCTCCAGCTTCTGAACATCAACGTCTAGTCCTAAGAGCACCTTCTCTTCTTCCAATTTTTCTATCACTTTCCCCATCTCAGTATTTTTCTTTTCAAAATCCTATTTAATTATCTCTAATTCAGTCGGAACTACCTGCAAGTGTTCTTCAATTGGGCGGACAATCTCCAGGTTCGGCACGGGAATGTTATCATTGATCCTTCTGTTTCTTCACCAATCATATTCTTCAGTCATCATGGGATTGGTGCCGAATGCTTTCATTTTTCGGACCTGGTTCCACGCATTTGAGATTTCCCGAATCCTTTTCTTATTGTTTTCTCCCCGGTACACGAATTCACATTGAGCTATCCCCTGCGTCGCGGGTATGAACTGTCTTGATCTATATTGTCTTGAAACTAGCAACGGTGCATATCCAGTTGCTCCCCATATCCCGGCTAATGGGGCCCAGTCGAGATCTCCGCATCGATATAATATTTCATCAGGAATAAACCATGGTGCTCGCCACTCTATGTCTTCGTCTTTGAGGCTTTAAAGTATGACCATCCATTTTTCTTCTAAGAAGCTTTCTTGTCTCTGTGTGGCCACGAACTCTTTCAAAGGGGAGTAATCTTTAGATAAGTACTGATAGGAGACTTTTTTTGTTTTCCAAAAGTGACTATGAAACCATACCATCAGTAGCGGTGCGCAGGTGATAAATCGACCTTCGCCCTCCTTTCTGCATGCATTCAGGGATCTGAAAGTTTCAGCTAGTATAGCCGGGACAGGTGTCACACTTTTACTTAATCTATCAAACAAATCTATCACCGCGTCCTCTATATGTCCCAAGGCTTTTGGAAAAATGACCAACCCATAGATACTTAGTGCTAAAATGTTGATCTTCTTCTTCGCATCTGGATGGGTCCATATTAAATCTCGCAGGCTCTTCCATGTGATGCACTTGTTATCGCCCTTGACCTTAACTCGAGCTGCAACCCACTGCTCGCTCATGCCTGTGATGTTTATTAATCTTTTAACCATGGTCGGAAGATTTGGAGCTCTAGAGTAGGCCTTATTTACTGACATTTTCGGATAACGGAGCAAAGTGATGTATTCTTCTATCGTCGGTGTCATGTCTATATTCCCGAAGGTGAAGCAATTGTAGGCCGAATTCCAATACTGTGTTAAGGCTCTAAAGAGGGATTTGTCTACTTTAATTTCGCACAAGTATGGCAAATCTCCGTATTCATGGTAAAAGGTTTGCTTCATGTTATTGTCCCAACTGTCCCAAATCTCTTTCAATTCGACCACATTGTTTTGAGCCGTGCTGATCCTGGTGTAATCCCAAAGCTCGGACTCATATCCTTTCACTAAGCTGTCTCCTTTTTTGGCGTTGAGTCTCCTCCGACCACATGCGCACGACCATATTATCCTCTACTTTATCAAAGTACTTGTTTTCCATGATTAATTCTCTTATCGGTAACTGAACTTTTGAGTCTTATACCTTCTCTGGATGATGATGAAATGTGATGCAGTCAGAGACAAAATACCAGTTAGCGAAATATCAAAATACAAGTAAAGCATAGAACCTAAAAGTCTAATTTGGAAGGTTGCTAGCAGGTTTCTACGTCTTACTACATGTGGTTTTAAGCCCTAAAGTAGAGACACCCAAACCAGTAGATTCCTCAATCCATCACCCATTACAGGATCATACGGATGAGTTCGGTTTAGGGGGACGCATTTCCCACATGTTTGCATGGAAGTGAAAACTTCACAAAAACAATAGTACTTTGTAATCCCGAAAGCAATCCACTATCCTGCACGGAGGTGAAGACCTCACGAAGGAGTAGTTTCAGGCTTCCACTTATTAGGGTAATATCATATGCAGATGTATGCAAGTTTATACTAGCAATATCATGTCACAAAAGATGTCAAGGATCGCATATTACACAAAACTAAAGCTTTTAAAAGTTTCTAAAGAATACCCGAAAATAATCAATTTTGGCTTGACTCTCGTTTATTTTAAAATCCCCAGTGGAGTCGCCAGCTGTCGAAACCATCCCTTTTTTTTGGAAAACGACGTGTCTCGAAAAAAAACATCATTTTCAAAATTGATAAATAATGGGAGTCACCACCAATCCTTTATTCGGTGTGATTGGATCACCACAAAATATCTTAAAAGCCGTTTTGAAAACATGTAAGTCTTCGAAATCCAGAAAAATAGGTTCGGGAGTCGGTTACGCATGAGGAAGGATTAGCACCCTCATGTGCCCAAATTGGTACCGTATTGATTATTTTCGGGTCTTAATTCACGACATTTAAAAGTTCAAATAAAGCTTAAAATACGATCCTTGAATGCACGAGTTAAGTTTAAACGAAATTGAGTTTGTTTGAAAATCCCGCTATTTTAGAGTGATCGAGGAAGAAAAGCTACGTCCAGTGAGTTAGGGCATGACATTTCAAGATCCAGAAATAATGAGCTTTCCTTTGTAAAACCTTTTGAAACTTTTGCGAAAAGGATGTTTGATTATCTCAATTTGAAGAAAGGGTGCACCTAGTAAGTTAAGGCGCAATATTTCGAGATCGAAGATAAGGAAACATTGCCTCAATTAAGGGTATTCTATTATTTCGATTTGAAGGAAAATTGCACCTAGTGAGTTAAGGCACAAATTTTCGAAACCCGAAATAAAAGAATATTGCTTCGATTTTAAAGTTTTTATGAAGAAAGGATAATTTCGAAAACAAGCATGCGAGTTTAACAAGAATAAGCAGCTAATGATGGATACTAAATAACGCGAAGCAAGATAAATAAGAAGATAAGTTATTCACGAAAGAAATCAATGATACGAAATACGAGTGCATAATAAAAAATGCAAATGTTGATGAGAAAGAAAAAAAGGTGCAATCGGAGTTCAAAATGAGACCTTCCAGATGCACAGGGGCAAAATGGTAGTTTTAGGGAAGGTTCGAAGTTAAAAATGGGATTTTTGGAAGTTCGGGGGTAAAATGGTAATTTTTGGAAGGTTCGGGATAAAAAATGGGACTTTTTGGAAGTTCGAAGGTAAAATGGTAATTTTTTGAAGGTTCGGGGTTAAAAATGAGATTTTTGGAAGTTCGGGGGTGAAATGATAATTTTTGAAAGGTTCGGGGTTAAAAATGGGATTTTTGGAAGTTCGGGGATAAAATGGTAATTTTTGGAAGGTTCGAGGTTAAAAATGGGATTTTTGGAAGTTCGGGGGTAAAAATGGGATTTTTGGAAGGTTCGGGGTAAAAAAATGGGATTTTTGGAAGTTTGGGGGTAAAATGGTAATTTTTGGAAGGTTCGAGGTTAAAAATGGGATTTTTATAATTTTAGGGACCTTCGGGGTAATAAAACCAAAAAACAGGTGACACGTGGCAGCCCCTGAGGCGTCCGAAAGTCAGAGGACCCTTTTGTAAACAAGTGAAAATTTTCGGGGCAATTTTGTAATTAAAACGAACTCGATTTAAAGATTAAATTAAAACAAAGTAAAAATAAAAGGGACCGTTTGTAGAAATAAACCTAAATAATGACACGTGGCAGCCTCTGGTGCTTTCAAAGGGTTGAAGGACTAAATTGAAAAACCATGAAAATCATTAGGCCAGTTTAGAAGTAATTAAAAGTACGAGAAGGACTTGATTGAAAATTTGGGAAAAAAGCGGAATGACTAAATGCATAAATATATCATTAATCAAAAACACGCGGATCCTGAGTCGAGTTGAATCGGATCCGGGTCGGTCATGGATGTTTTAGAGAAACTACGTCGTTTTTATGCCGAATACCCTCACCAAAACGCTGCCGTTTCGATGAGGGTATTTAAGGCCTTGACCCTTTGAAAAAATAGCCTTTCTTTCATTTTCTTCAAATTTCAGAAAAAAAATCGAAAACCCCCCCGTTTCCTCTCAAGTCCCCTCCGTGGCAGGCCATGCTCCGGCTGGTCGACGTCCGACGCGCGTAGCCGCATGCGCACCGCTGACCCCCCTCGCGTGGTCATCGCGCGTCACCGCCGGGGATCTTCCGGTGCACGTGTCGTCTTTCCACACGCCACGCGCCTCCTTTAAAGGTAAACCGTCATTTTTCCTACCTTTCCTTTTTACACCCTTTTAAAACGGAGATCGGGTTCAGATCTGGTGAGATCGAACCCTGATCTTTATTTTTAACAGTTTTTTTTTTAGAAAATCCTTTTCTTTTCTTTTCTGTTACTATTTTTATTATTAACCGCCTTGTTTCTAACTTTGTTTTTTTTTTTTTGCAGATCCAAGCGTGATGCGGTGTCGGCGCGATTCTAGGTTTCAGCGGAGGCTCCGTCGACGGCGACACGGATCAGGGAAGTACCCTCTGACCGTTCGAATGCCTTTTTTATTATTAATTATTATTATTGTTTTTAAAAAAAATTATTATTAATAAATATTTTGAAAAACTGCCCACTCGTCATTAATGTCATTATTATTCTTGTTATTAACCAATTATTATTAATGATCCTTAAGAAACGTTTTGAAAATAACGCAAATAAATAACAATGGGGTATTGAATGCATGCATCGAAACTGAATGTGATTTGAATAGTGATAAATATTTATTGAGTATACCTGGATACTTTAATGCCTAACCGCTGTAAATCCGGTCTGCCTCTTTTTGCCTTCGAGATTATTAACTTGCTGTATTTTATTTTCGGATATTCCGAATCCCACCACTATAACTAAGAATCAATTTGGCTTTTATAGCCTGCTTACAATAATTTATTTTTGTCTTATGCAACTAAATATACATCTAATTTGCTTTTTCTTTCTTCAAAGGTTCGGCGGTGGCAGTGGCGGTAGAAGCAGTCGGTGGCAGGGCAAGTTGGAACTGAAGAAGAAACTGCTTAGGCTGACGTGGCGCACTCTGAGTGGCTGGAGAAGAGGTGGCTGGTGCAAGTTGCCCAGCAGATTAGGAATAAGCTAAAGTTTGGGCCTATTTGGGCCATTTTAGTTTAAGTAAATTTTGGTTCGGAGGTCATTTGTAATTGGGTCGTTTGGGTCTGTACTTTGCTTTGGACTATTTTAATTGGACTTTTCTAAATTTAATTTTATAATAAATTTAAATTTCAAATAAACTTAAATTTAAAATAAACTTAAATTTAAAATAAATTCAATTCCCAACGGGCCCAGACAAATGTGGGCTTCAACATGGACATCTATTTAGATTGCCATGTAGGATTGCCATTAGAGAGGTAACGGAGCTTAACGGTAGAGAAACCACTTCGTAACAAAACGATAACGTAAATGATTAAAACATAATATTTCAAACATAAGTGACTAAAATGTGACCTGAGATAAACAAAAGTGACTATTTTTGTAGTTTACCCTTCTTATTTGATCCTCAAACTTCCTAACCAAAACTTTTAACTTTTAAAACAGAGGCATTCAACATCTATTAATTGTTTTTTTTATGGTTGAAATTATCCAATTAGGTACATAATCTTTTTGTTTATATTTTTAAGAAGTTAGTGTTAGAAACTATAAAAATAATAGAAAATAAAATTTTTAAAAATATAACGTATAATAAAATTATATAAATAATTTAATATTTGTAAAAGATAATTTTTCATTTTGAGTTGCATAATTTTAGTTTTTAATCAATTTGTTAAATGATTTGGTACTAATTCAGATTATTAGTGATACATATTACTTATTGTAGATTTAAAAATTAAAAATAAATAGAACACATAATAATCTCTAATGAGTTTATAAAATAAAAATTATTATCAATGTAACAAAAGGAAATTCAATTAATTCCTTCACCTTTTTTTTTATGAAAATTAAATTTTCATATATTTTCTTCTATAATCATTAATTGAATAATTAAAAATTTCAAAGTGATATTTTTTTTAACTCTAGATTTAATATCTAATTTCAAAAATCAATTTTAAAGACTATATTCATGTTCATTGAAGGAAATATCAAACTCGGCCCTAAGATTGTTTGGAGGTACGGTCGCCTAGGGCTCAAGACTAAAAGAGGTTCAATATATTGTTTTTTAGTTTTTAAGAAGCTCAAAATTTTTTAACTTTTAAAGGTAAAAAAATTACTAACTTTTAAGGGGTCCCAAAAAAATTTCTTTTAGTTTTTAAGGGTTCAAATTTTTTTTACTAATTTTTAAGGGACCTAAAAAAAATTTTTCTTTAACTTTTAAGGAACCTAAAACCCTATTTTATTGTTTTGCCTAAGACTCCAAAAATACCAAGAACGGACCAGAGAAATACCATACTGCTAACAAGAGTAAATCTAAATTTTTTTAAGGATTTCCCATTTTCTTTAGCTAAAGTTTTATCAATCAAAGGATTATAAAATATTATATTTAGAAGAAAACTAATGAAAAAAATGAAATAAAATTTTAAGATAAACTTATTAGTATCAGGAATTGACTTGGAAAATGACTCACTAGTTGAGAGAAGTTTTTCTTCTTTAGGTTCTACAAATTTATAAATGTGGAATGCATTTATTTTGAAACGTGAAAGTTTTTATTAGGAAGTTTGAGGATCAAATTGAAAAAAATATTCTTTCTTAATTGTTCTTGATTTATTAAGTTCGGGGTTTTTTTATATATAAATAATATAAATAAATAAATAATTAAGAAAATGAGGCAAGTAAAAAAATTATTTATGAAAATAGACATTTTCAACAATTTTCATCGATATCGTCTGACACACCGACAATACCACTCCACTTTCCTCCCAAATCATGAGGTCATCATTAGTTTTTTTTTTTAAAATTGTGTTGTCACTGTGTCAAGTGATATCGATATGTATTTTTGAAAAAAATACTTGAATAAATACGGATATACCGGATTACAAAAAAAATTTAATAATACTGTTAGTGTGTCAAGCGACATTGATGAGATTTAAATATTATTTGACGATCACGAGCTACCTTGCTTTTTTGCTTTCCAGCCTTTTATCTGCTTTTTGATTTTTTCAGATATTTTTTTTACTTAGTATATAAAGAGGGGTTTGGCCCCCCTATCCTATCTACCACTTGATCGGGAAAAAAAAGTTGAGTTTTTTTAAGTTTTTTGTGTTTAGTATAAAATTTTGGAAGAATGTTAATTTGTGTTGGAGTTTTAGAAAGTTATAATTATTAAGGTATTTTTTTGTAATAATAATTATAAAAAAAGATATATCTTTATATTTTAGATTACTTATAAATTTTAGATAAAACTTTTAACATTATTTTTTTTTGTTTCAAAGATGAGATTTGTGTTTATTTATTTAGTCAATGATTAAAATTTCTATTGTTTGTACAAATATTGAAATGATTTCTTGATTAGAGGAAATGATCACACAAGGGTAATTATTATGTTGGTGAAAAAATTTGTTTTTTGTTATTCATAGGCATATTAATAAGGTTGCACACCATTTTTTATTTAGTTGAAAGATTTTAACAAATGCGGTAATTTAATATGGTCAAAGTGAGTACCACGTGTTGACAGCATGTGTCCATGGTCCGAGTTACCAACCAGATGATGGATTATGCCATACTTGGACGCCACCAGATTTAGATCAGCGGCATTGCTCCGGATGTTTGAGTTGACAGGCGACTTAATATCAACCTTGGTTGAATAGTGGCACC
The DNA here is from genome assembly GCA_039519145.1 of Kokia cookei. Lineage (NCBI taxonomy): Eukaryota > Viridiplantae > Streptophyta > Magnoliopsida > Malvales > Malvaceae > Kokia > Kokia cookei. The sequence goes on along the minus strand of CM076907.1, from coordinate 12,014,614 downwards.
TAGAGATCCACACATTTCATTTGTCGTGTGGGGAGTGCACCATCACCCTGAAAGATGTTGCATTGCAACTAGGACTATCAGTTAATGGTTATATGGTCATTGGTTCAAGTAAAGTGTTCGAACTTACGACACTCTCCTATCAATTGCTTGGATGCTCACTCGGTGATGGTGAAGCTAGATTTACAAATTTGAAATTTTCTTGGTTGAAGGAAAATTTTGAAACCTTATCGAGTAGTGCCATTGAGTAAGAGAAGATGGGCGTTGCTCGAGCGTATATGTTGCAACTAATAAGGGGTACTTATGCCGGACAAATAATAACAAAGTCCACTTGGTGTACTTGCCCCTATTGTTTGATTTGGAAGCTACTTGTTCATACAGTTGGGGCTCAACAGTATTAGAAATGTTGTATCGTGAGCTTTGTCGAGCAACAAAGTATGAAACATAAGATATATGTAACATCCCACTCGACATAATCTTAGGATCTAAATATTGTTTAGATCAATAAGATGAATAGAGTCAATATAGAAGCAAATAGAACTAAAGTTAAACTAAAAGATAACTTGTGGGTACGCTTGTGACGCTTTAATGTTGGTGGACACTTGGTTGACAATTAAGAGTCATAACCAGTGGGAAACGATTCACCCCAAAAAGCCTTGGATTGGTGTAAGTAGGATGGGCGGAGTCTGTTATAGGTAATGGAGAATAAACTGTGCCCTGAAAAGTCTAAGTCAGCCATAAGTGCAGTTAGTAACGATGACTTTGAGTCGATAAGGAAAAAAATGGTTAGAACTAAACTAGATGTGAACTAAAATAGTTGAGAACCAAAGGAAAGCACTTGATTATTATTCGTAGATTTGGTAAGATTTGAATAATACCATCGAATGATTGATGTGACGTTTATCAAGTCCCAATAAGGGCATAGGTCTTGTCAAAGATTTTAAGATAATTAAATATCTCTCCTTGAGAGTGCAAGACTAAAATAAGATATGGAGACTCCCCTTAACTTAAGTATGAGACCAAATGACTAACAAAATCTGTAGTTATGAGTAAGTAAAATGTTTAATGCCTCACTAAGGCCCTTGGCGTGTACGCGGACGCTTAAGTCCATACGAGGCAAGATTTCCTTTAGGGGAACATAAAAAGGAAAAGGTAGCCTAATTAGGTAATAAGAGGACTCAGATAAAAGAGTCTCCGCCAATGAGATGTGATGTACCAAAGCGTGAATAGCTACACCACTAGATACACTATGATGAAATAAGGATAATGGATGAGTTGAGTTTCACGGTTAGGTCACGAATGTGTTTTTCTTGTGCAAGTCTTTACAGCTGTCGTGCATTTAAACAGTGATCACATGGATTAATACACGAGTCAAACATCCATTGGAACCAAAGAAAATATCTAGTTGATCGGGTAAGTGGAGAGAATTGTTCTCTTCTTTTCCCAAAAAGTATTCTCTGGCTATAAAAGGGTAAGCTGAGGGGAAAAATCCTCTCATAAGATGTGCTTGAAATGGGAGGATTAGCCCTGAGACGCCCCTTGTGAGGTAAGTCTTCCAACCTTTCATGCTAAACTACCTGAGAGCAGTTATGTTTAACTTGTTAGTGCAAGCTTGGTGGAGCTTTACTACGTGATTTTAATGCTTAAAGTAGAAGGGAAATAAGTTAGATGAGTAAGCCTTGATGAGTTCTCTAGTTCACGTCTATCCTTATGAAGTAACACCCAACACTCGAATTCCACAGCTTGGGTTAGGTGGAGGGCGTTATAATATAGGCGAGTGTCTGATATTACTGTAGTCTAGGACACTATATAGGATGTCATTTTCGGTATCATTGAGTGACCAAACACATGTGGTTCCCATTTGTAAATAAGCAAAAAAATTTAAAACTTGGAACAAGACTTGTTTTTTGATGAAAATTTAGAAGTTTTCTTTTTTTAGATGGTAAACTTGTCCAGGTATCGGGAAGTCTAAAACCCTCGTTATCTACCGACAGATGATTGAGGCACATGCTGGGGAAGGAGTAATTTTTTTTAAAATAAAATTATATTAATGTCATGTAATTACTTTATTATTTATGTTATTTGACTTATGTCAGTATAACCATGTTATTAATTGTGCAGTTCGTGTGGATGCCATATAGTGTGTCAGGCGTTATGATTGCCATTCCCCCATCAGCTCATGTCCACTCACTCGTGGGGTGCATTAACACACTCGTTGTGAATTTTTCAACAGTTGAGTGGTACAACGAGGGTCGATTTTTGCGATAATTCGAGTGCAAACAAGTGGTTTCGGACATTCCACATAATTTCGACAATGTCCACAGAATTAAGAAGAGGGAAAAGATGCAAAGAATTGGGCATTAGAGCATCAATAATATATTGCATTATGGAACACCCAGATGGAGATGTTCCACATGCACCGACAGGGGCACCAACAAAGTTGACAAGGTCATCTGCCTCCTACTCCCTAACTTGAGCTTGAGCTTGAGCCTGAGCCCGAACTTACAAGGTCATATACATAACTGGTTGATAGTTCTTATCATCCGAAGTTGAGCTTACACAGTTTTAGTCCGAAGTCTAAGGCTACACACATCACCCGAAGATGCCCAATTACAATTCTGATCATCAACAATCATGGTCATTAATGATGTTTGATATCTTTAGGCTATTGCCACCCCAATGCTCCACCCTCCAAGGCAAACCTTTAGGAGACATGATTTTTTGAATTTGTTCAATACACATAAAAAGTTAGTCTATGGATGATGACAATGCAGGTTCAGGTGAGGAGAACATTGATCGTTGCAAACACCCTTAACGCAAACGAAGGACACCATAACGGTTGACCTCATGGAGTAGCCATAGTTATTTGTAATTATGAACAAATATTGTAATTCAAATTATAAAATTTTGAAACAATTTAAATACTTTTCTAGTATTTCAATATAACATTGGACTCATATCAATGTAGTGCTTTTTTTTTTTTTGTATTTTACACCTAAACATATTTTTACGAATGTGATTGTTGAAATTGAAATTAAGCTTATGTGATTGAATTGTGAACTGGATTGGTTGGATTTTGAGTTTTGTGTAAGGACTTAAGTGATATATAGATTTGATACTTAGGCAAGATTTTTCCCTTAATCTTTGAAAAAGGTGTCAATACTCTGGCGAGGGTATAGATACCTTTGTTTTTGCTAATTTTTTTCAAACATCGAAGCTTAAATTGGTATAGATACCAAGTAAGGGTGTCGATACTTTGACCTTGGTATCGATACTATGGAAAGGGTATCAACACCTTTGTTTTTTTGCTAATTTTTTTCAAATATCGAATATCAATTTGGTATTGATACCAGAAAAAGGTATCGATACTTTGACCCTGGTATCTATACTATAGAAAGGGTATTGATACATTTGTTTTTTGCTAAATTTTTTCAAATATCGAAGCTAAAATTTATAGACTTTATGATTGTTTCATTAAAACTTCATCAAATAAAGCTTAGGGGTGTAACAGGAAAATTCGGTGTTGATAAAAATATTTAACATATATTTGAACATAAGGTACATAAATTAATATTTCACTAGACCGTGACGATTGTCCAAGATGGTAGTTCTGATGCGGGCAATTGTTTCGACTACGACCAATTGTTTTGCACAGATCGTAACGTTTAGGGTTGATCGTATCCATTAAGTCCATGTCACCACGAATCTGGGTGATGTGCAAGTGATGGTATTACAAATGACATATATTTTGTCCCTAAATTAGTGTTTTAATTGTCTCTTTTATACTTCATTTAGCATGCATATTAAGTATTTATACTTAGTTTTTATATTTTTTAACTCATTGCTAGTGAGTTTAAATTCTTTTTGTTGTTTTTACCTATTTTTGTACTAATATTGACGTAAGTAGCAGATATATTACGCCTTAGAATTGTCAGCGCATGAACTCAGCACAGAAGATTAAAATTGGAAGAATGCAACCACAAGATCAACTTGAAATTACGATAGAGATGTCGCTGCATTGAACATGAACTCCGAATTGGTAAACTCAAGTTGAATTCACATCTGGAAGCACTAGCGCAGAAATATCACAGGTGTCACCGCAATTACGATTTCAGATTGCGTCCAACAATGCAATGACAACCTGCAGATCTCTAAAGAGAACATTTAATTTGTGTGAGTGCACAGTTTACTCTAATTAACTTTGATAGTTGCAAAATCTAAATCTGGATCCGAGAATGAAGGCTGAACCCTGCAACATTTTGATGGCTATAAATAGAAGAACAAAGACTGAAGAAATCATCAAGAACTAAGGGATTAAATTCTACAAATTCTGTGTGATTTTGAGATTTGAGATGGGAATTGGGAAGCTAATGAAGCAACTATGTAGTAACTTTTGACGAGAGGTGCTTTGTGCTGGGCAAGAGGAATGATTAAGGAGTAGTCTTAGTAGTCTAGAGATAGTAAGCTTCGATTGTACTCTTTAATTTTTCTTTTGACGATGATGAATTCTAATGTCATTAAATGAATATGAGAGTATCTTTTGGTGTTAGATTATTTTGATTCTTAGTTAATACTGCTTATTTGTTTATTCTTGGATCTAACCGCTTTAAGCACAAGAGTGAAATTGTAGTTTACCGACATCGAGAGATGCGGTGACGGGTTAGGTTAACAAGTAAGTTAGGCGAGAGCTGCTTGGGATTGGAAAGATTCCAGTCACTTGTTCTTGGATGTACAACATTGCTCAGACTGAGAGGTGGAGTGATTGTGGGTATTTAAGTCTAGATTAAATAGAGAGCTGTTGTTGGTAAGAACTCAAGAGAGATTTATTACTTCAACAATTCATCTAAACTTTACCTTGTCGACGCATTCAATATTGCAACTTTGTAGAATCAGTGAACCATTCCTACCATTTTACACTTAATCACTTTTATATTTCATGCATTTAAGTATTTAGCACTCAACACTCAACACATTTGATTTACTTTCAGTACATTGGCATTTAACCTCTAACATTTAACTCTGATTGCATTGACAATATTAACTATTTTAGTATGCAGATTTGACGTAATTGCACTAACATCCTTACTCACATTTAACTCATTTGCAGTATTAATTGCTCCGACAATTTACATAAAGAACCCATGTCCTCATGGGATCGATATCCGATATAATTGTCTATCAGCTATACTTGCATCGATGTGTGTATGCGTGTATAATCGCTGTGATGTTTCAAATGCAATCAGTAAGTAACCTTTGGGCTTCTCATGTAGCCCCAAGTTTAGGACCAACTCGAAAGTCAATAGAAACACTTCCCATGTCGATACATCCCACCAAATGGGGAACTCGTTTCCCTAATACGCAATATTCATTCCAGTGTGTACACCTCAGCAATATATTGTTCAACATAGATCGAGATGTCAACATAAGCTACAATGACATGCGTACACGAGTACTAAATTGTCTAGAACCTCTTGTAGTTGCACCGTATGTTTTGGAGATCAACTTCGTAAGACATGGGTGGGATACCCGGTCGACAACTGATGGACTCTATCACCTTGAACGTTAACGGTCTGTACTAGGTTGGTGGTCATATGACCATATCGAGATACCTCGCTCTTGGAGCATTAACCTTCACCGCTTTCCTAACCTCCTCGACATACATGTGTCCCGCCTCCATCTGTTTTACTTGTTTCAATCTCATTCTTAGCATTAAGATTGTCAGCCTGTAGAACGTTGCTGAGAAAACAAATGAATTGGAAGATGTTGTATACGCTTCAAGATAGAGTTAATGGTCTCTACGAGGTTGGTGGCCATATGACCATATCGAGATTCGTCATCGAATATTTGAACCCATTGCCACGACTCAATGCTACTAAATCACTCTTGTAAATCACGAGTGGTTTCACCATTCATATCACCTTGAAGCCTCGCCAACCTCTACCTGAAACTGTGTTGTTCTAGTTTGTACCCTGCATATGTATTCCATTAAGACATGTTATGTTTTGTTACACAGTTTATAAATGTATTAAAAAATTTTAAAAATGAAACTGATAATTACCCATGTTCATGACTTGTTTGTGCCAATTTGTATTCTTGAAGTCCCTATGGAAGTTCACTCCAATGTGGCAGATGAAGTAGACGGATTTCCATGGAACACCGGAATGCCTAATCACAACAACTACCCCCTTTGATTTATAAAAAATTAAGCAAATGTTGTCTTGTCTAACAACATACCTCCGCAAGTTTGTCAAGAAAAATTGTCATGACTCCATGTTCTCTGACTCCACAATGGCAAATGCTATTGTAATAGCTCGATTTTTAGTGGTGTAGGAAATAGTGGTTTCGAGACCACAACTTCAACGAGTCAGGTCATAAAATTTATTATATTAATATTTATGATGTCAATATGGTCATATTAAATTTTGGTTAAGAAATTAAATCATTTAGATAGTTAATTAAATGAAAATTATTAAATTGTAAAAGGTGTAAAAGTTGAATTATACTAATTAAAAGGTAGTAGGTGTTAATTAGAGGATTAGTTAAGGCACCTAAATGGTAATTAAACCACCTATAAGGTATATGGATGATTTTGAATTCTTATAAGTTAAATTTCATGTAAATTAAAAAGGGCAAAAAGGTAATAATGCAAGTTAAGTAATTAAATTAAAAAAAAGTTAAATTTTCATCATTTTCTTTCTTTCTTCTTCCTTATTAAATCGAAACCCTAAAGAAGCCATTGGAAAGAGCTTCTTTTGGCTTGGTTCCTTATTTGGGTGGGTAGATTTTCTCTGTTTTTAGTAATTTTTATGTTTTTGAGTCCGTATTAGCTTAATATAGCTAACCCAATGACCAATTTGTGATTCTGTCAAATGTTATAAATTTTCCTTTGATGAATGAGCTTATTCTTGAAAGTTTATGGAAGTATTGTAAGATTGGTTGTTAGATTTGATGATTTTGTTAAGTGGTTTTTGATGATTTTAGGGTTTGAGGATTAAATTATTAGAAGGGTAAAATTGCATTTATTTATTGTGAAATAATTATATGTAGAAGTTGGGTAAACACCCTTGGATATTCGACTAGTATAGGTTTGGAGAGAAAATGAATATTTTGCATGTTTAAGGGCTAATGACTAAATTGAATAAAAATGAAATGTTAGGGGTAATTTCATAGATTTTCCAAAAAGGACTTAAATGTATGTAATGATTTAAATTTCATGATTTAATAAAGAAATTGAATGATTTGTGTGATAGATCAAGATCGTGCTACAGATTAAGGAAATGGGAAAATCGTGGAATAGTTTTTGGAGCTTAACTTATACTGCAAATTAATCTGGTAAGTTCGTATTGTTAAATTTCACATTTATATTTTCTAATTACGTATTCTTAGAATTTCTTTGGACAATATGACAATGGAAGACTTGGCGACTACTTCGATGGATTGCGTATGTCTCGATTAGAGCATAATGCTAAGAGATTACTTATGTCTCAATTAGAGCGTAAAGCTAAGAGATTGTGTATGTCTCGGTTAGAGCATAATGCTACGTGATTGCTTACGTCTCGGTTAGAGCGTAATGCTATGTGATTGCTTATGTATCGATTAGAGCATAATGCTAAGAGATTACTTATGTCTCAATTAGAGCGTAAAGCTAAGAGATAGTGTATGTCTCGGTTAGAGCGTAATGCTACGTGATTGCTTACGTCTCGGTTAGAGCATAATGCTATGTGATTGCTTATGTCTCGATTAGAGCATAATGATAAGTGATTGCTTATGTCTCAATTAGAGCATAAGGCCATTTCAGCTTAGGAGGAGTGATGTTCCATAACAAGGCTCAGATGAATTATGTTATTGCAAGACACTTGATGTTGTGGTAAATTATACTTACTTATGAACTTACTAAGCTTAGAAAGCTTATCTGGGAATTTGTTGTTGTTTTGTAGATTTCGTTTTGCTGGTTGAGGATCGGATCACCTCGAAGAAAGTCACACTATCTCAAAAGCTCATTCGGTAGTCTTTATCTCACTTGGTTATATGGCATGTACTAGGAAATTTTACTTGGTTTGTTGGGAATGTTTGAAACCTATTTTGATATTATGCATTATGATGTCAAGTTGGTACTTTGCTTCAGTTTGTTATGATTATCTATGATATGGCCAGATTGTAAGTATCAATTGCCATATTTTTTATGTATGATTATAGGTTAATGAATTATGTCAAGTTAGGTACATTTTGAGTAGGTTTTATGAAGATTATACACGTCATTTATGGAGTTTCGTAGGTACACACGGCCTAACACATGAGCCAATACAGGGGCGTATGCCTTAGGAAAAATAGGTGCAGGGTTTACAAGAGCTACACACGAGCTGAGACACGATCGTGTGGCCCAATTTTGAACTAACACACGACCTAGCAAACGGTTTCACACATGGGCGTGTGGGGAAAATTTCACATGTTTACACGGCTTGTCACACGGACTGTAACACAATCGTGTATGGATATTTCCTGTATGCACACGGTCTAAGGCATGGCCATGTGACCCCTGTTTGGATGAATCCTATGTTACATTTACTGTTTCGTTGTGTTCAATCAAGTCCTTATGAATTGAGATCATAAACAAAATAAGAATGATGAATTAGATTTGAATGTATTTATTATAACAAGAATGATATTGAAATGAAATGTGATCACGTGATTGTTGGAACATGAATGTTAGTAGCCTCGGAACCCTAACTACGATGGAGTCAAGTTTTGGGTGTTACAGTTCTCGTCTTGTGTAACCGTAATAAGGAGGATCTGCGTATATTTTTTGTATAGCCAGGTCCCATCAATCTGCACAATTGACTTGTAGTGGGGAGAAGCCCAAACACATGGACCGAATGTTTAGAACATTTGGTGGAAAATTCTTCTCCTCGATTGTAGTTTGTTGTTCGAGCTATAAGAAGGCAGCATCCGCAAGTCAACGACAGTCCTTGGCATGTACTCCTACATAGCAACTATCCACCCTTGAAGTTCATTATATGACACATCCCAATCTCCTTACAATTGCTCCATGACCATCTATTTAGCCCATCATGCCTTTCGATATGACACTCGGTATTGGAACCGTTCTTGCATTTTGGCAATTAGGACAGATACAAAAATGGTGGGCATGTCGTTAACCAGTGGCATGTATGAGGCCCAACATATTTTCGGATCACCTATACTTGAGACCTCTGGATAAATGCAACTCGTGTAGACCACTTGCACCCTTCTACTCACCTCCAACACTCTACAACATATATTGTTGGTCTAGAGTTAACGACTTTGTAGTCAACCAACACCTTCATGCAATACCGCTTGATGACAAATATATAATAATCATTGTTTGTGTATTGTTGTGTAACATCCGTGTTCTTGAACCGGATTTGGTACAGTAATAGAGTAGAATTGAGAATTAGACTATGTAGCTAAAATAAGAAAAAATTAGAAAAATTAAGGATTAATTAGTAATTGTGAGAAAGGAGGAAGGACTAAATATCAATTTATCCAAATTGAATTATGAGTTATCATGGGAATTAGATTGATTAAGGAGGGGCAAAAGAGTGATTTGGTGGAAGATATTTTTGGAGGCAAAGTTTTGGGCCAAAGTGTAAAGTTGGAAGGCCCAGGGACTAAAAGCGCCATTTTACCATTTTTATTAAGTGAGATATTTTAAGTGAAATTTCTAGAGAATTTGAGAGAAGAAAAAGTGATTAAAAAGATGAAAATATCATCTTTTTCATTATGTTAGCCGTCCATGCCATTTTCTTCCATTTCCAACTTTTGCTTTTATTCCAAATAGGTCCTTCCATCATTTTTAAGCCTTCCAAACTTCAAAACTTTCCATTTTCTTTGGAATTTCTGAAATAAAGTCATAAAAGAGAGTTAGTAGACACCTCAAATCTCATATAGAGTTATTTTTGGGGTGTTAGAGAGATAAAAGACTAAATTGAGAAAATTTGAATTCAAGGGTTAAGGTAAGAAATGATTAAATTCTCATGATATACATGTATTTTACTGTTATTTAGCATGAAAATTATTGAATTGTATCTTATAGCTTATATGTGTTTATGTGAAATTGAAGAGAAAGAGAAGGGAGACAAGGATGAAATTGAAGACAAAGGAAAAGAATAGAGCAAGGGGTAAAAGAGAGGAAATTCAGTCTCTTTGTTGTAAGTACTACAAAAGTTTTGATTTATAGTTTAATGTCTCTAATGGTATATGAATTATTAACATAAAAATGATATATGAATTATTAGCATAAAAATTGTTATATAGGTACATAGTTTGAATGTTTACAATGATAAAATGCAGGGATTAATGTGTGATTGAGTAAAACAGTTTTTGACAGAACAGAGGATTAACTTCGAAAATTAACCAAAAATTGTATATAATGATTTAAGGGTCTAATTATATATTTAATTAAATCTTATTGAGTGTAGTTTCATATGGAAGAAACACTGAAATAAAAGGAATTGTATATTTCGAGATATACTAGTTTTTATGTAACAAGGTCAGAGTAGGTTCGAGTTCCCCTATTCTGACTTTGAAAAATCATAGCAAAATATAGAAAAATTATTAGAGACTGAAACTTATATGGCTAATTCCTTAACAAGTCTATTTTTAATAGAAATAGACAGGAACATCATTTGATCTCTTTACTAAAAGATAGATAATATTTAGTGAAGAAAGGTCGAAACTGTCAGGCAGCAACAAAGGGGTAAATTGAAAGAATTTACTGTACAAATTGGTTAAACTAAAAATTCTGGAAATTTTATGGTAAAAATATGATTGAGTCTAGTTTCATAAACATCAATTAGATTATAATTTTGAATTCTGTAGCTCGAGATATAAATAATTTAGTGACTGTGACGCAAGTGAACAACTTTGAAAATATAAATGTGAAGTATTTGATGATGTATTTACAAGAGATATATCATTTATGAGAAATGTTGCTAATTGAGATTGTGCCCAAGTAGAAAAATTAGAACTATTGTGATATTAGTGGCATGTCATTAAGGAACACTAGCGTGCTCTCTATTTAGCACGTCTCGTGCCCTCTGTTATTAACACTGTGTGTGCTCTCTGATTAGTACTTTGTGTACTCTTTGTTTAGCACTATGTGTGCTCTCTGTTGCCCAACACTTATATGCTCTCTGTTAGTACTTTGGTACTCTCTGTTTGTTCCATATATCCAAACGGTTCTATGAAAGTCTACTATCTGCTAAGCTATAGAAAGTGGATAAAAGTGTAAATTGTGCCATTGTGGTAAGTTACATGTTACATGTAAGTAAGGCAAGAAGTTTATATGCATGAGTACTTAAATGATCATTCATTACCTTTGTAGTGCTTACTAAGCCTTCACCGGCTTAACGTGTTTATTTTAACGCGTAGGTACAAAAGCTACGAGAAGTTGAAGTCAAGTTAAGGGGACCTCTCATCACATTACATCACTATTGGAAGACTTCAGTTGAGGTACATTACTTTTGGTAAAATGACATGTAAAAATGATACTATAATGTGTCTTCAGTGGATGGTTATAAATGTTATTTTGGATTACTACGAGTTGATTAATTAAAATGATGAGTTTTGAATAAAATAACTTTAAAACACATTGTTTGAAAGAAAAAATTTATTATACTCGTGTTAAATTCTTCGATACTATATGTAATACTTCTATACCGGGTTTATACATGTGAATCGAGTATAAGGGTGTTACATTTATTGGTATCAGAGCGAAGGTTTTTGATGTTTGGGGTCGGGAAATGAGTCCACTTGTCATGTCATTTATTATGTTGATGTGATGAGAAGATATTTAGTTTTTAAATGTTTAATTTGTGAATATTATAGAAAGTAGATATGTCAAATAGACGTGAAGAGTCAGAAGATGAAGTTGAAAGTACGGTCCCTAACCCTATTAGAGAAGAAGATCCACCTAGTATCCAAGCTCAACGAGAATCAATACATTCTGATGATCGTAGGGGGTCCATGTTTGTTGAAAGAACTCAACTTACGAGTGAGCCGATGTCATTTCAACAAGAAATTCTGATTGCAGCTCTATTGCATACGATGAATCAGTTGTTACAGTAAGTTGTAAGAAATAATAATGCTCAGACTGTTCCTCCACCACCTCCTACTAGTGTTCCTTAGCCACAACCTTCTACATTTAGTTACCGATCTCCTTTGGAGAGATTAAGGAACATAGAGCCGAAGAATTCAGAGGAAAGAAAGATGATGATCCAGTAGAAGCTGAAGAATGGTTAGAAAATAGCCAAAGAGTGTTTGAAGAGCTACAATGTACTGGGGAAGAAAAGTTAAAATGTGCAGTGTCTTTATTGAAAGGTGAAACATACCAGTGGTGGACAACAGTGTTAAATATTCATCCTACAGAGAAGATCAACTGAAATTTCTGTGTCTGAATTTAAGAAGAAATACATCAGTGAGTTTTATTTAGAGAAGAAGAAAAGAGAATTTATAGATTTGAAACAGAATAGCATGACCGTGGCTAAGTATGAATGTCAGTTTCTCAGACTGAACAGGTATGCTAAAGAATTGATAGCCAATGAAGCAGATATGTGTAGAAGATTTGAGTGGGGATTGAATGAAGAGATATATGTTCCACTTCTACCGTTGCATTTACAAGAATTTCCTGTTCTGGTTTATCGAGCTCAGAGGTTAGAAGAGGGATTGATTCGTTCGAAAGAGAAAAGTGTTGGAAAGAGAATAGACATTAGTTCTACACCTCCCCCTTCTTCGAAAAGAATGAGAGGATTTAGAGATCCTAGATATGCTTCTTTTTCTGTTGGTCAGAGATCTTGAAGCCAAAAACGACAGACTCAATAGGGAGCTTCCATAGTTAGTACGGAAGGTACTAGAAGAAGACCATTACAATCAACATGTAAGCATCGTGAAAGATTTCATTGGGGAGAGTGTCGATTGAATACTCGAGCATGTTACAGATGTGGATCTAGAGGCCATTTTATTAGAGATTGTCTGATAATGATAGAGAATACTACCGAATAGTCTGCAACGGGTTGTTCAGCTTCACAAAGAAGTAGATTGCCCGAGAATTCTGGTAATATAGGGATGAAGACAGCAAGGGGTGGAAATGATAGATCAGAATCTCGGAGACCACGAACATATACCATCAGAACAAAGGAAGAGGAAGATGCTCCCGATGTAATCACTGGTAAATTTTCTTTATTTGACTCTCCTGTAATTGCATTAATTGATCCTGGTTCTACGAATTCTTACATATGCATCTCATTAGTGAAAGAGAGAGAATTAGTAGTAGAACCCATTAAACATGAAGTGATTGTTACAAATCCCTTTGGGCAAAGTGAAAGAGTCAATAAAGTGTGTACGAGATGTCCTTTAAAGATTTAGGGTTGTGAATTTCCAGCAAATCTCATGGCTCTTACATTACATGAATTTGATGTAATATTGGGAATGGATTGGTTATCTGAACATGGAGTCATGGTTGATTGTAGAAGAAAAAGAATTTCTTTGAGAACTTCAAATGGAAAAGAAGTAGTTGTAATTGGTGAGAAATTCAGTGCTTTATCGAATGTAGTCTCTACAATTAAGGCTTTTAAGATGATTAAGAAAGGGTATAATGCTTTCCTTGCTTATGTTTTGGATACTCGGGTAGAAGATAATGAGATTGAAAAGATACCGATGGTGCGAGAGTTTCCTGATGTGTTTCCTAAAGAGTTACCTGGTTTACCTCCTGAAAGAGAAGTTGAATTTGGAATTGATTTAGTTCCGAGTATTGTACCAATCTCAATTGCACCTTATCGGATGACACCGGCAGAGTTAAAAGAATTGAAGACTCAATTGCAAGAGTTATTAGATAAAGGATTTATATGTCCCAGTGTGTCACCATGGGGAGCCCCGATTTTATTTATGAAAAAGAAAGACGGGTCTTTGAGGCTTTGTATAGATTATTGTCAATTGAATAAAGTGACGATAAAGAATAAATATCCACTACCCAGGATTGATGATTTATTTGATCAATTGAAGGGAGCTAGTATGTTTTCTAAATTGATCTCAAATCGGGATATTATCAGTTGAGGGTAAAAGAGTCGGATGTATCAAAAACTGTTTTTAGGACTCGATATGGACATTATGAATTCTTGGTTATGTCATTTGGAGTGACTGATGCTCCGGCTGCATTTATGGATCTTATGAATAGAATTTTTCAGCCGTATCTGGATCAGTTCATGGTGGTATTCATGATGATATTTTGGTGTACTCGAAAGGACAATAAGAACATGAGAAACATCTTCGAGTTCTATTGCAGATTTTGAGAGAAAAACAATTGTTTACCAAGTTGAGCAAATGTGAATTTTGGCTGAAAGAAGTTACTTTTCTGGGTCATATTGTGTCGGTTGATTGTATACATGTTGATCCGAAAAAGTTTGAAGCTATACTTGAATGGAAACCATCGAAAAATGTGACAGAAGTAAGGAGTTTCCTTGGGTTAGCTGGTTATTATAGAAGATTTGTTCAGGGATTTTTAATGATTGTATTGCCTTTAACAAGGCTATTGCAGAAGGATGTAAAGTTTGAGTGGGATGAAAGGTGCCAACAAAGTTTTAATAGGTTAAAAGCAGCTCTGACTGAAGCTCCGGTGTTAATTCAACCAAAATCTGGTAAGGATTTTGTGATTTATAGTGATGCATCTTATAATGGTTTGGGTTGTGTATTAATGCAAGATGGAAAGGTGGTTTCATATGCATCAAGGCAATTAAAGACACATGAGAAGAATTACCCGACACATGATCTTGACTTGGTTGCGGTGGTGTTTGCATTGAAAATTTGGAGACATTATTTATATGGAGAAAAGTGTTATGTTTATACAGATCACAAAAGTTTTAAATATTTGCTAACTCAAAAAGAGCTGAATTTGAGACAAAGGAGGTGGATTGAGTTGATTAAAGATTATGACTGCATCATTGATTATCATCCAGGGAAAGCTAATGTAGTAGCTGATGCTTTGAGCAGAAAGTCAATGGCAGCTCTAAAGGTAATGAATGCACATTTGAAAATGCAACAAGAGGGTGAGTTATTAGTTGAATTCAGAGTAAAACCAAATCTATTGCAAGAAGTGAAAGAGGCACAAAAATATGATGAAGAGTTGATAAAGATAAAGAAACAACTTAAAGAAGGCAAAGGTAATGAATTTGAAATTGATAGTGAAAGAAGTTTAAGATTTCATAATCGATTATGTGTGCCTAATCAAGAAGATTTGAAACGAAGAATTTTGGATGAAGCTCATCATAGTTTGTTTGCTGTATATCTGGGAAGTAACAAGATGTGTCATGACTTAAAGGCATTTTATTGGTGGAAAGGGATGAAACGGGATATAGTTGAGTATGTTTCCAAGTGCTTGATATGTTATAAGGTAAAAGCAGAACATCAAGTGCTATCAGGGTTGCTTCAAACAATAACCATTCCAAAGTGGAAATAGGAAAGAATTACAATGAATTTTGTCATGGGATTGCCACTTTCACCAAAGAAGAAAGATGCTATTTGGGTGATAGTTGATCGATTAACTAAGTCTGCTCATTTTCTCCCTGTAAGAACTGATTTCTCAATGGATAAGTATGCACAATTTTATATAGATGAAATTGTTAAACTTCATGGTGTGCCTGTATATATTATTTCTGATCGGGATCCTAGATTTACTTCAAAGTTTTGGGAAAGATTACATGAAGCTTTGGGTACTCGATTGAATTTTAGTACAGCATATCATCCTCAAACAGATGGGCAATTAGAACGGGTAATTCATATTCTAGAAGACATGTTGAGAAGCTGTATTATTAAGTTTGAAGGTAATTGAGAAAAGTATTTACCATTGATTGAATTCACCTATAATAACAGTTATCAGTCAAGTATTCAGATGGCACCGTATGAAGCATTGTATGGAAGAAAGTGTAGGACTCCTGTATGTTGGACAGAACTAAATGAACATAAGTTAGTAGGTCCTGATCTGATTCAAGAAACTGAAGAGAAAGTAAAGTTGATACGAGATCGATTAAAAGCTGCTTCAGATAGACAAAAATCATATGCTGATATGAAAAGAAAAGATATAGAGTACGATGTGGGTGAAAAAGTTTTCTTGAAAGTGTCTCCATGGAAGAAAGTTCTCCGGTTTGGTAAAAAGGGAAAATTTAGTCCAAGATTTATTGGGCCATATGAGATATTGGAACGAGTTGGTCCTGTTGCTTATTGAATAGCTCTCCCTCCAGAATTAGACAAGATTCATAATGTCTTTCATGTGTCTATGTTACGAAGATATCGTTCTAATCCATCTCATGTGATTACTCCGGAGGTTATAGAAATACAATCGAATTTGACTTATGAAGAGGAACCGATAAAGATTTTAGCTCGAGAAGTAAAGAAGTTGAGAAATAAAAGGGTTCCTTTGGTAAAAGTGTTATGGAGACATCATAACTTAGAGGAAGCCACATGGGAAAGAGAAGAAACAATGAGACAATAATATCCACAGTTGTTTAGTACAAGTAAATTTCGAGGACGAAATTTATTTTAGGGGGGAGAATTGTAACATCCGTGTTCTTGAACCGGATTTGGAATAATAATAGAGTAGAATTGAGAATTAGACTATGTAGCTAAAATAAGAAAAAAAATTAGAAAAATTAAGGATTAATAAGTAATTGTGAGAAAGGAGGAAGGACTAAATAGTAATTTGTCCTAATTGAATTTTGAGTTATCATGGGAATTAGATTGATTAAGGAGGGACAAAAGAGTAACTTGGTGGAAGATATTTTTGGACGCAAAGTTTTGGGCCAAAGTGTAAAGTTGAAAAGCCCAGGGACTAAAAGCGCAATTTTACCATTTTTATTAAGTGAGATATTTTAAGTGAAAATTCTAGAGAATTGAGAGAAGAAAAAGTGATTAAAAAGATGAAAATATCATCTTTTTCATTATGTTAACCGTCCATGCCCTTTTCTTCCATTTCCAACTTTTGCTTTTATTCCAAATAGGTCCTTCCATCATTTTTAAGCCTTCCAAACTTCAAAACCTTCCATTTTCTTTGGAATTCCTGAAAGAAAGTCATAAAAGAGAGTTAGTAGACACCTCAAATCTCATATAGAGTTATTTTTGGGGTGTTAGAGAGATAAAGGACTAAATTGAGAAAATTTGAATTCAAGGGTTAAGGTAAGAAATAGTTAAATTCTCATGATATACATTTATTTTACTGTTATTTAGCATGAAAATTATTGAATTATAGCTTGTAGCTTATATGTGTTTATGTGAAATTGAAGAGAAAGAGAAGAGAGGCAATGATCAAATTGAAGACAAAGAAAAAGAACAGAGCAAGGGGTAAATGAGAGGAAATTCAGCCTTTTTGTTATAAGTATTAAAAAGTTTTGATTTATAGTTTACTTTCTCTAATGGTATACGAATTATTAGCTTAAAAATTGTTATATAGGTACATAGTTGGAATGTTTACAATGATAAAATGAAGGGATTAATGTGTGATTGAGTAAAACAGTTTTGGACAGAACAGAGGATTAACTTCAAAAATTAACCAAAAATTGTATATAATGATTTAAGGGTCTAATTATATATGTAATTAAATCTTATTGAGTGTAGTTTCATATGGAAGAAACAGTGAATTAAAAGGAACTGTATATTTCGAGATATACTAGTTTTTGTGTAACAAGGTCAGAGTAGGTTCGAGTTCCCCTGTTCTGACTTTGAAAAATCATAGAAAAATATAGAAAAATTATTAGAGACTGAAACTTATATGGTTAATTCCTTAACGAGTCTATTTTTAATAGAAACAGATAGAAACATCATTTGATCTCTTTACTAAAAGAAAGATAATTTTTAGTGAATAAAGGTCGAAACTGTCAGGCAGCAGCGAAGGGGTAAATTGAAAGAATTTAATGTACAAATTGGTTAAATTAAAAATTCTGGAAATTTTATGGTAAAAAGATGATTGAGTCTAGTTTCAGAAACATCAAGAGGATTATAATTTTGATTTCTGTAGCTCGAGATATAAATAATTTACGACTGTGATGCAAGTGAACAGCTTTGAAAATATAAATGTGAAGTATTTGATGATGTATTTATGTGAGATATATCATTTATGAGAAATGATGCTAATTGAGATTGTGCCCAAGTAGACAAATTAGAACCATTGTGATATTAGTGGCATGCCATTAAGGAACACTAGCGCGCTCTCTGTTTAGCACGTCTCGTGCTCTCTGTGATTAGCACTATGTGTGCTCTCTGATTAGCACTTTGTGTGCTCTCTGATTAGTACTTTGTGTACTCTCTGTTTAGCACAAAGTGTGCTCTCTGTTGCGCAGCACTTATGTGCTCTCTGTTAGTACTTTGGTACTCTCTGTTTGTTCCGTATATCCTAACGGTTCTATGAAAGTCTACTATGTGCTAAGCTATAGAAAGTGGATAAAAGTGTAAATTGTGCCATTGTGGTAAGTTACATGTTACATGTAAGTAAGGTAAGAAGTTTATATGCATGAGTACTTAAATGATCATTCATTACTTTTGTAGTGCTTACTAAGCCTTCATCGGCTTAACACGTTTATTTTAACGCGTAGGTACAAAAGCTACGAGAAGTTGAAGTCAAGCTAAAGGGACCTCTCATCACATCTCATCACTATTGGAAGACTTCAGTTGAGGTACATTACTTTTGGTAAAATGTCATGTACAAATGGTACTATTATGTATCTTCAGTGGATGGTTATAAATGTTATTTTGGATTACTACGAGTTGATAAATTAAAATGATGAGTTTTGAATAAAATAACTTTAAAACACATTGTTTGAAAGAAAAATTTTTTTATACTCATGTTAAATTCTCCGATACTATATGTAATACTTCTATATCGGGTTTATATGTGTGAACCAGGTATAGGGGTGTTACATGTTGGCCCACAAACAACTCTTTCGATTCGGGATCTGGCACCAACTGGTGAATAGGTATTATATCAGGGAACTTAGATGCATGCGTCGTTTCAGGATCTATGCTTGACATGTGAGCCTCAAGGCCATTGCATATGACAATGCCACGACTTAGGTTCCCGATCGAAGGGGCAAAAACATTTTCATTATCATCCGCTCCTTCGTTGTTGATATCATTCGGGACCTCATCTACCTTGGGGCTACTAAAATCTTCACCCTCGTTATAAAAACAAACATTATTATCGAATCCATCTTCACCATCTGCATCTGTCTCAATCAGGACTGGATGTATTTGCAAATGAGGACTCGGATTAAGGTTGTCATACGCATTCCAAGCATGGTGTGGATTTTAGGCCCATGTCGATGTCGTCCACCACTGTTCTATTCTGCCTATCCAACATTAAGAACAATGTCAAACCCATGCACGAACAATCGCCTATCGATAGACACTTTCGAAATCTCCGTACACGGGTCTTGAACTCCATATTGTTGACTTAATAGAGTGACATCTTCAATGGGCTCCACATCTGCTAACTCAGCAAATAACTAAATCAGTTCAGTTTTCACCCTCTCAATGGGGGTAATACAATGTGACAATTGTCTCTACGCCTTCATCATCTAAGTTCCATCTCGGTAAATTTGATAGGATTTGATGAAATTGGAAATTCGTAGATTAGTCTCGACATCTTTCTCCCACAAAGTTGAACAATTTTTGCACTAATATTTTCTTTCGTATGATCGACAGACACATTCTTGTTAAACTTCATTCCTATTTGCTGGTGAGATTTAAATATACAATCAACAAGTGTTTCTAAAATTACTCCAATGTATACAAACAATTGGTTATCCATCTTCAATACTAACTCAAACTTTATTTTCTTTTCTCCTACTCTACTAAACAAATTTTCTTCCTTATTTTCTTCTCTGAAATTGCTACAAGAAACTTCAACAAAACACAAATATTCAAAACTAATAGATTTTTTACTAGGTTTGGGGTACATATAGTGATCGACAGTGCCATCTGACACGTTAACGATATCGATTAAAAAATATTATTTTTTAAATTAAAAAAAAAACTGAAAAAGCATAAAGAAGGCTAGAAAGCAAAAACAACATAGTCCAATCACGAGCTCTCCTACTTTTCTGCTTTACAACTCATTTTTTTTTAAATTTTCAAGCTTTTTTTACTAAGTCAAATAATATTTAAATCTCATCGATGTCCGGCAGCACTATAAAAAATATTTTTTGTAATCCAATATATCCATATTTCTTCAAATTTTTTTCAAAAATACATATCGATATCATTAAACACAATAATCAACACCAAACTTTTTTTCAAATACTAATGATGATCTCATAATTGAAGGAAAGTGAAGTCATGCCATCAATTTATCAAGCAACACCAACAAAAATTATTAAAAATATTTATTTTCGTAAATAATTTTTTACTTGCATATTTTCGTAATTATTTATTTTTTAGTAAAAACCCTTTAATTGTGCAAAAAATTGATCGTTTCATGAATCATCATCAAATCATGAAATACACTTGGGAAAATACAAACTCTTTTATTGCAACTATATATTAAATGTTTTTCTTTAAAAGATAAGTTAAATATATTACAAAAACTAACAGCGCCAATGCTTAAATAAAGAGAAATAAAATTCTTCAACGCGCAGAAATCACCGAAAACCATTTACAGCTTATACAAATTTCAGATGCAAAATTCAATCAGACACGATACAGCTTTATAACCTGCTCGATCTTGGCACGACAAACCGGGCAGCCCCATTTTTTCGCTTTGATCTCGTTCAAACATGACATACATCCGGCAACGTGGCCACAGGGAACACAAGCTGCCTCTGATGGAGCATCCAAACATATCGTGCACGAAGAAGGGCCCCCATCTTCCTTTGCTTGACCAGCATTAGCAGGTAAGTTTTCAGCACCCGAGGAAGGCATATTGATAGGAGTTGAATCAATTGATGGATATTGGATTGGACCATCTTCTACAATATCGTCCATGGCTGGTGGAGCTGTTGGGACTGAATCTGCAGTTTGTACTCCCATAAGGACAGAAGAGATATTAGTATTGTGGACATTGGTTCCTGCAGTTGAGTCCCCACTGGAGCTAGCTTCAGTCATTGTCCATTCACTAGTACTTGCTTTTGAAGGGGGAAACTCCACTGGCCCTACTAAGCCATGGGCACTAGTACTTGCAGAGTTACCCCAACTGGAGGATGAACTAGCTTCATTGCCAGTATGCAACTCAAAATTGGGTGTCTCCTCTATAGCTGACTGAATCGAGGCATTAATTGCCATTGCTAATTCTAAATCCTCTGCATCTGCTGGAGCGGTTGGAGGCTGAGAAACATGCAGAAATGCAGGACCCCTTGCCTGCATATTTCCAATGCCATAAATAAACATAGACATTTATTATTCAAAAGCATCATGAACAAAATGTTCCATATTTCTATAAGTTTGAGTGGATGAACAAACTAAACTACCCTGATGTTTTTACTTAGTACTGCATGTACTCTGCAACTCAACAACCTTCCACCCAAAAACCAAAACTATATCTCTCGTATATAGGTTAGAATGTCATGTAATTTCAATGAAAATTTTATTAACTCGTCCAGGTTTGCTTCTGAGAAATGTGCAACTCTCCAGCAAACAGAATAAAACACATGAACTTATCATGTGCCAATCACATCTTTGTTAAGCTATAGTAACTTCTCTGGGAACCCCAAAAATCTCCATCTGGACATTTATAGTACTATTTTAAATAAATTAGAGGAAATGGCATTGAGATGATAACAGAATTGTTCCTTTTGTTAAAGTCTGCTATAAGTTCCGCAAGGTCTGAAAATAAGAAGAAAAATTAAACATCTGTAAATGAAGGGAGACTGATACCTGTGGAATTCCTTTGCACGCATCACAAAACCACTGCAGCTGCTGTCGATCATTTTCATTTCCAGGTGCAAGTTTAATGCGTGTTTCTGAAAAAGAACCACATCATGTTGATGTGAATTGTAACATAGAAAATATACCTTTATCATCCGAAAATGGAACACATACTTAATCATAGTAATATTACAAACATCAAAGCAAGTAACCAATGTTCACCTAATTATCAGAAATGTAGTCATAAGGGGAAAATAAACCCAGTTATATAAAGAAAGTCTAATGAACTGGAGTACAGTGAAGCTGTAATTTAATGTCCTATGATTTTCCAGTACCAAAGAACTCTGGTTTTATCCAGTTTACATGCAACTTGAGTATATTTCAGGGTTTTATCTATACAATCGTAAATGACTGAAAATTACCATGCTTACGCCTAACTATTCCAGCTTTACACCTCGCCTCTCGGGAGGTGTAAATGGTTCGTCTCCGCCTCCCTCGTCTTGAGACTATGCATAAAGATAAAATCAATCAAAGTACATCGACTAAGAAATCGATCCGATTTCAATTTCCATAATTTAGCCAGAAAAGATTGACAACTAGATATATTGGCAAGAGAAATTACTGCTGGAATTATCAACAATTGCCACAGAAGGATCAGGTTGGTTAAGCTTTGGCTCCTCCAAATTAGCTTTCCATAATGCAATAACCATACGTGGTTGGGCATCCTGATAATTCACCAATTACCAAATAAGTGATGGTAAATCATTTAAGGAGAATATAAGTTTTAATAGTACAAAACAAAAGGCATTAAAACTATAATTTATTTTGAAGTATGATTTAATACTCTACAATTGGGTTGAGATAATACTAGTTACAAGTTTAAAATATACCAAAGGACCCCTTGACAAATCCTGGTTTGTGCTAACCAACAATTCCCTATAAGATATAGCATTAATGCATGAATGCATTAGACCAAGTGTTACTCAAAATTTTCTTCACTTAATGAAGTAATAAAACACCAAGCTTAGTACTTTGAACAATCTCAAAGGCATCTTGCAGCCTCCATGTATTTTATATTCAATATAATAGTAATCAATTGAAAGTAAACTCGTTTATATACAGAATATATACAGAATATCACCATAAGCAATTAAGAAAGTTGCAGCTAACTTGAATATATATTTCAAGCCAGTTTAAGCCAAGCTTGTTGGTTTTATTCTTATTCGACTTCATTCAAGAAAGAATTCAGGTTGACAAAGGCATAAGTCTAATTTAGAGGAAGTTGAAGAGCATAATATTTGGCTCATTGCTCCTCTTTTTGCACCCTCAGACATGCATTGCTATAGACCCAAAAAATGAGGTAAATTATACTTGCGATACCTGCAAAGTAGAATATATGGCCAGCTCCAACTTGAAAGGTTTTGAATTATTTCGTGAACCGGTTGGTAGAACAACCACCCAACTGTAAGAAACACATTAATAAGATGATGATGCTGAACAGTTTGCTAGAAAAGATGAAATTCTATTCAAAATTTATATGAATAGAAACTATCTAGGCATATTGTTCTATGGTCTATGGCGGTCCAAAAAAAAAAAAGCAAGAGAAAGAAAAATTAAAATTAAAAGGCACTCCAAACAAGAATACCCACACTTTTCTTGAAAGAAACTGAGAAACAAACATTTCAATAAATCCTGGCCCATAAAACTCCCGCATCCAACCAGAGAATAAACATATATGATCCTGCACAGCATCAGAACACGAAATAATCTCACTTAAGAAAGCATTTAGTTTTACAAGAAAAGTCGAAAGTTCTGAGTAGATCATAAAATCATAAATATTGAAAGTGAAATTCCAGTTATACCTCAATTGCCCTTACAACATTGACATTTCCTTTCAGCCTAGCAACATCTAGAGGTGTTTGACAATCATCATTCATCATCAACGGATTAGCTGAAAGTTCGAACAAGTTGCTTATTAGACTACTCTAAATTTCAAATCAAACATATTCATCATGCAACGACGAATAACTTAGTTTTCCGTATATATAACAGAAATCGATAAAACATGAACCTCCATGAGAAAGAAGTAATTTGACTGTATTTAGAAGGCCTCTTTTTGCTGCATGGTGCAAGGGTGTCCCCCCATGACGACCTAAATACAAAATTGAACCAAGTTAATATACTATCCATTTTGATAAAGCCTCCAAAGCTTCTTTTCTTTGAAAACCTTAAATTTCTTTGCTGAAATCTGGTTAACGACCACGAGAGAATTTCCAGCAAAATTTTCTACTTAAGCAGGCAAAATGGAGAATTGAAAGAAACAAAGGTCCTTCAAAATCATATGTTGCTACTACGAATGATTCATTTCCCCTAAAAACACAAATTTATTTGTTGAAAAAAAACCCTCGAATTTTAACTCCATGAAAAAACAATTAAATAAAATTCCCTTGGAAAATAATAAAAATCGATAAAGAACGGAAACCTGGGCGATAAGCGTTAACGTTAGCACCAAGTTCGATCAAAGTCTTGGCCACATCAAAAAGCTGTGGATTCAAACACGCTAATATCAACGGCGTTTTCCCTTCTCTATCCATCCACTGTCAATCCATAGCCCAAAAAAAAACAGATTAATTGATCGATTAATTCCATATTTAATCACTGGTTAATAAAGGGGAAAAATCAGATTAATTAGTAGGTACCTCAAGGCCTGCGCCTTCACGGAAAAGAGATTTGATCCCTTCTGCGTTACCATAATTGACTTGAATGTATAGCAACTCGTCTTTCGATTGTTGTTGCCCCATTAAAAAAGAAAGCTTCTGATTCTTTTTTCTGATTGGTCCGATAGACAATTTGGCTCGTACTTTTCCGGGGAACTATTTCCCGGAAAACGAACTGGAAAAAAAAAATCCCGAAGTTAGGATCAAGAATAGAGAAAGGATCGTGAAGGTTTTTTTTTTCTTTTAATACAAAGGTTTGTGAAGTTTTTAAAAGGGAAATTTTAGATATTATTAATAATTTTCTTTTAGAGATTCTTAACGGAGAAGAAATTTGGAAGTCGAAATATTATTCTTGACTGCTTATCCAAAGAAATATATTTTTATTTATTTATTTTAATTATGACTTTTTAGTTTTTATTTATTTATTTAACTTTCCAGGAAGCCGCTGGCCTAAAACACGGTTACTTAATGAAAATGAAAATCTTTTGACACGTTTCTCAAGTGTTTTAAAAAATAGTAATTTTTCTGGAAGAAAAAGTTAATATATGTTATAAAATAATAATAATAAGGATAATAGATGAGAATAAATAGATAATATGCATTATATTTTATATATTTCATCTCATTTATAAGTAATATATTCCTCTCTATATATATGGAGATTGGACTCTTTATATTCTAATACATAAATAGTAAAAAGTAATTATAAGAAAGATGAAAGGTTAAAAGTCAAAAGATGTTAAGGAAGATGGAAGGTTAAAAGTTAAGGGAGGTTAAAGGTTTAACATCTATTTAATAATATTCATAACACTCCCCCTTAGATGTTCATTATATAAATGATATGCCTAATTGAAAATTTTATTAAGAAAAACCCTGTGGGACAAAAACTTAGTGAAAAAAAGAGAGTACATAATCTTTTGATACATAGTATCTCACAACAATATATACATATATATATATAGTGCGAATTTACTCCCTCTCATGTAACCATCACTTAAGATCTTTAAAACAATGAAATCCAATGTTGAAAATTAATTTCTCAAATGTAGCAGTAATTGTTTGTTTCATAGAGCACTAAGAAATTATAGTACCACCATATGTGAAAACATAACCAGCTTGTGATCAAGCATTGTAAGGATTAGATAAGTACCCTGCATCTACAAAACCAACTAATTCTGTTTTGGATAGGTTAGGGAAAGATAAATTCATATCTCTTGTACCTTGAAGATAACAAAAAAACATGCTTAACTCCATTCCAATGTCCTCAGGTTGGACAAGAGCTAAATCTTGCTAATAAGTTGATAGCAAATGATATATCAAGTTGTGTATGACTAGCAAGATACGTCAATGCACCAATAGCACTTAAATATGGTACTTCAGGACCAATAAAATCTTCATCATTTTCTCGAGGATAGAAATTGTCTTTATTTACACCAAGTGACCTAACAACCATTGGGGTGCTCAACGGCTGTGCGTTATGCATGTAAAATCTTCTTAGCACTTTTTCTATATATGTTGTTTGATGCATAAGGATTTCATTCTTTAGGTGCTCAATTTGTAATCCTAACCCTAGACAAAATATTGTCTTTCCTAGGTCTTTCATTTCAAATTCTTTCTTTAAGCACTCCATTATCACTAAATTCTCTTCAGGAGTCTCAGTGATAATTAAATTATCAACATACACATCAATTATAACAAATCCTAACCAAACATCTTTATAAAAATGCATGGAGAAATGTGATCATTCTTATAGTCGTCCCTCAGTAAGTATTCACTAATGTGATTATACCACATGTGCCTAGATTGTTGCAATCCATAAAGGGATGCATCCACCATAAGAGAGTATGTCTCTTCATAATCAATATCAGGTGTCTTATGAACGTTCTTGTTACAAGTCAATTCTATATATTATGATTTGTATTTTTTTTCGCTATTATGCTAATATGTACTCCTCTTGGCTTTACACCTTCCGGGTGTTTGGACTTCTTGTCCAAGATACATTTCATAAGTTATAATAAAAACACTTATTTATTTTTGATGACTTGTTCTCATCTCAATGCTTTCAAGTATATTTTTATTCAAGATCCTCACTTTTCCATAATATTGAAGTGTTCTACGTATATTATCATTGTCAACAACAATTTCATTTTTTTTCAACTCCATCATATTTAGTTATGACATAACTATTGAGATATCTCATTATATTCATAATTTCAGGTACTTGAACCTCTTCTAGGGTTTTACCAAAAGTTATGCCTTGGGCCTCTTCAGGAGTATCTGTCTCCTTTTAGTATGTGACCATCTTCATTTCTTTCTCCTTTCTTTCAATGAATTTTTTTTTGTTTTATGGAGTCGACTAACTTGTCATGCTTCTAGCATGCTCAAGACTTATTTTTTTTATCACATTGTCCTTCTGGGACATATAATTTTTTGTAGCATTTTAGCTCGTATATGTATCAACTAGTATATGGAATCTCTAAATGTCATCACTAAACATATCTAGTGAATAATTTTATCCTTCAAATTTTGTACACATAATATTAGTGAGGATCACAAAAGAAAAATGATGACATAATTATTTAATTAATTTGTCTTCCCTTAATGTCGAGAAAATTTGCAACATAATAATACTTTTTTTTTTCAAAATTATAAATATATCTCCCTTCAATATCTAATGAAAATTCTAAAATTCCTCAACTTCATATTAGATGATCCATCTTAGTGCATTATAGCGAAATATGAAATAGATATTGCACATCCATATGTTCTTAGATGGAATCCATTGACTTATAAATGAAAATCAATTCTCAGGAGACAAATATTTCTTACATGTTGGCTTGATGCAAATAAAATTACATGCTTATTGTAAAGCAATTCTTATATTAATGGTTAAGCAACTAAATTGAGACATAGTTTTTCTAACCATTAAATATAACATATATAAGCAATAGACAACTTAAAATTATCCCAACTAAAACTACGAAAATCATGCTAGGGATATAATGCACAAGCATTGTTAGCACAAATTGCATTCTGTAGAGATTGTGCACAATCAAATTATTTCAAGAAATAGTATCGCAAACTTCGAGTTGCACACATGTGATACATGAGCTCATATATTATTTGATTATCATTGAAATATGCAATCGACCTCTAACTTTAACTGGTGTTTGATCAATATATTGTCCAAATAACTAGTATGATGAAAATTATTAAAATATAACTTCTAATTCTTCAATAAAATCATATAAAATTGCATCAACATTGATTCGGGATGGTCTAACCGATCATACCAACACTATGAACTTCTTTTCACTATCTCATATGTTATTCATATAAGTGTAATATATTCCTTCTGGGAATATTTATAATACAAAAACATGAGTATCTCATGTCATTTCTATCCATGTTTTTAATGTAAAACACATAAAAATTTCCTTCAACATATATCTTCTTGATTTTAAAAATAATTTTATGTTTTACAAAATTTTGCATCTTAAAGAGGTAAAATATTAGCTCTTCAAGAGCTTTTTATAGTTTGAATCAATATTAGTTTTTCAGGAGCATGCAATCATTTTATTATATATCCTTAATGAATACTTAATTTATTCATATAAAAATAAAATGAATAGGTATAAATAAAACATATATTAAACATAATAAGTAATAAATTCATGTTATTAATAAATCACTATGGTTAGATAATATATATTTTTATATATACCATAACACAACAAAATGCAAAATATTATAATATCAGATTAAAGTAACTTTACAACTATAAAGATTTAAATATAAACATTTTCTAATCTTCACCACAATTATGAAACTATTCAAACAAGGCGAATATCTCAAAATTCATGACAAGCATTTACCCCCAATAATCATATATCTTAATCAAAATCAAAATTAAACCAATCAATTCTATTTAAAATGAACCAATAAAAATAAAAATATTTATCTCCACATAAAAATCTCAATAACTAAATACGTGAAGAAATTTAAAAATTCATAGAATTATGGATAGAGAATTATATAAATTAAACTTCTTAATAAAAATCAAATCAAATTTCAAAAGAATTTGATTAGACTAACTTAGGTTACCATGGATGAGAAGTATGATTATAAGCATCCTTTGTAATGAAGAGAAAGAGATCATCCCCAAGCAAATATCAAGTAGACATTGATTCTAATGATTCTTAAATCAAACAATTAAATTTCAATACTTGGATCTCAACAAAATTTTGACACAAACTAAAAACATATTAATCATCCTTGTATGCATGGCCAACTTTAGCATCATATTGAAAATTTTTATTTTTTTCCGAAAAAATTATCCTCCATTTCATCATTTTGGACAAAATTTGTCTCAATATTGTTTCCTTTTTTTTAATGGATGCTTTGATAAAATTTTACTAGATGCTTAAACATACGACAGGTATGTGACCGATGCATTTTCATACAACATTGGTAGCATGAATTTTCAATAACCTTCGAATATTTTTAACCTCCATTTCCTTGATTTTCCTTATTATTCTTTGTCTAGTGGTTAAAAGAATCACTCTTATAACAACCATGATAACAATAATTAGTATGTCTCCAACCACATCCTCAATTACAACGACAACCACGATTTCTATATTCTGATTTTTCATAGTTGTTATGTGTTGTAACATTCACTTCAGGGAATAAAGTCTTTTTCACTAAAAGGCATGAGATTGTTCCAAAATACTTTTTAAAGCCTTTTTCACAATATTGCTGCTACAGAAGAACATAAGATATTTCAATCATAACAAACTTTAGAGAGTATTATCATTTTCTAATGGTAAAATCATGTTTTCAAATTATTACATCATTCAAGAATCAAGAGGATCTTTCATAGTTAGATGTTTCACACTTTTAATTCTTCATGTAGATGATAATCATTGAACTTTCACAATGGTAACTTTCTCATAATTATTCGTGTCAAGTTATATATTCTAAGCTAACAACTAAAGCAAGAAAGCACTATTATTCATGCCTATTCAAACTTAAGTATAGAAACATGATCATCTAGATATATTAAAATCTTATGATAACTAAGGTCAACTTTACAATTTAATCAACATAATAATAGAATATTCCAAAAAAATATTTTATGGAATATTAGCTAGAGACATCACATTATTTTATTTACTATAATCAAAGTTTCCATAGAAAATTTCATCCGCAAAGAAACAAATAGCCATAAGCTATATCATATGCATTTGGATATATATAAGGTACAAGTATTGAACATGAGCCTCTAGTGTCAAAAATAATAGTCTAATAGGCAACGTAGTACATTTGGTAAAGGTCACCAGATAAAATAATTTTTTAAAAATGATTACTTTATTTTTAATCTTGTCAATGACATATGTTATGAAAGATATACATATTTAAGAAAAAATATTCAAGTTGTTGATACTTCAATCTTATTCAAAATCTTAGATCATAAACAAGCATATCATGGAATATATAAAACATAAATTCATATTTAAATATGGGGGAAAATGAGGATCATTTTAACTTTTTTTTATTAAGAATATTGAAATCTCAAAATCTTTCAAGCACACAGAGAAATTCACATACCTTAACCTTGTTGCTTCAACAAGAACGTTGTACATCTAGATTACTTGTTCTCTATCAAAATATTGAATACTATCAAGCAAGCTCGTGCTGATAACGTGTTATAAAATAATAATATTGATGTAAAGAACACAAGGATAATAGATGAGAATAAAGAGAGAATATGTATTGTATTTTATATATTTCATCCCATTTACAAGTAGCATACTATATAGAGAGTGATTGAGCTCTTGATATCTAATACATAAATAGTAAAAAAGTAGTTACAAGAATATAAAAGGTTAAGGAAGATGAAAGGTTAAAGGTCAAGGGAGGTTAAAGGTTGAATATCCATTTAATAATACTCATAACAATATAAATATTTTTATATTACAAATTAGATTTTTTTGTGTGTAAAAAATGAATAAATTAGTCACTATACATTAGATCAAAAAATAAATTGATCATTTTGTTAAAAAAATTATTCATTTCTATTGTTATAGAATGATGTAATTTATAACAATAGATGAAGCTTTTAACATTAGAAATAGATGAAGTTTTTAACAAAGCAATCAATTTGCTCTTCGATCTAATGTACAGTGATTAAGTTGTCCATTATTTTAATGTGGGGGGAAAAATGCAATCTAACTTTAATGTCATATGCTACGAATCAAAGCCCTTGACCATTGTGCACAAAACGTCCAATAGAGGTCAACAGGTTAAATGGGATTCATTTGACCTGATTGAATTGACCCGACTCATGAAACATATGAAGAAACTCATCTACTTGAAACCTTGGTGGCCTAGTAAAACACTCCACTAAAACTAGAGTTATTAGAGTAATTAATGTAAATCCTAATGGATAAAGATGCATAGAGTTTAAAGTCCTTAGGACTCTCATCTTCTAGATAAGCACAGATCTTGACCGTTGATGTAACTCAATCTATACCGATGAATTTGGGGGAGCTCAACTATAAATAAAAGTCTTCCCCATATTTGTAATCACTAAATTGTATTACTTTTAAGAGCATTTACTCAAACACTTGGTGTGCACTATTTTTCTGTGGCTTTTTGTTCGTTCGTAGCTTTTTTTATCTTTTGAGTTTTCGAGAATTTCTGTAAGAATTCTCATTTTTCAAGAGTATGCTGACTTAGGTAGGATTTCAACCTAAGAAATTTCCTAAGGCCACATAGTTTGCCAGAGTAAAGTTCTAGCCCCATGGTAGTTGGTATCCGAGCCAGTGTTCGAATGCACCAATTAAGATGACGAAAGGAAGAGATAAACAAAATGTCCCAATGGAGACCTGTGGGAGGTTTAGGAAAAATAACAAATCGACGGATATGATGTTGGCTTTGAAAGGTCAAGTGACCAATCTCAAAGATTCATGGGTGGTGTGAAGGAAACACTAAAAGTAGTTGAGAGCCGCAGTGATGAGTTAAAATAAATAAGTGCGCAGTTCAGGGACTATGTAGCGGAGGCTATCAGTTCTAGTCTGAATGCAATGAGAGAGACCTTTAATGCCTCTATGGATGATTAGATCGAGAAGTTGACAAAGAAGAATGATGCTCTCGAAGCCATGATAACAACTTTGAAGGAATAGGTGGCGAAACTCAAGGGGGAGCTCATTATCTGTAAACTTGCTCTAGGTAATGGGATGTTGGCTTCGAGACCAAAGCAACACAAGATGGATGTTCCCAAGTTGAAAGAGTTTAATGGGATGAGGTTTGCAAGACACGTGGATAATTTTCTCGTAATGATTGAACAATACTTCCGTGCGATGAGCATTGAGGATGATGCTACTATAGTAAACATTGTTTCTGTTTATTTTACTGATCTCGCTCTTTTATGGTGACATTGTAGGTTCATAGATAAGAGACGAGGTGGGACTGCAATTGAGACTTGGGAGGTGTTCCAAAAGGAGTTGAAAAAGCAGTTTTACCATAGTATGCCGAGAAAGAGGCTAAGGCTAAGTTGTGTTGGCTTATGCAACAAGGCACTGTTTGAGAGTATGTTTAAGAGTTCAATGAGTTGATGCTTCAAATCTCTAACTTGAGTGAGAAAGAAGCTTTCTACTTGTTTGAAGACGGATTGAAGCCTTGGGTGAAGTAAGAGTTGCGTCGACAAGGTGTCACATCCCAAGTCTTAGAATTCATATTTTTTGCTAGCTAATGTGGTGGTGTAATCTTGTAAGTTAGTTTGTCTAATTAGAAAGACTATATCAATTTTGGGATGAATCATTTGGTGAATTATTTTGGTGTGATCGACCATCTAGAGGACTTTCACTTCTGTAGTATTGGAGAACTCCTGCATTGAAGAGTTCTTCTGTGCGTGAACATGCTAGTGGTAGGTTTAACCGGGATAGGTGGGACACGTATTAGTTGTGTGTCAAACTCTTAATAAAGAACATGTCATTTTGCATGACACTTGTAAAGCTTCGTTAATGGTGTTTGATTACTGGAATTATGTCTAATTAGTGGAACTACGTGCGATTAATGGAATTGTGTGTGCATGTAAGGTAATTAGGTAACCCGTTATAGTGGGATTACGAGCTAACTCTTATATAAATAAGATGAAAGCTTAACGGAGGACTTTATTTTACGTCTATCTATTCATTCAAGTTCTTTTTTTCTTGTTATGTGAAGAAAGTACTAGCCTTCAGCTTGGTAATTAACTGACTTTGTCAAGCCAACTATTGCCGAGAGAAGGCCCTAGTACAAAAAGGAAAGAACCCGTAGAATAGAAAAAGATTATTCTGGATATTTTTATTGAGTTCCTTCCACTCGTGATTTTGTTAAATGTCATCTAATTTCTTGATAATGTTGTTTTCCAGGTAAGTGTGTTTATTAAAAATCATTCGAGCATACTTGTGATATCAAACTAAAATGATAAAGATAGTATATTCATGAATGGTTGTGAATGGACACTCTTCCTTGGTGCACAAGCTCCGTATCTGAAATGGTGGAAGGGAGGAAATGGTGGATACTGTTGAGATGTGATGGGAGATATGTATAGAGATTTTGATATAAAATGATTTTAGCTTCTGTAAGGCATGCAAATGCAAACCGTGAATGGTAAATACCCCAAACTTGCATGGGAACATGTAAGTGTTCGAATTAACAAAGAGGATTTGCGGAGGTTCGATTGGATATATGAAATATTAGCTCATTGGGGCATTACTGTGAATATGAAATTATTGATCTTTAGAGCGATTTGTGGATTAGAAGCTAATGCAAGGAAGGGTTCCATGAACAGTCCATACAAAGCATGCAAGTGTTACCTAAGTTAATGCACTTTAATAGTGCTTAGATGAATGAGTGACCGCACATTTTGTGCTTAACAGTGTTGTAACAGCCTGATTTTTAGTGGTGTCAAAAACAATGGTTTCAAGATCACAACTCTGACAAATCGAGTCATAAATATCGTTTATTTAATATTCATGATGTCAATATCATCGTGTTAACTTTTGTTTGAGAAATTCTATCTTTTAGATAGTTAATTGAGTATAAAGGATCAAATTGTAATAGGTGAAAAAGTAGAGATGATTAATTAGAAGGACCAAAAGAGTAAATTAACCAATGAAAGGTTAGTGGGTGGGTTAGCATGAGTTAAACTAAGTATAATTAGGTTTAATTAAGATTAAAAAAGGGTTAATAAGGCTTAATGATGGAAGTCTAAAAATTTACAAAATTACCATTGACTATATATATGAAATTAAAAGAGGAAAATGAAAAAAAATCACTTATTTTCTTCATCTTCCCCACGACAAGGCTAAGAAATTAGGGTTCTCCATTTTTGAAACTTTGAGCTTTGATTTTGGTAAGAAAATCTTGATCGTTTTTAGTAATTTTTATGTTTTTGAGTCCGTATTAGCTTAATCTAACTAATCCAAGGACTAATTTGTGAATCTTTCAAATTTTATAAGACTTGTCATTGTTGAAAATGCTTGTTCTTGAAAGATTTTGATAGATTTGTATGCTTGGTGAATAGATTCATTGATTTTCTAAAGTATTTTTGATGAAATTAGGGTTTAAGGACTAAAATATTAAAATGGTTAAATTATGTGTATTATGTGAGAAATAATGAAATTATAGGGACTTGTGGAGATCCATGATTATGTCGGTTGGTATTGATTTTACAAGATAGGGGTAATTTTGTGTGTTTTATACTTAGAGACTAAATTGAATAAAAGTAAAAGATTAGGGGTAAAATCGTAATTTTTCCAAAAAAGAATAAATTGTGTTATATGGTCTGACTAGGTGATTTAATGTGAAACTTGGATGATTTTTGGATGTAGACTACGATCATGCTATAGATCGAGAGAAAGGGAAATTAGCAGAATAGTCCTTGGAGTCTAACCACAACTATAATCTAATTCAGTAAGTTCGTAATGTTAAAGATGTGAAGGATAAATACAACAGAAGAAGAAGTACCCGGCCTTGTTCCAAAGATTAAAGGTCCAATGACTCTGTGTCATCGTGAATTATATGAATCCTATCACGGATTAAAGGTCCGATGACTCTGTGTTATTTTGAGTTATATGAATCCTATCATGGATTAAAGGTCAGATGACTATGAGTCATCGTGAGTTATATGAATCTTATTACGGATTAAGGGTCTGATGACTTTGTGTCATCGTGAGTTACACAAATCCATCATGGATTAAAGGTTCAATGACTTTGTGTCATCGTGAGCTATCAAATGCGAACGAAAATTAACAACAGGTGTATATCGCATACTTGATTAATTTGATAGATTGTACAACTCTTGAAGTTCTGTAAATCTGTTTAACCTTATGAACTTTTTAAGCTAATAAATGCTTACATGTGGAAATTATTGTTGTTTTGTAGATTCACTTTTGATGTTTGAAGATCAGATCATCTTGGAGCATCACACTATCTCGGAGTTGTTCAGTAGTTCTTATATCACTTGGTTATATGACATGTACTAAGATGCTGTTATCTTTGTTTAAGTAATTGAGATTGTGAAAACCTTATTATGTTGATGAGATGTTGAATGTAATGATGTATGTTTATGCAAGTTCGTTTATAGATTTAAAGTACTATGTAATGACTTAGAATCTATGTATTTTGTGTTGGCTTAATGCATATTGAAGTCATGAACGATTTTTGTTGAAAACTTGCATTTTAGCATGATTCTTGAGATTCTGCATACTTGTTTCGGTAGAACCCACACATGTATCGGTAGAAGTACAGGGTAGGAGAGAGGTTGCTCATTGACTTGGGTTGTATCAATAGTTGAATAGCTAGTATCGGTAGTTATGTGTTTAGAAGTATAGGTAGTTTGTATACTTGTATCGTTAGAAGTTGCAGGGTGAGACTTTTAGCTATCTGGAGTTTTTAGTATTAGTAGAAGTAAGACTTGTTTCGGTAGAAAAGTCACTTATATCGGTAGATCTGTCACTTGTATCGGTAAAGGTCTGCACTATTTTTGAACTGTTTACTGACTTGGCAACTACCGATACTTGTCCAACAAGTACCAGTAAAAGTCTCAAAAAATGTTAAAAATGACCCTTTTGTCCTTGTTGAACTATGTTTATAATTAAAAGACGACATATGACGTGTGGAGTGAAATTCTTTAATAAAATAATATTGAATGACATGATGTTAAAAATAGATAGTGTTAAATGAATAGTAAGACAGTGGAATCCTAATCGACGATGATTTTTAGGTTTTGGGTGTTACATTTAGTGGTATCAAAGCTTTCAATTTAGCCATTTCTTGAATTATATTGATTATGTTTAATGATTTAAAAGTACATGCCATACGAGCCTGTGATAGTGTGATATAGATGAATTCGATCTAATTATGGTTTTTACAGATAAATATAGGATGTGTGACTTAGAAAAAGATGAAACTAACGAGGTAAACAACAATGTTTCGACTAATGACTCTAGAGTTAGTCACAGTGCATCGATACTATAGATGATAGAAAATGAGGTAAAGAACATGTTCTTTGATTTGATGAGGTAGTGGTTCTTGGAATTTATGAGAAATAACCTAATGGCACCACCTCTCCCACTCCCTGTTACACAGCCAACCTCCCGATCGGTAGCACATCCAATTAGGCCTCAACCACCTCCAGTGGTAGAGCAGAGGTGATGTATCCCGACATATAAGGTTAGAAAATACGGAGTCGAAAACTTTTGGGGAAGCGTAGAAGATGATCCCTCTAGAGCTTAGTATTGGATGGAGAACACGCTAAGAGTTTTGAACGAGATGGCTTTTCCTCTAGAAGACTAGGTGAGGTGTACTGCTTCACTACTGAAAGACAAGGCTTACAATTGGTGGGCAATGATTGTAGCAGTGATGCTTGAAAATGAAGTTACCTGGAAATTTTCCAAATAGAGTTTAAAAAGAAATATGTCAGCAAGTGATACCTAGATAAGAAGAAGAAAGAATTCCTAGAATTGAAACAGAGAAACAAAACAGTGGTAGAGTATGAGCGAGAATTTGTACAGCTCAGCAAGTGTGCCAGAGAGATCGTACCGACGAATGAAGCCCTGTGTGTCCGTTTCGAAGATAGACTAAATGACGAGTCAAAATGATGGTAAGTGGTTCTAAAATCCGACCGTTGGTAGTTTTAGCAGACAGAGCTTAAAAGATGGAAGAAATCTACAATAGCAAGAGATAGAAGGAAAGGAGGTTTCATGAATCTAGAAAGAAGAATATTGCTAGGACCTTCTCTATGCCATCACCGAAGAGGTTCAGAGAAAAGGTTAGTCGGTGGCCAATTTCTTTAGGCTTTTTGAGTAGGAGTAAGTTAGGACCACTAGAATCTAAATTCCAGAATCAACCCGCAAATGTTGTAGCTAGCGTTCGCAATGCACCTAACCTGATATGTGGGTATTGTAAAAGAAGTCATGTAGACAAGTGTCGAAAGATGAAAGGGACCTGCTACAGATGCGGAAGCGTAGATTATTTTCTGAGAAACTGTCCGATGAAATCTAAAGCAAAAGAGGATCAGAGTGTAAAACCTCCTACTACACCATAAAAGAGTAGGCGTCAGGGACAAAGTAGTGGTACAAGTGGAAATCGTAGGGATGTCAAGGATAACATAGCCAGATCTGTAGTTAGAGCACCTATACGGACTCATGTCATTCGAGTTAGAGAAGAAGCTACTGCTCCGGATATTGTGACTGGTATATTTTATCTTTTTAGTGATATTGTTTGTGCATTGATTGACTTGGGATTGAGTCATTCATATATTTTTACTACATTAGCTACTAAAAAGAAATTGTCTGTTGAGTCGACTAAATATGATGTACAAGTCATAAACCCATTGGGTCATAGTGTCATTGTAAATATGATGTGTCGTAAGTGTTCACTGAAAATATAAGGCGGTGAGTTTCTTACCGGTCTGATGTTATTACTGTTCACCGAGTTTGATGTAATTCTGGGAATGGACTCGTTAATTGAGCAAGATGCGGTGGTTAATTTTAAACGAAGATGGATTAATCTAAAATACCCGACAGGCGAGGTAATTATAGTTGAGTATGAGAAATTGAACAGTGATAGTAAGGTAATCTTAGCTTTATTTGCATAGAAAATGGTTCGTAAGGGCTGCAAGGTATTTTTGGTGCATATACTTGATACTCGGGGTACAGGAACAAAGTTAGAACAGGTGCCGATTATTAAAGAATTTACAAATGTGTTTCCTGAAGAGTTATCAAGTTTACCGCTGATCAGAGAAGTAGAATTTAACATCGATTTAGTACCTGGCACTGCACTGATCACAATTCCACCATACAAAATGACAACGACTAAGCTGAAGGAATTAAAAGCAAAGTTGCAAGAGTTGTTAGACAGAGGATTTATTCGACCAAGTGTACCGCCTAGGGGTGCACTTGTTTTGTTTGTGAAAAAGAAAGATGGTTCGATGATAATGTGTATAAACTATAGGTAGCTAAATAAGATGACAATCAAAAATAAATATTCATTACCTCGTATTGAAGAGTTGTTTGATCAGTTGAGAGGTGTGACCATTTTCTCTAAATTAGATCTCAGATCGGGTTATTATCAGATGCGAGTAAAGGAGAGCGATGTTCTAAAAACATTCTTCCGGACTCATTATGGGCACTATGAATTCTTGGTGATGCCTTTTGGATTAACAAATGCTCCAGCAACATTTATGGATTTGATGAACCTAGTCTTTAAACCTCATCTGGATAGGTTTGTAGTGGTGTTCATTGATGATACATTAATTTATTCCAAGACGGAGTCAGAGCATGCTCTGCATTTGAGAGATGTTTTACAGATATTGCAAGAAAAGAAGTTATATGCGAAGTTTAGCAAATGTGAGTTCTAGCTGCGGTAAGTGAGATTTGTGGGTCATGTAGTATCATCGGAGGGAATCCGGGTTGATCCTAATAAAGTCTCAGCTATTCTCGATTGGAAGGTACCAAATAATGTTTTCGAGGTACATAGTTTCCTGGGATTAGCAGGTTATTACCTCCAATTCGTGCAGGACTTTTCTATCATAGCCTTGGCGATGACGAAGTTACTACAGAAGAATATCCAGTTTGTATAGTCAGAAAAGTGTCAGTAGAGTTTTGATTAGCTAAAAAATTGTTAACAAAAGCTTCAGTATTGACACAGCCTAAATCGAGTAAAAAATTTGTTGTATACAGTGATGCATCTCTAAATGGTTTAGGTTGTGTTTTGATGCAAGCTGGAAAGGTAATAGCCTATGCCTCTCGATAATTAAAGCTACATGAACGAAACTATTCGACTCACGATTTAGAGTTAGCTGCCATTGTTTTTTCCTTGAAGATTCAGTGACATTATTTGTATGGTGAGAGATGTCACATATTCATAGATCACAAAAGCCTGAAGTATCTGATAACTTAAAAGGAATTGAATTTGAGGCAACATCGGTGGTTAGAACTGCTGAAAGATTATGATTTGGTGATTGAATATCATTCGGGGAAAGCTAATGTTGTCGTTAATGCTTTGAGCCTGAAATCATTGTTTGCACTGAGAGCAATGAATGCCTATTTGTCATTTGAGAGCGATGGTTCTGTTACAGTGAACTTCATACAAAACCATTATTTTTACAGCGGATACGAGAGTTGCAAAAGGATGACTCAAGGCTTAAGGATAAGAAGGAACATATGCGGAATGATGCAGCTACTAGATTTACTATTGATAATGATGGTATGTTGTATTTTTGAGGCAGAGTGCGCGTTCCCATTGATTTCGATTTGAGACAGGACATTTTGTCAAAGGCTCACAACAGTACTTATTCCAACCATCCGGGCAGTGTGAAAATGTACAATGATTTGAAGAAGATGTATTAGTGGCCAAGCATTAAACGAGAAATCTCAGAGTTCATGACAAGATGTCTAGTATGTCAACAAGTAAAAGCTGAACATCAGGTATCGTCTAGACTGTTACAACCTATTACCATTCTAGAGTGAAAATGGGAGCAGGTCACTATGGATTTTGTTACAGAACTACCGGTGATGCCGAGGAAGAAAGATTCGATTCGGGTCATAGTGGACAGACTGACAAAATCGACTCATTTTATTCCTATCCAAGTGAACTTTCCACTAAAGAAGTTGGTTGAATTGTATGTATAGGAGATTGTGCAGTTGTATGGAGTGTTAACATCTATTATCTCTAATAGAGATCCACATTTTACCTCAAGATTTTGGGGTAAGCTGTATGAGGCTTTAGGGACCACTTTAAATTTTAGCATTGCATACTATTCGTAGGTAGACGGTCAGTCTGAGCGGGTGATACAGATTTTGGAGGATATGCTGTGATGTTATATACTCGAGTTCAAGGGTAGTTTGGAGAGATACCTACCATTGGTGGAATTTGCTTATAATAACAACTATCAGTCTAGCATTAAAAAGACACCATTTGAGACATTGTGGGTAGAAAATGCAAAACACTTTTGTACTGGTCAGAGTTGAGTGAGCCTAAGTTAGTTGGAACTAACTTGGTACATGAAACTGAAGATAAGGTACGAGTGATTCGAGACTGTTTGAAAGCAACGTTCGATCGATAAAAATCTTATGTAGATCTAAAAAGGAAAGATATAGAGTTTGCAGTCGGGGATCGAGTTTTCCTGAGAGTTTCACCTTGGAAGAAGGTGTTACGTTTTAGTAGAAAGGGCAAGCTAAGTCCACGGTTTATTGAGCTGTATGAGATCATCGAGCGGGTTGGCCCTGTAGCTTATAAACTAGCTTTGCCTCCGGAACTTGAAAATATTCATAATTTGTTTCATGTTTCAATGTTGAGACAGTACATATTAGATCCTTCTCACGTGATTACTCCTTGCGAGGTTGAGATACAACCGGATTTTTCATACTTAGAGGAACCAGTGAGAATTCTGGCTCATGAGATAAAGGAACTGCAAAACAAAAGGGTGTCGTTGGTAAAAGTTCTATGGAACTGTCACGATTTAGAAGAAGCAACTTGGGAGATAGAAGCTTTCATGAGATCACAATACCCTAACTTGTTTGCTGGTAAGAAATTTCAGGACAAAACTACCTTAAGGAGGGAGAGTTGTAACAGTCCGATTTTTAGTGGTGTCGAAAACAGTGGTTTCGGGACCATCACTCTGACAAGTCTAGTCATAAATATAATTTATTTAATATTAATGATGTCAATATCATCGTGTTAACTTTTGTTTGAGAAATTTTATCGTTTAGATAGTTAATTGAGTAGAAAGGATCAAATTGTAATAGGTACAAAAGTAGAGATGGTTAACTAGAAGGACCAAAAGAGTAAATTAACCAATGAAAGGTTAGTGGGTGGGTTAGCATGAGTTAAACTAAGTATAAATAGGTTTAATTAAGATTAAAAAAGGTTAATTAAAGCTTAATGATGGAAGTCTAAATATTTACAAAATTACCATTAACTATATATATGAAATTAAAACAGGAAAATGAAAAAAAATCACTTATTTTCTTCATCTTCCCCACGAAAAGGCTAAGAAATTAGGGTTCTCCATTGTTGAAACTTTGAGCTTTGATTTTCCTAAGAAAACCTTGACCGTTTTTAGTAATTTTTTATGTTTTTGAGTCCGTATTAGCTTAATCTAGTTAATCTAAGGACTAATTTGTGAATCTGTCAAATGTTATAAAACTTTCCATTTTTGAAAATGCTTGTTGTTGAAAGATTTTGATAGATTTGTATGCTTGGTGAATAGATTCATTGATTTTGTAAAGTGATTTTTGTTGAAATTAGGGTTTAAGGACTAAAATGTTAAAATGGTGAAATTGTGTGTATTATTGAGAAATAATGAAATTTTAGGGACTTGTGGAGATCCATGATTATGCCAGCTAGTATTAATTTCGTAAGAAAGGGGTAATTTTGTGTGTTTTATACTTAGGGACCAAATTTAATAAAAGTAAAATATTAGAGATAAAATCGTAATTTTTCCAAAAAAGGAGTAAATTGTGTTAAATGGTCTGATTGGGTTATTTAATGTGAAAATCGAATGATTTGTGGATGTAGATTACGATCGTGCTACAGTTCGAGGGAAAGGAAAATTAGCGAAATAGTCCATCAAGTCTAACCATAATTACAATCCAGTCTGGTAAGTTCGTAATGTTAAAATCTTACTTATAGCTACTTATAACTGCTTTGTTATGGTTTTTGGTAATTGGATCGACAAATTGAAGATCTGAAGAATAAATACGATAGATGAAGAAGTACCCGGCCTTGTTTCAAAGATTAAAGGTCTGATGACTCTATGTCATCGTGAGTTATATGAATCCTATCACGGATTAAAGGTCCGATGACTCTGTGTCATCGTGAGTTATATGAATCCTATCATGGATTAATGGTTCGATGATTATGTGTCATCTTGAGTTATATGA
Source organism: Kokia cookei (assembly GCA_039519145.1). Lineage (NCBI taxonomy): Eukaryota > Viridiplantae > Streptophyta > Magnoliopsida > Malvales > Malvaceae > Kokia > Kokia cookei. Next base: position 11,972,586 of record CM076907.1, on the reverse strand, counting down.
ATCCTATTATGGATTAAGGGTCCGATGATTTTGTGTCATCGTGAGTTACACGAATCCATCATGGATTAAAGGTCTGATGACTCTATGTCATCATGGGTTATCAAATGCGAATGGAAATTAACAACAGATGTATAAAATGTACTCGATTAATTTGATAGATTGTACAACTCTTAAAGTTTGGTAAATCTGTTTAACCTTATGAACTTTTTAAGCTAAGAAATGCTTACCTATGGAAATTGTTGTTGTTTTGTAGATTCACTTTTGCTATTCGGAGATCGGATCATCTTAGAGCATCACACTAGTTGTTCGGTAGTTCTTACATCACTTGATTATATGGCATGTACTAGGATGATGTTATCTTTGTTTATGTAATTGAGATTGTGAAAACCTTGTTATGTTGATGAGATGTTGAATGTAACGATGTATGTTTGTGCAAGTTGGTTTATAGATTTAAAGTACTATGTAATGACTTGGAATCTATGTATTTTATGTTAGCTTAATGCATATTGAAGTTATGAACGATTTGTGTTGAAAACTTGCATTTTAGCATGATTCTTGAGATTCTGCATACTTGTTTCGGTAGAACCCACTCATGTTTCGGTAGAAGTACAGGGTAGGAGAGAGGTTGCTCACTAACTTGGGTTGTGTCGGTAGTTGAATAGCAAGTATCGGTAGTTATGTGTTTAGAAGTATTGGTAGTTTGTATACTTGTATCGGTAGAAGTTGTAGGGTGAGACTTTTAGCTCTATAGAGTTTTAAGTATCGGTAGAAGTAAGACTTGTTTTGGTAGAAGAGTCACTTATATCGGTAAAACTCACTTATATCTTGTATCGGTAAAACTGTCACTTGTATCGGTAGAGGTCTGCACTATTCCTGAATTGTTTACTGACTTGACAACTACCAATACTTGTCCAACAAGTATCGGTAGTAGTCTCCAAAAATGTTTGAAATGATCCTTTTGCCCTTGTTGAACTGTGTTTATAATTAAAAGATGACATATGACGTGTAGAGTGAAATTCTTTAATAAAATAAGATTGAATGACACGATGTTAAAAATGGATAGTGATAAATGAATAGTAAGATACCGAAACCCTAACCGACGACGATTTTCGGGTGTTAGAAGTGTAAAGTATACACTTGTGAACTAACTTGGTTAAGGTATGAAATTGTTGTGTTTTGTGAATTGGCATGACTAACATTTGCATGGAAATTTTAGTTATGGATGATTGTATTTAGCAGAAGATTGAATCCGCCAATGAACCTTAAATTGTTTGGTGTTCAGGATCCACCAACTGGTCTTATATAGCTGTATTGGTGTATCCAAATGTAAGTTGTTGGTATTACTAAGTTTGGTAAAAGCCTAGCTAAAATCTCACTTCTTGAAAACTATGTTTGGAAGTTTATTATTTATCCATGAAACTCACTAAGTTCATTATGAACTTACTCAGTTTCCTTTATCATTTCAAGACTTGTAGAGAAAGTGGACTTTTAAGGGACTCAACCAGCTGGTGGACTCTTTTGTGAACCATTCTTCATTCTGCTATAACATGTATATCGAGTCGGGGTGGCCTATAATAGCTTATTTTCAGTGGTTTCAAAAATAGTGATATTAAGACCACGATTCTGATCATTGAGTCATTACTTTATTATTTATTTATTATTTATAAGGGTATTAAAGTATTATATTAAAATTTGGTTTGAAAATTTTGACGTTTAAAATTGTTAATTAAGTAAAAAGGACTCAATCATAAAATTACAAAATTAATTGCTATAAGTTTTCTTGTGTTAAATAGTTGGAAATCAAGAGTTAATGGTTTAAAATGGTAAAATTCCTATTTGTTTCATAGTGGACGGTTTAGGTATGGTTTTTAATGAAATAATAATTACTTATTAATGAAAAAATGGTAAATAAATAATTAAAAACAAAAACAAAAGAAAACTAAAATGTTCTCATCTTCCAAAATCACCTCCACCAATTTTTGAAGGAAAGAAAAGCCATTGTTAAGCTCTTAAGTTTGACTATGGCTTGTACTTTTGCATGGTATGTATTTTTAAGTTTGTTTTTCATGGTTTTTATGTTTTTGTGATCGTTTTAGCTTAATCTAGCTAAATCAAGGATTAATTCATAGAATTGGTAAATGTTTAGAATTTTACCATGGATGAATTGGTGTTGTTTTTGAAGTTTATTGTTAGATTATTAAGCTTAATAGTTAAATATGATTATTTTGTGAAGTAATTTTTGTTAATTTTAAAGTTTAAGGATTAAATTGTAAAGTAACATGACATTCTTGTTGTAAAATAATAATATGGGCTGCTTAGGGACTATATAAAATTCAGAACAATAGTTTTTGGTTTAATTTGTAATAATTGTAAGAGTTTCAGTTTTAGGGACTAATTTGAGTAAAAGGTGAAAGTTTAGGGTAAATATGTAAAATGTCATTAAAGGGTTAATTTCATGAATTTAAGTGTTTTATAAGATTTTAATTGGTTAATTGAATTAAACTATTATTTTAGATCAAGAAACATATCAGTCTGTTGATAAGCGGGGAAAGGAAAAGTCATCGAGTAATCGTCGTCGCGTGTCGTTAGCTATTGTATTTTGGTAAGTTCTTTCGTTTATTGATTTGGATTGAATTACTTATTTGTTTGTGTGTATATATATATGTTATAGTAATAAATTTTCAAACAAGTAAGACCATAGCCGAAAGACACTAGTGGAAACATGACGGAAACAAGTAAGACCATAGCCGAAAGGAGTTATGGTAACATGCCAAAAATGAGTAAGACCATAGCTAAAAGACACTATGGCATCATGACGGAAGTGAGTAAGACCATGGATGAAAGATGCAATGGCATCATTGTAAATAGGACTAAGATCATAGCTGAAAGACGTTACGGTATCATTTGACAGATGTTTATCAAGTATTACGTATTGGCGATGAAGTTGAATAAAGGAATAATTAGTTTTATTTTGTATATGATTTTTAATTAAATTGAGAGGTATGATAGGTTAATTTTATGAACTTACTAAGGTTTATATAAGATTACCTTTTTTTGTTTTATTCTTGTAGATTGTTGGATTTGTGCCATCAATTTGATCAGTTTTGGAACTATCCGCCATCATTTCAATAGCCTTTTTGTTCATTTTGTTCTGGTTATAAGTGGCATGTAAATAGGGTTTTGTTATGTTTAAGTTAATAGGTATCTTGGTCGTGTTTTGGCCAATTTAGATGTAAATATGTATATGGTTATTTAATAACTTATGAAACTTTGGTTTGGTTATATTAGCCTTTGAAAACTTGATATAAATGGATGGATTTGACATAAGGTAATTGAGATTTTGGTTGAATGTTTGAATAATATTAACAAGTTGATTATGTCTTGGTTTGAATGATTTTTATTATGTTTGAATTGTGGTGCCATTGAGGGCATATTGGATTGGCATATAGATTGATTGGGAGTTAGTATATTTTGGCATGTTTAGGCACATTTTGAACAAGTTTGAATGTTGATTATTGCGTAGATTGGTGCCCAAGCATTTGAAGATGAAATTGGCTTGCATTTGAAGGAAAATTTAGGCGTACACAGCCTATGACATAGGCTGTTACACAATAGTGTGCCACAAACGGTCACCCACACAACCGTGTGGTTGTTTAATTTTTGGTGCAAGATTTTTTACATGGTCACAATTAATTACACGGCCTGACGACATGACTGTGTGACCCTATTTTCGAATTGTACATGGTTTGAGAACACGAGAATATGGAGTAACCCTACGGGTGTATGGAGTAGCCATATGGCCATGTTCGGGGCCACACGATCTGGCTTTTGTCACATGGTCTTATGACACTTTTTTACACATTTTACTTAAAATTTCATAGAAGTTTCATTTTAATCCAGAATTGATCCTGATATGTTTTAAATGCTTCGTAAGCTTGATTTAGATCTTGATTTGGTTGAATAAAATTAAAAATGATTTTAAATAAATTATTTTGATTATGTTTTATTAAATTATGAATGTTATTAAAGTTTTATAGTTGTAATACCTTATAACTCGATTTAGAGGATCATATTAGGTATAGGGTGCTACAAGGCCTGTGATTTTAATTTCTTGTTTTGAATCATGTAAAAGTGGATTTAAACTTCTTTAATCCAAATGTCTGTATATATTGAATGATGACTATATGCCAATTTACGTAGTCCTAAATTATGTGAGTTAAACTTACTCTTATTTTCTTCGATCTATGCTTCAATTCTTTTAATCCGCCAAGTGACCAATTAAAATGTATGCTTTTAATCAATTTAAAATTAATACTCTGCCAAACATTGTTTTAAAATTGATTTATTAAAATTTTATTGATTGACTTAATTACCAATACCAATGTCTTGTTCATTACGAAATGATTTTTGTTTTTTGGTAAACATCGTTGTTTGCTAGTTAGATGGTTAAAGTGAGGTGTTACAGTTTTATTGGTATCAGATATTGGGTTTAACCAATTCTTGGAAGACCAAATTTAGTAACAGGCCCCGATATACATGTTACAAGTCTCTAGCTAGTCTATTATTGAAATGTTATGTTCAGGTTGTGTTTTGTAATTAATCTTGATCCTAATGTTGTCAAATTCTTAAGCTACTATCGACGAAGAAATAGAGAGTAATTCTCCTTCACAATTTAGAGGTCCTAGCCCCTCAGCGAGTATAAGAGCTATAGGTGGTGAAGCTCGTTAAACCCTGTTGAAGATGATGGGGTAGTGGTTTGACCAATTTGTAAATGTTGCTCTTTCCTCCACAACTCAAAGACCAACTGAAGCAGCACAACTAGTGGCTCATACACCTCCTGCTTCAGCAGTGAACCCGTATTGAAGAGACCCTGTAAAAAAATTGAAAATGGGGAGCCAAGGAGTTTCACAGAGGAAAGGATGATGATCTTTTTCATGGCGGAGAACCTACTGTAGGAACATTGAATGGAATATCTAAAAGACTACAACTTGAAGATTGAATACCATGCAGGAAAAAGCTAATGTGGTGGCAGACGCGCTAAGCAAAAAATCTGTAGCAGCATTGACTTCTTTGTGTGCCAGAGTTCACCTAGTGGATGATAGATTCTTCTTGTAGAAATGATGGTACAACCTGTCTTTGTTTCCTAGATTGTGGAGTCATAATCAAATGATACAACATGTGGTAAGATTAAACAGTGGATAGAGTCTGGTGATACAAAAAAATTTGGCTTAGGTGAGGGAGGCGAATTTCAATTTATGGGGAGATTGTATGTTCCTGAAGAGGATGAATTAAGATAGAAAATTCTAAAAGAGGCTCATCAGGGACCATTTTCATTTCATCTAGGAAGCATCAAGGTGCATTGTGGTCTGAAAAGTTTGTATTGATGGTCGAGGATGAAAAGGGAAATATCTGAGTTCGTAGTGAAATGTCTAACCTTCTAGAGAGAGAAAGTGGAGCACCAAGTTCCCTCGGGAAAGCTTTACTTGTTAGAAATTCCATAATAGAAATAGGACAAGATTACTATGGATTTGGTTTCCAGTTTACCTCTCAGTGCATCAAAGAAGAATACAATTTGGGTGATTATGGAGAGGCTTACCAAATCAACTCACTTTATAGTTGTTACGAACAATTCCTTGGAAAGAATCGTTAAGATTTATATCTCAAAGATAGTTTTCCTGCATGGCATCCCCTCATCTATCGTATCTGACGAAGATCTGAGTTCACATCTAGGTTTTGGAAGCAACTACAAGGATAACCAAACTTTGTTTCAACATAACCTTTCATCCTTTCATCCTTGGTCAGTCTGAGAGAGTGATACAAGTCTTAAAATACATGCTTAAGAGCTGTGTGATTGATTTTGGAATGAATTGGGAAAGATATTTGCCATTGGTGGAATTTTCCTACAACAATAGTCATCATGCTAGTCTCAGCATGTCTTCATTTGAGGTTTTGTATGGAAGGAAGTGTAGATCTCTAATATACTGGATGAAGCTTAGTGAAATAAAGCTAGTTGGCCTCGATATAGTTTGTGAGACAAAAGAAAAAAGTTCTAATTGTTAGGAATCATTTGAAGGCTACTAAGGCTCGCCAAAAGTCTTATGCGGATTGTAAGAGAAAGGATGTTTCCTATGAGGCTAGCGATAAAGTTTTCCAAAGTCTCACCTTGGAAGAAGATCATCTGTTTTGGACTAAAATGAAAGCTTAGTCCGTTATTTATTAGACCTTATGGTACTCCCATTCGGTGTGTGTTTTAGGGCTTTCGTAAGTATACGGGTCAGGTTGTAATATAGTGTGTTACAACGAAACATTGGTAGTATTCCGAGGATTGTACTCAAAGGAGGCTTAAAGCAATAGTGATTTAGATCTCTACAAGGAAAAGAAGTAATTAGTAGTTTATCTACTATTTAACGTCACAACAATATTGTGGAAGCGTACATTGTCGATGCAAGTATAGTAGACAAATATGAATCTATCGGATATCGATCCCACGAGAATGATTATCTTTTGTCTATCAATGTCAGTACAATAGATAGATAAAATCGAGATAAATTATGAGAATAATTGTTGGAGCAATAACTTGAAAATGAAGATGAAATATGGTAATGATAAAATGGGATCCCCAAAGTGAATCTTCAACAGAATACTAAGTGCTCACAAGATATAAAAAGATAGGTGATTATTGATGCAATAATTTGCAATGAATATCTTATCAAGCTTAACTTCTATATTTGATCTAAGACTTAAATATGCACATTAACCACACCTTCCGATGATGGTAATGGAACACAATTAAGAACAAATGGATTAAATCCCTCTAATCCTCAAGCAACATCCGTTGTCATGCTTGTTAGCTTGAACTGTTACTGCACTTTCCAGTGGTAGTGATCGCAATAACATTTCCATGTTAAAAACATTCAAACCCAAAGATTAAACAGTAAAAGCAAAGTTGAATAAAATAACATTTAACCCAAAAATCATATGTACTTTCGTAAAAACATGAAATAAAAGGTAATTACCAGCATTTAGAAAAGAAATATAAAAGAAACAAGTGGAGAATACTATTCTTAAATAATCTCGACTTGACCTCTTAATTTCCTCTTTTGTCTCACTCAGGGCTCCTCTTCAAGAGCTGATCTGCATCCCTTTCACTTCGGTTTACCCGTAAGAGACTTAAGCCTCCATAGCCGAAAAGCTTCAAAAGATGAGTTGAAGAAGATAATGCCATAAAAACCGCCCCCTTTTTTCTCTTTTCTCGTGAATATTTATATTTTTTCCAAATAGTACAGATGTCCCTTCATAAGAATCATGTTGCCTCTATCCTTACAAGTTGGTTATATCAGACTGGACAGCTCACACATTTCTATTCTTATCCATGTTGAAAGCTGCTTTGATAGTTGTAAGGTGCGACGATAGTCCTGGGCGTAATATGGAAATACTCATGCAGCGACATCAGTACCACAACATGACAAAATTAAGAATAAATAGGTTAAGGTCCACTGAGTTATAAAATGCAATTTACTGAATTGAAAATGCTAAAATATGTGCTAAAGGTAACTAAATGGGGACAAATTAACCAATAAGTAGGGAGAAAACATATGTTCTTTCTAGTACTATCACACCCCCAAACTTAAGTTTTTACTTGTCCTCAAGTAAAAGAGAAACTAGTAAGGCTGCATAAGAATTCACTAAGGCAAATGATCATTCTAGTAGCTTGAATCACCTAAAATCCCAATGAATGAGTTACATTCAAATGATAGAATATTGCATCGACAATACATAAATATGAATGAATAAGATTGTAACTTCATCAAAACCAGCATCATGCCTTAAATCCTAAATTCTATCTACCAATACAACATTAACTGTACAATACTAAGTATCTATGAAGATCATAAATATATATCTCCTTTTTTTTTATAATGGATATCATTGCATTACTGTACCCTTGTTCCTAAGAAGTAACGATGGAGTGCAACAAACTCCCAGGGATTGCACCAACACACACTCATGCAGTGACAGCCTTTAGCTAGATTCATTTTTCTAACACTTGCATTAGAGTGTTCCCTCTTTAACGTTTTACAATACACCCACATTGGAGTATCTCTTATTTATAACTATATATAAAATATATATAAGCAGCTGTAAAAGGCAGATTCTTTCCAGATTCAAGGAATGCTACTAGTCATTTATTACTAATGCAACCTAAATTATTCATTAAAGAATTAAAGATACAATATTCAATCAAATTTATCCGACTCATTCATTGATAATTCACATGATTCAAGAATTAAGAATCAAATGTAACAAAATTTTCAAACACATTTGCATTAACCACAAATAAACCTTGCATGCTTCATTAAACTTAAAAGAAATTTTTGAAATGTGGGTGCATTTCCAAACCCCATATGCATTCTCCCAAACTTAAAATTTGCATTATTCCTAGTGCACTAACATTAAAATGCAATGACAATAGAAATGCAATGACAATGTGCACTAGCAAAATAAAAATTACAGCTACATGCAATGCATGAACACTACAGCTAAAAAAAAACTTAAAACCAACTAACTCAGTTTTCCTCAACCACAGATGTGGCTACACGATCTTCTTCTTCCTCCTCTTTTGTCTTCCTTCTTACGCTTTTTGTCTTTGGAGCGCTTTCTCTTCTTTTCTTTGGGCTTCGCACGGTCCTTGGATCACTCCTCAGTTTTCGACTCTACCTCGACATCATCGATTGCTTCTTGTGTGGGAGGGTTCACCTTGAGTGGTCCAGTGTAGACCACTATTGCCAATGAGTTGTGATGCTCCTTACTGGTTACCTCTGCAGCTTCCGTCGGTCTATCTCCATCTCTCTCCAAATTATTAGTAGTTGCACCTACAAACTCGGGTGCAGTGACCGTGTTATCAACAAATTCTTTCTCAGCATTTTCTTCCTCATCCTTCTCATTCACATTTTTAACAAGGACTTCCTCCTCTCCAACAGTAACTTCCTCTTCAACAGCAGGTTCCCCTTGTCTAGCAATGAAGTCACCCTCAAATAGGTTATCAATCCTTTACATGCACTCGTCAATGTCTCTTGATTCCTCTTCTTTCTCATTATCAAAGACGTGCACAATGGGAGGGGATGCCACCATTCTATCTTGGTCCCTTAAGTCAGCATCTTCTAATGAGAGTTCATAATCTCGGATGATCGATAGGAACACTGGAAATTCTGGGAGTGGGATCGGGCTCAATTGACTCAATGCGACTACAATAGAGCTATTCCAGGCCTTAGTATAAGCATAGAACAAATTTTGTGATCTATCCATATCCTCTATTGTAGCGACAAGTTTGATCTGGTTATTGTTGATGGAATTGGCCAACTTCTCGATATCCTTCATTTTGTGCAACAAGAATGCCTTTGCAATTAGGTTTGTTCCATTGCTTTCTACTTTGGCTTTGCCTTTCCTGGTCTTGCTTGTCTTTGCCTCCTTCATTATCGGCGTATCTCTGCCACGAGTCATTCTTTCAATAGAGACTTCATTGATCGGGCCCTTATTATCCAAAACTTCTTCATGATCACTGGGCATGATCCTTTTCTGCTGGCACAATAGCATCCAACGATGGGAAAACCAAAATTCCAGTTTGCCTTGCGACACAATCAGCAATTTCCTGGTGGATTATTGCACCAACATCAATCCTTCTACCTTGACAATTGAATGTATTAGGCACATGCTATCAAGGGTGACTGTGGTGCTGTGAGGAGAGGGCTTTAGCCTACTGTTGACAAAATGAAACCATATTTTGCTTTGCAATGTTAGGAAGCGTCAGTGCATCATATAATTCTTTTAATGTGAACCCGTCCACATTGCTCCCTTGACACATAAATCCTTCACCAATAGGTCTCTTTTTTCATCTATGATATCCTCAATGAACTCAGAGTGTTCATCTACATCCACTTTAGTGTTGCACAGCTCATTGGTTTTTTTAGCATCCTATGGGATTAAGCTTTCTTGAACAAAGATGAATTCTAACTCATGGTCATAAAGGTTAGCGTAAAACTCACGTACCATTGAAGGAGAATAGCTTCCAGGATGACTGCAGAAAGTCTCCCACTTCAGCTTGGAGATGGTTTTGTGGACTTGCTTGCCCAAGTCTTGCTGTTGCGAAAGGAGAATACCCTGTTCTGGGTGAAAGTTTTGCTTTAAAATGTTGTCTTGAAATCGATCTTTGGCCGCTTTCGTTAAAAAGATCACTGGCTCCTTTTTCTCCATTGGCATGAAGGATTCAGGTTCATGAACTGCGGTTGCAGAGGACGAATGTTCTTCAACGGACCCTCCTTCAACCTTGACCTTTGTCCTTTAGGATGATTTGAATCAAGATGTTGTATAGGGAAGAACTATGACATTATTTGGGTGGTGCCATCTTATTTTACAAAAGAAAAGTTCTTAATTTTTAAGAATAATTTTTGAAAATTTCAATTATGTTATTAAAAAGTTTAGCAATTTAAATATTATATAACTATAGTTAACGAAAATAAATATTACCATATTAAATTTTCCTAAAAAAAGCTAAAACTAAAAAAATTATATTTTACTTTTCTAATATTTTTTTTGGTGATTGACAAACAACGATTAACGCGACTCGAACTTAGATTATACTTGGGGAGGTGAATACCCTTAACCATTAGACCAATAAAAAGCACAAAAAACACACATGAGTATTATCATATATAGGTTAAATTTGTTCTGAAATAAAAGTAAAAGTTTGAACGGAAAAATAAAATTAATAAAAAGATAAAAACATCAAATATTAATAAAGAAAAAATTGTAATAAAAATAATAAAAAGCAATAAAGTGAAACTAATTCAGAAAAAAGATGTATACAACAGTTACAATAAAACTAATGGAAGTAAATTATTTATATATTACAATAACATAGACAATGAATTAATGCATTTAATTTGAAAACTATTAAAATAAATTTTTTTCAATATAATTTTAAAATTATTAGATTTTTATAGTTTTAATTTATAACTTTATTAAATATTTAAAGATTTAAGTAAGTAATGTGATTTTATATGTAAAATTTTAAAATGTTGGTTTGTTTTCTTTTCAAAATTTTTTAATTTTAAATGAATAAATAAATAAAAATATTTTTATCTTATGTTAGATAAATAGTGAAATAAATAAATAAACAAAAATTTTCAATTTTACTTCAAGATAATTTTTCAATGGAACTTTTTTTTTATTTTAGAATTAAGTTTTAATATAAAATGTTCTTAATATAATTTGAAATTCAATATTTTTATATTTTTAATTTAAAAATTCACTAAAAATTTAAAATGTTAACTAACTAGATGAAAACTTCAAACCAGAAATTTTTAAATATTGGATGTTATTTTTAAAAAAATAATTTTAAATAAATAAATTTACATTTTCTTATCCGATAATTTTAGTTTTGAATTAAATTTTTTTATCTTATGTACCACTAAATAGAGTTTTTCACGTGTCAACTAATGAGACTATGTATACAACTATACGTTGTTATACATAATAAATAATAAATATTAGATTACAATCCAAATAATTCATACATATAAAATTTCTTAAAAGTAATCCATGTTATTTAATAACGATAATTACAATTATTTTATAGTGAGAATCATGTTACTTATAGTCATTGCACAAGATTAATATTTTTTTTGTTATTAAAAGTTTAAATTGAGTTTTTTTTCTTATAATTAAGGTTTAACTATCTAATATTATTATTTTTATATATCTTGATATGGTATTTTCGATTGTCAACTTGAAATTCAAATGTAACTCGGACTATCGATTTGCAACTTGAGTTTGGACTTTACCAGATGAATACGTCAAGGGCTCGCGGGGAGAGCTCGAGAGGAGAGTTCGCGAGGAGAACTCATGAGCCTAGTTTGCATATTCTTGGGTGTTCGTAAGTATAGGGTGCAAAATACACACATGTTAAGTCTAAGATAACATATGTGTTGATATGTATGGAGCCTACCTAGAACATCACTTCAATGAATAATAATCATGTCATATACATACCAGTTCTCCTCACCAAGAGAACGTACAATAAAATAATCAACATATCTCATATTATATTCGAAAATTTCAACCAACAATAAAATACTAAATATATTAAACTGATGTAAAAAAGTGGGTTATCAAAAAAAAGGTTAGAAACTTAAATTACATGGATACAAATTCTTTTTATTATTTTTTTTTATAAATGTAATAATTATGCCTAGTTCAACTATCAAATAGATAATAATATATGTGGTTGGGTGTTGGGAAGGTATCAAAATGACAAAAATCTTTAGTAGTCATAAATTTTAGTGTCCTGTTTTCTATTGAAAGACTTGCAAACATTATTACTCAACCAAATATACGGTTGCAATTTCTTTCTCCCTTCAAATTTAGCTTTTTAGTATTAATTGTTACATAAAAATATAAAATCATCAAATAATTAATAAAATTTAATTTAATAATTTACTTGATTGTCTCAAAGCATTAAATGAATCTCATTTTTAGATAATAATAATAATATATTTTAAGAATAAATTTCAAAACTGTACATAAATTTTAGTTTAATATGTAATTTTACCCTTGAACTCTAATTTTGTATAATTATATATATAAATTTTTTATTCGATTCAATTCTCACAAATTATTAATACAATTATTTATATATCATCATTTTATGTTTATATATTTCATACATAAATAATTATATTTGTTTAATATAAAAACAAGTTAATGGATTTATTTCTTCAGATGTGTATAATTGAATCACAATTAAAGTTTCATGTATACATTTAAACCACATAATTAAAGTTCGTGTATCAAATCCAGATTAAATAAAAATTCATGTAGAATTTTGATATTTGTCCCTATTTTTTAAATATATATATATATATATATATATGAAAGCATTGGTTTAGAGAAACTTTTGAATAAATGAGAATATCTTTTTTATCCATTATATCACTAATTTGACATTAGAAATAGAGTCGGCAAAATAAACTTGAGCCCAAAGCTTATCTATGTCGATATGAGCCCATAAAGATTTGAACTCGAAAAAATTGAGCCCCTAATGTTCCAAGCCTGAGAAAATATGAGCCCAAGATGATTGAACCCGAAATAGCCTGAACATAAAATAATTCGTGCCCAAGCCCAAGACATATTCAATCCAAAACTTTGAAAAATTTAATGTTATAACTAAACATATATTGATAATTAATATAGTTATATGATAATACCTAATTCTGGAAAAAGTCGAGAGCGCTCTCTCTTAGTGTCCTAGAGAAACAATGATTGTTATGGTTAGGTTGAAAGAGGGTGGTGACTTTATTGGGAATGGGGGAAGGATGAGATCTCCCTTCTAGAGGAAGAAATCGTTCATTAATAGTGAAGAGTTTGATGGTTGTTCCGAATGGTGACTCGATGTTATTATGCTTTGTTTGGACAACTCGAGATAATTTTGAGATTTAAGTGGTAGGTTAGAATTTTCGTTCATTAATAGGAAGAAATCTAGATAATTTTCGTGCACAACTCGAGTATATGGAAGACGAAAAAGAAGTTTGAGATTTAAGTGGTAGGTTAGAATTTATTTTTGATTTTGTTTGATAGTGAGGACGATTTGGAGATGATTTTGGAGGGAAAACCTTGGCTTTTTAGAAAACAATTTATTATTTTTGATCGATTGGTGAATCCTATAGAATAGAATCAGATTTGGCTTGTTCTCTCTCCTTTTTGGCTTAAGATTGGTCAATGTCTGCAGGAATGGAATAAGAAGGAAATTGGATCGAATTTTAGAGGTGTGATTAGATCGAAAGTAAAAGAGGAGTTTTGTCACTTACGGGTCTAATTAGATGTGTAGAACCCATTAAGAAGGGGCATTTTTATTTCGGTTGATGCCCAAAGGAAGGTTTGGCTCTCTTTTAAATATGAAAATTTACCGACTTTTTACTTTGGGTGTGGAAGAATGTGACATGGGGTTAAGGTGTGTGTTGTGATCCCAGCTGGTGATCGGAAGAAATCGGAAGATGAACTCCCTTATTCAATAGTGCTAAAAGCATAGTTGACTCTGTTAGGGAAAGAAAGTCTGAAATTTGGTTTTTCCACTAAAAAATCGATAAAATAATGTTATTACACAGGTGGTGCTAAAGTGGTTAATGGTGTTGAGGGAAGGGCTAGTGGTGGTAGTACATTTGAGCAAATTCCGATGAAGGGTCAACAACTGGAGATAGGATTCAGAGGAGTCTCTAATAAAGTTGGTATATAATGATTTGTTGCATAATTTGGGTGATCTTTGGACTTTGTTATCCCTTTATAGTAAGGAAAAAAATGTCAAGTTGGGAGATTTTTAGAAGTTAATTTTGATTGATGAACATGTGATTTTGGAAAAAGGGGGAAACCAGCATGGAATTGTTAGCCCAATGGAAGGAAAATCTCAAAAATCCAAGAGAGCTAGTTTGAAGTGAATTGTGAGAGATGGTAGAACAACAAAAGAGTGGAAATGTAATGGGAAAGCGGGAATCAGGATTGGATGAGACTAAAGAGCTTGGGGAATTAAGTTTGATGGGGAAGGAAATAAAAGATAAAAATTCGAGGGAGGGGATTTAGATTTTCTACTATTCTCAGATTTGATGCTGGTTACTTTAGAGCATTCTTTGCTCCTATTCAACAAGGACCGACGATTGCCAAAAGGTAAGCCGACCGGGCGTAATGAAAACTATATGTTGGAATATCTGTGTATTGGGGAGTTTGCGAGTTGTTAGAAGACTTTGCCATTTGCTGAAGTTATACAATCCCTGGATCGTCTTCTTTATGGAGACAAAAATTGATGGAAAACGCATGGAGAAGGTGAGACAGAGGTGCAAATTTATGTGTGGGATTGAAGTAGAGGTGGAGGGATCATGTGGAGGGCTTTATTTGTCGTGGAAAGAGTATATTATTGTTAACCTACGGAGATTCTCCAAGATTCACTTAGATGTTTCGGTCAAAAAAGAATATTAATGATAAGGAATGGAAATTTACTAGATTTTATGAGACGCCTTTTACAAACAATAGGAATGATTCCTAGAACTTACTAAGAAGGCTAGGACATGATCATGATTTCCCTTGGTTAGTGTCTGGTTATTTTAACGAAATCATGTATTCTTTTTAGAAGGTTGGAGGGATGCTGAGGGATTAGAGAAGAATAGAGGTTTTTCGAGAAGCCCCTGAGGAGTGCAAATTAATGGATATGGGCTATTCTAGGGTGTGGTTCACATGGGAAAGGGAAAATTTGCCAGAGACAAACATAAGGGAGAGACTGAATAGGGGGTTGTGAATGATGAGTGGTTAATCATGTTTCCAAAAACTTGAATTAGACATTTACCGTATTCTTTTTCAAATCATTGCCCGCTTCTGATTAATACAAATTTGGAAAGGGTAGGAGTGAAGGTGACGAGATTCAGATTCGAAGCTTGGTGGATGATAGAAGATTCACCGGATGGGGAAATTAAACAAATTTGGGACGTATCCTTCGGCTTTATTTTTTATAATTGGATAGATTACGTAATGGTCTGAAAGAATTGGCGAAGTCACTTAAGGCCAATCGGGAAAGATTAAATTGAGACCTCACACAGAAAATAGAAGGTATGATGGATATAGAAAGGGACAATGGCACTTTGGCAGTGCTCATTGATACAAAAGTTCAACTCAATCTAGAGATTGATATTGATTAGGCTTTTTAGGAGTAGAGGGCACGTGCTAATTGGTTATGATTGGGGGGATAAGAACATAGCATTTTTCCATAGGTTCGCTTCTATTTATTGGCGGATGAACATTATCTGTAGGCTGGAGAGTGAGGATGAAACGAAGGTTTGTAATGAAGAGATAGGGAGGATAGCTACAAGATTTTTTCAGCATTTGTTTTTGTCGAATCAAATAGGGGATTTGTCTCATATATTGACTAGAATAAATGAGAGTATTTCCCTTGATATCAGTCTGTCGTTAATGGCTAGGTACATGGAAGAAAAAGTCTACACACAACTCTGAATGAGATGGGTCTTACTAAGGCATCGAGGGTTGACGATTTCCCAACCTTGTTCTTTCAACATTTTTGGCATATTATAAGGAGCGACATCATTTCGTACAATTTAGGCATCTTGAACGATGATAAAAATTTTGATTTTGCTAATACTATTGATATTGTGCTAATTCCTAAAATTCCAAGTCCTACAAACTTAGTGAATTTTAGACCTATTAGTTTGTGTACCGTTCTTTATAAAATTATGGAAAATGTAGTAGCAAATTGACTTCAAGGAGTTATTGGGATGTGAACTGATAACACCCAAAGTGTGTCTCTGCCTGGGTGGTTAATCTTTGATAATGTTTTGTTAGCTTATGAGTTTTTACATACTTTTTGACAGAAGCATACGGGGAAAAAAGGCTACATGGCTTTGAAACTTGATATGAGTAAAACACATGACAGGGTTGGATGGGGTTTTTTAAAAGAAGTGATGCTGTGAATGAGTTTTGCTAAAGATTGGGTAGATCTCATAATGAGCTGTATATCTTTTATTTCTTACTCGGTAAATGGCAATGGGAGTAGGGGGAGGATTTTCAAGCCTACAAGGGGGCTTCGTCAAGGTGACCCACTTAGTCTTTTTCTTTTTCTCATTTGTAGTGAAGGGTTCTCGACTTTGATGAGATTGGCAATGATGGGGGGATTATTGAAAGAGGCCATGGTTAGTAGAAGAGGTCCACAAATATCACATTTACTCTTTGTAGATGACAATATCCTGTTTGGTGAGGTAACAACCAAAGGTGTTACACTTTTGAAAGGAATCCTAAAGGAATACGAAAGTTGCTTAGGCTAGTGTTTGAATTTCAACAAATCTACAGGCTTTTTTAGCTTGAATACAAGTGAGGAGGAGAAGGGGAAAATCTTGAGCATTTTGGGGATGCGGTTCTCAAATAACCCATAAAAGTATTTAGGGTTGCCAAATTTGATGGGGAGGGGAAAACATCTTTCAAAAATCTAAAGGATAGAAGGGTCAAAGCGTAAATTAAAGGCTAGAGTACGAGGTTATTTTCGTAGGGGGCAAGGAGATTTTCATCAAGTCTGTGCTGCAGGCAATACCAACGTATACTATATCATGTTTTCTGTTACCGAAAGCTCTTTGTGGGGAGCTTGGAAGTATACTGGCAAGATTCTGGTGGCAAAAAGGAGATGGGAGGAAGGGGATACATTGGTGTGAGTGGAGTTAAATGTGTCGATTAAAAGAAAAGAGAATGGGTTTCCGGAGCATGGGGAAGTTTACTGTAGCTTTGGCAAAGCAAGGTTGGAGGCTTATAAATTAGCCGAATTCGTTACTAGCCCATGTTCTTAAAGTGAAGTATTTTCCTAGATCCAATTTTATTAATGCTTAACTAGGTAATATCCTATCTTATAATTGGAAAAGTATTTGGGCTACAAGAGGTTTATTATAGGAGGGGCTATGTTAAAGAGTGGGTTTGGGTGTTAAGATTTCAATTAATGCTGATGCTTGAATTCTCAAGGTTGATAACTATAGACTATCTAGTTATGATCACAAAATGCAAAATTCTATGGTGGCAAAACTAATAGTTGCTAATCAAAGAGTATGGAAATAAGAGCTAATTATCAATACCTTTTCGCCGATGGATGCAACCAAAATTTTTCGTATCCCATTGGAAAAAGAGGCCCATGATTATTTGCTTGTGTGGAGTGGTGAGCCCTCTAGGGAGTTTTTGGTACGTAATGCTTACAAACTACTACAAAAAATTCCTAGAGGCCCTAATACTTATGCTTTGCAGACCAGTTATAGAGATTTATATAAACAATTATAGGCCTTAAACCTCCTAGGAAAAATTAAAGCTACAATATGGAAATTTTCTAAGAATTACCTACCTACTTTAGTTAACATGAAACACAAGAAACTTGTAAATACTATGTGTTGTCCCCGGTATGGAAGAGTGGCTAGAAATGTTGATCATTTATTCCGGGTGTGCCTTATATCTATCAAAGTCTGGTTAGAACTAAAATTATCACATATCCTTTGTAATCTAGATTTGGATTTTAACTAGTGGCTTACTTGGGTTTTTGGCATGTCTTCAACCTCTCAGAGGCATACTTTTTGTTGTGTGCTTTGGGCTGTCTAGAGATATAGAAACATTAGGGTACATGAGCAAAAGGTTACCTAATTGCGCTATGAACGTCACAGCAAATAATGTGCAAGCGTACACTATCGATGCAAGAATAGTAGATAGAAATAAATCTACCGGATATCGATCCCACAGATATGGTTGTTTATTGTTTAATCTATCGAAGCATTCTAAGTTGAAATGAAAAGATCTGTCAAGAATTATGTCAAGGCAACTAGGTTAAAGTTATACAAGTTAAGAAGTAAATCTGTCAATGTAATCAGAATATTAAATGTCAGAGGAAAGTATAGAAAATGATTGGATTGTTGAGATGTTGAAAAATAAATTCAGAAACTTAAAATAAATGGATCAAGTGTAAAGAAGTGGAGAGGATCACTGACTTCGCAAGTGGCAACGCTAAATGTGACTACAAGGTTTCATATAAATGAATTTGTCGCCGCAATTACGCTCTAATAAAATCTTACTAATATCAACTCTCTATTTATCAAAGACTCAAGCACTCATAACTACCACACCTTCCAGTGCTGGTGATGCTTTACACTCAAGAACAAGTGACCAGAATTCCTTCTAGTCTCAAGCAACTTCCGTTGTCTTGCTTGTTAATTTAACTTGTCACCGCACCTTTCAGTGTCTATGACTACAATTGCACTTCCATGGTCAGGTGGTTAAATCCAAAGATAAACAGATGAGAGGAATTGAATAAGAATCAAAGTAATCTACATTAAACGACACTTCCATGTACATTTAATTGTCAATTGAAAATCATCAGCATTAAAAAAGGGATTAACAAATGAATCGAAGCATACTATTCTTAGGCTACTAGGATTCTTCGTTAATCGCTCCTCTTGCGCCGCACCAAGCTCTTCTCATTAGAAGATGTTGCGCCCTTACTGGATCAGATCACCGTCCTCCGGATCAAGCATCCATGGTAGCCTTGGATGAGAGAAATTTAGATTTGAAATCTTCACCACTTGATATTCATCTTCTTCCTTTCCCTCCTATTTATAAGCTTTGGGAATTTTAGATCTCCTCCCTTCTGAAATCTAACCTCTTTAGCAGCTGTACAAGTTGGTTATTTTCAGTTGTGCACCCACGCAGATCTAGTATATTCATCAGGCATCTATAGGTTGTCGTGGCATCTCTGGGCGTAATTCTTGATCTTTAATTGTGACGACAACTTGGCATTGTCTTGCGTTGGTGCTTCTAGGTATGTTTGTAGCGTGAATTCACTTGTACGAGGTAGAGGTATTCATGCAGTGACATCTTTGGCTGTAATTCTAGATTAAATTTGTGGCTGCATCTTTGAAAGCTTTTCAACATTGATCTTCCCAAGTGGATTTCTTCGCTGACAACTCTAGATGCAAAATTAGTGCTAAATACAGTGACATTAATGGCACAAAAGGGATAAAATGAAAGAAAGTAAGATCAAATAGCACTAAGTTAGAAAATGTGCATCCTAAGTATGAAATGCTAAAAAAGCATGCTAGAAATGATACAAAAGGAACAAATTATACACTAAATTAAGGAGAAATTAAGTGTCATTTCTAGTGCCATCACACCCCAAAACTTAAGTTTTTACTTGTCCTCAAGTAAATAAAAGCTAGCAAAGTTATATCAAATTTTTGTCATCACCTTCATCATTCTAGCACTTATATTCTCTAGAATCCTAAGCTATAAATTGCATTCATATGTAGGAATATTGCGCCGACAATTTAAAGGCATGAATAATCAAAATTGCAATTTCACTAATGCTAGCATCATGCTTTGAATCTCAAATCTTCTTAACCTAATGCAGCCTTTATTGTATAATATATGTATATATATATATATTCTTTTTTTTCTTTCTTTTTATTAACTTTTCTTTTTTTCTCTTTCTTCTTTTTTTTCTTATATGACTGAGAGATGTCATTGTATTACTATACTCTTGGTCCTGGACAGTAATGATGGGGTGCAACAAACCCCTAGGGAGCATGTAATTGCACCGACACACACTCTTGTAGTGATAACCTTTGGCTAGATAATTTTTCTAACACTTGCAGTGGAGTGTTCCCCATTGTTTAACTCACAATGCACCCACATTGGAGTGTCTTTTATTAATACATATAATTACAGCTGCAAATGATAAGTTAATTCAATATTTAGAGAGTGATACTACTCATTTACTACTAATGCAATCTCAACCATTCATCCTAAAATAGAAGGATTCAACATTCAATCACATTCATCCAATTCATGCATTAGCATTCCAAATAATTCAAGAATTACGTATCAAATGAAAAAATTGTAGTCACATTTTTCTCTAAACTTTGCATACTTTCATTCAACTTAAAGAAACAAATATATTCCTAAACTTGTGGGTGTAATTGCATTTTCATTCCACTTCCCCCCAAACTTAATGTCTGCATTGTACCTAATGCACTAACAATACTATACAAAAATAATGGAAATGCAACTACAATGCAAACGCTAAAATAAAATGCAGAGACAATAAAAATGCAATGACAATTTAAAATAAATGCGTGTAACTAACTACTGAAAGTAAATTAACTCAATGTGTTGCAGCCGATGAATGTGGCTGCCATGGTCTCCTTCTTTGGGCACTCCTCCTTGGCATTTTTCTTTGTCTTTCGTTTGTGCCTCTTTTCTGCTGGTTCAATTAGTGTAGCAGATTGCTCTTCCATAGCCGGTTGAATACTGGATTCATCGATCGTTACATCCGAAGGATGAATTTCAGCCAGTGGTGCCACATATGGCACAATAGCAAGAGGATTAGAATACTTAATTTAGGATGCGACAACCTCAGCCCAGCTAGCCCTAGTTGTAGCCAAGTCTTAAACAGATGCCCTCACAGTGGTGGGTGCATCGACAAATTTCTCCTCATTCGTCAGGGTATCTTCTTTGTCTTTATCCTTCTCCTCTTCATTTCCTTTCTCTTCCTTAAATTTCTCCTTCTCTTTTGTGCCTTCCTTGTCTTTTTCTTCTCCTGCTTTGGCTTTCAGATCCATAAAAACCATTGATGTGTACACTTCCTCAGCAATAGCCTCTCGTTCTGCCATGTTGGCCTCAAGACTATTTGAAAATTCATCCTCGAAAAGATTGTCGATGGGTCTGAAACAGTCCTCCCTAACCTTGGAGTGTCCCTCGTAATCCTCATCATCAGGTATGTGGATCATAGTTGAGGATGGGATGGGCTGAGGCCTACCTTCAAAAATAGGTTGCTAGGATGACGATAGGGCTTCCTTAACAATAGGGCGAAAAACATGGAACTTTAGCATGGGGTTGGGGTTAAAATTTCTTAATGTAGTGACAATAGAATTGTTCCACCCTTTGTATAAGCATAGATGAGATTTTGCCTATAATCCATCTCTTCCAATATGCTGATAAGTCAAATTTTTTGCATATCCATGCGGTCAACAAGTTGTTCTATTTCAGTCAGCTTATTCCATATCTGAGGATTTGTGGGCGCAGTTGCTTGTTTCTCCTTTTTCTTCCCCTTACCTTTCTCTTCCTTTTTGGGCACTTCCTTTACCAAAGGGGTTTCTTTCCCTCTGGTCATCCTTTTCATCGAGATGTCACTGATAGGCCCTTTGTTCACCAAAACTTCTTCACCATCACGAGGCACAATGCCCCTTTGCTTTTATAAAATCATTATTAAAGAGGGGAAAGGTAAGATACCTGTCTGCTTGCTTACAACTTCAGTAATTTCATTATTCAGGATTGCACCGACATCAATTCGACGTCCTTTCAGTATAGAATGTAAGAGGCACATGCGATCTAGCATCGCAGTGGTGCTGTGAGTAGATGGTAAAAGGCGGTAGTTAACAAAATGGAACCACACCTTGCTTTGAGTGGTTAGGTAGCTTCTGTGCATTGTGTAGTTATTTAGATTGTTGCCAGTCCATACTGCGCCGTCGATGCATAATTCTTGCAATGTAATGTTGTCACTTTCTTCAGTTAAGTTCTCCAAGAACTCAGTGTGCATGTCTTCTCCTTCAGCAATATGGAAAAATGCATTGATGTGATTAGCGCTCTAAGGCACCAAGCCTTCACGAAAAAAAAACAAATTCCTGTTTGGAGTCAACTAGATTAGAGTAAAATTCCCTTACCATGGTTAGGGAGTAACCGACCGGATGGTCACAAAACTGTTCCCACAGACAGTTGTCATCAAATACAAACTTTTTATTTTGCTCCAGCCATAAGCATAATAGTTTAGCTACCTTGAAAAAATCTCGGATGAATCTTCTATAAAAGCCAGCGTGTCCAAGAAAGCTTCTTATTTCTTTGACGTTAGTGGGCGGTGGTAGTTTCTCGATGATTTCTACCTTTTCTTTATCAACCTTAATGCCCTGACAAGATATCCGATGCCCTAGGACAATGCCTTTAGTTGCCATGAAGTGGCATTTCTCCCAATTCAGAACTAGATTTGTGTCATCACATCTCTTCAAAACTCTTGCCAGATTGTCAACGAATTGGTCAAAATTTTGTCCATAGATAGAGAAATCATCCATGAATACCTTTAAGGAATCCCTCGATCATGTCCGAGAAGATTGCCATCATACACCTCTAAAATGTTACTGGCCATTACATAACCCAAATGGCATACGTCAGAATGAAAGGTTCCAAAAGGGCATGTGAACGTGTTCTTTGCTTGATCTTCTAGCGCAATGGCAATTTGGTTGTATCCAGAATAGCTATCTAAGAAGCAATAATAGGCTTTACCATCTAGCCTATCTAGCATCTGATCAATGAAAGGAAATGGGAAATGGTCATTCTTTATGGTCGCATTCAATTGACGGTAATCCATGCATACTCGTCAGCTAGTCACAATGCGAGTAGGGATCAACTCGTTCTTGTCGTTAGTCATGATTGTGAAACCACTCTTTTTAGGTACACATTTGACGGGACTCACCCAATTACTATCAGAAATAGGGTATATGATACCCACATCTAACAATTTGATAATTTTCTTCTTCACCACTTCTTTTATTTTCTCATTTTCTCCTTTTCTCTTAATCTTCTCATGCAAAAAGAGGGACTGATGCCTCTGATATCTGCAATGCTTCAAGCTATGGCTCTTTTATGCTCTTTCAAAATCGCGATGAGCTTATCTTTTTGTGTTGCGTCGAGGGATGCGTTGACAATAACAAGTAATGTCTCGTTGTCACCAAGGAAGACACATTTCAAATGCGTTGGCAATGGCTTCATCTCTAAGGTAGGAGCTTGCTCAATAGATGGTTTAAACACTAGGATTGTCTTGTCTACAATCCAAAGACTCCAATTGCCAATTCATTCTCAGCTCACAATTGTTAACCTCCTCTTTGTTAACACAGTCATCCATGATTTAATTGGTGGATGTCATCGCATCTTCATCTGATATTGCTAAATTCCTCGCATTGAATTCTTTCAAAATGATTTCATCCAGGACGTCGGTGTGATGACATTGCTCTTTACTTCTGGACGGAGATGCCTCAAACACACTAAAGGTCACATGCTCGTCATTATGATTCATGATAAGTTCTCCCTTGAATACGTTGATAAGTGTGCGTCTCGTAGCTGGAAATGGTTGCCCCAAGATAATGGGCACCTCCTTATTTGCTTCACAGTCAAGGATTATAAAATCAGCAAGGAACACAAGTTTATCAACTTGGACAAGGATGTCTTTGATATGGACTTCAAGTTGTGCTAAGGATTTGTCCGCAAATTGCAATGTCACTGCGGTGGGCTTCATCGAACCTATTTCTAATTTCTTAAAAGTAGACAAAGGCATAAGGTTAATACTTGCTCCCAAATCACATAAAGTCTTACCTAAATAATGATTCCCAATGGAGCATGGGATTGTGAAGCTGCCAGAATCTTTCATCTTGGTTGGCAACTTATTTGTAAGCACAGCACTGTACCCTTCTGTGAGCGCAATCGTCTTGATTTCAAACAATTTCTTTTACTTTGATAACAATTCTTTCATAAATTTCCCATAGCTGGGTATCTGCACAAGAGCATCAACAATAGGTGTATTAATATGCAATTGTTTCAAAGTAAAAACAAACTTTTGATACTCTTTATCGTGGACTTTCTCTTTAAATTTTTGTGGAAATGGAAAAGGTATTGTAGAAGTGGGTTGTTGTGGAAAACTCGGTGTTTTCAACATTGATGGTTTCATCGACAACTTAGATAGGCAAACTGCAGGTATAAATGGAACTACAGTTGGTTCCTCTTCATTTGTTTTTGTTTGACTTTCTTCAGCTTCATCCTCTTCCTATTGTTATGGTTCAGATGTGTCGACATGGTCTTGGCCAGAACTGCTTGGTCCCATCGTCTTCTTGCCACTCCTCAGCATGATTGCTTTGCAATGTTCCTTCCTCTTCTGCGTAGGATTCTCAGTATCACTAGACAGGGTGCTTGGTGACCTGGTGCTAAGATTAGAAACCAACTACCCTAGTTGGGCTTCCAATGCTTGAATAGAAAAGAGTTTCCTTGCACTATTACTTCAGTTCGTGTGATATGCTCGCGCATCATCGCCTCAAGATTAGCCATAGGATCTAACTTCGATTGAGAAAACTGCTGTTGTTGAGTTTGATGATATTGTCCTTGCATATGTGGTAGCACAGACTGTTGTGGCTGTAATCGAGATTGTGGTTGCATCTGGTTATGTGACTGCATCTATTTAGATCGAGAATTTACATGCGAATTCTAATTATAATTCTGTTGTTGGTTTCTAAACTACCTTGATTTAAGGAATTTTCATATATGAATGTGGAAGCATTTTGATTCCCCCAAGGTTGTTGAGATCGATTATTGCATGAGTTATTAAATGAACTTCCTCTGATGTTGTTGACATAAAATTCATTTTTTGCATGCTGTGGGCAATCCTCGGAGCTATGATTGTCGCTGCAAATTTCATAAGAAAATATCGACGCATCCAATTATTGAGTCACTTGAATAGGAGCAACGTCACTTGTTCCCCTCATATTCTTTATGATATTGGCCAATGAGGATACATGTGCAGACAAAGTAGAAATAGCATCTAACTCAATAACTCCAGGGTTAGTTTTTACCTGTGCAGAATGAGAGATCGGATATTGATAATCGTTTTGAGCAATCCTCTCTAGAACTTCGACAGCTTCATTGTATGTACAATCCAACAAGGGACCATTAGCAGATATGTCGACAAGGTTCCTTGTCTAAGCATTCAAACCATTGTAACTCTTCCTGAATACCATGCATTGGGCAGCGTCAAAGCAATGTTTTGTAACGCTCCCATGTTGTATGTAAATTCTCATCATCCAGTTGATTATATGCAGTAATATCATTTTACAGCCTTGCGTTCATTGTCGATGGATTGAAATGCAAAAAAAAACTACGTTGCTAATGCATTCCAAGATGTAATTGATACTATCGGCAATCCAAAGAACCATGTTCTTGCTTTACCCTGCAATGAATAAGGAAATAATTGCATTTTTAAAGCATCATCAGGGGCACCATGTTGACTAAAGGATTCACAAATAAGCAAAAATGACTTTAAGTGTTCTCGTACGTCTTCATGAGGAAAACTGGAATATTGCCCATTAGAATTTAACATCTTAAACATCACCAATTTCAGCTCGAAATTTTTAGCTTGGATAGCTGGTCTCACAACCCCTGGCTGTAAATCATTAAGTATAGGCACAACAAAATCTGTTATTGTCCTATTTTGCACTTGTTCTTCTTGTGGATGTAGTGGTGGTATATCATTAACAATTTGTGAAAGCATTAGAGGAACACCATCTTGTGGCAGTAATGGTGATAAATTGTTGTTGTTGTTATTGTTACCAGCCATTTTCCTTTGTTCTTGCCTTCTTCTCCTAAGTGTCCTCTTAAGCTTCGGATCAAAGCTCACAATGTCTTTAGAATTTCTCCTTGTGGACATGTAACAATTAAAAATCTGAAAAAGAAAACAATTGGATAAATATAAACAAATTAGTAGAGATTAAAAGTTAAGTAAGTAGAATTAATTGCAACTACAAAAGTAAACATCAAACAAATGCCAATTTCCCCGGAAGCAGCACCAAAACTTGATCGCGTTTAAAATGTCATAGCGATTGTGCAAGCATACACACGTTGATGCAAGCATAGTTGATAGACAATTCTATCGAATATCGATCCCACGAGGAAATGAGTTCTTGATGTTAATTGTCGAAGCAATTAATACTGAAAATGAGTAAAATGTGAGTAAGGATGTTAGTGCAATTACATCAAATCTGTATACTAAAATAGTTAATATTGTCAATGCAATCAGAGTTAAATGTCAATGTACTGAAAGTAAATCAAATGTGTTGAGTGTTGAATGTTGAATATTTAAATGCATGAAATATAAAAGTGATCAAGTGTAAAGGGTAGGAATGGGTCACTGATTCTGCAAAGTTGAAATGTAAATTGCGTCGACAAGGTAAAGTTTAGATGAATTGTTGCAGCAATAAATTTCTCTTGAGTTCTTACCAACAACAGCTCTCTATTTATTCAAAACTTAAATACCCACAATCACTCTACCTCTCGATGTGAGCAATGTTGCGTATCCAAGAACAAGTGACTGGAATCTTTCTAATCCCAAGCAACTCTCGCCTAACTTACAAGTTAACCTAACTTGTTACCGTATCTCTCGATGTTGGTAGACTGTAATTTCACTCTCGTGCTTAAAGTGGTTAGATCCAAGAATAAACAGATAAGTAGTATTAAATTAGAATCAAAGCAATCTAACAATGAAAGATACTCTCGTATTCATCCAAATGTCATTAGAATTCATCATCGTCAAAAGAAAAATTAAAGAGTACAATCGAAGATTACTATCTCTAGACTACTAAGACTACTCCTTAATCATTCCTCTTGCCCAGCACAAAGCACCTCTCGTCAGAAGTTATTGCAGACTTGTTTCATCAGCTTCCCAATTCACAGCTCAAATCATAAAACCACACAAAATTTATAGAATTTAATCCCTTAGTTCTTGATGATTCTTCATTCTTTGTTCTTCTATTTATAGCCTTCAAAATGTTGTAGGGATCAACCTTCACTCCTAGATCCAGATTTAGATTTTGCACTAGTCAAAGTTAGTTAGAGTACAGGTGTGCACTACGCAGATTGAATGTTCTCTTCAAAGATCTACAGGTTGTCGCTGCATTGCTGGATGCAATCTGAAATCGTAATTGCGACGACACCTATGATGTTCTTGCGCTGGTGCTTCCAAATGTGAATTCAGCTTGAGTTTACAAATTCAAAGTTCATGTTTAGTGCGGCGACACCTCTGTCGCAATTTCAAGTTGATCTTGTGGCTGCATTCTTCCAATATTAATCTTTTAACCTGAGTTCTTGCGCTGAGAATTCTAAGGCGCAATATATCTACTACTTGCATTGACATTAGTACATAAATAGATAAAAAAAAAACAAGAATTTAAACTAACTAGCAATGAGTTAAAAAAATATAAAAACTAAGCATAAAATGCTTAATATGCATGTTAAATGAGGTATAAAAGAGACAATTAAAACACTAATTTAGGGAGAAAATATATGTCATTTGTAATACCATCAACATATTTGCTTTGATTCAACACAATTCCAGTCTTAGACCTTAAAATCTCAAGTCCAAGAAAAAAATTTAGCTCACCTAAGTCCTCCATCTTGAAGTTCTTCTACAGAATACATTTCAAATTCTTAATCATTCGAAGATCACTTCTAGTAATCAAGAGATCATATACATATACCAGTAGAATAACAATCTTAGAGTCTTGTTTCTTTATGAAAAGTGAATAGTCATACTTGTTTTGGCTATATCCAGCACTTAAGAGCGCTTCTGTTAATTTGGCATTCCATTGTCATGAGGCCTGTCTCAGACCATACAATGATTTTTGTAGCCGACAAACCATACGCTCCCCCTGGCTGTAAAAACCTACTGGAAGCTCCATGTAAACCTCTTCTAACAAATCACCTTGTAAAAAGGCATTATAAACATTCATTTGACACAAAGGCTAGTTAAACATGGATGTGAGAGAGAGAATGAATTTGATAGTGATTATCTTTGCTACAGGTGAGAAGGTATCAACAAAATCAACTCTTTCTCGTTAATTGTAACCTTTAGCCACAAGGCCTGCCTTAAACCTCTCAACTTTACCAGAGGCTTTGTATTTGATCTTATAGACCCATTTGTAGCCAATAGGCACCTTTCCCTGAGGCAAAGATATAACAGACCAAGTTTTGTTTGATTCAAGAGCTTGAATCTCCTCATTTATGGCTTGAACCCAAAGAGGATTTTGAATAGCCTTATGGTAAGTATGTGGTTCAAGCAAGTGAGATGTGGCAGAAAGAAAGGATTGCGGATGTAAAGGTAAATGTAAGTATGAAATTTGATGAGAGACGGGATATTGACCATTTGGATGAAGGAAAACTAGAGGTCAAGTGGATTGGCAAGTACACACATAATCTTTCAACCAATTGGGTGGCTTTGACACGCGAGTAGATTGTCGAACAAGTTGACTAGTAGGAACTAAAGACTGACTAGCATGCTGGTCATAAGGAAATAAAGTAGAAGATGAAGATGGTGAAGATGTAACAAAAGGCTATGAGGGAGAAGAAGAATTTAATGGTGAAAAGGTAGAAGAGACTAAAGAATCAAGGACTAAAAAATCATGATCCAAAACAGGAGGTTAGAAGGAAATAACAAGGAACACTGTGACTGAGGAAAGTAAAAGGAAATATTATTTCATGTAAAATGACATCTCTATTGACAAACAAAGATTTGGTAGCGAGATTAAATAAAATGTATCCTTTTTGTGTACTTGAATACCCTAAAAAAACTAAAGGAATGGCTTTAGGTGAGAACTTATCATGATAGTTGGTATTTGTGGCATATCCTAAATAACCAAAAACTCTTATATGAGAAAGATTAGGAACTCTTTTGTAGAGCATTTCAAATGGTGTTTTTCACTGTAAAACTGAAGTAGGTTATCTATTAATGATATAACAAGCTATGGTGACACATTCCCCCCAAAATTTCAAAGGGACTTTAGACTGAAATCTAAAAGCTCTTGCGACCTCTAAAATATGTCTATTATAACGATCTAAGTACAGCGATAACGAAATTTTTGATTTCGTAATCACAAACTCTGACAAATAAACTAATATTTGTGTTTAATTAGATATAATTAGTATAATTAGTAGTATATAAATATTAATAGAAGAGTTAAGGTTAAATTAGTAAGTATGTGGAATAAGAATTTAATTGAATAGTATACAAGTGTTAGTGGTTAATGTCAAGGGAGTAGAATGATATGTTAAGTAAAAGAAGGGTTTTGCATGTCAAACTAACAAAAAAGAGAAGTAGTGGATTTTATGTAATTTAAGAAGCCTTAAAATTAATATTAAAATGATTAAAAATTAAGATGAATAAAAGAAAAAGGAGAGAGGAAAATAAGGGATTAAACAAAATCAAAAGAAAATAACTTCATCTCTTTCCTCTCTTCTCTTCTCCATCGAAATCCACAATTGGAGTGTGAAAAGAATAATTTAGATTTGGAGAATAAGAAGAGACAGTTGGGAGAAGAAATTGAGTTGGAATTTTAAGTTGATACAGATTGGGGATTGTATTTCAGGAATAGAATTTGTGTTCCAAAAAATTTCGAGATTAAGCAAAAAATTTTACACGAAGCTCATAATAGTAGTTTTTCTATGCATCCGGGAAGCAACAAAATGTATAAAGACTTTAAACAATTGTATTTGTGGCCCGGTACGAAGAGAGAAATCAAGAATATAAATCCAAATGTTTGATTTGCCAACAAGTGAAAGCCGAACATCAGGTACCTTCTGTATTACTTCAACCTATTATGATTCTCGAATGGAAATGGAAACGAATTACTATGGATTTCGTATCAGGATTATTGATGTCCCCTCAGAAGAAAGACGCTATATGGGTAATTGTTGATCGTTTAACAAAGTCTGCGCACTTCATCCCCATCCGTATGGATTTTTCACTTGAGAGACTAGCGAAGTTATATGTTACGAAAATTGTTAGGTTACACGGTGTTCCTGCGAGTATAATATTTGATCGAGATCCACGTTTACTTCAAGATTCTAGGGTAAATTATAGGAAGCTGTGGGAACTCGTTTTCACTTTAGCACAGCTTTCCATCGGCAAATAGATGGCCAATCTTAGCGAGTTATCCAAGTACTTGAAGATATGTTGCGATGTTGTATTTTACGGTTTGAAAGTAATTGGGAAATGTTTCTTCCATTAGTGGAGTTTGCTTACAACAATAGTTATCAATCAAGCACTAAAATGGCACCATATGAGACTTTGTATGGTCAGAAGTGTCAAACACCCCTGTACTAAACAGAATTGGGAGAGAAGAAACTATTTGGCACAAACTTAGTACGAGAAATGGAAGAAAAAGTTCAAGTGATTCGTGAATGTTTAAAAGCTACATCGGATCGTCAAAAATCTTATGCCGATTTGAAAAGAAAAGTTATTGAATTTCAGGTTGGAGACAAAGTGTTTCTCAAAGTATCGCCTTGAAAGAAGGTTTTTCGTTTTGGAAGGAAAGGGAAACTGAGTCCGTGGTTTATTGGATCGTATGAGATCCTTGAAAGAATTAGGCCGGTGGCTTACCGTTTGGCATTACCAGTTGAGTTAGAGAAAATGCACGATGTATTCCATGTTTTGATGCTAAGACGATATAGATCCGACCCTACACACGTGATTTCACCGGTGGACGTAAAAATTTAACCTGAAATGTCTGATAACGAAGAACCAATTTAGATTTTGGCTCGGGAAACAAAAGAGTTAAGAAATAAGCGAATTGAATTAGTGAAAGTCTTGTGGCATTATCACGGGGTTGAAGAAGCAACTTGGGAACCCGAAGAAGCTATGAAAAGTCTTGTGGCATCATCACAGGGTTGAAGAAGCAACTTGGGAACCCGAAGAAGCTATGAGAAAGCAATACCCGAATCTATTTTTTGGTAAGATTTTTCGGGACAAAAATTCCTATGGGTGAGAATTGTAACGACCCGAGTAGAGCGATAACGAAATTTTTGATTTCGTAACCACAAACTTCGGCACATAAACTAATATTTATGTTTAATTAGATATAATTAGTATAATTAATAGTATATAAATATTAATAGAAGAGTTAAGATTAAATTAGTAAGTATGTGGAATAAAGATTTAATTGAATAATATACAAGTGTTAGTGGTTAATGTCCAGGGAGTAGAATGATTTGTTAAGTAAAAGAAGGGTTTTGCATGTCAAATTAACCAAAAAGAGAAGTAGTGGGATTTAATGTAATTTAAGAAGACTTAAAATTAATATTAGAATGATTAAAAAGCTAAGATGAATAAAATAAAAAGGAGAGAGGAAAATAAGGGATTAAACAAAATCAAAAGAAAATAATTTCATCTCTTTCCTCTCTTCTCTTCTCCACCAAAATCCACCATTGGGGTGTGAAAAGAAAGGACATTCAAGCTATTTGGTGTTTTAATTCTCTTGCATATAAGTACTTTGGGTTGATTTTGTTGTTGATGTTTAATTTTTTAACTTGGCATGAGTTAATGTTTGGTGTTTGGAAATTTGATTTTTGAATGGTGAAATTTTAGGGAGTAAGTATGAATGGGTTTACATGTTTTGGAAGGTTATGAATTAGGTAGAGAACTCATGAGAAAATTGAATATAAGTTGTTAGATAAATAGTAGGAAAAGAACTAAGTAGGCATTAAATGAGGGATTGGTTAGAAATTATATATATACCTTGTAGAATAATCATTCACTAGCTCGAGGCCTACTTAGTTCTTAATTTTTGAAAAGGTGGTATGATCAAATCGAAAATAGGGGATGTGTATTGATTTTACATGTGAGGTGGTTTTA
This sequence comes from Kokia cookei, assembly GCA_039519145.1. Classification (NCBI taxonomy): domain Eukaryota; kingdom Viridiplantae; phylum Streptophyta; class Magnoliopsida; order Malvales; family Malvaceae; genus Kokia; species Kokia cookei. The sequence continues at coordinate 11,940,533 of CM076907.1, read as the reverse complement.
AGAGATTGTTATGTTTCATTAATACTTAACTTGTGTGATATTTTCTTTTAGGTTGTCGGATTGTTGCTGTTGATCAAAAGGGTGTTGGAGATCACACTATCATTCACTCTTACGATAGATGTTGCTAGCTTTTAAAACTATATATAATGGCATGTACATAGGTTAAGTCTTAAGATAGTATGATAATGACTTAAATATTATGAAAATGGGTTTGACCTTAGCAAATGGTCATTTTGTATGGATGGAATTGGGATGGGTAGATATGTGGTCATGTGGTGGTATGTTTTGTGGATGTTATGGATTCTTGAAAAAGTAATGAAATGAATGGTTGAATGCTTTTTTTCATGATATATTTGAGTAATGGTTGAATGGTTATTATGATGATTACATGATATATGGTATGTTAGTTGAAGTTTTTAGGTTATAGTTATATACAATAGGTCATGGTAGCTTGTTGTGTAATTTTTGAAGTGTGCATATCTTATATAGGAAGTAATTTTGGGCATAAACGGCCTGTGACACGGGCTGTCACATGGCCATGTGTTATATTAATGTGCAGTACAGGGTGCACGAGCAGACACACGAGTTGGGACACGGCCGTGTGACCCAATTTCGTATAGACACACGGTCTAGTACATTGTCCCTCCCACGGGTGTGTGTGCAAGTTAGTAGGGATATTTCGAGTAGACACACGATCGGGCACACGGGCTGATAAACAGTTGTGTGACCCTAGTTCGGAGGCACACACGGGCAAGCACACGGGCTGATACACAGGCATGTGCCCCTATTTTATTAATTCTTCCTAACTTCTCTTATTGTGTTCCAACTTGACTTTAATCCATTCCAAACGGTAAATAGGAGGTTGATTTTCTTGGTTAAGTAAAGTTGACAGATGGGTTTGAGTAAGATCGGGTAAAAGATTTTTTCTATTGTTATATGAAAACTTCTGTATAAGCAAGAACTACTAAATTAAAATTTCGAGGACGAAATTTCCTAAAGGGGGGAGAGTTGTAACAGCCTATTTTTCAGTGGTGTCGAAAATAGTGGTTTTGGGACCACAAACCCGACGGGAAACTTTCTATAATGAGTGATTAAATTAAATAAGTCAATATTAATTTTATATGAAATTTTAATTATTGAATTAAAAGTTAGTATAAGTGGTTTGGTTCAAAAGTCAAGTGGTTTTAGAAAATGAGGTATCGGGACCTCGTTTCTAAAATTAAGGGTCATAAATATTTTTATTAAATATTTACAGAGTCTTATTATATGTGAATTGAAGTTTGGTTGGGTAATTTTGATGATTAATTGCTTAATTAAGGAAAAAGGAGTAAATTGTAAAAGAGGTAAAAGTTAATTACTATTGATTAAAAATAAAAGGGGCCAAAGTGGTAATTACACCATGGTAAGAAAGTCTAGGGGTGGTGGATATGATTACCATCCACTAACTTTTGGGTTCTTTTTCTTTAAGTCCTAATTAGTTTAAGACTAAATTGCAAACAAGTTTGTTTAATTAAAATTTAATATAATTGAAGGACCAATTATGAAATTGGACCCTCTTTAGATGGCCTAACAATAGAAATGATGTGAAACTCTTTGGATTTTGGTAAATTACAATTAAATCCAAATAAAATAGGGACTTACTAATTAGCTTATTTTTAGTATGATCGGGAATGATGATTATGAGGTCACGACTTTGATATGTCAGACCGTAGATGTTAATTATTTAATATTTCTGAGGTCATTAGTATTATATTAAAAATTGGTTATGAAATTTAATCGTTTAGATTGTTAATTAAATTAAAAGTATTAAATCGTAAAAGGTGCAAAAGTTGAATTCTCTTAAGTAAAAGTATTAAATGCTAATTAAAAGGTAAGTTAAAGTACTTAGATGGTAATTATACCATTAATGAGGTAAGTGGATGGTCATGGCCTTGAATTTGTTTAATTTTGAATGTTTTAATGGAAGGCAAATTGGTAAATTAAGAAATAAATTTTATAAACAAAATAAAAAGGAAAGAATCATCTTCCTCATTAAGCAATTGAAACCTGATTCAGCCATAGGAGAGGAGAAGTTCGGCCAAGCTTAGTGCTTCAAATTAGATAGGTAAACCTTGTCCGTTTTTGGTAATTTTATGTTTTTGAGTTCGTTTTATCTCGATTTAGCTAATCTGGAGACTAATTTGTAAAACTGTTAAATGTTATGGGTTATGCCATTGTTTATTTTTTTATATTCTTGGAATTTTACGATGGAACTTTAATTTTGGTTGTTGGATTTGATTATTTTGTAAAGTAGTTTTTGATAATTTTAATGTTTAAGGACTAAAATGTTAAAATGATAATTTTGTAAGGACTTAAGGTGAAATAATTAAAGAAGTGGGCTTTTGAAAGGCACATGGATATTCTTCTGGGTTGAAATTGGAATAAGAATGGGTATTTTACTTGTTTTAGGCTTAGGGACTAAATTGAATAAAAGTAAAATATTAGGGGTAATTTTGTAAAATTATCAAAAAGGGCTTAATTGCATAAAATATGTTTATTTTACAATTAGAATTAGTTAATTAAATGGAATTATATTTTAGATCAAGAACGTGTTGATAACGGAGAAGAAAATAAAGTAGCACAATAGTCCCTGTACTTTGATGATTGCTGCAAATCAGTCCGGTAAGTTCGTACAGTAAGATAATTGATTTAGTTTCTGTTTGTAAATTATTGAAATAATTTAAGTATGTTTTATTTAAATTTGTTGCTTAGTAAATATTAAATTGATGAATTGAATTACATTAAAAATGAAATTGTATTAGGAAGCATGATTGAAAGTGACGAAATGATATAGCTAAAATCAAATGACAACGAAATGCTTAAAAGATTAAGTGTTGTGTTAGTTATAATTCATGTTATGAATGAATTAAATTTTATTGATATATGATAAATAGTAAATTGAACTAAATGACATTGTTATTTAATTTGATATTATGTTTGGTAAATAAGGATTATATGGATGTTTGCTCGAAATGGTATAACACGATGAAAGTTAATTGCAATGAACATAGTATATGGCACATATGAACCTCATAAATAATTTGGACATAACGGACATGTCATCTGAGGCTATATAGAATCGGGAGCTAGTCTTGGATGTCTTATTGACGGGTAGTCCCTGTACTTGAGCCGTTCGTACAAATCAATCCTGTAAGTTCATTTTGTTAAATTCCAATTTAAATTGCACATTTTGTACTTGTATACAATTGCTGTAAATTTGGAATAATAAACGAAAGTGAGGAAGATGGGAACAAATGAAAGGAAAAGGTAACGAGCTTTGAGCCGTAAATGCAAAAGATCTGATGATTATGTGTCATCGTGAGTATATGAATCCTTTACGGATTATAAGGTCCGATGACTATGTGTCATCGTGAGTATATGAATCCTTTGTGGATTATAAGGTCCAATGACTATGTGTCATCGTGAGTATATGAATCCTTTTCGGATTATAAGGTCCGATGACAATGTGTCATCGTGAGTATTAAATGAATTGAATCCTATTACGCATTAAAGGTCCGATGACTCTGTGTCATCGTGACTTACCAAATGCGAATTGAAACCAACCTCGGATGAATACATTTTACTCCTCTTGGTTAAATTTTAGATTGTACAACTTTGAAGTTTGGTAAACCTATTTAACTCTATGAACTTACTAAGCTATGGAAAGCTTACCTGTGAAATTGTTGTTGTTTTGTAGATTCTATTTTACTACTTGAAGATCAAATCATCTTAAAGAAATCACATTATATCGGGAGCTTGTTCGGCAAACTTTAAATCACTTGGTTATATGGCATGTACTAGGATGGTGTTGTCCTTTATATTACTTATTTAGGAATGTTGGATTCTTGATATGATCTAAATGAAATATTGTATGCTTGTTCAATGTGAAATATAGACTTTAAGTAATGTGATGTCATAACTTACAAATTACGAGCATTGTGTTAGTCTAATGTGCTTTCTTGAAGATATGAAATATTGAATATTGATAAAATTGAGTTTTGGCATGATTAATTAAATTCTACATACTTGTTTCGGTAGAATCCCTGCAAGTATCGGTAAATTTACAAGGTAGGAGAGAGGTTGTTCATTGACTTGAGTTGTATCGGTAGTTGCATAATATGTATCAATATTTCTGCTCACAAGAGTATAGGTAGTTTATGTACTTGTATCGGTAGAAGCTATAGGGTAGGACATCTTAGCTCTCTGGAGTTTTTAATACCGGTAGAAGCATGATTTGTTTCAGTAGAATCTTCACTGGTATCAGTAGAATTCTACACTATTTCCTAAATTGTTTACTGACTTGACAACTACCGATATTTGTCTAACAGGTATCGGTAAAAGTCTCCAAAATTATGGAAATGATATTTTTGCCCTTCTTGAATCGTGTTGATATTCATTTAATGTTTCATGTCATGCATGATGTTCCATTTTATTTAAATAAGATTAAAAGAATTAAATTTGAAGGATAAATTACGATAGATGTTCGGAAGACCTCGGGACCTTAATCGGTGACGGTGTCGGGTTTTGGGTGTTACAGTTACGTTCAGCAATCCCATTTTGCTGAGGAGTATGGACACAAGTACTTTGATGTATAATTCCTAGAGTAAAAAAAAATTGGAACACTCACTATTAAAGAATTCAGACCCATTATCACTCCTTACTATTTAACAGTGGCTAAAAACTGTGTACGAACAAGGGTAAAAAAATTTCTAAGAAAAAGAACCATGTCACTCTTTAGTCTCAATAAAAACACCCAACTCATACGGGTGTGATTATCCACTATGGTAAGAAAAAACCTATGACCACTATGAGTAGACGCTCGATAAGGACCCTAAAGATCTATGTGAATAAGGTCAAAAGGTATTAAAGATCGAGATTGGCTAATATGAAAGGGTAATCTGATTTGTTTGGCTAAAGGACATATGGGGCATTCATGTACATCCAATTTTTTTGTAAAAAATAACAGATGTCAAATGAGACATTTTATGTAATGTAGATAGTGAAGCATGACCCAAACGAGCATGCCAAACATTATTATTATTGCATAAAGAGGATTGCATACACTTTGACAAAGAAGAACTAATAGCAAATGACATATTGGAAGAAAAAAAGAATTACACTGAGCAGTAGAAAACAAACCAGAACTCAAATCAGAGGACACAAAGATGTATAATCCTTTAGACTCCTTACCAATCCCCTTCATCCGTCCAGTTGAGAGATCCTGCAAGATGCAAAAATCAGGATAAAATGTGATTGAACAATTATGTTCACGGGTAAGGTGAGAAATAGAAAGAAGATTATGATGGAAGTGAGTAACAAATAACACATTATGAAGAGATTGTGAGGAATTCAATTGATATGTGCCAACATGTGTAATGGAAACGGTTTTACAATTTTCCAAATGAACAAGGCGTGAATGGGAAGCACATGAAGTAGGAGAATGCAAACTCTTTAAATCAAACACAATATGGTCCATTGCACCTGTGTCTATGATCCAAGAAATAGAACTATTAGTACCTGATAAAGTACTCGTAATTGTACTTGCTAAGTTAACCACTGTGTCATTTGCAGAAGCTTTGTTCAACAAATGCAAATTTTGATTGTATTGATCACGTGTGAAAATAGCAGCACCTACAGAAGCAGTACCTGCAGACGGACTAACAACATGATCTAATTCCTGTTCCAGATCAGAAGGCACCTTGGAACTATTTCCCATAGCAGTTGGGGTCCCTTTCTTCTTGGTAAACTTAAAATCAGATGGAAACCCAATTAAACGATAATAGTTTTCACGCTTGAGTCCTTTGATCTTGCAGTAATCACAAACACCATTAAAGCGTCGACGATCTAAAGTTCCTACAACATGTGAATACAATGCTGTTGAATCTGTGTATGATGTACAACCAGTGAGATACATCCTCTATGACTCCTCTTGAATAATCATGGAATAGGAATGATTTATTATAATCAGTGGTGTCGAAAACTATCGTTTCGGGACCACAAATTCGACGAGTAAATTCATATAATGAGTATTTAATTATATGAGTCAATAATAATTTTGTATGAAATTTTGAATTGATGAATTTTAATTTTTGAATTAAGAGTTAGTATAAGTGGTTTGGTTCAAAAGTCAAGTGACTTTAGAATATGAGGTATCGAAACCTCGTTTCTGAAATTAAGGGCCGTAAATATTTTTATTAAATATTTATAGAGTTTTATTATATATGAATTGAAGTTTGGTTGGATAATTTTGATAATTAATTGCTTAATTAAGGAAAAAGGAGTAAATTCTAAAAGAGGTAAAAGTTAATTGCTATTCATTAAAAATAGTAAAGGGACCAAAATGGTAATTAAAACATGGTAAAAAAGTCCAAGTGGTGGTAGATGTGATTACCATCCACTAAATTTTGGGTTATTTTTCTTTTAGTCCTAATTAGTTTAGGACTAAATTGGAGTTAAGTTTGTTTAATTGAAATTTAATATAATTGAAGGACCAATTATGAAATTAGACCCTCCTTAAGTGGCCTAATAATAGAAATGAGGTAGAACTCTTTATATTTTGGTAAATTGCAATTAAATCCTAATTAAATGAGGATTTACTAATTAGTTTATTTTTAGTACGATTGGGAATGGTGGTTTCGAGGCTACAAATCCAATCTGTTAGACCATAGGTATTAATTATTTAATATTTATGAGGTCATTAGTATTGTATTAAAATTTGGTTATGAAATTTTATTGTTTAGATAGTTAATTAAGTATAAAGAACTAAATCGTAAAAATTGCAAAATATGGATATCATTGAGTAAATGTGTTAATAAGTAAAGGAATGGTCTATAAAGCTCCTTAAAGGGTAATTATGACCTAAGGGAGGGTAGTGGATGGTTTGGCACTCATTTTACTTAAGATTTTAAGTGAAATTAAAAGGGTAAATTTGAAATTACCTAAATAAGGTATATTTAAAAAAACAAAGTAAAATCTTATCATCTTCTTCATTTGCTCTTTCTTAGCCGAAAACCTAGTGGGGATATGAAAACCATTCGACCATCTTTGGTTTCTCAATAGCTAAGTGAAACTTCGTTCGTTTTTAGTGATTTTTATGCTTTTGAGCTCGTATTAACTTAATCTAGCTAATCCGGTGACTAATTTGTAAAACTATTAAATGTTATGGATTATGCCATTGATTATTTTTGTACATTCCTGGAATTTTATGATGAATTATTAATTATTTTTGTTAAATAGGACAATTTTGTAAAAATCAAGGACTTGGGTTTAAATAAACTAATATGGGTAGTATTGGATTGCTATAATATTTGGCTGAACTTGCTTTTATTTTAAAATGGTTAATTTGCAAGTTTTGAGCTAAGGGACTAAATTGCTTAAAAGTAAAATATTAAGGGTAATTTTGTAAAAATAAGTTTAGTTTACTATTGTAATTAGTTAATTGAATGAAATTATTATTTTAGATCAAGAATGGGTTGAAATCAAGGTAAGGAGAAAATTATGGAATAGTCCTTGTATTGTATACTACTGCAATTTAATCAGGTAAGTTCGTACACTAAAGCAATTGATTTAGTTTCTATTTTTAATTTATTAAAATAATTTAGGTATGTTGTATTTAAATTTGTTTGCTTAATAAATATTTGATTGTGGAATTGAAGTAAATTGAAATGAAATTGTATTGAGAGGCATGATTGAAAGTGACGAAATGTTGTAGTTGAATTCAAGTGTCAATGAAACACTTAAATGATTATGTGTTGTGATAGTTATTATTTATTTTACTAATGAATTAATTCGATTGATATATGACAATTAGCAAATTGAACTAATGACATTATTACTTAATTTGATATTATGTCTGAAAAGTAAGAATTATATGGATGTGTGCTTGAAATGGTATAATGTGAAGGAAGTTAATTGAAACGAACATGGTATATGACACATGAACTTTTTGAACAAATGAGACACAAAGGATATGACATTTAGAGCTATATAGTTTTGGGAGCTAATCTTGGATGTCTTACCAACGGGCAGTCCATGTACTAGAGTCGTTATTACAAATTGATCTTGTAAGTTTGTGTAATTATATTTCTATTTGATAATTCAAACTTCAATTGTCTTGGTTATAATCTTGATGTTAGAACGAGATGGAAGACTCTGAAGAAATTATTGTACTGAGAGCGATATATTGTACTGGCTCATATGAGCTAAAAATTATTGAGAGACTTGAAGAGATCTACTGGATGCCAATATTACGAGACAACAAGGATGATTGCTCATTCTTTATGTTATCAAATGCATTATATTGTAAGTTAAATATTCTCGCAAACTTACTAAGCTTTGTAAGCTTGTGTATCTGTTTACTATTTTCTAAATTCATTCTGCTGTTGAAGATCAGATCCTTAAAGAAGAAATCACAAAGGAACTCGTTCGGTAGTCTTTTATATCACTTGGCTTATATGGCTAGCATGTATTAAGATTGTGTTACTTGGGTTGTTTTGGTGTAAATAGTTAAATAACATGGTAACAACTTGATGAATGTTTTTTAATGTATCTTCGTTGTTATGTGAAGAATTAAGTATCAACATGAAAATGTCTATGTAGCTATGATTTTAAGAAATTGGCAAATGAAGTAGACTATTTTGTAAACTTAGAAATTTATGTGTATATTTGAAACATGCACACTTGTTCTAGTAGAACTCTTGTATGTATCGGTAGAAGTATAGAGTATTTGAACTTTGGCTACCGACTTGCATTGAATCGGTATAAGTCATTAAAGTATCGGTAGTTCAACTTATAGTAGTATTGGTAGTTTGGACACTTGTATCGGTAGAACCTTCACTTCTACCGATAGGAAACTGCTGTTAATTTTCCAAAGCTTACTCACTTGACTTCTACCGATACTTGTCCAACAGGTACCAGTAGAAGTCTCTCAAATTTTATAAAATGACATTTTTTTACCCTTATTGAATGAGATGTTATTAAAGCTCAAAATTTTATTTCATCTATATTCTTATGATACTGAATTGCTAAGATATGAGTATTTAATCAACGGTAGAAGATCTGAAAGACCTCAAGACCCTAACCAACAACGGTGTCGGGTTTGGGTATTTCATAGTGATAGTAAAAATGATTGATGTAGCTCGGTCGATAGTTGTGGTATTATGGTTTGGTATGGAATATAGATGACACGATATTTGATATGAATATTGATTCTATCTTGGATAGTTAGTAATGAAAGTTGTACGTTCGTGACAGAGGGTCATGTGACACCTGTTGGTAAAATTTTCGAATGTGATCCTAAGTTCTTATATGATTCAATTTGATATTGATTTTGTTGGAATATTGTAAATAAATGAGAAAGACTAAATAAGGTTAATATTCTGAATTGTTAAATGTGATTGTATGGATTTGTGATTGATTTGTATGTATAAAAAAATCGTAAAATTCTATAAACCCTTGAGATCCTTAACATGTGACAGTTATGGCTTTTGGGTGTTACAAGGAATAGGTTGCATGAGTAAAAAAATCTAGCTCCTGATGTTGAGTAAGTTTCATTCAATCTCATTAAAAATTGAAAAAGCTTATGTTGAACAAGATGCTTGAGGTTTTGCTGTGACACTTCACAATCACAAGTTGAAAAAGGAACAAGTGAATTATACTCATTCCAAAGCAATTTGAGCCGAGTATAATACACTGAAACAGAAGAATCTCCTTGACTTAGCAACATAATCCCTCGGTGAAGAAAGTATATTCAACAAGCATCAATTTTATCAAATTGTTCTCGCAAGTCTTTCCAAACAAGTGCTGCATTTGAAGTAAACACAATTCCAGCAGATAAATCTTTACTCACCATATCAAGAATCCATGATAAGACAATGGCGTTGCAGCACTCCCACTGTGGATATAAGGAAGCATCATAATTCTCTCTTTTGCAATCACCATCAATGAATCCCAATTTATTCTTAGCCAAGAGGGCGATTCGCATTGAATGGCTTCATATACTGTAATTTTCCAATCCAGTGAGTTGATGAGAGACCAATAATGATCCCGGCATATCAAACGGATGGAAAAAAAGAGGATGATTGAAATCAATGACCTCTTTTATTATAGATGATATCTCAATTTCTTCCATTACAAGTGACATTTCAAAACAACGATGAACCCTAATTTTGTGAAATTGGGGAAGAAACAAACAACGAGAAAGAAACTAAAAAAAGAATCAAGAATAAAAAATTTATGACTCTGATACCATGTTAAAATTAAGAGAAAATAAGAAATTTGAAGAATTTGTATATTCATCCATATAATTAAATTTACAATATGAATGAATTTATATACAAATTAGAACCTACCTTGCAACTAACTAACAAACTAAACAACCAATTAACTAATTAACTAATATTTAGAATAAGCTATCAGCTTAACTCTCAACAACGTGGCTTTCGGTCAACCTCGGGTATTGTTGTGAGGAATGCTAAGGGGCAAGTCTTGATTTCGCAATTAGAGACCCATGATGGGGTCTTATCAGCCTTCGCTGCCAAAGCTATTACATGTCATCGGACAGTGCAAATGGGTATAAAAATGGGATGGACGAACGTAATAGTGGAGGGAGACTCATTATCCACAGTAAAGAAGTGTCAATCTAATATCCAGACAAATCGCAACATATATTCATAACATACAACAGCTAAAAGGTAGTTTTTAAAGAATCATTTAAAAACATACCCCAAGATCGAAAAATGATTTAACCCATAGTATTGCAACATAAGCATTGAAAATGAGTGAGACAATTTACCTGATAGGAAGAGTCTTTATGTATGCAGAGCGACGGATAGCAACGGAGTGGGCAAGGGAACTGAACTAAGGTGAGTCGAAGTGATGGAGGGGAGAGGGGAGAGGGGAGAGGGGAGAGGGGAGAGGGGAGAGGGGAGAGGGAATAACAGTGAAGGAAGAAACGATTTTAAAAGGTATTTCTCTCCGTGTATTGGAACTATCTATAAAGTGAAAATGAATGATATTATTAGGACGGATGCCAAGACGGTGATCTGATTGGGCAATGAGACGGTTTGGGCCTTTCCTGTTGGACCATGGCCGGTTCTATTTTGGTCTCCATAGGCCTGCTTGTAACTATTTAGGTTTTAAGTTTGTTTCAAATAATAAAGTCCAATCTGATTTTTATTCAAAAATAAAGAAAATATAGTTATATGATAATACTTAAAATAATAATATAATACAATTCAATGAATGATAAATATTTAATTTAAGAAAATAAAGGTAATTAACAATAAACGTTTATGTTAAATTTCCAATGTTTTGAAGTTTTCTCCTGGAATTAAAATAACCTTAGTCGCTCAACTTTAGTTGAGTATTATATTCAATGTTGAATTCGATCCAAATAATATCATTTTTCCCCTTATTTTCAAAAAAAAAATATTACAGTTTAGTTTTATGTTGATAATATTGACACCAGTAAGTAGTTTCATAGTTTAGTTTTATGTAGGTTAAAGTAAAATAAAATAAAAAGAAAAACCTTGTTTATTTTTTTTATTTTACATAGCTCTATTACAAAACATTGTTCCCGCACATACACAAATAAATGCAAGTTGTAGAGTAGAAAGTAGAATTGCATGCCTGTTAAGGCCATATTTTATTTTATTTATATATTTATTCCGAATCCAGATATTGGGATATGGGTTTTATTGTTGCTGCAATTACGTACGTATGTACACCTAGATTAGTTGTTTGAGCTACTGCTGCGAGCCTTGCCTTGGGCTAAAGATCGACACCTCCTGTCTGTTATGCTTCAACCTCATGGCCTCCTCCCGGGATATACCAAAGGAGTTGGCCAGCACGTCCACCGGCAATCCTCGCATAATGGAGACACGTCCAGCAATCTGGCTAATCTTGGCGTTGGCATTTGTCTTGAATGCTATCCATTCAAACCCTTGCCTTCCTGCTTTCTTCACTACTGCATGATTCTGGGGTACGGTTATGACCTGACCCCTCTCAACCTGCTCATCGAATATCGCCTCTCCATTTTCCGACACGATTTGAATCCTTCCATTCCCCCTTGTGATGTAAACAATGCTGTGGGCATTCATGTTCCAGTGAGGAGCGTAGATAGCATTCTGTTGCACCCAAATGAAAGCATCATCATATACGTATATCATATACCACTGTAAGAGAGTCAAATAATACAAGTAATGTAAAATGTGAGTGAGTGCGTGCAAACTACGTACATTGTAAAGGACTCCTCTCTCGGCGCTGAGTTGGAGATATTGGAGAATGGGAAGATTGAAACTGTTAACTGTGGTGATGCGACCACCTCGTGGGTTGAAAACATCAGCAGAGGAAGCACGAGTCCTGTGTTTCAGTCTCATTGAGCAGAATGTTTCTTCTAAGCCGTTTCCTGACCCTCTCCTTCCTCTTCTTTGTTCTTCTCTTTCTTCTTCCTCAGATCCCTCTTCTTGACTTCCTTGTCTCCTCTGCCATCTTCTCGGTTCTCTTTCTTCTTCTTCTTCCTCCTCTTCACATTCTTGTCGCCTCTGCTCTTCCTCGGGCCACTCAAATTCATGCTCCATTCTGACAATAGCTCCCCTGTTATCTCTTTCGTTTTGTAGCTTCCTTGTTAGCCTGGTATCAATTCCGAAAACCTGCGCCAGGAGATTGTCGTCGAAGCCACTGAGCAGATTGTTTCCGCCGCTCTCTTGCGACTCTTCCTCCTCCCGCTCCCCTCTATGGGTTCTGCTTTGCCTTTCGTTTCGGTCTCTGCTTTGACCTCCTCTTACCACACCTCCTTGTGGATTACCAGCAAGGAAGAATTTCTATTAAACCCACCCAAAAATCAGTTAACCAAAAAAACAATTTCTATTAAATGTTTATGGTAGTGCCATGATTTGATTTTCTCACCCTGAAGTTCTCATCGAGCTGGTTGGCATCATTGCCAACATCAACAAGTGCGACCAACACAAGTTGAGACCGTCCGTTGTTGAAAATCCAGTGAGCCACTCCAGCAGGCAAGGCAACCACATCACCCTCCTTCAACCGTCTGAGCTTTTGGTGCTGATCTCTTTGTGGCCTATCTTGTGCATTTTGTTGCGACTGTGATTGGTATGTCTCGGGACAACCTGGGAAGACCGCCCCATGAATACCCTCCCCTGTATATATTGAAAACCAAAAACAACAATGTCAGCAGCAATACAATACTACGGTCCTACATACATTGAAGCTGCAGAGAGAGAACTGTTTAGTGTTAGTAGACCTTGTTCAACATAGAAAAGCATAGGAGCACTGGTAAATGAAGGCAATAAAAGTCCTTTGGGTTGGATTTTATGGCGAAGGAAAGCAACACCAGCACACTGGAATTGTTCCTCATTTTGGTCCCAGAACTCAGTTTCACCAGCCTCTGACCTAAACCGGTGCTTAGGCTGAAGAGCGTTCAAGTTCTGGAGTTGGCATTGGGACTGGCGACGTAGCTGAGGCTGCTGCTTCTTCCCCCAAGGTTGATTCTGGTGATGGTTAGTGACGAGATCAATCTGAGCAAAGCAGCCATGGAAGAGAACAAGCAAGCAAACGCTAAAAGAAAGCAAAGAGGAGTAAGCCATTAGAAACTTTATTTGGTGAAGTAGGGAGGTGATTTGAGGTGCTATTTATAGAGATTAAAACGGGGGACGTGGCGAATGGGTTGAGTGAGTGTGTTTGGGTTTAAATGCATGTGAATATGTCTTGACGTGTGCTTGCATGGCTGAGGATGGCCTCAGTGGTTTACACATATTTTCTTTCTCTCCGCAACGTGCTGTTCATCAGCTGGGGCCTCAACCGTCTTCAGGTTCACCTGTTTTGGGTTTTTTCCTGAACTAGTTTTGTACAATATTTTTTAGATCAAATCAGTGTCAAAATCAATAATCAAAATCAATTATTGATTTGATTAGTAATTATTGGTTGGATGGTTGGATGGATTAGTTTCATCGTTCCATTAAAAAATTATTAAAATTTTAAAAAATTTAAAAACATTGGATCAATCTATTTGTATTATTTTTTTTATCTAATCAATTCAAAGTTTTTTATGTTGGTATTTTTATCCATTCCAAAAAATAATATGAACTCGAAATAATTTGATATCAAAATTGACCTAAATTTGGACTCGAATTTGAGATCGATCCGACCTCAAACCTCAACATAATTCTATTTAAATTTTAGGAAAAAGAAATTTCTGAAAATATATTTTAAATATTATATAATTATATTAAAATTTTATAAATGTTAAATTATAAATAAAAATAATTTTTAATGCAATTATTACATATGCAAAATAAATATTTAAGGTTAGTAATTATTTGAATTAAAAAAAATTTAATGATTATATAAAACATATAATGACGTTATATAATAATTTAAAGTTAAATTAAGCTTAAAGAATTCACTTATTAAATTTGTTAAACAAAAGTCATATTTTTAAGTAGGAATGAGTAAAAATTGATTTGACTCAAAAATAAAATAAAAATTCAAAATTCTAATTATTTGAATCGAATTAATTAAATCAATTCGATTTTTTTTGAATATCAAATTAAAATTTAATTTTTAAATTCGAATAATTCAAATAAACCAAATACTAAACTATTCACAACTCTCCCTCTACCCCACTAACACTTTACCCCCTTTTTTTTCTTCAAAATTTGTTATTCCCCCATTTGTCCCCCAAAATCAAAATCCTCCCACTCTTTATTATCAGTTGCTTTTATTTGTTCGCTTGTTTACTTATACTTTTTATGTGATCATGTTTAAAAATTTTAAAGAAAAATATTTTTAAAAAAGATTACAGAAAATAAAAAACACCAAAGTCATTTTTAATTTAACTCAAACAAATATATTTGATTTGATTCAGTTCAAATTCCATCTTACTCGACTCGGTTCAAGAAAATCTCAAATCAAGTTATGATGATAAAATGGGATTTATCAGCTCGATTAACTCAAAAAATTTTCATTCGATTTGATTCGATCAAACAATCATCCCTATTTATAAGTACTCATTCTACCCATAATTCATATGAAAAATGAATAAGAAAATCTCTTAAAATGAGTAAACTATACCCAAGGTCACTCTAAAATACTGATAAGTGCTAAAAGTAACATGTTTTAATCTCGTTCTTAATGCGTTTTTGGATGATTATTCAATGTAAAATGGTGAATTTTAAGCTTTTAAATTCATGTTTCTATACTTAGAAGAGAATTTTGGAGCAAAACAAGCGAAAATCGAGAAATTGAAGCAGATTTTAGGAGCCATACGGGTTGAACCTTGCCACATGGCTATGTGCCAAATTGTGTGCAAATCGTGATTCGCATCCAAAACACGTGGAAAAGTGCAATTTTTAGGTTTTTCTGGTATTCTAAGACCTATATATAGCAAATATGATAAGAGGAGAGTGAATCATCATAAAATATTGAAGGAAACAACTCGAAAATCACCATTGAAGCTGGATCTAAAGCAAATTTTCATCAAGATTAAAGATCTCCTGTTACTTTCATTGAAGTTTATTATAAGTTTCTTTATTTTTTGTGGTTATACTATTTTTGAGATGTTTTTATTTGCGATTATGAACTAACTTTCTAAATACCTAAGGGAGATGAATTCTGTCTTTTGATTTCTGTTTTATGCAATAAATACTTAGATCTTGTTCTCAATTATGTGTGTTTAATAATTGGTTAAATATTTCTAATCTATTAATTTATGTTTGATATGCTTAAATAGGAGAGGAAAAATCCCTATTTAAGAGTATATCTAGCATAATTGAGTGGAGTTACATACAATTCTAAAAATAGGAGACATAAATCTATCACATTAGAGTCAAATCTATTAGAGGATCTAAAATTCGAGTTAATGTAGCAATAGGAGTTTTAATTAGAAAGAAATTTCAATTAATTAACCTAGAGTCATCTGCTTTTATGCTTAAATAGAGGTATTAGCATAATTTAGGGATTTCAACGGATTAAGATACTAATTGAAAAAATTGTTTAATTCAGATTGATAATGACAGTTGAAATCTAGGTGGATTATTTCTTGAGTTTTGTTTCGCTTCTTGGTTGTTTATTCAATTATTTTCTTAAGTTGTTCTTTGTCGTGTTCATAGTTAATTCATTTAGATAATTTTACTTTTAATAAATCTCTTAAATTTATTGGTTAAATAATAGAAAGACGGTAACTACTAGTACTTTTACTCTTTGTGGGAATGATATCTTTGCTGATCGTAGCTATACTATTAATTGATAGGTGCACTTACCTTTATCGTATTTTTAGTTGGTTTACAACTGCATCAAATACGGTTTTTCGTATTTTAGTCACTCTATTTTTTTTTTCAATTTAGCCACTCCAAATAAAATAATTGTTGATGCTAGCCAATCCTTTTAAAATTTTATGTTTTCTCTAAACAAATATTGACGTGACACATTAACCAATTAAATAATCACATGTTACACTTCTTTTCACTTTTAACTAAAACTTAGACACTTTATCACAAAACACTTTTCCATTTCAAAAGCCAACTCTTTTGTTGTTCCAAACCCTGCAACAAATTCAAATTCAAACTCAAACCCCCAACAATGATAGAGTTGAAAATTTATGCAACTCTCAAGCCAAGTCTTATCATTTTAAATTAAAGCCTTAAAAGGAAATTCAATGTATATAGTCTCCTAAACTTTCTTAATTTTTATTTATTTAATTTTTTAAATGAATTGGAAATTATGTGGCTTTTGTTGGATTAGAATGAATAGTAACTAAATCTCTTGGAAAATTTGTTAATTGAAATGTTAGAGCAACTAATTTAAGGTTTCAAAATTAAATTGAATATTATTCACCAAACAAAAAAAAGAATTAAATTGAATAATTGGACTACATTTAATGGAAAACAAAACTTGAAATTCACGACTCTAAGTCAAAATTTAGATAAGAAAGATTGAGAAGAGACCTTATTAGGGAGAAATTCAATTGTTTTTTTTTTTTTAGTTTATGTTAAATCAAAAGATAAATTGAACTAAATTGTAAATTCGGTAAAATTATAGGCCAAAATGTATTTAGTAATCCAATTTAGAAATTATTTCGTTAAATTCCTTAATCCGAAAGCTAATGTGAACGCGAAAATTAACCAATTCCCATTTTCTTGTCTTGAGTGATCATTTTTATAACTTTTGATATTTTTACAATTAGTCCTTAAATTTAGTTAGTACTCAACTGCTATTTTATTATTTTTCATACTGTAATTATTCGATAATTAGCTATTTAGACTTCGTATTTTACATGTTTTCAATGTTAGTTTGAATTTTATCAACTACCTTCTTCGAGTTTGACCCTTGGAGTACTTCTTAAGGTATTTCATTGTATATCTTTACAAATATTACAACAGGCCTATTACAGTTGCAATATATCATATTTTTATATTTATTTGTAATTCTTTTACCTCAGTGCACGCACATCAAGGCACGATCAAGTTGTTGGCACCATACTCGGGGAGGTTTTTTTTTGTTTGGTAGTTTTGATTGTCGAGTGATAGTTGCATTGTAACGACCTGGTTTTCAGTGATGTAAAAATGTGGTTTCAAAACTCATTTTCATAGATTGAGTCTATAAATATAAAATAGGAATATTTACGAAGTCAATATGAAAATATAATCAAGTTAGGTTAAGTAATTTAGCCGAAAAGATAGTTAATTAAAACTCAGGGACTAAATCGTTCAAAATAATTAAACAATTAAAAGCGCTAAATTCGATATCCCCTAATTTTAATTCGTAGAAAATAATTTGGGATGTGACACTTCCTTTCTTTTTTTCTTGTTTACCATCCAACTCCACCAAAATTTTATAAATTGGTAAAAATTAACGATGTGGGAGTAAATTCGAAATTTAAATCAATCGAGATTATTTCGATTAAAAAATGACTAGACTCTATATTTAAAAATTTCGGTGAGAATTGGTTTCGTTCCAAAATAAAAATTAACCACTAAACAAAATAAATTATGCAATTACTATATTATAATTTTAACATAATTTTAAATTTACAAAAGAAAAACAATACTTAACCGTCCACCATGTTTTGAAATGGTTTTAATTATCTTACAAGTCTTTAAGCAATTAAAATCTCAAGGAGTTAACCTTTTCACTTTTTCTATTTAGTCCTTGTACCTTGATTAGTCACTTTTTCAGTAAATCTACCTATAAAAAATTCAATATAATTCTAAATAAACTCTTAAATATATAATAATATTTATAGACTCACTGATCAGAAATAGGGTTATGAAACCACCGCCTTTTCGATATCATTAAAAATCAAGATATTACACGCATATTAGCATTAAAGTATTTGCTCGTTGTTGGTATCTAAGGATTTAATTACAAAGTATCTTCAAGTGAAGATAGGATATGCCCAAGAAAGAGTACGCCTAAGGAATAGTATGTTTAGAGTTTTGGATACAAATCTCAATGACATATAATAGAGAATGTACCTAAAGGAGTCTTATATTTATATTACACTAGGTTGATGGATATCGTATGATTGAAATATTTGACTTAGGATAGAAGTGCTTATAGTATTGTTACATGTTTAAAACCACTGAAAACCATACTCAACGCTTGGTATTTTATTATTATTGTATACAGGTTAGATTTTCTTCGAGATTGTGTTTTCGAGCTTCAACCTCAACATCCCATCCACAATCCTAGTCACAAAAATGTTTGATTGTTCTACCGTTAATTATATTGGCATGTACCCAGTAGGTTGGAAACTTTGATCTTTATAGTCTAGTACTAAAATAAATATATATACATATGGTTGATCGGTTGTTTGTTATTAGAGGCATATAAATAAATCTCGCAATTACTTAAATATATTTAAGAAATGTATATACTTTTGATTAGTTACATTAATTGTATAATTTAGTGGTGAATTATTCGCAGTTGCTTCAACAAAGATTGTGATGCATTGTAGCTCGAGCCCGACGATCGAGTCGAGAATAAGGTGTTTTAATGCACCAACACTCTAACTCGCCAGCAAGCTACAGAGTGGCAGATTATGCTACCATAGCGCGCCAAACAATAACCATGCATACCTCACTCGCGTTATAACACTCTAAACTCGACCGTTAATAAGGGCCCAAAAATGGTGCGTCACTAACCTTTGATCATTATTCATCCAAATCATATTTGGCAGGAACCAATTAAAACAACAATTTATTTTAATATAAAATATAAGCAACTTGTCATTCAAGATTAATTGATATGATACTCTTAAAAAAGTAGACTTTGTTGAAATTCCATGGAAAAAAATAGTTTAATAATTACAATTTTGAATGCAAAATATCGTTCTTCAAAATATATGTACTTGAAAACACCTCCATTCCATGCATAATACAAGACACTAGAAACACTAGAAATCTCACATCAGTGGTAGTCCTCTGACATAGTCTTCAGTGAATCCTTTACTTCGTCGGCAATCATGAGAAGAAAAGGTAACTTAGTAAGTTCAAAGAACTTAGTGAGTTCTTTAACAAGTCATTACATCAATTACACATGATTTAAATCAACCT
Source organism: Kokia cookei (assembly GCA_039519145.1). Taxonomy (NCBI): domain Eukaryota; kingdom Viridiplantae; phylum Streptophyta; class Magnoliopsida; order Malvales; family Malvaceae; genus Kokia; species Kokia cookei. The sequence goes on along the minus strand of CM076907.1, from coordinate 11,920,926 downwards.
TTCCAATTCAAACTAAACCCACACAGTCCGTCAGTCGACAAATATCACTCACAGACAACTATACGTCGAGCACTATTTCTTTGGCGGGTACACTACGCCATGCATCCATGCAACGTGCAGACAACCTTCTTCGTGGTAGCCACACCAAGTGCATGTTCAGGCCATTTAGTTCATCTCATTCATTTTCCATGTGATGCTTTGCTAATCTAGTTTGCAATACACTTGCTACTAGAGGCTATATAACCATTTTAATGTATCGCGATTTGCCAGTTCATTGCTCATTTCATTGAAGGAAAAGCCATGAATTCGTTTTCATTTTTAAATCCATATCGTTCATTCTAGAAACAATGGGTGGTGGCTTAAACACGAAGTTAAGTCCTTGCTCCATTTACACAGACAACTAACTTAGACTATATCCATGAACATTCATACTCCTATACAACATATCATCCTTGCAGAATAAGAACAATTACCTCAAAACAAAACATAAACAAGAGAATTGTACACACACATGGAAGTAAGAAGAAACTCATCAGAAAAGTGCAACAAGAGTGTGAGAACCTTCAGGAGTATCTTGAGCTATAATATAATTTTTTAACTCATTAGATCATTGTACTAGAAAACTAAACAACTTAAAAGAACATTTAATAGGAAACTCAGAATCTGAAAGTTTCCTTCCTTATACTCTAAATTGACCCTTAAACATGAAACTCTAAGGTCACACAAACCACCATGAAGAGACATGTAAGGTTCATCGACATACCAAGTGCCAAAATAAAGGAAGAGTTAGCTAGGTAAAACAAACTTAAATCTTCAAGCAGATCTCTGGTCTTAGGTTCTCCGAGAGAAAATGTACAAAGAAAGTTTGAGAAGAAAATGTGAAAGAAAAAAGGAAATGCAAAACTCGCAAAGGAAGCAATTTCTATCTTTATACAAAAAATACACAAAAGTTAGGTTTAGTGGATAAGTTTGATTATCCCACGAAACCTACCCTTAGTTCTTATGACTAAGAACTTTCTCTCTCATTATAAATGTGAGTCTTTTCATCTACTGTAACTTAGTTCCATTTTAACCAGTTCTCTCCAGACCAACTAAACAATGCAACCAAGGAAATAAAATAATATAATAAATGACTCTTTCAAACTAAGGACTTATCACATTCGTATAATAGTTGGGGTGGCATATACTTTATAAAAGAGTTCGCCAACCACCAAGCTCATCTAACACAAACCTTGCCTGAGGGCGTACTTAAAGAATTCTTATACTTAATCTAATTCCAACACCATACTTACTCAACATATTTTTCTAGATGTCGTACTTTCAATAAAACAATAATCGATTGCTAGGACTTCGCTAGGCGGGGTGTTACAACTCTGTCCACTTAGTAATTTCATCCTTGAAATTCATACCAGAAAATAATTTTTGTATATTGATCTCTCATTAGGCTTTCCCTTTCCTAAGTTGTTTCCTCAGTACTATGATTTTTCCATAATACTTTAACCAATGGGATTTTTTTATTTCTCAGCACTTTCACTTCTCTGGCCAGAATACACACATGTTCCTCTTCATAGGACAAATTTGGTTCAACTTCTGGTTCTTCGATCTGTACAATATGATCAGGGTTGGATTTATACCTTCTCAGCATCAATACATTAAACACTTTGTATTTCTTTGACAATTCAGGAGGGAAACCTTACTTGTACGCCACAGGTCCAACTCTTTCTAAAATCTCATAAGGTCTTACAAACCTCAGACTCAATTTTCCATTTTGGCCAAACTTGATGATTTTCTTCCAAGGAGAGACCTTCAAAAACACTTTATCTCTTGCCTCGAAGAAGATCTCTTTCCTCTTTAGATTTGCATATGATTTATTTTGGTCTTGTGAAGCTTTTAAGCAACTACGAATGATGACAACTTTCTCTTTTGTTTTACATACCAAATTTTGATTTCCATAATCTTTATTTCACTAAGTTCCATCCAACATGTAGGTGTTCGTAACCTTTTACCATAAAAAGCTTCAAATGGAGACATCTTCAAGCTGGCATGGTAACTATTATTGTAAGCGAATTCGACCAAAGGAACATACTTCTCCCAATTTATTCCAATCAATCACACAACAATGCATCATATAATCTAAAACTCTGTATAACTCTTTCTGATTGGCCATCAGTTTGAGGGTGAAATGTAGTGCTAAATTTCAGCTTGGTTGCCAAAGATTGTTGTAACTGATCCTAGAACCTTGAACTAAATCGCAAATCTCTGTCAGATACTATGGACAATGGTACCCCATGCAGACGTACTATTTCATCAATATAAAGTTCGACTAACATTTCCAAAGAATATGTAGTATTCATTGGCAGAAAATGAGATGAACTTGTAAGTAGATCTACTAGTACCCATACAAAATTCTTCTTAGATGGACTAAGGGGTAACTTCGATACAAAATCCATAGTGATCCTATCCTATTTCCACTTTGGAAATTCCAATGGATATAGTTTACCCAAAAGAACTTGTTGTTCAACCTTCACCCTTTGACAAGATAAACAAGTTGTGGCATACTCTGCAATTTCCCTTTTCATTATAGGCCACCAATAAGAGTACTTACTATCTCTATACATTTTGATGTTTCTAGAGTGAAGTGAAAAAGGTCACTGGTGAGTTTCCCTTAACAATTCCTTTCTTAGTTTATTTATCACTGGTACAAACATCCTGTTCCTAAACCTAAGGTTGCCATCTTTACCTATACTAAAAATTGTTGCCTTGCCAGACACCATGTAACCTCCCAAACTTAACCTAGATGTTATGGACGAATCGTGGAAGTCAAATGGGACACCTAAGCGTCGAAACTACCTTATTGATGGTTGGAAACCTTCAATACACTCTCTTTTAATAAAATTTTGGTTGCCCTTATTATTTTGGAAAAAACGTTCATTAATTAAACCAACCTTTATTAAGTCAAGTTTGTAGAACTGATGTGATTTTAGAAAATCTCTTTGCACGACATTGCTTTTGAAAAATACTTTGTTTATCTTGTTTGTAACGGAAAAAAATCAAACCAAATTATTAATTTAGCCAAGTAACATGCTTAGTCCAAATTTGGTATATAATTATAAATCAATCCAAATATGAAAACTATGCATGCATGAAAAACCCCAAAACAAAAATAAGCCCAAACCATAATCCAAATAACTTTACAATCCTAAATTCAAATAAACTTAGGGAATTTTAAATAAAACAGAAATAAAAATAATAGTTTGAAATAGAGTCTGAAGTCCGTCGTACGTCTGCATGCCAAATTCGATCCTAATTCCATTAATTACCTGAGAACACTCTATTTATCAAGTCCATGAATGCAGGTGTGTTTGTCAACTCAAATAGGCATAACTAAAAACTCAATGCCCATACCTCGTTCTAAATGTTATCTTCAACACATTTGACTCCTTCACCTTAAGTTGGTAGTAACCAAATTGCAGATCTATTTTTTAAAATATGGTAGCACCTCGCAACTGGTCGAATAAGTCATCAAATCTTGGTAATGGGTACTTTTTCTTGACAATTAACTTGTTCAACTATATGTAGTCAATGCACATCCTTAAGCTACCATCCTTCTTCTTCATAAACAGAACTGACGATCCCCATGGTGAAGTACTTGGTCGAATGAAACCTTTGTCACGCAACACTTGAAGTTGTATTTTTAGTTCCTTAAGCTCTTTTGGTGCCGTGCGATACGGTGTAATGGACACCAGAGAACTACCAGGGTAAAACCCAATGGTGAACTCCACTTCGCAGTCTAGTGGTAAACCAGGTAGCTCGTATGGAAATACATCAAGAAACCTACACCGTATGTATCTCGTGAACCCCTATTATCTTGTCCTGTGAACCAATCACAAATACGAGATAGGCTTCATAACCCTTACCCAACAACTTTTCTGCTTTCATTGTCGATACCAAATTAGACATAAATTCAACTTGCTCACCAACCACAATGATTTCCCTATCTTCACTGCTTCGCAAAATGATCCTTTTTAGCTCGAAGTCAATCATAGCTTTATGCTCAGACAACCAATCGACCCTAAGATCACGTTGAACAAATATAATGTAACTCCATTAAGTTTGTGTAGAAAACTTACCCTTGGATCATTAGTGGACACCTACGATACACTCTATTGACCAATATACTTTCCCAAAATATACTAGTGGCAATCACGTCCTAATTTATGGCTTCTACTGGAATTCCAAACTCGCAGGTTAGTTTGCTTAAAACATAAAAGTGCATGGAACTAGAGTAAATTAAGGAAAATAATGGAATAGTGTGCAGAGTGAAGGTACCTTGATGACATCGGTCGAACCCTGTTCCTGTGGTTCCCTCACAGCATACACTCATGTGAAGCCTCTTGTCTCATCTTGGGTAGAAACTGTGTGAGCTAAAGTTCGTTGCCCCTCTTGCCTTATAATGTTGCCTTTGCCTCGGCCTTGTCCACGAGCACCAGCTCACACTTGAGTGGGAGTCGCATTCTTCACCTGTGGCCTCTCTTGTCTTTCTAGACAATCTTTTATCAAATGGCCCCTGGATTCACACTTGAAATATCCCCTAATCCTCTTACGACACTTACTAGGATGTCTTTGCTCAAAGTGTTCGTAAAGTGACCAACTCGTAGACTTGAGTGAACTCTCTTTTCCATCTTGAACGTTGTTCTACTATCGCAAGTGGTCTGATCTAAAGCTTCACTTAACATTCTTGTTAGAGTTTTGCGAGTCACGATCCCTCTTGGATTCTTGCAATTACACTTCCTATCCCACTCTTGTTTTAGCTCAGGGTGCATTGATCTCCTCTATAGCCTTTGCCTTATCAACCAACTTGTCGAAACTTACTGCATCATGAGTTACCAGGTAGAGTTGTATACCGTGATGCAACCCAAAGTGAAACTTCTAACATCGATCCTTTTCTTGCGAGACCATCTCAGTTGCGTATCGACTAAATCGCAAAAATTCTGCTTCATACTCAACCATAGATAGCTCGCCTTGCACCAGATTGATAAACTCTCACTTTTGAGCTTCCGTATACTGCTCACTGACCACCTCCAAACATAATCCCATTTAGAGTATATTTTAGGCTTTCACAAGTATACGGGTTGAGATGTAATATAATTACAATGGGGTAATGAGTACTTTGAGGATCGTACCTAAAGGAGGTGAAGCACTAGTAACTCTAACTCCTACACCAAAGAGCTATAATTAGCACTTTCTTTATTATTATAGTACGAAAGATTAAATAAATGATTTTGGGTTTTATAACTAGTAATGAATGATATTAAAATGAAAGAAATAAATAAAAAAACTTAGAAATGTGATAAGAGATTCGATAAATTGGATCATAGGGGTTTAGTTCGGTTTGGCATGAGTTCATCAACTATTGCTTCGGGTTTTCTATCAATCAACTAGTCATTACCCTAGCAAGATCTTTCGATCTTCCACTAACATAACGAGTCAACAAGAACTACTTATCTTCTGACCTCACAGTTGATCACCTCCGAATGTACTCCCGTTCAATATAGGTTTTCGATTTTCGCAGGTATACGGGTCAGGTTGTAATATAGATTTGTACAACAAAATACTTGGTAGTATTCCAAGGATCGTACCCATAGGTGGCTTAAGGCAATAGTGAATTAAATCCCTTTAAAGAAAAGAATTAATTAGTACTACTTTTAGGAATTATAGTACGAAAGTAAAATAAAAGAGTTGTTGTAAAAAACATAAAAAGAAATGAAGTAAAGTAAAGGACGAGATGTATAGATTCGATAAACGACTTTGGAGAGATTAGGTTGCTTTAGAATAATTTCTTCAATTATTGGGTTTTGGGGATTTTTCTTCAATCAACTAGTTACTACCCTAGTTGGATCTTTTGATCTTCTGCTAGTATAGTAAGTTAACAAAGACTACTTATCGCTAGATGTCACAGTCTAAATCGATTTGGAGAAAAGGTTTTCACGGATAGGAAATACCAATTTTGGGTTCATTCTCACCTAAATGACTTTCTAGGGTTGTTAGGCCTAGGGTTTGTTTCATGCTTTTCCTTTCTCAAACAGTTGATCTGAATGAAAGTCCCTATTTATAAAACAATTAAATATTTATACTTCCACTCTCTAATTCCAAAAAATGGAATTAGTTCCTCATGGTTTTCTTAAACTTCATAAAAAGCAATAATATAACTAAGCATAAAATTGATTTAATGAAATAAAATAAACTTTAATTGTATTGGTAATCTGTCGGGAAATAATTCCTCAAAAGTTTATGCGAAAGTTACAATCTTGCTTCTCAACAAAAATAACAAAGTAAAAGCTAAAAGCTAAGAAAAGGTGTGTTTAACCCTAGTGCTAAAGGCCCTATTTATAGCCTTGACCGACCGTTTTCATCAACCCTAGGTTAACTATCATCCTTCGTGTTTAAGTGGCATTGTAAAGACTGAAACACCCTCACTCTGTGTAGAAACCGCATCCAGGGGTCAATGTCACGACACATCAGGACATGTGTCGCGATGAAGAAGTCAATCTCCTACTTAGTGTCATCGTGTAGGCATTGTTACGATATAGCCTATGTATGTCACGAAAAAGATGTCAGTCCCCTTAATCTCCAAGTCTTGTCCCTTTATTGCGATGTAGAACATCTTATGTTGTGACAAAGTGATCAGTTTCATATTTGTTCAACTTCTCAAGGTCTCCTGCATACTCACAATGTATGTTAGCTAACCTTTAGGCCTCAATCGGTCTTAAAGATAATAAAGTATCATTTTAGCACTAGGTTTACACAATTTATTCAAAGGTAAAAACTAAGTAGAATCCTATAGAAATATAAATAAAATGCTTAATTTCAAGCTCTTCAAGTGTGAAAACTAGTTAAATCTGCTAGGTATAAAATCGACAGATCAACAGTTCATATTGGTATAGGGTAAAGGTGTTCACGATTTGGTAATACAAATATTAGGTTAATTCCCATCTAAATGACCTCCTGGGATTGTAAAGCCTAGGGTTTTTTTCTCGTTCTTCCTGCTTCAAACAATTGATCCGTTGGAAATCCCTACACAACAATAAAATCATCATACCTCTACTCCTTAATCCCCTATAAAGGGAATTAGTTCCTCTTGGAATTTATAAACAAAACATATTTAATAAATAGATGAAACATAATAAATGTATTGAAAATATTTTGAATAGAAAATTCCTGATTTATATTGAAGATTCGAAAGAATTCATTGAATGTCTATGCACATCTATAAATCACTTATTCGAATGATAAAAAAACAAAATAACTAAAGTCTAATAAAATGACTAAACCTAAATTACAAAGAAAGAAATTAACTAAGAGAAAAGGTGTGTAAAACTAAGTGCTCAAAGGGCTTATTTATAGCATTTTGATGGTTGTTTTCCTTAACCCTAGGGCAGTTGTCGTTCTTCGAGTTTATGTTGCATTGTGAAGACCAAAATGCCCTTCACTTGGTGTATTTTCGCATTTAGGAGTCGATGTCGTGACACACAAGATCCCGTGTAGCGACATGGAAGGCAATATACTCCTTTGGTTTGATTTCCAAGCTTTGTCATGACATCATGTACTTGTGTCACGACGAAGAAGACAACTTCAAGATTCTTTGGTTTCGGTCCCTATGTTGTGAAATCTCTCGTCCCGTGTCTTGACATAATGATCAAGTTTGATATAGTTCATCTTCTAATGATCTCCTACACACATGAAGTTTCATTAGACAACTTTAGGCCTCATTCGGCCCTAAAGTCAATAAAAGACTCATATTTACCCCTTTTACACATTTTATTCATTAAACTAAAACTAAAGTAAATCCTAATTAAAACCTTACGATAATGCCTAATTTCAAGCTCCTAAAGTGCGAAAACTAGTTTAATCTGTTAGGCTGAATTACAATAGATCAAACTTTCCCACACTTAAGTCATTACTTGTCCTCAAGTAATCAAAAGTAAAAACAACGAAAACGAACACAATTACTTGAGCATGTATCATACAAGCATTAGATTCAAAACATTTATCTTAGGCATTTCATATTCTTTAATAATTTCAGCATGAGAAATAAGCAATCTTACCACTTTTGACTTAAGACATCTAAGGTTAGTAATGTAAAAGATTTCATTTTTATAATTCCATCAATGAACAATATAAGTACTTTAATTATCCTAGCACAATACAAATGATTGTTATGAGATTATTCAATACCATATTCATTCATGCATAGATTTATTTAGGTCATAAAGGTCTTTTCGGCTTGTAACGTTTTGAGGCTTAGGACATGTATGAAATTCACAAGAATGGAAAGCATAAAGAGGTTACAAACACGAAAATAGTTTGGCACATTGTATTGTTCCCTATTCTTCCCTTTAACGCCCCTTTTCTCGCTTACCGCCTTATTTCTCCTTCTCTCACCTTTCTTATTTCTCCATTTCGGAAATCTCAACATAATATATTCCTTTTGAGCTAGCTTACAAGTATTCATACATTTTTTAATGAGTTTTTTTGATTTTGTGACTTTGTCACCTTTTCATAATTTCTCTCACTCAAGAATGTTTTTTTTTCACTTTTCATATATTTCCACTTGTCTTTTTCTTCTTTTTGGATTTTTCTCTTATTTTGCAATTCTAGCTAATCTAAAGTTCACATGTCACATTGATTTGTCCTATTTCACTCTTATTTTTACCAACTCCACCTTGATGTGTCTATCTACCCTCAATACATATGGTCATACGTCTATAATTGTGTAATTTAGGACCAAAGAAAAAGGATAAGCACAAATTGACATTTTTTCAGGTTTTATGGTTTGTAATAAAGTTCATCAATAAGGGTCAATAGGCTCAAACATTGGCACTAATCGACAACATCAGAATAGGTTTGCTTTTTGGCTCTAAGTGTTCCAAACAATGCCTTAAGTCATCCCTAAATATCTCAATATGCATAAACTTCAATTTGATTAAACAATCCCAAATGCATCATTTACCATATATACTAACATGCTTGTTTCCTTATATAATTCATGTCCTTTTTGTACAAATAATATCTCATAACCTATATTTAGTGTAACCTATCGAACTTTAGCAGTCTTATGCTAAAAAAATTAAAAATCACTTATTATCGTGTCAAATTTATTCCAAAATACAAGCAACCTTTGTACATGCTCCTAACCAATTACTTGTATTTCTACAAGCTCAAACATACAACAAAACAATTCAAAAACAAAGCAATGCAAAGAAAAGAAAAAAAAAAAGCAAATAATTTCTATGTTACTCCCACACTTTAGAAAACACATTGTCCCCAATGTGTACCTAAAAAATAAGGAAAGGAGTTACCTATTAATCGTGATCGGCTCTTCAATTATTGGTAGGTGCTTCCTCCTTTTGTTATGAATAGCTCTAAAATGTCATGTCTTCTTTGTATTGGGTTCCTACATAAAAATTCAGAATAGGCATATGAAAAGAAATCTATTATTACTTCTACTCATACTTTTAAACAAGTCCAAAGTTTGTCAATTAAATTATTACAATTCTCCCAAAAAGTCTTAAAACTTATTAAAACACTCAATCCTCCTCCATCTCATCATCGTCATCGGTGCCCTTACCCACACTCTCAGTTTCCTCCACATCATTCTCCTTCGTCATTGGCCCAAACATATCAGGTGTGTAGTTCGGGACCTCGAATGTTATTCTATCGAGAAAATTCTTGAAACAATGGTCCTGATTCTTACATCCATTCTATCATCCAATCTAGTTTTGGATGACTACCTTCACCAAGTTCTAGTTGAACTGTCGCCAACCTTTGTGATGAAGTTGGTGTGGTTATCGTTTCTCTTTATCTCTTCTTCCCTTCCTTGATTTTCTTAGCTCGAAGCTCTATGTATTATTAGAAGAGAGTGTCACTGAAGATGCTCCTTGACGGTTTCAATAGTTGTTCAGTGGATGTCATGGGCACTCCTTCCCTTTTGCACAAGAGCATCACTAAGTGGGGAAAGAATATACCAACTCTTTGGCCACCCACACACCTACTCATGTTCTGGTGGATTCATTTGCCGATACAAACTTGCTTTTTCTATAAAATAGCAAAGAGTAATACCACTCGAAAGGTATTGACATTAAAAATATTTAAAGCAGGTACCATACATGTACATATAAATTGAATTCACATTTTAGCCTCTAGAAACATAATGGCTTGATTAAAAGACGTAGGAATAATAGTGCAAGGACGATATTTCCATTTCCCCCTCTCCTTAGTTAAATAGTTTATCACAATGTTTATGTCTATCTCTTTAAAATATTCTAGATCAGTTTGTTCTAAGAAATCCTATTCCTAGTATGAAGCATCAAAGAGTTTGCAAATAATTTGATGGGTGATTTTTACATTTATCCATCTTACCACTATTGTATCTTATGTAAATCCATTGGTATTCCTAGATATATAATCCCTTAATGATGCATAAATTCCTGTACTATCGGGACTACAGTAGATTCTTTAGAAATCATCCAAAAATGTTTCCACCTATGGTATCGCACTATTGGCCATATTTCTTTGCAAATTAATATCAATGGGCCAAATCCCCTTTCTTGAGTGAATGTCTTCCCTTGAAGTTAAAAGTATTTTTTGACGTTTTCATTTAAAACCCCGAAGAAGTTATACCCATTGACAGTTTTGGCTCATTAGTATGCCTAATCTTTCCAGGAGGCATCTTATTTGATTCTCAAAAAATAAATAAGCGTGAAAATAAGATAGGAACCCTTAACTTGATTGATCTCTATCTTTTCTAGTTTTTGCATGATATCCCCGTATTTGGTGTACCTAAGATGCTTTGAAGATCTTGCCTAAAGGGAAAGAGATTAATACGTGAGTTTTTAGGGTTTCAAAATATTTTTGGAGTTTAAAAATAAGTAAAGCGGTAATTTAGACTTAATGGTATGTTTAGTATATATAGTAAGTGAATTTTAGGGCTTAAGAGTGTTAAAAAACGTTTAAAAATTAAGGATTAGTCATCGGATTGTGCACTTGGGTCGGGTTGATAGAATGATGGAAATGTGCAAGTGTACACAATCGTATCAAGTAATAAAGTGACAAGTAAATGTCGAGTATCATACCCACAGGGATTGTGTTAGGAAAAATATTTATGAAATAATTAATCAACAATTTAGTTAGGGTAAAGATAATAATTTTTTGATGAGTATTAATCTAAACTAAAATTAATTCCAGTGCACGATTTCTAAAGTTTAATCAATATGACATAAATGTGTTAGGTTAATTGCTTTAATAAGTTAATTAAATCATAATTATGTTCATGCTTGTTATGAAATAAATTCACGGCAACCCGGTCTTCTGTTAACTTATGAACAACATTACTTATAAAAATTCATTTATTTCTTGACTATATCTCTATGTCAATTCAACCGACTAAACCAATTTTAATAAGTAAATGTGTTAATGCACATACATACTCATGAAATTAAAATAATCTCTTGTACATATATCTATTCCACTTCAAACGAAAAATTAATATTCATAAGCACGTAAAGGATTAAGTGAAGTAACAACATATCTCTATATTGAAACAATTTAATCACAAAAATCCTGCAAGTTATGCAAGGCTAATTTATTGTTTAATACTTTTCTAAATTTAACCTTCAACTCCCTTAGAAGATTAAACATGCACAAATTAAATAGTGTATCCATTAATCACAATTTCAATATGCTTAAATGATTACTTCATTAGTTATATCACAATGGTAATACAAATATAACATAACAATATATTATTTAATTAAACCGAATAATCAGGGCCTATAACAATATAAACATGATTAAGAATAAACTAAGAAATCAACGCAATCAACCCAACACTTAATAAAATTAAGTTTTCTCAATTAAATAAATAATAGACATAATACTAGTATTTATCATAATAACAACAAGAATTTAAAAAGAGAGAAAAGAGATTAGAATCAAATCCAACAATTTCTCAAGAACTGTTATCGCATTCTTCGTCGTTCTTGCTCAATTCTTCTCAGATCGAGGTCTCTGATGAACACCCAATGAGGCTATTTCCAAGGTTTAAGAACACTCTTTCTCAAGAGGGAAAAATTGATAAAGGTGTGGAAAGGGAATGGAAGGGAAAAACTAGAGAGAAAATGAGGGAAAGAAGAGAATGTGTTGTGAATTGGTGATAAGAATGGGTAGCTTAGAGGGTATCTATAGGTGGGAGTTGGAGGCTATTTTTAGCAAGTGAATTTGAGCCATTCAATCCCCATGGCCGGCCACCCTTTGAGCACTTTGACTAGTTCAAAGTTTGCTTGAAACTAGCTTGGAGAAAATCCGTAAAGGCACTAAAAGTAGAGGGGTTTGAATGAGATTTGAGAAGACTTTGAGGCCTGATTTGCAAGGATAAAAACCAGAAAAAATAGCTGATTGGGTCAGCCTTCTTGGACAACATTGGGCTTGTCCAAACCATGGTGGGTCAGTCCTTTGTTGCATGCACATCGAACCACTTTGCATCAGGATTTATAATTTAATTTCTAACCCAAATTAATTTAATTAAAAATATAATTATAAAGTAAAATAATGCTCAATATTGGACCGAAATTTGCTAGAAAATTAATCTTATTAGCTCTTAGTTCACTTGATGTAAAAATTTTACACAACGGTTCAGGCCTTCTGCAGTGTCTGCTGAGCCGATTTTCATCAATTATGCAAAACTGTCAAAAAATCATTAAATTCATGCTTAATATTTATAAAAAAAAATTAAAAATCAATATTCTAGTAAATTAAGTACAAATTAATTATTTTATAATTAAATTGTAATTTTCGACATTAATTACTAAGAATTTACATGAATTTGAGTTAAAAAGGACATGAAAAAGTCTATATATTTTCATTGTTCTAGTTCACCCTATAGAAGTTGCAATCGACGTCGCAACATAGGGGTTCCGTGTCGTGACGTACCCTTCAGTCTTGTTCAGTGCGATGTAGGGGCTCCGTATCGCGACATCTTTATCATTTTGGACTTTTCTCCATACTGCTACCTCCGTTACGACACAGAGAAGGAGTGTCAAGAAATCGACGTTGTTTTCTGCTAACTCTACTATAAAATAAAAGAAAAATTATTAGTGCTATATACAATAATACACAGAAAGGAGATTATAATGTCTACCATCACGTTTTGCTGCCAGATTCATCTGACAATCTTACCCCCACCTGTTGGCTTATATTTTTTCTAGCGTTAGTCCACTAACCATCATGTTTTTCATCCTTGCCGATATGCCCCTTTCTTTTAATCTGCTTATACGTTCTTTATTCATGAAAGGATTCTTATCTTCTATTTTGCAACTTCCAATGAAAAGCATATTACATTATTTCCTTCTCCCCTCATTTTTGTCTAGCTTATCTCCACATTTAAAATTTTCCACTTACCATTAATCTTCATGGTTAATTTGTTTGTATCTAGATCAATGGTGGATCAAGTAGTGGCTAGAAATGGCCTGCCTAGAAAAATTGGAATTTCACGATCCTTTGCAAAATCCAAGATCACAAAATCTGCTAGGATGATAAAGTTACGAACTTTGACCAATACATCTTCCAATACTCCTTTCGGATGTATTGAGGATTTATCAACTAATTGTAACGTCACTTGTGTGTTCTCGAGTTCCCCTAATCCAAGTTTTTCAAAGATTGAAAGAAGCATTAAGTTATACTGGCTTCGAGATCACATAGAGCTCTATTGAATTGGAGACTTCTATCTTTATAGGGATCGTAAAACTACCAGGATCTTTTAGCTTTTAAGGAAGTTGTTTAGAGATAATAGTACTACAAGATGCATTAACTTCGACTTGCTCACCTATCCTGATTTTCCTACGCTTCGACATGATCTCCTTTAGGAATTTAACGTATTTTGGGACTTTCTCAATCAATGGTAAGTTAACATTCAAAGTTTTAAACAAATTTAGGAAGCTTACTGATCGCGCTATGAACGTCACAGCAAATAGGTGCAAGCGTACACTGTCGATGCAAGTATAGTAGATAGAAATGAACCTATCGAATATCGATCCCACAGAGATGGTTGTTTATTGTTTAAATTTGTTAAAGCATTCTGAGTTAAAATGAAAATAATTGTTAGGAGTTATGTAAAAACAAATGGGTTAAAACTATACAAGATAAGAATTAAATCTATCAGCGCAAATGGAATATAAAATGTCAGAGCAAATTATAGAAAATGAATGGGTTGTTGAGATGTTGTAATGTAATTTCAAAAATATAACAATAATGGTCAAGTGTAAAGAAGTGGAGAGGATCACTGATTTCCCAAGTTAACAACGCTAAATGTGACTACAATGTGACTAACAAATGAATTGTCGCCGTAATTACGTCCCAATGAGATCTATTGCTATCAAACTCTCTGTTTAACAAAGACTCAAGCACTAACAATTACCATACCTTCCAGTGTTGCCAATGCTTTGCACTCAAGAACAAGTGGCCAGAATTCCTTCTTACCTTAAGCAACTTTCGTTGTCTTACTTGTTAATCTTACTTGTCACCGCACCTTCCAGTGACTGTAACTGTAATCACACTTCCGTGGTCAAAATAGTTAAATCTAAATGTAATAGATGAGAAAGATTGAATAGAAATCAAAGTAAATCTAACATTAAAAGATACTTCCGTATACAATCAATTGTCAATAGAATTCATTCGACATTAAAGAGGGATTAACAAATGAATTTAAGCATACTATTCCTAGGCTACTAGAATTCTCCCCTGACCACTTCTCTTGCGTCGTACCAAGCGCTCCTCATCAGAAGTTGTTGCGCTCTTGCTGGATCAGATCACCATCCTCCGGATTAGACTTCCATGGCAATTGACTTGAGAGAAATTTTAGAGTTTGAAATCTTCACACCTTGATATCATTTTTTCTCCCCCTTCTTCTATTTATAATTCTTGGTCCTTGTAGATCCTTCTTCATTCTCAGATCTAACTTCTTTTGTGTAGCTGTAGAAGTTTGTTATTGAAAGCTATGCACTCACGCAGATATGATTTCTTCAATGGATAGCTGCAAATTGTCGCGACATCTTTGGACGCAAATTATAATTTTAATTTGCTGCGACAATTTTCTCCTGCGCTAGTGCTTCTGGATATGTTAGCAGCATGACATCCTTGATAAATTGTGGAAGCATTCATGTGACGACATATTTGGTCGTAATTCTGGATCAACTTGTGACTACGACTCTGAATGCTTTCCTACTCTGATCTTCCCAGGTGGATTACTGCGTTGATAACTTTAGACGCAAAACTAGTGCTAAATACAATGACATTAGTAGCACAAAAGAGATAAAATGAAAGAAAGTAAGATCAAACAGCACTGAGTAAGAGAATGCATATCCTAAGTATAAAATGCTAAAAATACATGCTAAAAATGATACAGAAGGAACAAATTATACACTAATTTAAGGAGAAATTAAGTGTCATTTCTAATGCTATCGCACCCCCAAACTTGAGTTTTTACTTGTCCTCAAGTAAATAGAAGCTAGCAAAGTTATATCAAAATTTTGTCACCACAATCATCATTCTAACAACTCATATTCTCTGGAATCCTAATGTATAAATTACATTCATATGCTGAAATATTGCGCCGACAATTTATAGGCATGAATAATCAAAATTGCAACTTCACTAATGTTAACATCATGCTTTAAATCTTAAATCTTCTTAACCAATGCAGCATTTATTGTATAAATATATATATTCTTTCCTTTTTCCTTCTTTTACTCTTTTTCTTTTCTTTATGTGACTAACAGATGTAATTGCATTACTATATCCTTGATCCTAGGTAGTAACGATAGGGAGCAACAAATCCCCAAGGAGAATGTAATTGTACCGACACACACTCTTGCAGTGACAGGCTTTGACTAGATAATTTTTCTAACACTTGTAGTGGAGTGTTCCCCCTTGCTGAGTCATAATGCACCCACATTGGAGTGTCTTTTATTAATAGATATAACTATATTCATAGCTGCAAGATGATAAGTTAATTCAATATTCAAAGAATGATACTACTCATTTATTACTAATGCAATCTCAATCATTCATCCAAAAATAGAAGGAATCAACATTCAATCATATTCATTCAATTCACGCATTAGCATTCCAAATAATTCAAGAATTACTCATCAAATGAAAAGATTGTTGTCACAATTTTCTCTAAACTTTGCATACTTTCATTCAATTAAAAAGACAATTAAAATCCTAAACTTGTGGGTGTAATTTCATTTCCATTCCAAACTCCCCCCGACTTAGTGTTTGCATTGTCCCCAATACACTAACAATACTATACAAAAATAATGAAAATGTAACTACAATGCGAATGCTAAAACAAGTAAAATGCAGATACAATAAAAATGCAATGACAATTAAAAGGAATGCATGTAACTAACTACTAGAAAGTAAACTAACTCAGTCTGCTACAACCGATGAAGTAGTTGCTCTTAATTTCTTTTTCTTCTTTGTGCGCTCTTCTTTATTTTTCCTCTATGCCCTTTGTTCGTACCTCTTTTCTCTTTGTTCAACCAGTGGAATGGAATGCTACTCCATTGCTGGTTGATTTTTAGCTTTATCGATTGTTACATCTGAAGGATAAATTTTTGTGAATGGTGCCACATATGGCACAATAGCTAAAGGATTGGAATCCTCATTTTTGGATGCGATAGCCTCGACCTAACTAGCCCCAGGTGGTGTCGATTGCTCAGCAAATGCACCTACACTCGTAGATGTGTCGACAAAATTCTCAGCTAAATTTGTTGAGGTAATTTCTTCTTGTTCTTTCTACTCTTCCTTTTCTTCTTCTTCTTCTTCTTCTTCTCTTTCTCCTTTTTCTTCTCCACTTCTTTCTTCGTTGTTTATAATACCTACAAATACAATTGGTGTTTGTTCCTCCCCTATAGCAACATCTCTCTTTGCCATATTAGCTCCTAAACTATTTGAAAGTTCATCTTCAAAGAGGCTGTCAATATTTTGGAAACAATCTTCCATCTCCTTAGATTGCACCTCTTTGTCCTTATCATTAGAGATGTGAATTTTGGTTGGGGATTGGATGAATTGGGTTCATTCTTCTAAATCATATTGCTCTGAGGATGGAGTAACTTTCTTGCTAATGGGAGGGAACATGGGGAATTCTGACATCAGGTGGCTGCTAAAACCACGCAATGTGGCGATAATAGCAGTATTCCATGCCCTAGTATAGGCATAGAATAAGTTCTGCTTGTATTGCATTTCTTCTACTGCGCCGACAAGTCTGATTTGTCTGTAGCTCGTTCAATCAACAATTTCTTCAATTTCCACAAGCTTCTTCCAAATCAGAGGGTCTGTGGGCGCATTAGTATGGGCAGCCTTCTTCTTCCTTTTTTCCTTTTCCCTTTTCTTTCTTCTGTGAAACCTCCTTCACCAGAGGGGTTTCTTGTCCCTAAGTCATCCTCTCCACCGAAACTTCGTTGATTGGGCCTTTATTCTTCAATGTTTCCTCCCCTTTACAAGGCACAATGCCTCTTTGTTTGCCCAATATCATTACCAAAGAAGGAAAGGGTAGGATACCTATTTGTTTTATGACGGCCTCGGTGATTTCTTGATGTAGGATTGCGTCGACATCAATTCTCCATCCTTTTAGTATTGAATGCAATAGACATATTTTGTCGAGTGTTGCGGTGGTACTGTGGGTAGATGGTAAT
The DNA here is from genome assembly GCA_039519145.1 of Kokia cookei. Classification (NCBI taxonomy): domain Eukaryota; kingdom Viridiplantae; phylum Streptophyta; class Magnoliopsida; order Malvales; family Malvaceae; genus Kokia; species Kokia cookei. Next base: position 11,903,173 of record CM076907.1, on the reverse strand, counting down.
AGACAGTAATTTATAAAATGGAACCATACCTTGCTTTTGGACAGTAAGGTAGTGGCGATGCATGGTGTAGTTGTTTGGATTGTTTCCAGTCCAAACTGCACTGTCGATGCATAAATCGTTTAGTAAAAGTTCGACACCATCCTCAATCAAATTTTCCAGAAACTCCACATGTTCATCCTCCCTCTCAACAATATGGAAGAAAGCGTTTATGTGGTCAACGCTTCAAGCATCAAACCGTCACGAACAAATATGAACTCTTGTTCAGGGTCCACTAGATTAGCATAGAATTCCCTCACCATAGAGGGAGAGTAACCGATTGGATGGTCACAAAACCACTCCCATCCCAGACGAGAGATAGTTCTGGTGACTTACTTCACTAGAGGCAGTTGCGGGGACAATTGAAATCCTTATTCAGGATGACAGTTCCTTTTCAGTATAATGTCATGATATCGGTCCTTCATTGCCTTCGACAAGAACAGAAATGACCCTTTGAGTCATGGCTGGTCGGAGTTCCTGATCATAGTAGTCGAGGATTTAGCCGTCGATTTTGATGGAGTTTTTGCTCTGCGAGTTCTTACCATGATGTACTGAAATAGAGAGAGAGAGTATTTAGCAGAAAAAATAGAAGGTTGAAGATAAAGAAAATAGAGAAACAATAGAGATTGTGAGTGTGAGAGAACAGTCGACAGAAAAAGGAATTTTTATAGACGATGGAGGCGAAGAGACGTGATGATAACAGAGAGTACGTTGTGTGTGTAGCCAATAAATGCTAGGACATAGATCATACTTTTTTAGGACGATCCAACGGTTGAGAATTAGGGTGAATCAATCTGTGTGATTCTTGCTCGAAACATTTCGCTGAGTCATCAATATAATGCGTTGACAAGTTGTGCTTTCATGTGTGTTGACAATAAGGAGATCTTTTGTTCCTGCATAAAACTTCAAACAACAAATTAAAAGAAGACAAAAAGTAAAAATCAAAATTTTGCAATGAAATTATTAAGAAAATGTGGCCAAATTAATGGTTTCGTTTTATTCGTTGATGCCCAGGTTTCAGTAATGTTTCAATCGTTGGTCATTTACTTTGAATTGGTGCCCATTGTTCAAATCTTTAATTGTCACCGCACCATGAGAAAAATGCTTCGATAACTTCAAAAGGTCCTGACCACCTTGTGCGTAATTTCCTTGGATGCAATTTTAAACGTGAGTTAAATAAAAGTAGTAATTTCCTAGGATAAAATTATCGCCGCAAGATGATGTTGTCGTGCCATCTATTAGTTTTTTCTTTGTAGATGGTAGCATTTTCATAGAGATTGCACCGAATTTCTTCTAGCTTTGAAATGTCCAACAATCTTTTCTTTCCAGTAGCATTATAATCCATATTCACTTGCTTGATTGCCCACATGGCTTTATGTTCTAATTCAACTGGCAAGTGACATGATTTCCAAAAAACTAGTTGATATGGAGATATTCCTAATGGAGTTTTGTAAACGGTACGAAGCGCCCACAATGCATCATGTAACCGCGAGAACCAATCTCATCTAGATGGGTTAACCACCTTTTAAAGAATACTTTTATTTTGCCGATTGGAGATCTCTGTTTGTCCATTAGATTACAGATGATACATGGTTTCCATGCAATGCTTTACACCGTAGCGTTTCAAAGCTGTCGCCACTTGATTGCAATGGAAATGAGTGCCTTGATCGCTTATTAATGCTTGCGGTGTCTCGAATCTCATAAGGATATATGTGTGAAAAAATTCTAACATCGTTCGAGCATCATCCTTAGGAACAGTAATTGCTTCGATCCACTTGGAGACGTAGTCAATAGCTACCAAGATATACACATTCCCAAAGGAATTTGGAAATGGTCTCATGAAGTCTATACCCCACATGTCAAAGATCTCAACCTCCATAATAGGTTGTTGAGGCATCTTGTTGCGTTGAGATATGGAACCGATGCACTGACATTTGTCACACTATTGAGCAAAATTTTGTGCATCTCAAAACAATGTAAGCTAGTAAAATCCTGATTGCAGGACCTTTGCAGCAATTCTAACACCACCAAAATGGCCTCCATAAGGAGCATCATAGCAATGCTTCAGGATAGAAAGCATTTCTTCCTCAAGAACGCAATGACGAATGATGTTGTCGGTGAATACCTTGAACAGGTATGACTCATTCCAATGATATTTTATAGCATCCCGAAGAAACCTCACCTTCCTATGACCTGTGGCACTTAGTGGTAACTAGATAATTGATGACATCTGCATACCATGGAGATGCATCGACAAAGAATAACTTCTCATCTAGAAATGCATCGACAATTTGTGATTTATTTCCATCTTCACTTCCAACTTCTAAACAAGAGAGGTGGTCTGCTACTTGATTTTTTGATCCTTTCCTATCCTTGATCTTAACATCAAATTCTTGCAATAAAAGGATCTATTTTATCAGCCTGGGTTTTACATCTTTCTTTGCAAAAAGGTATCTCAAAGCAGAATGATCAGTATACACTATAGTTTTTGCACCGACAAGATATGAACGGAACTTGTCAAATGAAAAAACTACTGCCAGCAACTCTTTCTCGGTGGTTGTATAATTCACTTGTGCTTTAGTTAGAGTCTTACTAGCATAATAGATTGAATGAAATACCTTATCTTTTTTTTGTCCAAGCACAGCACCTACAACAAAGTCGCTCGCATCGCACATTACTTCAAATGGTTGCGTTTAATCTGGTATGACGATAATGGGTGCTTGTACCAGCTGCTGTTTAATCTTTAGAAAAGCTTCCAAACAAGCTTCATCGAACAAAACTTTTTATTTTGCTTTAACAATGAGCATAGTGGTTTTGCTATTTTGGAGAAGTCTCAGATGAATCTTTTGTAAAATCTGGCATGACCGAAAAAACTCCTTATTCCTTTCACATTATTGGGTGGAGGTAGTTTTTCAATGATTTCTACCTTTTCTTTATCCACTTCAATGCCCTAACAAGATATTCGATGACCAAGGATAATTCCTTCGGTTTCCATGAAGTGGCATTTTCCCAGTTAAGAACTAAGTTCGTGTCCTCACATCTTTTCAATACTTTAGCTAAATTCTCAGTGCATATATCATAATTTTTCCCATACACAGAGAAATCATTCATAATACCACTAAAGAATCTTTTATCATGTTAGAGAAGATAGCCATCATACACCTCTAGAATGTGGCTAGGCCGTTGCACAATCCAAATGGCATTCGTTGGAAAGCAAAGGTTCCAAATGGGAAGGTGAAAGTTATCTTTGCTTGATCCTCCAGTGCAATAGCGATCTGGTTGTATCCAGAATATCCATCAAGGAAACAGTTATAGGCTTTACCAGTTAGCCTATCCAACATTTGATCAATGAATGAAAGTGGGAATTGATCCTTTTTTGTGGCCGCATTTAAAGGACGGTAATCCATACACACTCTCCAACCTGTAGCAATGCGAGTAGGAATTAACTCATTTTTATCGTTACTTACCACTGTCATGCCACTCTTCTTAGGCACATATTGGACCGAGCTCACTCATGTGCTGTCCAAAATAGGGTAGATGATGCCTGCGTCCAACCACTTAATAATCTCCTTCTTCACTACTTCGGTATTTTTCTCATTCAGTCTTCGTTGTTCCTCAATGGACAGTTTTCCTTCATCTTCCAACCTAATCTCATGCATGCAGAAAGAGGGATTAATGCCTTTGATGTTCGCTATACTCCAGGCGATGGCTCTTTTGTGTTGCTTCAGTATTTCGATTAATTTTTCTTCTTGACTTGCTTCAAGACTTGCTCTGACAATCACAGGAAATGTTTCATTGTTACCTAAAAAAACATACTTTAGGTGCATCGGCAATGGCTTTAACTCCAGAGTAGGAGCTTCTTAAACTGATGGTTTAACAACAAGGATCGTTTGATTAGTCAGATCCAAGGATTCCAATTGCTAGCCATGTTTCAGCTCACAGAAATTAGCTTCAACTTTGTGGTCACGTTCAGGTGGAATATCATCATAGATGTCACCGCATATTCTTCTGGCACTACTCATCTAGAACATCAATGTGATGATATTGCTCCTTATTACATGATGGAGATGCTTCGAAAACACTGAAAGTTACATGCTCGTCTTTATGACGCATAATTAGTTCGCCCTTGAAAACATCGATAAGAGTGCGTCCCGTTGCTAAAAATGGGCATCCTAGGATAATGGGCAGCTCCTTATCAGCTTCACAATCCAGTATGATGAAATCAGCTGGGAATACAAATTTATCGACACGGATGAGAACATCTTTAATTTGTCCTTCAAGTTGTGCCAAAAATTTGTCTACAAGTTGCAACGTCACCGCAGTGGGCTTCAAATGACCAATCCCTAACTTCTTCAAAGTTAACAATTGCATAAAATTAATCATAGCTCCTAGGTCACATAGAGCTTTACCTAAGTAATGGTTTCCAATAGAACATGAAATTGTGAAACTGTCAGGATCTTTCATCTTTGGTGCTAATATATTTGTCAACACGGTGCTACACCTCTCTATGAGCGTAATTGCCTCAATCTCGAAAAGCTTTTTCTTCTTCAACAATAGCTCCTTCATAAATTTCCCATAGTTGGGGATCTGCATATGAGCGTCAATTAGAGGTATATTGATCGCGTTTGTAACATCACAATAATTGTGCAAGCGGACACACGTCGATGCAAGTATAGTTGATAGAATAATTCTATTGGATATCGATCCCACGAGGAATGGGTTCTTAATGTTTAGATGTCAAAGCAATTAATACTAAAATTAAATGAAACGTGAGTAAAGATGTCAGTGCAATTAAGTCAAATCTATACAATAAAATTGTTAATAATGTCAATGCAATCAAGGTTAATTGTCAAAGTAACAGAAAGTAAATCATAGTGTTGTTGAAGTGTTGAGCATTTAAATGCATAAAAGTAAAGGTGTGATCAAGTGTAAAGGATTGGAATGGATCACTGATTTCGCTAAGTCGCAATGCTGGATGCATCGACAAGGTATTATATAAACGAATTATCGCAGTAATAGAGCTCTAATGAAATCTTACCAATAATAGTCCTTCGTTTAATCAAGACTCAAGTACCCATAATCACCCCACCTCTCGGTGTGAGCAATATTCTGCACTCAAGAACAAGTGACTAGAATCTCTTCTAATCCCAAGCAACTCTCGCTGTCTTGATTGTTAACCTAACTTGTCACCGTATCTCTCGATGTCGGTAGACTACAAATGAACTCTCATGTTTGATGCAGTTAGATCCAAGAATAAACAGATGAAAAGCATTATATAAGAATCTAAGTGATCTAACAATGAAAGATACTCTCATATTCATTCAATTGTCATTAGAATCCATCAGCATAAAAGAGGGATTAATGAATACAATCGAAGCTTACTATCTCTAAACTACTAAGACTATTCCTTAATCGCCCCTCTTGCTCAGCATTGAGCACCTCTCGTCAGAAGTGGTTGCTCAATTCCTTCGTTAGTTCACCATTTCCAACTTAAATCCCAAAAACATAAAGTAATTGCAGTATTTAATTCCTCTACCTCTTGATGATTTCTTCCACCTTCTTTCCTCCATTTATAGCCCTCAAAAGTTACAGGTTTGATCCTACTCTATTCTTAGATCCAGATCTAATTTTTTGCAACTATCAAAGTTAGTTACAGTACAGCTGTGCATTCACGCATATTTGATGTTTTCTTCAGAGATTTTCAGGTTGTCATTACATTGTTAGGCGCAATCTGAAATCGTTAATTGCGGTGACAACATGTGATTTTCTTACGCTGGTGCGTCCAGTTGTACTTTCAGCTTGAATTTACTCATTCGAAGTTCAGGTTCTGTGTGGCGACATCTTTGGTCACAATTCCAAACTAATCTTGTGGTTGCATTCTTCTTCCAGCATTGATCTTCTAAACTGAGTTCCTGCGTTGACAATTCTAAGGCACAATATATCAGCTGCTTATGGCGACATTAGTACAAAAAGAGATAAAAATAACAAGAATTTCAACTAAACTATAATGAGTTAGAAAATATAAAAACTAAGTATGAAATGCTTATAATGCACGCTAAATAAGATACAAAAGGGACAATTAAAACATCAACTTAGGGAGAAAATATATGTCATTTGTAATATTATCATATATTAATATGTAATTGTTTCAAGGTAGATACAAACTATTGATAATCTCTGTTATGCTCTTTCTCCATGAATCGTTGTGGAAATGGCAAAGGTATGTGTATAGCGAGTTCTGTTGTTGTAATCGGTTGTGTCAACATGGGTAGTTGCGCCGATAATTTCTTAGGATGAATGGTAGGCATTAGCGTGATTACTGGTGGTTTTTCATAATGTACTTCTGTTTTATCTTCTTAAAATGCAATTTCTTCTTGCTGCTTTGGTTTATTTACATCGACAGGTGCTTGGTTAGAGCTGCTACTGGGTTCGACAGTTTGCTTCCCACTTTGCAACGTGATAGCCTTGTAGTGCTCTTTACCTTTTTGGATTGGATTTTCAGTATCACTTGGCAAAGCACCTGGTTGTCGTGTATTCATGTTAGAAGCCAATTGTCCTAATTGTGCTTCCAACGCTCAGATGGAAGAAGAATTTCCTTGCACAATAGCTTTTGTTCTTGTGATATGCTCATGCATCAAAGCTTTAAGAGTAGCTAATGGATCTGCTCTTGGTTGAGAATATTGCTGTTGCTTTTGGTGATGCTGTACTTGCATATTTGACATCTCACTCTCTTTTAGTGGTATTCAAACTTGTGGTTGCATCTGATTTTGGGTTTGTGATCGCATATTATCCGGATGCACATGCATTTTTGGATTATGATTATAGTTATGTTGCTGCTGACCGTAACTCCCTTGTCCAAAATTACCTTGATTTGAGGAATTTTTATATCTGTATGTGGATGAATTCTGGCTCCCCTAAGGTTATTGAGTTCTACTTAAACTGTTGTATGAGTTACCATATGAATTTCCTTAGAAGTTATTAACATAGAATGCATTTTCAGCATGCTATGGAAAATCCTCATAACTATGGTTGTCGTCGTAAATTTCACAGGAAAATTTCGGAACATCCATCTGTTGGGCTACTTGAAAGTGGCAACATCACTTGCCCCCTTCATGTTTTTTATCATGTTTGCCAATGAGGATACCTGCGCACTCAAGGCTGATATAACATCTAATTCCATAACTCTAGGATTTGTTTTTACCTGAGCAGAATGGGAAATTGGGTATTGATAATCATTTTGTGCAATTCTCTCTAATAATTGTATGACTTCATTGTAGGTGCAATCCAATAATGGACCATTGACAGATGCATCGACAAGATTTGTTATGTGCACATTTAGTCCATTTTAGAAGATCTTGCATACTATTCCTAGGCTACTAGAATTCTCCCCTAACTGCTCCTCTTACGTCGCACCAAGCTCTACTCGTCAAAAGTTGTTACACTCTTGCTGGATCAGATTACCATCCTCTAAATCAAACTTCCATGACAGATGACCTTGAGAGAAATTTTGAGAGTTTGAAATCTCACCTTGATATCATCTTTTCTCCCCCTTCTTCTATTTATAATTCATGGTCCTTATAGATCCTTCTTCATTCTCAGATCTAACTCCTTTTGTGCAGCTGTAGAAGTTTGTTATTGACAACTATGCACTCACGCAGATCTGATTTGTTCAACGGATAGTTGTAGATTGTCGCAACATATCTGGACACAAATTTTAATTTTAATTTGCTTGTGATAATTTTCTCTTGCGTTGTGCTTCTGGATATGTTAGCAGCATGACATCCTAGATAAATTGTGGAAGCATTCATGTGACGACATATTTGGCCGTAATTTTGGATCAACTTGCGACCGCAATTCTGAATGCTTTCCTACTCTGATCTTTCCAAGTGGATTTCTGTGCTGACAACTTTAGATGCAAAACTAGTGCTAAATACAGTGACATTAGTGGCACAAAAGAGATAAAATGAAAGAAAGTAAGATCAAGCAATATTGAGTTAGAAAATGCATATCTTAAGTATGAAATGCTAAAAATGCATGTTAAAAATTATACGAAAGGAACAAATTATACACTAATTTAAGGAGAAATTAAGTGTCATTTCTAATGATATCACTTACAAACTCATTATCATCTTGCTTTTTCTTTTCCTCTAACCTTTTAGGTAATGGAACTTTTGTACCTTCACTTCCTTTATGGATATCCCTTTTCTCTTGCACTGTCGTTGAAGGTTCTTCTTTGTTCATTATGACTTCAATATCATCATTTGAGGGTATCTCTATGGGTTCATTTGGTGTTTCTTGCTCTTTTTCCATATTAGGGTTTTTTAGGCTACCTAGTACTATGCTCGATCTCAATGAAATTTCCTTAACATGCTCCTTACCCTTTCTCCGAGGATTATTTTTTGTGTTGCTCCTCTAATTTAGTCAGTGTCTTCAAGGAGTTAGTACACTCAGACTGTACCTATTTTACCTTAGTTCGGATTGACTACATCTCCCTCTCTATTCGATCCAATCTTTGACCACATATAATATGGTCATTTTGATGAACTCTCTCTAACTACCTTTATAAGAATGGAGGTTGATAGTTGGTATTTCTTTGTGGGTTCGCATTACTACCTCCTCCTTGATTCCCTCCCCATCTCAGGATTATACGTTTTTGAATAAGGGTTTCGACCCTTATTTCTAACATAATTCACGTCCTTGGTTGTATTGGTGAAATAATGATAGAGAGGTGTGTCTTCAACTTTCGATGATAGTGTACCTATGCAGATTTAATACGTTTAACCCTTTCCAACAGTTGTTGGTCTTTCTTATCTTCTTGAATCATCTTAACCGATGTTGATTTCTGTCCATAGGTGAACCATTCAGTCGGCCACTTGTAGGAATTCCTTTCTATATTCTCAATCAACCCATAGGCATCGTTATATGTCCAGCTCATTAAATCCCCTCCTACTACACCATCAAGTCTAGATCTTGAAAACATGTCTAATCTATTATCCATTATAAAATGTTTGGAGTTGCAACCACTCAGGCAAATCATGGTGTGGGCACTTTTGCAACCCTTCTCGCTCTAGTTGTCGGAATGTTGAAATCTCTCTCCTTAATTGAACTATTTTGCTTATAAGGAAAAATTTTTGTAAAAATTTCCCTACTAACTCATCTTATGTAGTGATGGAACCTAGTGCCTGTGCATCCAACCAAGAAAAGACATTATCAGTTAAAGAAAAAGGAAATAATCGAAGATGGATGGCATTATCAGTGACCCCATTGTACTTAAAAGTATCACATAATTGAAGGGATCATTTTAAATATAATTTGGGATCTTCCTTCGAGGTGCCTCAAAATTGCAAATTGTTTTGGATCATTGTTGGCTTAATTTCAAAATTGTTGATCGCGATTGTTGGCCTAGCAATACTTCCTCGAACTAGATCCATATTAGGTAGGGCATATTCCTTAATGTTTGCTTGTTTTGTGCCATTAGTTTGTTAACTGATAATTGAGGTGGTATTCTATAGTCTTGTATGTTATCTTTAACTGGATTGAGAGGTTGATCTTCGTGTATTTTCTTGTTAGTAGGCGGTGGTGGATTTTGATCAGTTGCTATTGTCGACGGTTTCGCCTAATTAGTGATCCGAGATTAGAAATTGGGTTTACCAAGCTTCCTTGGCTTCAAGTCATAAAATAAATGAACTAAAGTAAAATAAATAAAAACGTATCTATAAACTAAAAATTTTCTAATTATTCTTCTATAAATGCAAAAAAAAAAAAATTAAAACTACTAAAGAAGTTGCCTCCCCGGCAACGGTGCCAACAACTTGACCACCTTCGAATGTACTCCCGTTTAGAGTATATTTTAGGCTTCTGCAAGTATACAAGTCGAGTTGTAATATAGTTATAACGGGGTAATGAGTACTCCGAAGATCATACCCAAGGGAGGCGAAGAACTAGTAACTCTAACTCTTGCACCAAAGAGATCTAATTAGTACTTTCTTTATGATTTTGCGTTTTAAAACTAATAATGAATAATATTAAAATGAAATAAATAAATAATAAAACTTAGAAATGTGATAAGAGATTTGATAAACTGGAACATAGGGGTTTAGTTTGGTTTGACATGAGTTCATCAACTGTTGCTTTGGGTTTTCCATCAATCAACTAGTCATTACCCTAGTAAGATCTTTCGATCTTCCACTAACATAACGTGTCAACAAGAACTACTTATCATTCAACCTCGCAGTTCAGGTTGGTTTGGGTTAAAGGTGTTCACAAATGGACAATACCAATATTGGGTTAATGCCCATCTAATTGACTTACCATGTTGCCAGGCCTAGGGTTTGTTTCTTGTTCTTCCTTCTCCAAACAATAGATCCATTGGAAATCCCTACACAACAATCAAATCATCATACCTCCACTCTCTAATCCCACATGAAATGAATTAGTTCCTCATGGGCTTTATAAACAAAACATATTCAATAAATAGATGAAACATAATGAATGTATTGAAAATATTGTGAATAGTAAATACCTTATTTGTATTAAAGTTTGGAAAGAATTCCTTGAACATCTATGGGCGTCTACAAATCACTTCTCCAAATAACAAAAGAAAAAAATAACTAAAGCCTAAAAAAGAAATGACTAAACCTAAATTACAAAGAAAGAAAGAAATCAACTAAGAGAAAAGGTGTGTAAAATTAAGTGCTCAAAGGGTTTATTTATAGCATTTTGACGGTTGTTTTCCTTCACCTTAGGTCAATTTCCATTCTTCGAGTTTATGTTGCATCGTGAAGACCAAAACACCCCTCACTTGGTGTATTTCCGCATTTAGAAGTTGATTTCGCAATACACAAGATCTATGTCATGACATAGAAGACAGTATACTCAATTGGTGTGATTTCCAGGCTTTGTCGTGACATCATGTGCTCGTGTCACAACGAAGAAGACAACTTCAAGATTCTTTAATTTTGGTCCCAATGTTGCGACATCTCTCATCTCGTGTTGTGACATAGAAATCAACTTCAATATAGTTCGTCTTCTAAAGATCTCATGCACACTCAAGAAGTTTCATTAGCCAACCTTTAAGCCTCATTCGATCCTAAAGTCAATAAAAGACTAATTTTTACACCTTTTACACATTTTATTCATTAAATAAAAGCTAAAGTAAATACTAATTCAAACCTAATGATAATGTCTAATTTCAAGCTCCTAAAGTGCGAAAACTAGTTTAATCTGCTAGGTAGAATTATAGTAGATCACTCGCCCATGAATTTCTTCTTAAAGGTTCCTAAAAAGAAATTCCACATTAAACGTTTCGCAATAGTCCCCTGCTTCACAATGTTCCACAAGCGATGGGCTTCACTGGTGAGTAAGGACACAGTGCATTCCCTTCTCTTCATTAGTACACGTTATTAGCTCAAAAATTTTCTCAACACCTTCAAGACAATACTTTGCCTTTGTAAGACCAAACCCTCTAATCCCACTGAACTCTTTACCACCTAGAGCTCGCAAACGCTCCAATGGCAATCCTCTATTCACGGGAGCAGTATTGGCATTAACAGCTCGCTAAAAAGCCCCAATCATAATTTGCACTAGTGATTGCATACCATCTTCCTAAACATTTACCCTACGAGGTCGCTCATGTGACATCGAATCCTGTCACATTTAGAGGGGTTTGTAGCTTCGTTCACACGGTTTGTGTTCACTCTTTTAAGAGGCATTCTTTCTTTATTCTAGATGTACACAAGACACAAACTTAGGTAAGCATTTAACAAACACAATTGAGTATCCCAAACTTAACAAACAAACTTTCGAACTAGTTTCTCACTTTAACAGACGTACTTGCAAATACAATTCACACGGTTTGTAGCTTTAGAGATCGCTCATGTGTCATCGAAATCCTACCACCTTTATAAGGGTTTGTAGCTTTATTCACCCGATTTGCGTTCACTCTTCTAGGAGGCATTCTTTCTTACTCTAGATGTACACAAGACACTGGCTTAAGTAAGACATTTAACAAATACAATTGAGTATCCAAACAAACTTGCGAACTAAGTTTGCACTTTAATAGAATACTTGTGAACAAAATTTGTCATAATAACAGTACGTATTAGAATTGTGAATAACAGGGAAATGATCTGAAGTATAGGTCTGAGAAGGATACAGTTGAATCAAGGCAATATTGTTCCCAGTCCTACGCCAACCAAGCAATACCACATACATAGCACTTCAAATTCATTTAATACTTGGTGATCTTACCTTATCGACTTTGGTGAGCCTACTATGCCAAATCTGGCGAACATGCCTCGCCATTCTGGCTAACTTACCTGTCAGATAATCAGCATAGCAAGGTTATATGCCTGGCGAGCTTCTAACTTGGTGAACACTAACCTGGTGAACCTAGCTAGAAAGCCTGGCTAATAAACTTGGATAACACTGATATCAACAAATGTAACAGCCCAAACTCGACCGAGTTGGTTCAACCTAAATTTGGCATGCCACATTAGTCACTAGAGTGATTCTTCGTTAACTCTCAACCTAACCTCCAACACACCATGGATTTACAACATGAAATGTGCTAAGTTATCCCAATATAGCGGTAAAACATGACATTATGCATGAAACATAGAACAAGGGAGCTCATAAACTTACTTCTGAGAATCTTAAGATTTACTAACATAAAGACATGAGACATAAGGGACCGAATGAACATTGTTATGAAACGTGCAAACTCACAACATTCATATCACATGAGGAAAAAGATGCACAAATATGTAGGATTGAAATCACATAACAACTTAGGTTTGCAATATAACATTATAGGTCCAAATACATGATAGGTTTGCATAACATTATAAAGGTTCACTTATTGCAAAGGTTTGCATGCAACACGAATTCGCAATAAGTAGGGTAATACATACAAGGGTTTACATATTCTAACTGGGAATGCTAACAAACAATGTTTTCACTATTAAGGGTTTGCATGCAATATCAAGGTTGAAAACATATAGGAGGGCCACATGCATGAGTACTTCGTAACAAACCTGGCTCACAAAGGTTAAGGCATTCTTAGACAAAATTTAAAGAACATAACAAGGTACGCACAAAAGTAAGGATAGTGAAACTTAGAACTTTATTCATTCTGAAAGGCATTCAACAAAGTGTTTTACATCATGGTTCGTAAAATCAAAAACAAAATAAACATACGAAAAAATTAAGTCTAATAATAGTGAATTTATTTAATATAATAAATCTAATCCCAAGAAAATAACCACATCACATTTTCCTAGGTTTCGTTGGTACACATCCTAATTAGTCTCGCTTGGACCTCTCACCTTGTCACTACTGCCTTCCGTGACCTACTTACCTATAAAGTAAGAGAGGTGTGGGTGAGATCATTGAGAACTCAATTAATATACAGGAAACATCAAAGTATGCTTGAAATATGAAGTTTAAAACAAAGGCTTAGCCTGAAAATCATTTTGCGAGTTGTACTCACCTTGAAGGTGTAAGACCTAATTCGTAATTACCTGCTTGTCAGGAAAAATATAAGTTTGTGAAAATAGTTTCGTATGTACTTGCTGAAAATCATACTTAAAAATCTGGCTTATTTTTTGTAAGAAATCACAAAACATATTCATGTACGTGATATGTCTTTATGTTTGTTCTTATATTGTTTTTGTACTACTAAAAAACATGAAATATGTTCTTATACTTGTCATATATGATGGATACGCAGATCTTCTAATAACGCATCACTTGTGACTCAGAGAGTCCTTAACATGTCTCATAAGTGTATCATAAAGTTAAACACTCTCCTGTACAACATGTCCCTTTTAATGGAGCATAGCTCAACATTCCCTTATCTCTCCACATGCCCCAAGGCCTCAATGACCAAATCACAAAACTTGAAGGTGTGTCTCACAATCCTATGGCATGCCATTATATCAAACATAGGGCTCACATAAGGAGCTTCGCATAAAATACTTAATCACATAGAGCTCGCATAGAAAGCTCACCAAAACATAGTTTGTAAATAGTGTTTTAAAACATAAGCTCACGTAAGAGCACACAAAAAAAAAATCTTTAAAACATAACATGTTGAAAAGCTTACTTTTGGAATATAGTTTTTTTTTTTCTAAAAACCCTAAGCTCCTAAAAAAAAGGGTTCGTACACAAGTGGCGATCCATGAACACTCATCAATTTGTTGAGAATTCTAAACAAGTTTTGCTTTTCCTTTGTCCTTGAAGGAAGATGTCCCGGCTGGTTCATAACCTACATAACCACACACAAATTACTAACAAACAAAACACGTTGAACTCAAACATACAAGGGAACCCAATTCCTAGAGAATTAACCCTAACAGAATAGAGACTTACATTGGTTTCTAAGAACTTGGTTCTAAACAAAGACTTGACAAAAAGAGTAATCGATGAGAGAATTTTCATGGATTAAGGGCTTAATTTATAGGCATCAAGTATTTTAGTACTCATAGGATACTCTACTTGATTTAGGAGAAGGTTACATGCATGAGTAATGTTCTAAGTGAAAAACAAGACAATTTCCTAACTCAAGTATAACTCAACTTACACTAGCAAACCCCAACTCGCCATACTTGCTTGCAAACCCCTAACTTTTCAAACCTTATGAAGAACACCTAGCTCGCAATCCAACTAGGAAACTCAACTTACAAAGAAATTGGCAACCCTCTATACCACATCCCTTGGTGAACATTGTTTGCCGAATCACTGGCGAACTCATTGTTGAAAGTCTTCTGGCAGACACCAGTTTACCATAACACTGGTGAACCCCCTGCTTGCGAGGCCTAAACTTCTAGGCCCTATCTCGAGATGTTACAATCCCCATCCAAGATTATGTCTTTCGAATTTATTGCATATTGTTACATTCTTTTCAAGGAATGGTTAGATTTCGTGATTAAGAACTTTTGTTCAATCATAAGTAATGATGATATTAACTCTCGAAAAAAAATTCACGATTTTGCTACTGTATGAGCACATTTGAAGCATGAAAAGTTGAATAAGTTTTCTCTTGCAAGTTCACATCGATAATATTTTTTCACGTAATTTTAATTAAGAACTTATTCTGGATACTATAGAGTTATACTCACATTTTTAAAACTTGCAACTTCAGGTGCATCCAACCATAACGAGCTTTAGATAGAATTATCATATTATATTGCTCATATTTTTCTTTTAAATTATTCCATAATTTAAGTAGATCTTTCACGGTCAAATATTTTGCTTTCAATCCCTTAATGGGGATGATGACAAAAGAAGATCACAAGAATAGTCACAATCAATTTAATTTAATAACAAGAGTAATAAATATGAATCAATAATTCAATCTTCTCTTTTTTTCATCCTTTCAAAATAGATATTTATAAAAATGGCAATTCATATGAAATCTAAGTTTTCCTCATTCATAATCTCAAATTTGAGATACATTAGAATGAATATCTTTTAAAACCAATACATTAACCGTTAGAAATTTTGTTCTTTTTAGATATTGATATATTAGATCTTCTAGAGCTTTCAACTAATTTTGTACTACCAAATATTGAAATAATATTAGTTTTAATTGTTTTATGCTTGCGTTTACTTTGAGGAATGCAACAGATTTAGTAGGACGAATTTATAAACATACCAATAGATTCTTTATTTCATAATCACCATCATCTTCACTCTAGCTATTATCATGAGTACTATTACAAGTATTAAAAAAACTTTGCATTAATGATAAAATTTACAGGTTTATGGCAAAAAATAATAATTTAATCATAATATAAATTGTGTATAATAAAACAATCTGTAAACTATATTTTTCTTTATTTTATACGCGAATGATATCTATAATGAACAATTAGAAATCATATTATGATGAAAATTAAATGGGATGCATATTAAATACATAGAGTACTTATAATGAAAGTTTATAAGCAAAGATGTAGAGTATTTATACATACAATATTTGTAAAGCATCAAATCACCTCATCTAATAGATATAAATTTTCATTCATAATATGTCTTTTAATCATGCTAATATACTATTATAATAACTGACCCAAATTATTAAATGAGGATTAATATATGCATAAACCTCAAGAGTTTCCTTATCAAAGTCAAAGATTATGGTATTCTACATTTCTTAAATAACAATTTAACATTCACAGAAACATTTAATTCAACATAAAAAATTCTTTTGACACAAACACTCCACTATTTCAAAATATATTTTCTTTTGCAATTAATAATTGTGAAAATTGAGTGTCGATAATGAAGAAATATCACAAAGAACACAAAAGAGAAAAAAGAATAGGCATATTTTACGTGGGAACCTTTCGAGAAAAAATCACGTGTAGAGAAGAAAAAGATTCACTAATGTCGAATTCGAATAATATAAGAGGAGACGACTAAGTCTATTTATAGGTTGAAAAAACTTAATCTAATCATTATCTGATAAAAGTAATGTAGTAAGGTCGAAACACTTTATTCTAAACAAAATCAAATAGTATAAGTATACTTCTATACGGATTTCACTTATGCCCTTATCCTGCCACTTGTATTTTATTTATTTAATAAGAATTTGGGTCACACAACTCTAATAATCTCCACCTTGACATGAATTCTTAACGAACAAGTTCTTCATCACGAACTTTCAACGAACAAGTTCTCCACCTCTTCCATGAAACCCCTTAAAGGTTAACCTTCAACAATAAACACCAACCAAGTCCAAGCAATGCTCAAACTTGGTTATAGGAAGTGACTTATTCATCATATCTGCAGGATTATCATGTGTACTAACTTTGCTCACAACAATATCACCACGAGTAATAACATCCTGCACAAAATGATACCAAACATCAGTGTGTTTTGTTCTCTCGTGAAACATTTGATCCTTCGTAAGGAAGATGACACTCAAACTATCACAAAATATTGTACTGATCTGAAGGTCCTTATTAAGCTCACCATAGAGTCCCTTTAACCAAATAGCTTATTTTCAAGACTCAGTAATCGCCATGTACTCGGCTTCAATGGCAGACAAAACGATTGTAGTTTGCAAAATGGCTTTCCAATTGATTGTGCAACCCCCAATTATAAAGACATACCTTGTGAGAACTCTTCTTTTATCAAGGTCTCTAGCAAAATTAGCATCAACATACCCAATGACTCCATCTCTATTTCTTCCAAACTGTAAGCAAACATAGTAGTACCTCGTAAGTATCTCAAAATCCACTGAACTATTTTCCAGTGTACTTAATCGGGATTCACCATATATCTACTAATTGCACTGTTTGCATATGATAAACCTAGTCGTGAGCAAACCATAGCATACATGAGATATCCCACTGGACTAGAATATGAAACACGTGATATGTAGTCAATCTCATCATCTGAATGTGGAGACAAAGCTGATGAAAGTCTGAAGTGAGCAGTTAATGCAGTACTGACAGGCTTGGCACTCTGCATACTGAATCTGCAAAGAACTTTCTCAATGTACCCTTTCTAACTTAGGTACAATTTACTTGTTCTATCTCTAAGAATCTTCATCCCAAGTATCTTTTGTGTTGCTCCCAGATCTTTCATATAAAATTCTTCACTAAGTTGGGTTTTGACCTTTCTAATCTCTTTTTTATCTTTAGCTGCTATCAACATGTCATCAACATAAAGGAGTAGATATACAAATGAACCATCACTGTTTTTCTTAAAATAAACACAACTGTCAAAGCTACTTCTTTTGAAATAATAGATAGTCATAAATGAATCAAACCTCTTGTACCATTGCCTTGGTGACTGCTTCAAGCCATAAAGGCACTTTTTCAACAAGCAAACATAGTCCTCCTTTTTTAGACTATAAAACCCTATAATTATTGCATGTAAATATCTTCCTCAAGTTCTCCATGCATGAATGTTGTTTTTACATCTAACTGATCAAGCTCCAAATCATGCATGGCCACGATACCAAGCAAGACTCAAATCGAACTATGTTTCACGATTAGAGAAAACACGTCTGTGAAGTATACACCTAGAATCTGATTGTAACCTTTTGTAACAAGCCTTGTTTTATATCTGGGTTTTTCAATTCTTGAAATCTTTTTCCCTTCTTTCCTCTTGAACACCCATTTACAACGAACAACTCTTTTAACCTTTGGAAGCTTCACTAAGTCCCACGTTTTATTATTATGGAGTGATTTCATCTCTTCTTTCATGGCAAACATTCACTATTCTAAGTCTTCACAGCTAACTACCTCAGAATAAGTAGATGGCTCTGATTTGCATCAATATCTTTAGCCACATTTAAATCATAAGCCACTAGATTAACCTCGACGTATCTCTTTGGAGGTTTAATTTCTCTTTTAGGTCTATTTTTGGCAATAGAATATTATGGTGAAAAATAAACTCTATAATAAGTTTTTGTATTAACTTAAGAAGTTGACTTTGTTGTAGATTTTGGATCAATATGAAGCTCCAGCTGCTTCTGCTGGTCTTTATTGGAAGAGTCTTTAAGAGATAAGTTAGATAACATAATAGTTTCATAAAATATAACATCTCTGCTAATCACAAATTTTCTATTTTTAGGAAAACATAACTTATCCCTTCACACCAGCCTTATAACAAAGAAAAACACATTTAATAAAACTTGGTTCTAATTTCCCATTATCAACATGAGCATACGTAGGACACTAAAAAATTTTCAATTCAGAATAATCAGCAAATTACCAAACCATACCTTTTGTGGAGTCTTTTTCTCAATAGCTATGGACGAAGACCAGTTAATAAAAAAACATGCAGTGGAGGCTGCTTCAGCCCAAAATAGCTTCGACAAACTAGAATTTGACAATATACACCGAACCTTTTCCATGATTATTCTATTCATCCGTTCTGCAACGCCATTTGTTGTGGAGTATGACAAACTTTTAAGTGTCTCACAATCTCTTTTGATTTACACATTTCATTAAACTCATCAGAATAGAATTCCAAGTCATTATTTATGTAGAGGTGTTTTATCTGGTTTCCTGTCTGCTTCTCGATCATAGTTTCCAAGCTTTAAACGTGGAAAACATATCATTTTTCTGCTTCAAGAAGAATGCTCAAACTTTTCTAGAAAAATCATCAATTACGTCAGCATATAATTAGTGTCACCCCTCGAAAGTACTTTAGATGGTCCCCAAATATCATAATGAATATAATCCAGCTTTCCCTTTGTGTTATGGATTCCTCTGGTGAATTGAACTCTCTTTTCCTTCCTAAAAACGTAGTGCTCACAAAACTTCAGTTTACTAATACCTTGTCCATCAAGAAGTCCTCTTTTGCTCAATTTTGTCATGTCGTTTTCACTCATATACCCAAGACGCATAGGCCAAAGTCTAATAACATCATCATTTGACAAGGAAGAGGAAGCGACTGCAACATCACCAGGAACAGTTGAACCTAGCAAAACATATAACTTGGCAGTCTTTCTCTGCCCTTTCATCACGACAAAGGAACCCTTGCTAATCTTTAGAACCCTACTTTCAACTATGTACTTGTACCCTTTCAAATAAAAAGTACTCAATGAAATCAAATTCCTCTTCAATTTTGGTACATGTCGAATGCCAATCAATGTTTTAACTACTCTATCAAACATTTTCATTTTGATTATGCCAACACCTGCGATTTTACATGAAGAATTATTTTTCATCAAAACAACACCTTCAGACACAACTTTATATGTTCTAAACCAATCCCAATTAGGAGTCATATTGAAGGTGCAACCAGAATCGAAAATCCACTCATTGCTCACTTTAGAATTGTTGATTGAAGCAACTAAGAGTTCACCATCATTGTAGTCTTCTGCTACATCAACTTCACCAGATTGTTCTGATTGTTTTCCCTTTCGATTCATCGCCTATCTTTTGATCTTATTTTGCAGCTTGTAGCACTCTTTCTTAATGTGTCCTTTCTTCTTGTAGAAATTACAAGTTTTACATTTGTTTGAAGATTTTGATCTACCTTTAGATTTAATATTGGGATTTTGTTCCTATTTCCCTCCATGATTACCATCAGAATTTCGTTCTAGTCTCCCACGAACAGTGAGACTCTTTCCTTGAGAGTCAGAGCCAACCACAAGATGTTTCATCTTGTCATACGAGGCTAAGGAAGCATAGACTTCATCCATTATGAGAGATTCACGACTATAAAAAAATGTATCTCTAAAGGTTGAATAAGACGGTGGTAATGACCAAAAGAGAATTAACCCTAAATCCTTTTTATAATACTGAACCCCCATGGTTTTTAAATCCATGAAAAAATCTTTAAACACATTTAAGTGTTCGTGCACAAACGCACCTTCCTCCAAACGATGAGAATATAGACGTTGTTTCATATGCAATTTGTTGGTTAGGGTTTTCAACATGCATAACTGCTGCAGTTTTGCCTATAATACAGCAGCGGTCTTCTCCTTTAACACATCTTGTAGAATTTCATTCAACAGGTGCAACTGTAATTGCATTAAATCCTTTCGATCTTTACACTTATTCTCTTCATCCGTCAATGTCAAAGGCATCTTATCTACCCCTACCAGGGCATCCTTCAAATCCATCTACGTAAGAACTATTTGCATCTTTACCTGCCACAATGCGAACCTAGTGTTGGGATACAACAATGGAATAAATTACTTCATTGTCGTCATTACCATGAACGAGACAAGCAACTCGAAAAGCTCTAATATAGTTTGTGAAAATCGAGCGTTAACAATGAAGAAATATGCAAAGAAAACGAAAGAGAAAAAGAACACACAAGTTTTACGTGGAAACCTTTTCAGGAAAAAACCACCGGTAGAGGAGAAGAAAATTCACTAATGTTGAATTCGAATAATACAAGAGGAGAGGACTAAGTCTATTTATAGGTTGAAAAATCTTATTCTAATCAATCTCTAATAGAAGTAATGTAATATGGTCGAAATACCTTATTCCAAACAAAATCAAATAGTAAAAGTATACTTTTATATGGATTCCACTTGTGCCATTATCTTTCCACTTGTATTTTATTTCTTTAACAAGATTTTGGGTTACACAACTCTAACAATAATATTGAAGATTTGAAAATATTTTACCAAAGTTTGAGCATTAAAGACATAAGAGTTTTCTTCAGTGCCTTGTGCAAAATATCACCTATGATTAAATTATTCAAATTTCTTGGTACTGTAATAAAAATTGAGTAGGAAAATGATTAAGATTAACTTAAAGTTTGGGTGTGTAGATACCTTAATAGAAGTCGCAAGAGGATATTGTGAAAACACTCTTATCGTCAATGATGAGAAAACGTGTTGCATGATTAAACGAATTTTCTCTTCGTTTAATTTTATTGACACCATTAATAAAATCATCAATTCTTCTTCCTTTCTCAAATTGTTTGTTGGAAGGCCTTGGGTTCATTGCTATATTTCAATTTCATAGAGCACAAGCCTCAATTGAAATTGCAACAGCTTTGGGAGGCATTCAACACAATAAATTTGGGGATATTTTTGTGACTTATGGAGAAAAATAATAATAAAAGAATCGTGTTAGTAACGTATTATAAAATAAAAAGACAGAGTAAAGAACAAAACAAAAGGAGAACAAATGAGAGAGCGAATTTTATTGATCAATGTGAATAATCTATAGCGCTTCTTCAAAGTCTATATTTATAGACATAAAAAGCATAAATAAAATAGAACTCTACTTCTAATTATTATTAAATTTTAAAGTACATCAAACTTTATCATGATGGACATTCATTTAATAATAAAATATTCATAACAATTTGTATATTTATATTTATATTTTATTAATTTTAGTTTTTTACTAGTGTTGGCCAAGAAGGAAAAAGAAAGTTGCTGTGAGTTTATTATTTTAAGTATTTGATATATTGATAGTAATTTTTTTTTAATTTTATAAGTAAGGTTATAAGTTAACTAGTTATTATATTTTTTTGTTTTTTATTTTTTTATTATGTTATACATACATTTGTCATCAATTCAATCATACTTGTAAAATTTTTAAAATACCAAATATTTTTCTTATATGAATGTCAAATAATTTATTTTTTTCCAAAAATTATCCGAATTCGGATAACAGTTGTAAAAAAAAATTTTCATTAGCATATGTTTTCTTAATAATTATTATTATATTAATAACAACTTTAAATTGCAAATAGTATTCTTAATTAGCAATTGAAGAACATAAAGCTTGCGCCAAAAAGGAGTAAGGAGAGAAAACATAAAAGCAATTCAGGAAAAAAACCCAAAACAGGTGAACCTGAAGACGGTTGAGGCCCCAGCAGATGAAGAGCACGTTGCGGAGAGAAACAAAATATGTGTAAATCACTGAGGCCATCAGCCATGCAAGCACACGTCAAGACATATTCACATGCATGTAAACCCAAACACACTCACTCAACCCCTTCGCCACGTCCCTCATTTTTATCTCTATAAATACCACCTCAAATCACATCCCTTCATCACCAAATAAATTACTTTCTAACGACTTACTCTTCTTTGCTTTCTTTTAGCGTTTGCTTGCTTGTTCTCTTCCATGGCTGCTTTGCTCAGATAGATCTCGTCACTAACCGTCACCAGGATCAACCTTGGGGGCAGCAGCAGCCTCAGCCACGTCGCCAATCCCAATGCCAACTCCAGAACTTGAACGCTCTTCAGCCTAAGCACCGGTTTAGGTCAGAGGCTGGTGAAACTGAGTTCTGGGACCAAAATAAGGAACAATTCCAGTGTGCTGGTGTTGCTTTCCTTCGCCATAAAATCCAGCGCAAAGGACTTCTATTGCCTTCATTTACCAGTGCTCCTATGCTTGTCTATGTTGAACAAGGTCTACTAACACCATACAATTCTCTCTCTGCAGCCTCAATGTATGTAGGACCGTAGTATTGATATTGCTGCTGACATTGTTGTTTTTGGTTTTCAATATATACAGGGGAGGGTATTCATGGGGCGGTCTTCCCAGGTTGTCCCGAGACATACCAATCACAGTCGCAACAAAATGCACAAGATAGGCAACAAAGAGATCAGCACCAAAAGCTCAGACGGTTGAAGCAGGGTGATGTGATTGCCTTGCCTGCAGGAGTGGCTCACTGGATTTTCAACAATGGACGGTCTCAACTTGTGTTGGTCGCACTTGTTGATGTTGGCAATGATGCCAACCAGCTCGATGAGAACTTCAGGGTGAGAAAATCAAATCATGGCACTACCATAAGCATTTAGTAGAAACTGTTTTTTTGGTTAACTGATTTTTGGGTTGGTTTAATAGAAATTCTTCCTTGCTGGTAATCCACAAGGAGGTGTGGTAAGAGGAGGTCAAAGCAGAGACCGAAACGGAAGGCAAAGCAGAACCCATAGAGGGGAGCAGGAGGAGGAAGAGTCGCAAGAGAGCGGCGGAAACAATCTGCTCAGTGGCTTTGACGAAAGTCTCCTGGCGCAGGTTTTCGGAATTGACACCAGGCTAGCAGGGAAGCTACAAAACGAAAGAGATAACAGGGGAGCCATTGTTAGAATGGAGCATGAATTTGAGTGGCCCGAGGAAGAGCAGAGGCGACAAGGACGTGAAGAGGAGGAAGAAGAAGAAGAAAGAGAACCGAGAAGATGGCAGAGGCGACAAGGAAGTCAAGAAGAGAGATCTGAGGAAGAAGAAAGAGAAGAACAAAGAAGAGGAAGGAGAGGGTCAGGAAACGGCTTAGAAGAAACATTCTGCTCAATGAGACTGAAACACAGGACTTGTGCTTCCTCTGCTGATGTTTTCAACCCACGAGGTGGTCGCATCACCACAGTTAACAGTTTCAATCTTCCCATTCTCCATTATCTCCAACTCAGCGCCGAGAGAGGAGTCCTTTACAATGTACGTAGTTTGCACTTTGCACTCACTCACATTTTACGTTACTTGTATTATTTGACTCTCTTAAAAGTGGTATATAATATATATATGTATATGATGATGCTTTCATTTGGGTGCAACAGAATGCTGTGTACGCTCCTCACTGGAACATGAATGCCCACAGCATTGTTTACATCACAAGGGGCAATGGAAGGATTCAAATTGTGTCGGAAAATGGAGACGCGATATTCGATGAGCAGGTTGAGAGGGGTCAGGTCATAACCGTACCCCAGAATCATGCAGTAGTGAAGAAAGCAGGAAGGCAAGGGTTTGAATGGATAGCATTCAAGACAAATGCCAATGCCAAGATTAGCCAGATTGCTGGACGTGTCTCCATTATGCGAGGATTACCGGTGGACGTGCTGGCCAACTCCTTTGGTATTTCCCGGGAGGAAGCCATGAAGTTGAAGCAAAACAGACAGGAGATGTCGGTTTTTAGCCCAAGGCAACGCTCGCAGCAGTAGATCAAACAACTAATCTAGGTGTACGTACGTAATTGCAGCAACAATAAAACCCAGATCCAAATATCTGGGTTCAGAACAAATATATAATATATGTAATAAAATATGGCCTTAACAGGCGTGCAACTCTACTTGCTACTCTACAACTTGCATGCATTTATATATGTGTGGGAACAATGTATTGTAATAAAGCTATGTTAAATCAAAATAATAAACAAGGTTTTTCTTATTTATTTTATTTTATTTTATTTTGATCTAGATAAAACTAAACTATGAAACTGGTGTCAATATTAACAACATAAAACTAAACTGTAATATTTTTCTGAAAATAAGGGAAAGAAATGAGATTGTTTGGATCGCTCATACATACACATAATATTTTGTTCAACATAATATTCAACGTTGAATATAATACTCAACTAAAGTTGAGCGACTAAGGTTGTTTTAAATCCAGATAGAACTTCAAAACATTGGAAATTTAACATAAACGTTAATTACCTTTATTTTCTTAAATTAAATATTTATCATTTATTGAATTGTATTATATTATTATTTTAAGTATTATCATATAACTATATTAATTATCAATGTATGTTTAGTTACAACTTTAAATTTTTCGAGTTTTGGATTGAATATATCTTGGGCTTGGGCACGGATTGAGGCCAATTCGGGTTCAATCAATTTGGGCTCAAATTTTCTCAAATTTAGTTCGAGTTTGGCACAAATGGCTTACATTTTGAGAAAATTTGAAAATGGCCTATTTTTTTATTTTGAAAATGGCTTACATTTCATTAGTGAACAAACAAAACAGACCCACATGACCCAGGCACAACGTCAAAGACCACAAAAGCCCAGTACAATTGGCCTCTAAAGAAGTCAACATACAAAACAAAAGGCAAAGAAGGAAACCCTAAAATTATCTACAAAAGCAGTTGATGGAAGCCAAACAACCCAAAGCCATATCTGATGGGCATGCGAGCACAGCAATGGAGAAAAATGAAAGCACAGCACGGACAAAGATGAAGACACATTGGGCCAACGCAAGGCGTGAAACGAACCTAAGGCAAAGTAGAAGACGAACCTCCGTCCACCGCCACCTCATTTTCCAACTAAAATGGGGCCTCTTTGACTAAAAAACGATCCGACGGCCAATGAAAACCCAACGCCGCCATTTGATGATCTACTCGATTTTGCTCCCGAAAGTAATGATGCATAGAGGCCTCAGTAAAAAAGGTAAGCAATCTCAACCTCCCCTCTATTGTCAATGTTCAAATCTCGGACCGGTCAGCTGTCGTGGTTTAAAGGACGTATAACATGTAGGGAATCTCCTTCGAAGATGATACGAGAAAAACCAAGATCTCGAGCAAATTTTGTCGCTGACAAGAAAGCCAACTCCTCCACAAAAAAAAGCAAACGAGACTTGACCATGAATCCTGATATAAGCACCGAGCACCTGACCCAGGGCGTCTTACACCACCACCCCCAAACAAGACGATCTAGAGCCTCCTCTATAAGCTGCATCAAAATTGGCCTTGACTAGGGGCATAGATGGGGCTTGCTAGCATGCATTACGCTCCCCTAAAACTATCCTTGGCACATCCAGCACCGACGAACCACTCAAATATGAGCGAATAAAGGAGACCAGCTCGTGAGGTGTGGAATTGACTCCCTCAAGATAGAAACGATTGTGTGACCACAAAAGGCCCAAAATGTGGTAAGGATAAGTGCTAGCATGTCCCTAGTATATTCTTGATAGAGGTGGCCCACCCAAATCACCAAACCCAAATCATTATAAGTATTGGCCTAAGAGATGAGCAGCCAATCCCAAACCGAGATAGCAAAAGAACAATCCCGAAAGACGTTGAGAGGCATTTCAGGTATGTTTTGGCATCTTGGACAATTAGACGTAAGAGAAATGTATTTGTTGTAAAGATTATGCAAAATGGGTATGTAATTGCCAAGAAAACGCTAAACTGTAATATGAACCTTAGAGGGAACCGAACCCTCCAAATCCTTGTAAATAAGTCACTCGAACGTAGTGTCAATAAGGGAGTAAAGGGTGTAGGAGAGTGGTGCAAAGGCCCGTGAATCATCCTATACCCACTTCGAACGAAGTAACATCCCAACGGATCGCTTTTCCAAACCACCAAATCCTCTCTAGCCGAACAAGACAAAGTGATGTTGAGTATTCGATTAGCCTCAGAGATCGAAATAACTCATGTACCAAGGGTCTATTCCATTGTGTCGAATCTCATACCATCAAGTCACAAACCCAAATGACACGATAAGTACTAGTAGAGTTCGTAATACAACATGGAAAGTTATTCAGGAACCAACTATCTTTCTAAATAGAGATGGATTGACCATTTCCCACCTGCTAACCAAGGCTCTTTTCTAAGAGATCTCGATAGCACCAAATACTGTGCCATGTATAAGAAGGTCGAGACCTTAAACCTACTCTCAAGAAATCCATATTAGAAAATTAATGCACCCTACTTAGAAGGCAGCCCGAGTCTGTCAATAGGTGCCAATCCTTCTTAGTCAAGAAAGTAACATTAAACTGAGCCAAATCTTGAAAGCCCATACCCACATCACATTTAGAAACTCTTAGAGTAGCCCAAGAACACCAATGAATTCCCCGACGACCCCCTAATTTTTGCCACCAAAACTTACTCATAATACTTTCAAGTGCCCTACAAAAGGAGAGAATAAAAAACATTGCATCGTAAATGTCAATATTACTTACAAAACCGAACAAATAAAAATACCCTGACCACCCTGAGATAAGTAGCATAAGTTCCAATTATCAACACATCGACGAAACTGATCCTTATAGTACTGGAAGGTCTCCCGCTTACTCTGACCAATCATAGGTGGACGTCTAAAGTATTTATCCATCCGTGGGACAATACGAACACTCAACACCGCACCGATATCGAAACCAAGGGAATATGCCACGATCGAACTGAAAGTAACAACCGATTATCAAAGTTCACCACTTATCCAGTGCAACGGCCATACTCCTGTAAAATAGAGTGGACAATTGCAGCGCTCGCAGTAGAAGCAAGGCCAAAGATCATATAGTCGTCTGCAAAAAAGAGATGAGTCAACCGAGACCTTATACGACCAACCTGAACGCCCCGATAAGTACCCTCCCCTAGAGATTATCAAAACA
Organism: Kokia cookei; assembly: GCA_039519145.1. NCBI lineage: Eukaryota > Viridiplantae > Streptophyta > Magnoliopsida > Malvales > Malvaceae > Kokia > Kokia cookei. The sequence continues at coordinate 11,875,592 of CM076907.1, read as the reverse complement.
GAGTAGAAAGCCCCTCTCCACACAAAAGGAAAAGGACCCTCACTGACGTAATCATCGAGACGGCTAAAAAGACCTTCCCTTATTCCCATTGAGAACCACAGAATAAGAAACCATAAGAATGCAATCCATGATCAAAGAAACCCAATCTGAAAAACCCCCAAACAGAACATGATAGCCTCCAAAAACGACCATTCAACCTTACTGTAGGCCTTATTCATATCCAATTTGGGCGCAAATGAGCCAACGACCCCAGTACAATTGGACTTGAAAGAATGCATAACCTTATAAGCAATTAAAAAGTTGTCAGTAATAAGATGACCATGGACAAATGCACTCTAAGCCTTGTTAATGCAAACAGACAAAACCTTATTAAACTAGTTAACAAGAACAATTGAGACAATCTTGTAAAGGACAAAACAAAGACTAATCGAGCGAAAATCAGTCATATGTATCAAATTATGCACCTTGGGAATTAGAATGAGAATTGTAAGATTGATAGCAAAAATCGAAACTTCCTTGCATAGCACACGGAGACAGTAATCTGTAACATCAGCACCTATGATATGCCAATACTTCTAGAATAACAAGGTCGGGAATCCATCCCTACCTAGAGCTTTTAAAGGTGACATCTCATCAACAATAGAACGAATCTTTTGAGAAGAGAAATCAGATAACAGACATCATTTATCAAGGGGGTGACACACGACGTTATGCCATCAAATAATCAATTGAAATTGTCCGGACACGATAACGTAAAAAGGTCTTGAAAATAACCATTAGCGACCCCAAATATAGACTCCATGTCAGCATAAAGACGATCGATAGCATCTACCAGAGCGGTAATCATATTCGTATGCTTACAAAATGATGCAAACCTATGGTAGAACGATATGTTATGATTCCCATGATGCAACCAATTCGACCGTGTCCTTTGACCACAAAATAACTCTTCCTTATCAGCCTCTAAATTAAGAGCCAATTTGATGTTGTTAATCTTAACCAAAATGTCATCAGAGGAGTCTACCTGGTAGAAATGCTCTAACCGAGCCATAGCCTAACGAATGAATTGACACCTGTGTCGGAGAAGTGTCCGTCCCCAAGTTGACAAAGCAACCCCCAACGTATCCAAACGAATAGGAACCGGCTCTATAGTAGAAGTCCAAACCCTCTTAATCTCCTCTTCACAAGTAAGCTCCAAAAAACAACGAGACTCGAAATGAAACACAGACTCCAAGCGGTCACAACCAACCCTTGAAGGTAAGACACAACCATAATGACCAAAGGATAGTGATCGAACACGAAGTGGAGAGCATGAAGAACCCTCGAAGTAGGAAAATGATCCTTCCATGGAAAAGTAATAACACAGTAGTCAAGTCTTTCCCAGATATTAGTGTTCGAAAATTGACCCCGTTCCCAAGTGAACCAGTACCCCTTGAAACCCAAATCATGAAGTTTATAATCATTCAAAACTGAATGGAAGGCTTCCATCTATCTATTTTAACGAAGACATCCCCCTCGCTTTTCAAAGGCATAAGCAATCTCATTAAAATCACTAGCCACCATCTATGGTAGAGTAGACTATTAACTCAAACTTCGAAGAACGCACTAGGAGGTCACTCTGTCCTATTCAATCGAAGAACCATAAAATCCCGTGAAACACTAACTCGACCCAATAGCATCATCAATTAGAATCACGTCGATATGGTGACCGAAATAACTCTGGACATAAACCTAACAGCTCGATTTTGAACCTAACGAAAGGCCACCCCTACTACCTATTATGGACACATCAATACCACAGAGAAACCCAAATATGCGATTGATAAGTGTTAAAAGTAACATATTTTAATCTCATTCTTAATGCGTTTTTTAAGATTATTTTATGTAAATTGGTGAATTTTATGCTCCTAATCTTTTAAATTCATGTTTCTATGCTTAAGAGAGCATTTGAGAGCAAAAAGAGTGAAAAAAAAAAACCGAAAGATTTACGCAAATAATAAGGGGCACACGGACAGCACCCATGCCATACAGGCTGGACACACCACCGTGTGAGCCACACGGGCATGTGTCAAGACGTGTGGATTTCATGAACTGGACTCCAAAACACGTAAAAATCGTAATTTTTAGGTTTTTTAGCATTCTAAGACGTAAAAATACCAAATATGAGAAGAGGGGAGTAAGTCATCAAAGATTATTCAAGAAAACAACTTGGAGAACACCATTGAAACCGTCTTTGAAGTAAATTTTCATCAAGATTGAAGACCTCTTCTTAATTTCTTTTGATTCTATTATGAGTTTCTCTTTTCTTGTGGTTATATTGTCTTTAGAATGCTTTTATTTGTTAGCATGAACTAATTTTCTAAATACCTAGGGGAGATGAACCCTATGATGAATTCTGTCATTTGATTTCTGTTTTACACAATAAATACTTAGATCTTGTTCTCAATTGTGTGTGCTTGAATCTTGATTTAATATTTTTGGGATATTAATTATTGTTTAATGTGCTTAAATCAAAAGAGGAATAAACCCTGTTTAAGAGTAAATCTAGCATAATTGAGTGGAGTTACATGCAATCCTAGAACTAGGACAACATAAATCTATCGAATTAGAGTCAAATCCAATAGGGGTATCCATAGATCGAGTTAATGCGATAATAGGGGTTTTAATTAGAAAGAAAATTCAATTAATCAATCAAGAGTCGGTTGCTTTTATGCTTGAATAGAGGTATTAGCATAATTTAGGGATTTCTATGGATCAAGATACTAAGTGAATAAATTGTTTAATTCAGATTGATAATGACACATGAAATTTAGGTGGATTATTTCCTGGGTATTATTTCACTTCTTGGTGGTTTATTCGATTATTTTCCTGATTTATTCTTTGTCTTATTCTTTAGTTTATTAATTTAGTTAATTTTAGTTTTAAACAATCACTCCAATTTATCGGTTAAATAAAAAGAAGACAGTAACTACTAGTACTTTTGGTTCTCGTGGGAACGATATCTATGCTCACCGTAACTATACTATTAATTGATAGGTGCATTTGCCTTAGTCATATTTTTAATTAGTTTTGATTGCATCAGCGGCGAACCCTATCCATTCTCTAAGCATCAAGCTATGTGTCTATAAGGAATAGGCCCTGGGATTGTACCTACGTAGTGTATGCTGCACTCGATGAACGTTCTGTGGATTCCCCCAAACCACGAACATTACAACTGATCAGATTCATAATGTTTGGCTGCCCTACATCGTAGAGCCAACAGCCTCAGAAGTTGAAGGAGTCTGTGTCGAATCCACACCTGCAGAAACAACAGAGATTTTAGACATAACACGAGCCCGTTTCTTACTACGCAAACCAACTGTAGAAAAGGGATGTTTTGCAAAGTCAGTCATGACTACACATCTATCATCTATTTTTGTTGATAAAATCGAACTACCCTTAAAATGGGATTTATCCAAAGTAATACCCAAATTGGTACCAACTTCTTGCACAAAGGTCGTAATGGAGACTTGGACCGATGAAAATATATAGATTCTTTCATACCCTTTTTAACTCAAATTCATGTAAATTCTTAGTAATTAATGTTGAAAAATAAAATTTAATTATAAAATAATTAATTTGTGCTAAAATTTCCAACATATTGATTTTTTAATTATTTTTATAAATATTAAGCATGAATTTGGTGTTTTTTTTATAGTTTTGCACAATTGGTGAAAATCGACCCTACAGACACTACAAACAGCCTAAATCGTTGAGGGAATTTTTACACCAAGTAAATGAAGAGCTAAGAGGATTATTTTTCCAGCCAAGGTCGGTTCAATATTAGCAAAATTATGTTTTATAATTATATTTTTAATTCAATTAATTTGGGTTAAAAATAAATTATAAAGAATGAAGCAAAGTGGCTCGAAGTGCATGCAGCCGAGGATTGAACCATCTTGACTTGAGCTAGGCCATGTGATGTCCAATACTGACCCAAATCAGCTAATTAAGTTGAATTTTCAGCCTTGCAAAACAGCCCCAAAAGTCTCCCTAAATCCTATTCAAACCCCTTTTGATGGTTTTAAAGATATGCCCCAAGCCAAATTTAGCAAAGTTTGAACTCGTCAAACTTTGCCCATGCATGGCCAGCCAAGGGTTGTTGGTGGCTGATATTTATTTACTAAATATAACTCCCAACTCTCACCTATAAATACGACCCTCATGCTCCTCATTTTCCACACGAATTCATACCATTCTCTCTTATTTTCTCTCATTTGCTCTCTAGCCTTCCATTCCAATCTCCCTCTTCCTTTGTCAATTTCCCCTCTTGAGAAAGAGTGTTTCTTTATCCCTTTGAAATAGCTTTGTTGATTGTTCATCAGAGACCTTGATCTGAGAAGAATCGAGCAAGAACGATAAAGAACGCGACAGCAATTCTTAAGAAATCGTCGGATTTAATCCTATTCCTTTTCTCTCTTTTAGATTCTTGTTTGTTATTATGATGAATTCTATTATGAATGCTATTGTTTATTTCATTAAAATGGCTTAAATTTCTTTAAGTGTTAGATTAATTTTGTTGATTGCTTGTTTTTTTTTGAATCGTGTTTATATTGTTATAAGCCTTGAATATTTTGTTTAATTAAATATTATCATGCCTAAGTTATAATTGCATTACCCTTGTGATATAACTATTGAATTAATCATTTAAGCGGATTGAAATAGTGATTAATAGACACACTATTTAATATGTCTAAAAGCTATGAATGATGTCTTTTGGGAACCCTATTGCTCTATTATAAATATGATGCTTTAGGAAGGCTTTTTGTAGAGAAAGTGATAGAGAACAAGAAACATCAAACACTCAATCCCGAGTGAGTTCACCAAGAGAGAAAAATAGAGAGAGAGCCACTATTGTGTGAGAATTGTAAACCATCCTAATTGGATGAGATATTGATTGTAATCCTACTCATATAATAGTAGAAGGCAAATTTGCATTGGACTAAAGTCCCATGGATTTTCCCATTTGGGTTTCCCGTGTCAACAAAATTTTTGTGTGTTATTGTTCTCTTTAATTTTTCACATATTATTTCCCATTTCAATTACACAAAGAGGGAAAGGAGTATTCTCTAACATACTCGATTTTTCCTAATAATGATATCAAGAGCTAGGTTTGTAATAGTTGTCATTTATCTTGTGTCATTACAACAGAGGGAAGTGTTACTCATGATGGTGACATGTTCAAACTCACGGTAGATAATTTCTCCTATTGGAAACCAATGATAGAAGATCATCTTTATTGCAAAGATTTGTATTAGCCAATTATAAATGAGACAATGCCTGAAGGGAAGAATGAGAAAGAATGAGAGCTTTTAAATCGAAAGGCGGTGGCCATGATTTGAAAGATGATTTGAAAGCATGTTAATCGAAGTTTTTACGAGCATGTGTCCACATACATCAATGCCTACGAATTATGGACAAAATTAGAGTCCATATAAGAAGAAACCTCGAAATAAGGCCCACCTGGTGAGACGTTTGGTCAAGCTTGAGTACAAAGATGGCCAAAGCATGATTGAACATCTAAACACTTTTAAGGGGCTTGTGAATCAACTAACCAAGATATATATGAAGATTGATGATGAGTTGCAAGCCCTATTATTACTAAGCTCTTTACCAGAGAGTTGGGACACTCTTGTTATTACTTTGAGCAACTCAAAACCGGAAGGAAAGCTCACCATAGACATTGTTTTAGATAGTTTGATTAATGAAGAGGCTAAGGGGAAGGAGCGAGGTTTCCCTAGTCAATCAGAAGCCAATATGGTGGAGAATCGTGGAAGGAATAAGAACTGTGAAAGAAATAAGATTCGAAGCTATGACAAGTCTCGTGGGCAATCTAAATCTTGCTCCAAAATTAATTGTTACTATTGTGGCAAGCCTAATCACAAGAAGTTGGAGTGCCGAAATCTCAAAAGAGACTAGAAGAATAAAACGGTCTATGACAACCCGAATTTCAACGGTGCCAAAAACAGTGGTTTCAAGGCCACAAATCTGACAAGTTTGTTGTAAATATTATAATTTAATATTTATGAGTCGAATATAGCATTAAAATAATTTTGGAATTGACAATTTATGCTTTTCGATCGAGTAATTAGATTTATGCAAAATCCCTAAAGTCAAATGGTTTTAGAAATAGAGGTATCGGGACCTCGTTTTTATAAATCGAGCTTGTAAATATTTTTATTAAATATTTACGGAATGATTATATAGGTGTATTAAAGTTTGGTAAAAAAAATTTAACGTTTAAATAGTTAATTGAGTGATAAAGGCTAAATTGTAAAATGTACAAAAGTTGAAGTTTATATGTTAAAGGAGTCAAATGGTAATGAAAAGGTGAATGGGTGGACTTTAATGGTAATTATACCATAATTAAAGTTAGTGGATACTCTTGGATAGGTTGCTTGGTAAATATCATGAAGTTAAAGGCTATTATTATAAGAATAAGAAAATGTTAAGAATGAATTTAAAATAAAGAAAAAAGGAAAACAAGGTCTTCTTCTCCAAAAAGAGGGAAGAACCGAAACTCCATGGATAAAAGAAACAAAGCATTCGGCCTAGAGTATTTTTCATGCATGGTAAGGTTTTTGAACACCATTTTTAATGATTTTTATATTTTTAAGCTCGTTTTAGCTTAGTCTAGCCAAATCGGGGGTCAAATTGCTAGGTTGTTAAATGTTTAAAGTTTTTCCATGAATGAGCCTGTGATGTTTTTGAAGTTTTATGGTAGATTGATAAAGTTAGTTTCTAAATGGACACATTTTATTAAGTAATTTTTAATGATTTTAAGGTTTATGGACTTATTTATGAAAATGGTTAAGTCAACGAATAATTTGTAAAATTTTTATAAATATGGGCTGCTAAGGATGTGTAGAAAATTCGGCTAGTATAAATGTTAGCTAGAATTGGTAAATTTACAAGTTTAAGACCTAAGGACTAAGTTGCATAAAATGCAAAGTTTGAGGGTGATTTTGTAAATTTATATAAATAAATGTTATAAGTTAAATTGATTATTTTCAATGCTGGAACAAAGTAATTTAAAAATAAAATATTTATTTAGTTCAAGAAACAACTTGAACAGATGCAAATTGCGGATAAGGCAAAGCAACGGAATAGTAGTCAAACCATGCTAGAAGTTATTATGTAATAGAGGTAAGTTCGTATGAACTTTAATGCTATAATTATTTATGTTTATTGTGTATATATATATATGAATGTATATTTAGTAAAATAAATTATCATGTGTCGTGATTAGTTAGTAGAAAATAAGAGATAAATAGTAGGCCTTGAGCCAGTGACTTTTAGCAGACTTCGTGCCAGTGAACATTTAGGAAGTACTATGTACTAGTGAAATAGACTATTACGATGGCTTGAGATCCTACATGTGTTGCGGATACTCTAAAGCTTGTGTGAGCAGTATCGTAGGTCGATTTAAGGATTAAAGTAAATGAAAAGGGATTATGAGTATCCGATGTTATTCGAAAAGGTTTAACGGGTAAGAAAAGGTCAATGGGAATGTATGTTTAAATACTTAATGTTATATGATATAGAAAGATGAATAAGTATATATGAAATGTGAATGAATGATAAACTATCATGTGATGGATGAATTATGCATGGAATTCATTTCTTAATATATGTTATGTTTTATGAATGTTATGTTTACTTACTATTCATTACCATATGAATTCAGTAAGTAAGGTTAAATGGAAAGTCATGTATAAAATCATTAATGTTATAAATGTTCATAGGATATGGAGATATGAGTTTGCATATACAAAGTGAAAAGAATGAGGATTTATCATATGATGGATGAAATATGCTTGCAGTGTATTACTTAATACATGTGATGTGTTATAGATGTTGTGTTTAACTATTAGCTATTAATTATATGAATTCAATGAAAGAATGGGTAATGGGTATATGTATGTATGATGGATGACAAACACAATATAAATACTTATCACGTATGTGCCATGAGTTACTTGGGATTATATGTAATGATATATTCACTATCCTTGTGAGGTGATGTGTATAGGAAAGAAAGTTTAGCATAAGACATGAGGAAAGTAGGTTTGGTTGTTTAATTTTAATATGTTCAATAAGTTTCTCTAATACAAATTTACTAAGCATTAAATGCTTATGTAATCGTTTCCTCTGCCTTGTAAATTTTCGGAAAGCTCAGCCGGTTGGAATCTCGTCGGAGTATCGTCACACTATCTATTCGGCATAATAGTATTAATGGTTACAGCAGTTAATGGTTATAAATGATATGTGTTAGGGTTAAAAGGTTACAAAACGAATTTGCTTGCCTTGAGTTAGGCCAAGGTCTTTGTGATTAATATTTTCAAATGTGTCATAATTTGAAATGGTTATTTTGATATGGTTGACATAGGTTAAACTAAAATACTGAGGTATTGAATGGTTCATGTCATGTAAAGTTGGTTGAATGATTATATAAGTAAATCATTTGTGAAAAGGGTTCTTTTGAGAGTTCATTTGATACAAACATGGTACTTATGATAGGCATATTGGTTGGATGTTTAAACGTAAAAATGGTTTGTAACATGCAGTTCTAAATGATGTTTTTAGACCATGAGACTACATGTTTAGTTTTATTATCATGTTGAGCAATTCATGTTAAGAAAATATATTGTTTAGGAAGTAATTTTGGTACACATGGCCTGTGACATGGGTCATCACACGGCCTTGTGCTATTTTAAGGTACAGTGCAGATTACAAGGGCAGACACATGAGCTGAGACATGATCGTGTGGCCCATTTTCGCATAGAAACACGATCTAGCACACGATCCCTCACACGGGGGAGTGATGTAAGTTTGTATGGTTATTTCGAGTATGTACATGGGCGAGCACACGGGCTATCAAACGGCCGTGTGCCCCTATTTTCCAAAATTTCCCAATTTTTTTCCTAAGCATTTTGAATTGTGTAAAAATAGTCCTAGATAGTGTTTATGTTACTTTTAAAGTCTCCAAAGTAGGTTTTAAAGCCAAATGTATGAAATTATATTGATATATGGGAATGTATGATTTATGATGAATTACTACTGTGATATGAGTTTAGATTTTTTATTGATCAGTAATGCTCCGTAACTCAAACTCGGCGATGGAAATGAGTTAGGGGTGTTACACAATCAAATTCGACCAAATTGATCCAAAGAAAAAGGAAGAGAATAGCACAACTACCATAGTTATGAAGGAAGAAGAAGATGAAATCTTTCTATTTGGTGAAGTTAATTATCTTAACATTGCTCATGATGATTGCTCGTGGATTGTTAATTCAGGAATTTCATTTCATGTAACCTCACATGGAGATTTTTCTCAACAAACCAAAGTGGTGATTTTGGTACGATAAAAATGAGAAATCAAGTAACAAGCAAGATTGTGGGCATTAGCAATGTCATCATGAAGACCAATACTGACTATGAAATCATATTAAAGGATGTTAGACATGTGCCAGATATACGTCTTAATCTTATTTCAACTGGAAAACTATATTATGCCGATAATATGAATCATTTTGGTGGAGGAAAATGGAAACTCACTAGAAGTAACATGATCATTGCTAGAGGAAGCAAGCCAGGTTCCTTGTACATAACACAAGGAAAGAAACGTAAGGGAGAAGCCAATGTTGCCTATGATAACTCATGTTTGGAGCTAGCCATAAGAGGTTAGGGCACATGAGCAAAAAGGGATTACAAATCCTTACTCGAAAAGAGCATCTTCCAGAGGTGAAAGGTGAATCACTTGAGGCTTGCATTCATTGTTTAGCTGGAAAGCAACATAGAATTTCATTTTCTCGAAGTAATCAACCACACAGAAGAAAACATGTTCTTAATTTAGTGCACACGGATGTTTGTTCAATGACTGGAACACCACTAGGCGGTGCTCTATATTTTGTCACCTTTATTGATGACCATTTAAGAAAAGTCTGGAAGATTTGTTGGGTGCATCCCTCCTTAATTGGTAATTAGGGAGATGAACCTTATTCAAAGGGAGGTGTATCACATGTTTGGGGATGAATCATCCACATCCATGTATGTTATTAATTTAATTTACATTTCTCATGTTCATCCATTTATGGTGGGTTTGTCTAAAGGCTATGAATGATGTCTTTTAGGAACCCTATTGCTCTACTATAAATATGATGCTTTGAGAAGTCTTTTGGTAGAGAGAGTGAGAGAGAACAAGAAGCAACAAACACTCAATTCCAAGTGAGTTCACCAAGAGAGAAAAATAGAGAGAGAGACACCATTGTGTGAGAATTGTAAATGATCCTAATTAGATGAGATATTGAATGCAATCCTACTCATATAATAGTAGAAGGCAAGTCTGCACTGGACTAAAATCCCGCGGTTTTTCCCATTTGGGTTTTTTGCGTCAACAAAATTTTTGTGCGTTATTGTTCTCTTTAAATTTTCACATATTATTGCCCATTTCAATCACACAAAGAGGGAACGGAGTATTCTCTAACATATTCGGTTTTTCCCAACATAAACAATACATCAAGTTTGCATAACTTGCAGGATTTTTGTGATTAAATTGTTTCAGTAAAGATATATGTTGTTACTTCACTTGATTCTTTACTTCCTTATGATTGTTAATTAGTCAGTTGAATTGACATTGACATATGTACAAGAGATTATTTGACTTTCATAAAGTATGTATGTGCATTAACACATTTACTTATTAAAATTGATTTACTCAGTTGAATTTACCTATGTTCAAGAGATGAATTAATTTTAGTAAGTAGTGTTGTTCAATTAGCAAGCTACCGAGTTGTCCTAAATTTATTTCGTAACAAGCATGAATATGATTTAGATTTAATTAAGTAATTAAAGTAATTAACCTAATACATTTATGTCATATTGATTAAACCTTCGAAATCATGCATTGGAATTTAATTTTATCTTTAACTTAGATTAATTTAGTTTAGATTAATACTTTTCCCAAATATTATCTTTCCCTTAACCAATTTGTTGATTAAATAATTCATAAATACTTTTCCTAGCACAATCCCTGTGGATACATAGTCGACATTTGCTTGTCACTTTATTACTTGAATATGATTGTGTACACTTGCACATTTCCATCATTCCAAGACTCCCAAAGGGTTGACACTCAAACCCTCACCCAAACTCGGGTTAAGTTCCTCTAGTGTAAGGTGCAACCAAACACTGGATTAAGGTTGACGACGATGAGGGGGCGCTATTAAAGAAATATCCCAACCAAAAGGCACCTCTTTCTTACCATTAGTCAATCGAATAGGACAAAAGCTTTTGTTGTGACCTAATTTCCCACAGAGAAAACAAAACAACGTGAACTGTTCATACTGAAAATGTACGTATACCCGTTGCTGAGAGGATAACAAAAGACATTTCTTTCACTTCAGCGAGATCCGGACATCCATCTTCACTCGAACCCGTGGAGGGGACTGAGAATTCGAAGCAAACGAAGAAGAACCAACCGCCACATAAGTCCCAATAAAATTTCCAAATTGTCTGACCAGATCTTCAAAAAAGTAACTAAAGGGAACAATATGAACCTGCAGCCAAAAATCTACAAAACATAGAGGCACCTGCAAAGGATCCTCCCTCGATAACAAACGATAGATGACAAGTAGATGATTATTAAAAGTCAAGGGCTGCCCTGAAGAACTCGATCAATATCCACTTCCGCGTAGAAACAAAACATAAAACGTTTCACCTCCAAATCTAAAATAATAATACCCCCAATTAGGTGCCAAAGATTTTCCATGGTTGTCTACATTGCTTTGAAGTGAGTCACACTAGCTGTAAGAAAGCAACTAATGAGATAAAAGTTGAATCCACCCACGACTTCAAACCCCCTATAAGCCACTGGCCATGCTTCATATTCATCATCCCAAAGAGATTGTTGGAAATTTATAGATTGCAAATTAATGAGCACTGTTTAAATTAAAAGTAATGATTTATCATCTTTCAAATTTAATTGAAAAGTGATGACTTACCATCCAATGGATACATTTCCATGGGACAAGTCTCTTCCAAAAGGTATGTCCAATATGAAAGGGTTGTGACTCTTCAAAATGTGTCCATTGAATGCATATAAATAGATGGACAATAATGCTTACAAATACATATTTTTCTTTTACAACCAATTGCAATTTTCAGAAATTAAAGTAAGAGTTAGGGAATTCCGTGATTTTGCTAATCAAAGAAAATTCAAAACTTTGTTGTATCTCGAGAGGACCTTTGTCTTAACCCTCTAGCAACTTTGTCTGAGGGCAAATAGTTCTCTTTGGAAATCGTCACCCGTGCCTCGAAGTTTTCCATTTAATTCAATATCATCTCTGAATCTATCTTCTCTCAAAATCTCCAACAATCAAAGAGAACTATTTTGAAGATGGCGAAGGAGGCTACCACCGTATTCAAAAGTGATGAACCAAGAGTTTATGAAACTTGATCGATTTGATGGCTCAAACTTCAATCGTTAGAAGGATAATATGTTGTTCCTTCTTACCGTCTTGAATGTGGCGTACATTCTGGATCCAAACTTACAACCCGTGAAGGATCCCACCCCTAATGCAAATCTCGAGGAAATTGTAAAAGTGGCCGAACTCAATAAGAAACGTGAGGAAGAAAATTTCACATGTCGTGGACACATTCTCAACACCTTGTTCGATCAATTGTATGATCTTTACAGGTCAATGCAATCCCCGGTAGAAATATGGAAAGATCTTGAAGAGAAATACAACATCGAGCGACAAGGTACCGATAAATTTTTAATGATGAAATATTTTGAATTCAAAATGCTTGATAGTATCCTGATCATAGATCAAGTCCATGAATTACAAGTCCTTGTAAACAAACTTCGTGACTTGAAAGTTGTTATTCAGGAAATGTTACAAGTTGAGGCTATCATCTCAAAACTGCCCTCGTCTTGGAACAATTATCGAAAGAAACTTCTGCATATGGCAGAGGACTTCACTGTGGAGAAAATAATTAGGCATTTGCGCATTGAAGAGGAAACTCGAAGCGTGATGTAGTGTATCTTCCCCAAAGTTCTAAAGTGAACCATGTGAAGGAGTCCAAGAACTCTCGAAATGGTAAAAGAAAGGTCACATTCGAGACCAATAACATGTAAAACAAGAAGAAAAAAACTAGCAATTGTTATAATTGCAATAAGAAAGGACACTACATTAAAGATTGTAAACTTCTCAAAAAGAAGCAAGATACCACAACTTCCAAAGCCAATATGGTGGAGGATATGAACTTAGTGGCCATGGTTACAGAAGGGGTTGAGAATTTGGAGATTGGTATGATTACTAAACTCAACATAGCCATGACCGATAAGTCTCATAATTGGTGGCTTGACTCTGGTACTACTGTCCATGTGTGTAATGACTGACAACAATTCAAGAATTATGAACTAGTGGCAAACCATGAAGTGCTTATGGGCAACTATCAGTCAGTCAAAGTGCTTGGTCAAGGGACGATGGAACTTAACTTCATAACTGGGAAGAAATTGACTTTGAACAATGTGTTGCATGTTCCCGATATGAGAAAGAATTTAGTGTCTATAAGTCTTCTACGTAACAAAGGGTTCAAGGTTATCTTGGAATCTGATAAGTTTGTTTTGCTTAAGGGTGATATATATGTAGGAAAATGATATTGCAATAAGGGTATGTTCAAGTTGAACATTGATATGAATAAAGTCAATTCTTCTACTTATATTGTTGAGTCTTATCCTTTGTGGCATGCACGTTTAGCACATTTTAATTTTAAAACTTTACAATATACGCAAAACAATGGTTATATCAATTTAAGTAATAGTGAGTTTGTGGATAAATGTGAAATTTGTTTTCAATCAAAAATTGCCAAGAAGTCATTTCCTAATAAGTGTGAAAGGAATTTACAAGTGTTAGATTTAATTCATTCGGATGTTTGTGAATTAAATGAGACTCTAACAAGAGGTGGAAAACAATATTTTATCACTTTTATAGATGACTTTTTTAGATTTACTTATGTGTATCTCATGAAAAGTAAAGACGAGACTTTTGATATGTTTAAACATTTTAAAAATGAGGTTGAGAATTTGTTTAGTAAGAAAATCAAAGTGCTTCGTAGTGATAGATGTGGTGAATATTTTTCAAATGAATTTAATGTATTTTGTGAGGAACAAGGTGTGGTACATGAGTGTTCTATACCTTATATTCTACAAAAAAATGATTTGGCTGAAAGAAAGAACCGTACTTTAGTGGATATGGTTAACTCGATGTTGTTAAATGTTAAACTTCCATATAATTTATGGAGTGAAGTATTATTGACTGCGTGTTATATTCTTAACAAAATACCATTGAGAAAATTCAAAGTATCTCCATATGAGTTATGGAAGGGTCGGATGTCAAACTTAAATTATTTCAAAGTGTGAGGGCGTTTGGCTTATTATAGAGTTCTCAACCAACGGAGAATAAAGTTAGGAACAAGAACCGTCAAAGGTGCATTCGTTGGATATGCCCAACATTCTAAGGCATATCATGTTCTTGATTAAGTGTCAAATATGATAATTGAAACAAGAGATGTTGTATGCATTGTAAATAATTTTTTCAATGATTCAATGGATTCAAAAAATGAATATCAACCAATGATCTCAAGTGATCAAACCAAACAAAGTCTTTGTTACAATAAGGATATGGAATCGAGGAAAAGTCAAAAAGTGAGAAAAGTAAAGGACTTCGGTCCCGATTTCATTTCCTCACAATCTCTAGCACTCCTTGTTGAGAGAAATAGAGAATTCGTATTTAAGAAGATCCCCATAATGTTTAATGTGGATGGTGATCCATAATCCTATGGTGAAGCCATGACTTCTAGAGATGCAACATTTTGGGAAAAGGCGATCAATGATGAAATGGATTCAATATTATCCAATAATACTTAGATTCTAGTTTATCTTCCTCAATGATCGAAGCCTATCGAGTGTAAATGGGTGTTTAAGAGGAAGAACACTAACACTCCAACAAGGGGTTTTCCAGTCTTTAAGGCTAGGTTGGTGGCTAAAGGATTTAGGCAAAAAAAAGGCCTAGATTATTTTGACACCTATGCACCAGTGGCTAGGATGACCTCCATTCAAATTCTTATAGCACTTTCATCCATAAGTTACATGTACATCAAATGGATGTTAAGACGACTTTTTTGAATGGTGATCTCGAAAAAGAAGTTTACATGGAGCAACCAGAAGGCTTTATGCTTCCTAGGAATGAACACAAGGTGTGTAAGTTGATCAAATCATTATATGGTTTAAAACAAGCCCCTAAACAGTGGCATGAGAAATTTGACTCTGTTATTTTATCATATGGTTTTTTACATAATAGCGTGGATAAATGTATTTACACTAAATTCACTGATAGGTATTGTGTAATTATTTGCCTCTATGTAGATGATTTGTTGATTTTTGGGACAAACATGGAAGGTGTTCGTGAGACCAAAGAGTATCTAGCCTCGAATTTTAAGATGAAGGATCTTAACGAGGTAGATACAATTCTAGATATAAAGGTGAAAAAGCATGAAAGGGGCTTTGCATTAAATCAATCTCACTACATTGAGAAAGTATTGGAAAAATTCAAACACTTGAATATCAAGGATTCGAACTTCAAGTTAAGTGAGAATAATAGTAGGGCTATAGCGCAACTTGAATATGCCAGCGCAATTGGAAGTCTAATGTATGCAATGCATTGCACTAGACCCGATATCGCATTTGTTGTGTGCAAATTGGCAAGATTTACAAATTGTCTTGGTACTGATCATTGAAAAGGAATATGTAGGATTTTTTGTTATCTTAAGAAAACAAAAAATTTAGGATTATTCTATAGTGATTATCCTGCTGTTCTAGAAGGTTACTCGAATGCAAGTTGGATTACAAGTTTAAGTGACAATAAGTCTACAGCTGGATGGATTTTTACGATCCGAGGTGGAGTCATTAGTTGGGTCTTCAAGAAACAAACTTGCATCTCACATTCAACTATGGAGGTTGAATTTATAGCCTTGGCGACTACTGGCAAGGAAGCGGAATGACTAAGAAATCTATTGCTCGATATAAAAAGTTGTGGCCACAACGTAGGTTCGTCATTTCCATATATTGTGATAGTGAATCCACCATGTCTCGAGCGTACAATAAGATGTACAATGGAAAGTCTAGACATATAAGTTTGAGACATGAGAATGTGAGACAATTAATTTGGGACAGTGTGATAATTGTTACCTATGTTAAGTCAATTGACAATTTAGCGGATCCACTGACAAAAGGTTTGCCAAGGGATTTAGTTAAAAGTACCACCACTAAGATGAGATTAAAACCATTCTAATTGCGTTATTGATAATGGAAACCCTACCTTTTTCTAGCCAAAAGTTAGTTTCAAGGTTCAAAGGGTGATAACAAGTTATCAAATGACAATGTGCACTAAAAACCATGATTTAGTGATTATATTTTAGAAGGATGAGTTTTACACTTAATGAATGGACATGAAGTGGTGCCGCTTCAACAAGATTTTATTTATGGTTTTCCCTCGTACATGTTCATGAAACGGGATGAGCACACGGCCATAACGGCGCTAAAACAAATTAAACTCGTACTCTATTTCTTTACGATTATGTGTGAAATTTTTCCGGTATTGACTTTGCGTGATAGTTTAAGCAACTAGCCACCATTCACTTTTTTGATACTTTGAGAAGTTTGCACTAAAGAAAGGTTCAATCTGCAGACACCCTTCTTTATGCTTAATCGTTGTGTACTTATTTTCTGAAATTAGCAATCTAGTGGGGGATTATTGGAAATTTATAGATTGCAAATTAATGAGCACTATTTAAATTAAAAGTGATGATTTATCATCTTTCAAATTTAATTGAAAAGTGATGACTTATCATCCAATGAATACATTTTCATGGGACAAGTCTCTTCCAAAAAGTATGTCCAATATAAAACGGTTGTGATTATTCAAAAGGTGTCCATTGAATACATATAAATAGATTGACAATTATGCTCACAAATACATATTTTTCTTTTGCAATCAATTCCAAATTTTAAAAATTAAAGTAAGAGTTAGGGAATTCCGTGATTTTGCTAATAAAAAAAATTTTAAAACTTCATTGTATCTCGAGAGGATTTTTGTTTTAACCCTCTAACAATTTTGTGGGGGAACAAATAGTTCTCTTTAAAAATCGTCACCCGTACCTCGAAATTTATTATTTAATTCAATATCGTCTCCAAATTTATCTTCTCTCAAAATCTCCATAAGAGATAATCCAAAAATAAACTCTTCTATTGCGACAAGGAATACCGAAAACACAATTACTTTGCATAGAAAATGAAAAAGTTTGATTGGAAACCAACAAAACCAACGAACCCAGCGAAAGACAAAAAACACAAAACGACGTGCATAAAGGCAGACAAAGAACTTCCTCGTCAGCTCTATTTTTAATGTCAAATTAGTGATATAATGGATAAAAAAGATATTGTCATTTATTCAAAAGTTCTCTAAACCAATGCTTTCATATATATTATATATTTAAAAATAACGATAAATTTCAAAATTATAAATATTTTTTTATTTAACGTGTAATTTGATATACGAACTTTAATTTGGTATAATTATACACATGCACTTTAATTATAGTTCAAATATATACATAAAATTTTAATTGTAATTCAATCATACACATTTGAAAAAATAAATTATTATATTAGATCATTATATATTTTATATAATCATTAAAATTATTTTTTAAAATTCAAATAATTACTAATTTTAAATATTTATTATGCATATATAATAATTGCATTAAAATATATTTTATATTCATAATTAATGTCTTAAAAATTATTTTTATTTATAATTTAATATAATTATATAATATTTAAAATATATTTTCAAAACTTTATTTTTTTCTGAAATTTAAATTGGATTTATCTCGAACTTGAGGTCGAATCAATCTCAAGCTCAAGCCTAGGCTTAGATCGATCTCGAGGTCGAATCAATCTCAAGCTCAAGCCTAGGTTTAGATCGATCTCGAAATCAAATTATTTCGAATTCAAATTATTTTTTAGATTGAACAGAAACTAATAAAAATACCGACCTAAAGAATAATTTTGAACTAATACAAATCGATTAACCCAATATATTTAAATTTTTTAAATTTTAATAATCTTTTAACCGAATCGAAACCCATCATTACTAATCAAACCAATAATCCAATCGATTTCAACTCTGATTTGATCTAAAAATATTATACAGAACTAGTTCAGGAAAAAAACCCAAAACAGGTGAACCTGAAGACGGTTGAGGCAGATGAAGACCACGTTGCGGAGAGAAAGAAAATAAGTGTAAACCACTGAGGCCATCCTCAGCCATGCAAGCACACGTCAAGACATTCACATGCATTTAAACCCAAACACACTCACTCAACCCCTTCGCCACGTCCCCCATTTTCATCTCTATAAATACCACCTCAAATCACCTCCCTTCTTCACCAAATAAACTTTCCAATGGCTTACTCTTCTTTGCTTTCCTTTAGCGTTTGCTTGCTTGTTCTCTTCCATGGCTGCTTTGCTCAGATAGATCTCGTCACTAACCGTCACCAGGATCAACCTTGGGGGCAGCAGCTGCCTCAGCCACGTCGCCAATCCCAATGCCAACTCCAGAACTTGAACGCTCTTCAGCCTAAGCACCGGTTTAGGTCAGAGGCTGGTGAAACTGAGTTCTGGGACCAAAATGAGGAACAATTCCAGTGTGCTGGTGTTGCTTTCCTTCGCCATAAAATCCAGCGCAAAGGACTTTTATTGCCTTCATTTACCAGTGCTCCTATGCTTGTCTATGTTGAACAAGGTCTACTAACACTATACAATTCTCTCTCCTGCAGCTTCAATGTATGTAGGACCGTAGTATTATATTGCTGCTGACATTGTTGTTTTGGTTTTCATATATACAGGGGAGGGTATTCATGGGGCGGTCTTCCCAGGTTGTCCCGAGACATACCAATCACAGTCGCAACAAAATGCACAAGATAGGCCACAAAGAGATCAGCACCAAAAGCTCAGACGGTTGAAGGAGGGTGATGTGATTGCCTTGCCTGCTGGAGTGGCTCACTGGATTTTCAACAATGGACGGTCTCAACTTGTGTTGGTCGCACTTGTTGATGTTGGCAATAATGCCAACCAGCTCGATGAGAACTTCAGGGTGAGAAAATCAAATCATGGCACTACCATAAGTATTTAGTAGAAACTGTTCTTTTGGTTAACTGATTCTTGGGTAGGTTTAATAGAAATTCTTCCTTGCTGGTAATCCACAAGGAGGTGTGGTAAGAGGAGGTCAAAGCAGAGACCAAAACGAAAGGCAAAGCAGAACCCATAGAGGGGAGCGGGAGGAGGAAGAGTCGCAAGAGAGCGGCGGAAACAATCTGCTCAGTGGCTTTGACGACAGTCTCCTGGCCCAGATTTTCGGAATTGATACCAGGCTAGCAAGGAAGCTACAAAACGAAAGAGATAACAGGGGAGCCATTGTTAGAATGGAGCATGAATTTGAGTGGCCCGAGGAAGAGCAGAGACGACAAGGAAGTGAAGAGGAGGAAGAAGAAGAAGAACGAACAAGAGGAAGGAGGGGGTCAGGAAACGGCTTAGAAGAAACATTCTGCTCAATAAGACTGAAACACAGGACTCGTGCTTCCTCTGCTGATGTTTTCAACCCACGAGGTGGTCGCATCACCACAGTTAACAGTTTCAATCTTCCCGTTCTCCAATATCTCCAACTCAGCGCCGAGAGAGGAGTCCTTTACAATGTACGTAGTTTGCACTTTGCACTCACTCACATTTTAAAGTTACTTGACTCTCTTACAGTGGTATATAATATATATATGTATATGATGATGCTTTCATTTGGGTGCAACAGAATGCTATGTACGCTCCTCACTGGAACATGAATGCCCACAGCATTGTTTACATCACAAGGGGCAATGGAAGGATTCAAATTGTGTCGGAAAATGGAGACGCGATATTCGATGAGCAGGTTGAGAGGGGTCAGGTCATAACCGTACCCCAGAATCATGCAGTAGTGAAGAAAGCAGGAAGGCAAGGGTTTGAATGGATAGCATTCAAGACAAATGCCAATGCCAAGATTAGCCAGATTGCTGGACGTGTCTCCATTATGCGAGGATTGCCGGTGGACGTGCTGGCCAACTCCTTTGGTATATCCCGGGAGGAGGCCATGAGGTTGAAGCATAACAGGCAGGAGTTGTCGGTGTTTAGCCCAAGGCAAGGCTCGCAGCAGTAGATCAAACAACTAATCTAGGTGTACGTACGTAATTGCAGCAACAATAAAACCCAGATCCCAATATCTGGGTTCAGAACAAATATAATATATATGTAATAAAATATGGCCTTAACAGGCATGCAACTCTACTTTCTACTCTACAACTTGCATGTATTGATATATGTGCGGGAACAATGTTTTGTAATAGAGGCTATGTTAAATAAACGAGGTTTTCCTTTATTTTCTTCTATTCTTCTTTAACCTATGTTATAAATCTAAACATAAAACTTAATTTATTTATAATAGGTTACTCAAACACTTCAGTTGTGTTTTGGGCAAAACAAAACACTTCATAGATGCGTACAAACATAATTGTATTTATTGAATGCAACTTATATGTAGTGTCCTAAACTTGTTTGTAAGAAGTGTAATATACATAGAAATCAACAAAAATAGACTAAGCCATTACTATTATGGAAATTATAGAAAAATCAAACAAAATAATATGGAATCAGATATGAATATTTCATTTCTATCATTGTTATTATGAAAATTTTGATTTAAGGGTAAGATTCTTAATCAATAATATAATAAGTTTTTTATAAATATTATGAAGCGAATGATTATGAATACTTTAGGGATAACATCACATTTGATGAGTTATAAGTTTTTGACGAGTTAATTATGGAATTTGAGATTAAGAATTCCAAATATAAGAAAATGTTTAAAACTTAAATTAGAAAATGATTTTCTTTAAACAATAAAAGATTTAGAAATTGAATTTGAAAATTTGAAAAATTGATTTGGAAACTTTCAAAATTACATGTGCTACATTTGGAATTAAAACTTCAAAACTTGAGAAAAGAATAAAAATATTTTAGAAAATTCATTAAAAATGACAAAACGTGGATATTGTCAGTTTCATAGTCACGATATACATATTTGTCCAATTAAGAGAGGAATACATTATAAAATTAAACAAAAATGAACTCCGAAAGGAACAAGAATTTTAATGATTAATGCTCAAGGACCAAAGCATATTTTAAATACCAAAATCTAATTGAGGTGTCCCTTGTAGGCTATGCGAATTTAGAGGTGTTGGTAAGTGACTGCTTTCTCTAAAATGAAAAATTATTATTTAAATTTTTTTTTAAAATTAAAATTTTAAATTAATAAAAATAAAATTGTACTTTAATCTCCCTTAAAATTATAAAAATTAAATTTTATCCTTTAAAAATTATATAAATAATTAATATTTAAAATTTAATTTCATCTCTTAAAAATATTTTTTGACTTCACCCTGCTTATAGGTGTGCCGGAGCAACTAGGAACAAAGCAAAATTATTTCAATGCAGGGTGGGTAAAATCATTTCAAAATCCAAATGAGGTGTCCTTTGTAGGTGTGTTGGGCACATAAAATGCTTTATTTAATTGATTAAATTTGTTTAAATTATGCTTAGACATATTCTTAGGACATTCAAGCATGATTTGTGGTATATTGCTTAATTTCAATTGACTTAATGTTCAGTTTTCAACTCGAATTATACTTGTTTTTTCTTAAATTAATATTTAAATTAAAACCTACGTGAGATGAGAAAGAATTTAGGTACCAAAGAGAAAATAGGTGCAATTTAGAAGCTAAACTGAGCATTAAACCATTTTAATTTGATTATGCCAAAGGATGTTTGTTTTGGAGAAGTCAAAGTTTGATAAATGGTATGATTTAATGTTATTTTTTAAATTCATTTTTTGCAAAAAGAATCTTTAAGCAAGTGATTTTTTTATTTTAACTTTTAAAAAAAAATTGAGTTTTCTTAGATAAAGAAAATAAATAAATTTGTAAAATTTAACTTGCAATGTTTTAAATACAAGTTCATAATATTATTTGGGCTCAAATTATCAAATTTTGATTTTGATAAATTTTTGACATTGAAATCATTTAGATATGGTTAAGGTGTTTTGAAATGGTACGTTAGTATAATTATCAATGTACGTTTCTGTTGTAGATCCCTGGAGTATTTTGCTCGAGAATGTTCGAAGATAATGATCCTTCTTCTATTGCCACTCAAAGGTCTGCTCCTACTATTAGTAGGGTTGCATTGCTAACTTATCTATGACACTATAATAGCGCAGATATAACTAAACTCTGAAGAGATCACATGAGAGATCATATTTGAGGACAAAGCCTATGGATTATGGATTCATTTATCAAGACTTTGCAAACAAGAGAGTTTTGGGGAAACAAATGGAGGGTGTAGAACCTCAATTTTGACCGGCTCAAGACCCAAACGAAAAACCCAAAAAAAATAAATTAAAAATCCATTTAAAAAAAGGTCCAAATTACAAAATACCCAAATTAAAACTCAATTATCCACAACCCAAATACCCAATGATCCAAACCTAAAACCGAATTACAAAGGAGCCCAATGAGCCCAACTTGTTGAAAACTTTGGAAACCCTAGTTGCTAGAGATCCCTTTGTCGCCGCTCACCCTTGCCCAT
The DNA here is from genome assembly GCA_039519145.1 of Kokia cookei. Classification (NCBI taxonomy): domain Eukaryota; kingdom Viridiplantae; phylum Streptophyta; class Magnoliopsida; order Malvales; family Malvaceae; genus Kokia; species Kokia cookei. The sequence continues at coordinate 11,852,761 of CM076907.1, read as the reverse complement.
GCCTCGAGGTTCCCTTGACACCTTCTCTACCACTAATCACCAAAATGGCAAGACACATCCCCTTCACCGCTGTTGACTGAAGGTTATTCTGCCACCACCATGATTACCTATAAAAGACAAAGGAAAAGCAAAAGAAAAAATGCAAAATCAGTTATAAGAACCTCACCGAATCGATTGTAATTTTCACAGAGAAATAAAATAACAAAAAAGATTGCAAGGAAATTAAAAAAAAGACTAAAATTGTTATTTTTATAATTCGAAAGTATTTTTTACCTATTTGTCGCCTCGACTCCTCCGTCACTGTCGCCGTGGGTTGTCGAAGGCCCTCCAAATTCCTTTATGTTTGTGTGGGGGCTTTGGCAAAAAAGAAAAACAAGTTTCCTTTTAAAAAATATACGAAACCAAAAGGTTTCAGGTATTTTTTTTTTAATTTTTCTTGTGCTTTTGGAAGATCTAATCTCAGCTCTGGTATTGAAAAGTCAAAAGGTTTTAAGAAATTTTTTTTTTTTTAATTTTTCGGTCACGGGGGCGGCGATCACCGTTGCCAACAATCGGTGGCCATGGCGGGGTGGTGGCTCAAGCGGTTGGCTCTAAGGTTTATTTGAGAGAATAAAAGAGAGGTTTTTGGAGTTATTTTTTTTAAAAGGAAGGGTAAAATGATTTTGAAAGTAAAAATTTTAGCTTATATAAGGTGGCAATACGACACTGTTTTGAGCCTTGCTCCAAAACGATGTCGTTTTGGTATAGACCCAAATGCGACCCGCTTGTACCCCAGAGGATCCGTGTGTTTTCAGCTTTTGGGCTATATATGCCCTTGGTCCTTCCGCATTTTCTTCTTGTTACAATTTCATTTTTTTTGTTATATTATTTATTTTTAATTGTTTCTTTAATTTTAATTGGTTTGTGGATTGATACTTTGACCAATCATTGGCCTCTTTTGGGGAATGATATATGTTTGATTGTTTTAATTATTACCTTGGTCCCTACATTTTTATATCATGCTGATTTAATCTTTCATTTGTTTTTTTTTATTTTTTTGCAATTTAGATCTTTAATTTATTTTTGTTTCGATTCGATCCTTTTCCTTTTTTTATTATTCACTCTGTACTTGTTTTACATTTTGCTTTTTATTTCAGTTTATTATTTTATTTTCCTTATTTAATTATTTATTATTTGTTTGTTGACATTTACATTTTCGCCACTTTCAACTTTTTTCAATTTTTAGTTTAGTTCTCTATCATTTCCATTTAATTTATATTTTAAATTTTGTTCTATAATTCTTTATTTTTCTAGTTTCATTCTATTTATTTTATTACCTATTTTCAGCATTTATTTGTGTATCATTGTTTGTTATATTACACATAATTCCATTCATTTTATGTTACGTTATCACTTGTATTGCATCTATAATATTCATATTTATTCATTGTTACTCATTTATTTATCTTATCATTTATTTTGTTTTGATTAATATAATATCGTTTATTATTCATGTGTTTATTCATTTTGACTCTCTTGATCGTTTTTTTTTTAAATCTAATTGTACTTTATTCTATCATGATCATGATTATCTCTATGTATTGTTTTTAACATTGCGAATAAAAATTTATATTTATTATTATAGTCATATTTTTATCTCTACTATTATTATTTTATTTTTTATTCTTTTATATTATCATTGTTTTATGCTATCAAATATATTACTTATTGTATTATTTATTTTATTGTTTGTTATATATTTCCATTTCGTCATTACCATATTATATACGCATATTCATATGTGATAAATCAATTGCCTAATATTTTCATGAAAAATTAAAATCATGTTCTTTTATTAGGGAATTTGAGAAATTATATTCAAAAGTATTAGGTATGATTTTTTTAAAACCTAAGTAATTGAACATCCTATTTTAAAATCGACAAATGTTATCTATTTTCGAAGATTCGAAATGTTGTGCCCTAACTTACTGGATACGAATTTTCTCAATTAATTCAAAATAAATGAGTTTCCTCCACAAAATTTAAAATTGTAAATGACATTAAAACATCTCATTCCTGTATTTATTGATCGTATTTTAAATTTTATTCGAGTTTTCAAATTTTCAACAATTAAGACATTAAATAATCAACTAGGTATCAATTTTGGGCGTGTGAGGGTGCTAATCCTTCCTCATACGTAACCGACTCCCGAACTTATTTTCTGGATTTTCGAAGACCAAAATGTTTGTTCAAATAAATTTAAATATTTTTAAGTGATCCAATCACACAAAGTAAAAAAGATTGGTGACAATTCCATTTTTTATTTTAAAATAAAATTTGGGACATTTTTCAAAAAATTGTTTTGACAGAAGGCATAGGAATGTGAAACATGACCTCGTCTACTTCACTAAGGCAAGTGGTAGATTGTTGGATTTGTTGCCCTAAATGTAGTATTTTCATCTATGTACACTTGTATTTTTTCAAACAGATTAGTTTAATAAAATTATTTATGAATTACATCAACACCCTTTGTGTGTTGTCTTCAATGGTTTTTGCATGTAAAACAAAATAGAAGCAAATATTAGATCACTAGTTATCTAATGTTTAATTATCATGTGGCCGGATCGTAATACGAAAAAACAACTACCTAACACGTCCTTAGTCTAATCGGAAACGAAAAAATTGATTGAAAGATTAATATAATGTCTATTAAGTCCAATTGAGAGATGCTTTATCTCGGACATCGAAACAAATACTCCCAGAAGATAAAGACATACATGTAAATGACTAGACTAATAGTACATCAAATAGGACCTGAGTAAAATAAATATTAAGTCCAGTTATAGATAAATATAAAGTATACTAATATTATACATAAATTTAGCTTGACTTGACCCATGAACATCTCTATTAGTAAAAATATCTGTTTGTTTATTAAAAAAAATGGTATTTTGAATTTTTTTTCTCAACTGAATTGATATTTGATTGATTTGTAAAGCTAAGAGTGTGTTTGATGAACTGAAAAATTAAATAACAAAAATCAAGTACTAGATTAAATACATTATAGAACTATAGTATAGAACTATTTGATACATTAGTAAAAATTAAATACTAAATATAATTATTTTATTTGATAGTAATAAATATTTTGAAAATTCATTATTCCACAAATTTGATTTTAATAACATGATATTATCGATTTTATTCTAAAATAATTTTGAATAAAATTGAAAGATATTTTTTAATAAAATGAGAATAATTTATTTCAAAAATAAAATCAATTTTAATATTTTCAATATTGAGTGATAAGTAGATTACTTATCATATTTCACACTTTTTTTTGTTGAAAATTATGTATTAAATTAAAATATAATATAGTTACCAAAACTGATAAAATATTTAAAATTGGAATTTTTTTGTTGAAAATCTTATTTTTAATTAAATGAAAAGTTTCAATAATTTATCATACCCTTAAAACTTCATTCATACTAGATTATAGCACACAAAATATATGAGTAAAAATAATTATGTAATAAATTTATAAAATATTAATGAAAAGACTAAATATTACTTTGGTTGAGGTAATAAAGTCTTTAAGGTTGCAAGGGTGAAAAGGATAGTGTCATAATGCAGGAGCGAAATAGAATCGAGCAAAGATTTGAGATAAGATAATTCAAATTTACATCAATTATTCGAATTATTATTTAAAAATAATTTTTATTTAATTTAACTGTCTAAATATGTAAATATTAATGTAAAATATTTCTAGAATTTCTTTCATATTCAACAAACCAAATCAAACCTTTAATAAACAAAAATAATTATTCAACGAACTTAATTTATTTCAATCTAACCCTTGATCGCTACTGTTAACTTTTAAGCAAAAAATAAAGAGTAAATTATTAACATAATAATTTTTATTTATCTCATGTTACATTTTAATTACTTGTATTTAAAATGTTACGTTTTAATCACTTACATAATTATTTTGTTACAAAATAATCACTCTATTATTAAAACCTATTACCTCTCGAACGACAATCCGAAATGATAATTAAAATGAATTTTAAATATCAACTTGTATATCTAATAAGTAAATTAATCGATTTTTAGTTAAATAACATGCACGTTAACATTTAAAACTCAATTTAACTGACATGTCAAATTGTCATTTAGGTGACAAATCTTTACGACCGAGTGATCATTTAACAACAAAATAACAATATAAATGATTAAAACGTAATATTTCAAATGTACGTGATTAAAATATAACTTGAGGCAAACAAAAATCACTACAAAACAAATCCATGTTAAAGAAATTTTAAATGATCCTATTGCAAAAGGACACAGGTTGGGTAATAATTTACAAGCAGCCAAGACTATTTGTCACTGGAACCTACTTTCAGTGTATTATACAAACAAAACAAAGACATGATTTTCATCAACTCAATGACAACCACAAAGCTGATACGCATCATCCATTTTATTTGCTCTTACATTTACCATTTCAATTCAAGAAATCCTTCATGGGGTCATCGTGGTGTACCTTTTTCATCCTATATGCCTCCATTTCCTCAGCAGTAACCTACACAAGGCATCACGTGTTTTAGAAACCTGCAAAATAACCCTACAAAAGAGGCACTGAACATCTACTATCATGCCATTACCTTATCATTCCATCTGACGTTATACTTGCGTTTTCTTTCATCTTTCTCCTCTCTTCTCCTCTCGTCCTCCTGTCCGACACAAACATGAACAATAACATAAGTGCAGGTCTTTTTGGTAAACAAGCAGGAAAAAGAGACATTGTACACCATATTTACTTTCTTAAGTGCCTCAGTAAGAAGTTTTTCATCAAGAACCAGGTCCTCAGGGACCTCAGTTCCCCAAGTAGCAAGTTTCTTCTCCTCTGCAGGAGCAGGGGCATCTGCAATCAAGTTGGAAACCAAATCAGAATAGAGATGCAAGGATTAAAAACATGTACTAAATTCGTAGAGGAAATGTTGGTACTAAAAACAGCATTTTTTTTAAAGTTTATGCAAGATAGAAGCTAGCTCACCATCTAGACTTCTATTAGAAGATTCTATGTGAACCATAATAACAGGCAGCAACAATATGAACTAGGAATAGATCGGACTTGAAGCATTAATTCCAAGGATCCATGCAAACTCTATGAAAAACCCACCTTCGGAAGTTGCTTTACGTGCAATATTAGCCTTCATCAAATCCGTTGCTGCTTCTGCAGCCTCAATCCCAGCTGCACCAGTACAGTAGCTATTTCTAATTGTTTGCTTACAACATTTGTAGCCCCATCGGTGATCCTTCCACCATGAGCCCCAAACACTTGTGTGGTTGTTGATGAAAACATCTTCTTCATACTTGCTTTTTGGAAGCAATGTTTCCTACAGGAGAATAAAACAAAAATTAGCACTTTCAAAAAGCACTCAATTTTCATTAAATAGCTTATTTAAAATTAAAAACACGAATATACAGAAGAAAATTGAAGAAAATAAAAATTAGAACTTTTAAAAAGCTCCCAATTTTCAAAAAATAACTTATTTAAAGTTAAAAACATGAATCATAACTAAACTAATACTTTCATATTACTTGATAAACCTAAAAAGCAGCACTGAATAAATTCCATCTGAGTTAAGAAGCTTATTTCAGACAAGTTACAAACAAAACTCTGACTTTTAAAAATCTTAACTACTCAAATACAGTTTCCATATATCAGCTCGCATTGATATTCCCAGGTACATGAAGACATCATAAACCCTTAACAAGAAGTGCAAAAGACCAAAACCTTAAGACACCAAATTTAACGGAGGTATTTATGAATTTCTTCCCTAACACAGCAGATTAAAGATGAGGCAACCAACATCAACATGTGAAGAGATTGGAGTTATGTAAAAGGAATCCTTATGAGTGAAGCAACAGAAAGAGAAAACCCAAAACTATTCATAATAAGAAGTTAGTTTCATACATACCATTCCCTTTATAACTCTGCCAGCACGATCATATTCAACTTGCCTCTCACTTTGCCCCAAGAGAAGCTCCATCGGTATCTTTTCTTCAGTTGCTGCATTCCCATATTTTTCCATAATGGTATCTTTGGTCTTTGATTTCAACTTCTCTTTGATGACCTTATAATTCCTGAAGAGGAGTTCAGCTTGAGATGGAGCAGCCTGCATATGAATATCTTGCCCTTTATCAAATGCTTCCCATGCATGAATATTGAGTTGCTTGAACTCCATAGCTTGCCCACTCATTCTATATTGATTATCACCCTGAAAAGTAACAAATAAAGAAGTCCGGTAATTTAAATAGCTTGAAGGCATATATATAAGCAATTAAAGGAAAATTTTTTGCACAAAACTCACTCCATAGAACTTCTCATTAGGGTCAGCATCAGGATGAGGATCTTCACGCATAGATCGAGTTTTGGGATCATAATAAGCAGAATTGACATCAAGATTCAAAAGATATTTTGCTGTGTCTTCCCGGATACGCAAATTCCTAAAAGAAAAAGGGAAAGACAAAGTAAGAATAATTTATTTATATTGCAGAGTTTTGTTCTTTAAAAACAGACTTGAGTAAAAAAGAAAGATAAAGCTAAGGGTCACTATAACAGATGTACCTGACAGTACCAGTGCTCCCTCCACCAGTGGTACGAACACGTTTCTCAACCTTAGCAAAGTCCATTTGCTTGCTCTCATCAACCTTAGCTTCATCAACTTTCAGCTCATCGTCGTCATCATCTTCATCTTCATCTTCATCACTATCCTCTCCCTCTCCCTCTCCCTCTCCCTCTCCATCATTTTTACTATTTTTTTCCTCCAACTTCTTCAACTGCTGTTCTTTAAGGTATTTCCTTCTAGCCTCATCCCTTGCCTCGTACCTTTCAATCACACGAGCATAAGTAGAAGCATCATAACCATTCCATCGGTCCCGCTTGCCATCATAATCAAGTTCAAAGGTCTCTATCTTCTCATCAGGTGCAATGTGCATATTTGTCCATTTTGCCCCCTTTTTACGAGGCCTCTCCATGCATGACTTTGCATCATGTGTCATGGCTCCACAACTACACAAGCAAAAAAAAGAACTCATCAACTATGAATTATGGCATAATCAGAGCTTGAAGTATAAACTATAACTGCATGGGTAAAGTAAACCATTATTGTAGTGTCATTTAAATTATCTAGTACCAAATAAAAATTATAGAGGGTATAAGCTACAGAGATAAGTTCTGACTTCCAACTTGGCCAATTAATATGCTTTCTTCATGATGCATAGCTAAAATTCAACCCCTCGTGTCTGAAAGAAAATATGAATTTCTATCTCGTTAGCACAAACGAACTATTGCCTAATGGGATAACAAAAAGTCTTATCACCGAGTTTTGTCCTGTCCAGTTAGCTATAAACATGTCTAGATAGAAATCTATCCTAGCACTTAAGCATACTTAATTTTTAATTAATATATTCATAAAGGAGAAAGTACACTACACCCATCTTCCAATCCATAGTTATAACAAAGCTACTAAATGTTACACTTCAAAAATGTGACCCCATTCATGTAAACTAAACAGGAAGAATTCAAAGAAACAATAAAAAGGTACTGCATTAGCACTAAGATATACTGCGTTAGACTTGAACCTAAAATTTAGGGTTCTCGCATCAGTCAAGATTCAATAATCAGAATTATAATTCCATTTTTCAATCCCAAATGCTAAAAGGATTATCGAACAAGCAAAAAAGAAAAAAATTGCATGTACTAGAACGCGAAATAAGGCATAGATAGGTACGCAAGCAAGTATGTATTAAGATAATAGATGAACAAACAGAAGGTTTACATACTTTTCGCAGGCTCCTTTTCGATATTTTTCTGCCTGAAATATCTTTGCGCCTCTATCGTACCAAGATTTGGTATAATTGGGATCGGATTTCCATTTCCTTTGATGCTTTAAACTTGGTCTCTCAGCATTGAGATACCAAGGTGCCGATGACATATACTGAGGAATATGAGGGTTAATTTCTTTTCCATCCTCATCGACCTCAGCCGGTGCAAGCCCCGCTTTTCGTGCTTCTTCTAATTCTAGCTGTTTCCGGTGGTCCTCCCTTGATTTAAATGCCACTGAAATTCCCAAACAATTAAATGATAAAAAATTATAACTAAAGGCCGCTCTTTTTTTCTCCTTGGTATCGAAAGAAACAGAAAGGAAAATTGCGAGGAGGAATAAAGAACATACCTGATGCAGTAGCCATGTTGATTGAGAAAACGTTAGCAGAAATTAGGATTTGGGATCAAATTTCACAAATTCAATCGAAGAAGTTGAGTAGATTTGGCACCCAAAAAACCCTAATCGAAGAGAAAGGGTTACGTTCTCCTTTTCCGATAATATTACTTTATTCCAAAATCACCGACCCCCCACCTTTTTATAATTTTTATTTTTATATATAAACCGACATATGTGTAAAAAAGAAAATCAAGAAGGATTTTAATTTTAATTTTTATATAATTTTATTTTTATATAAACAGACATATGTACCGGGTCAATTAGGTTCGGGTCAGGCCCACACATAATATTAATATATTTTAAGTATGTTTCAATTTGATTCGGTCTGAAATATGAATTTAAAATTTTATTTAAATCTGTTCGTATTTACAAAAAATTAACTCAAACACATTTTAAATCTGCTCGTATTTTTTTTTGAAAAATATTTATATTATATTAATATTTAATAATTTTATAGATTTTTTATTGAAATTTTTTTATATAGTCATTTTGACATTATTTTAATGTTTACATTAGATTAGTATATTTAGTATAGGTTTATTTTTTAATGTATTCTAAAGTATATAATATATATAAACAACATAATATAAAAGATTATAAACTTAAAAACGAGTCGGATGAGGCTCGAGCTTGACCCATACTTTAAATGAGCTTAATTTTTTTACCCAAACCCATTTTCAAGCCTAAAATTTTTACCCGAACCCTTTCAAATTTCAGACGAGCTTTCAAATCTAAGTGGATAGCCTAACTCATGTACATATTTAATTTTATTATAAAAATAGCAAATCACCTCTTAATCTAATAATAAAAGCACTATATTATAAGCACAAAAGCTTTAGGTCAATCTCAAGTAATCTTATTTCCCTTACTCCAACTATAAAAAAAAACATCATTCTCTTCTTTAACTATAAAAAATAATTTAAAAATTTTATTTAAGTAATAATTGTTTAGGCGGTTACTAAACTATTATTAAGTTACGTTTTGATTACTCAACTTTAAAAAGTTATAAAATAATCATAAACTATTCGAAAGTTTTCATTTAAGTCATTGGGTTGCTAAAACCGTTGTTGTATAGCATTCTCTATTCGTACTATCTGCAGCAATCAAAAGCTCCCCCTTCACTTCTCTTTCATAGTTCAATTTTTTTATGAAACAACTTTAAATGTCATTAATCTACAAACTAAAATCCAAAAAAAAATTTCTTCGATCCTCAACATTGACTGTCAGATCAACTTAAATCTAAGGTATATTCTTCAACTCGTTGATGGATGTTAGTCCACCATACTGATCTTTGAATCATCTCTTGGAGCTCCCTAGATGGACTTTAAAAAGAAAACTTAATAGTATAGTGACTTAAATAAAAACTTTTGAATCGTTCAATGACTTAAACAAAACTTTTGAATAGTTTAATGACAATTTTGTTACTTTTTAAAGTTGAGTGATTAAAACGTAAATTTACTAACAATTTAGTGACATTGGATGCAGTTTACCCTAATTTTTTTTAAAAAATACTAATAATAAAATAGTAAATATGTAAAATAGATGTCCATATAATTCTCATAACCTCAAAAAAATCATTTTCTTGTATCTCTTTTAAACTCTAAAATTTTATAAAAAAAATAATTCTTTTATTTTTTTAATCTTCTCTTTTGTTATAATTCTCTTACGTCATAGTATGTTATCAACACAAATTTATTTTAAAGATCTTAACTAAAATCAAAATTCATTTATCTTTTGATTCAAGGTAATCCTAAATTACGTATAGTAAATTGTTTCGTACAATTTCCTACTTTCAATCTTAAAGACCTTATGATAATTATGTTTCTATAGAATATGTATCGGTAAAATTATGTTTATCAAATATTTTCGATCTTCTTTTTCCTTTCTTTATTTTCAACCTTGTTTATGTAGGTGAAAAATTTAATTTTAAATTTTTTATGTTTTAGTAATTTATTTGAAAATTGTATTATTTTTAAAGTTATTTTAATTGTAAATTCAATTTTAATCTTGTATTATGTTGCATTATTTATGATTTTGTGTCACAATACTAGAAGTTTAGTCTCGCTATTTGTATGGCCTTAGGCGATAATATCGTTTCAAACACGCCTAAGTTAGCGTAACCATCATAAAGTGAGGATTCACAAAGAATTCCTCTAAGACGCCAATTATATAGTAGAAGCAATACAAATCAAAAGAAGGCTTAAAGAACAGAATAGCCACAGAAAACAATGCATGAGAGGTGTTTGAGTAAATGTTCTCAATTGTATTATTTTCTCTCAAGGAATACAGAATTAATGAAACAATGAATCAATGAATGATTTACAAGTAAGGGGAGAGTCTCTATTTATAGTTGAGCTCCCCCAAAATCGACAGTCTAAATCAAGTTACATCGACGAAAGAGATTAAGTCTACCCCTAAAATCAAAAGATTTACAAGATTACATAATCAAATTAAATATAATCTTATCATGTATGATTTCTCCCAATCTTTTAAGATTAGTTTTCCTATTTACCAAGGTAGTCTAATGTAAACTCAAAAATATATAGGTTTTTCCTATAGGTTTTGCTTAAATATTAAATTAAGACATGAGAATTATAAAAATGTGATTTTATGCTTTATTATATAGTTTTTTTATGCACAAAATAGCTTATTTTATGATTTTATTTAACAAGTTATATTTTAATAAGTAAAGTGGACCGTGCAAATTAAATTAATTAAAGCATGAAATTATATTATTTAATGGACATGTATTATTTCATGAATTGGATTAATTAAATATTATAAAATGGGTAAATTATAATTAATTTGACCTAAATTAATTACATGTGTTTTGGACAGGTCTTGTTGTTTGTTGGGACACAAAACCGTCTAACCCAAGTGAATGAGGAGCCCAATTTTGGCACACACATTGGCTGCCTAATAAGGAGTTTTGGGATAATTGCAAGGAGTCCTTGCAATTGAAAAAAAATCAAAATTTAGCCTAGAAGTTTTGGGACACTTGGTCTTGATCCTTGCTAGATTTAGCATGGTTGAATGCTTCAAAAAAGCAAACAACCAAGCTTGAATTCCTCACTTTATGGTCGACCATGCATGAGAGAAGAATGAGGGAGTCAACCACCCTATTTTTGGTAAACTCACCCCTCAACCTCACTTCTCAAATCATCCCTTCATTCATCATTCAATCATCTTTTCTATTCTCTCAATTCTCTCTTCATTCTCAAGCCTAGCATCTCCTTTCTTTCATTCATATTTTAGCCAGTTAAGTCTTTGAAAGATCCCTTGGTCAGCCACCTTGAAGAGCCATCAGCAAAGAAGCGAAGCAAAGATTTGAAAGAGTCATCTTCAATCGGAGTTTGGGTGATAGCCACTTCAATAGGGTTTATTATTTCCTTTCCTATTATTTAATTTCATCATGTTTGCTAAGTGTTCTTCGATCTTGTCATCAACAATGGTAGCTTAATTTTATTTAAGTTAGGATGATTGCATTATTTTAATAAAGTTCATTTGATTCATGCTTATAGTGTTTGTGCCTCAATCAATCATGTTTTCAATTAAATTCAACTCTATATTCTATTCATACATGATTGGATGCACTAGAATTAGTTGAGCGATCCTGACCAGACGACGGCTAGTGGACATAATAATTCAAATATTCATGCTTAATTTAGATCCTGACCTGATTAAATTGAGGTTCATAATAACTTTGACGAGCTCTATTATCTGCATAGTTTTTAGATTTATGTGATTAAATTGTTTCAAACCTGACACATCTCTGTTACTTCATATGAATGCTAAGAAACCCTTAATTTAATATGATCAATAAAATGCATGTTTTATTAAGTAAAGGATTTCGAAAGGACCTAATTTGCTTTCCAAACTCATGAAAGATTGATTTGCCATGGAATGTTTCCTAAATATTATTAAGCATGATAATAATGAATTAAGTTAATTAATGTGATTGTCCTAATTTATATATGTTATTAATTGTTGTGATTGTGTTTTTCTGTTGTTAAAATCCATTCATTCATATAGATAATTTTCATACTTAGATTAAATTGATTTGGGATCATTTGCATCTAGATTGTTAATTTAATTTTAATCATCAAACCTATCAAATTACTGAGTTTCCATCACCAATTTGTTTAATTTAATTTTACAATTAATTGATTAACAAATACAATCCCTATGGAGATAATAACTCTATACTTACTTATTACTTGATAACGACTGTGTACACTTGTACAAACCTACGCGTTACACCTAACTTTCCATATCTGCATCATTGGGCCACTCAGGCTTCAAACGAACAAACTTTTCCATCAATTCTTTGAATCAGGCCAATTCTTGTGGTTCAAATGATCCCCATCTAATCAATAGACCTCTAAGGGATTCATCTTCTACAATGGTCACGGGTTTTGCACCTTGGCTTGTGACACACATGCATATTGCTTTCTAAATTTTGCATTTACATATAAGATGAAATTAAAATAGCAATTTACACATGTTTCTTTCCTAAAAGTATAATGCATACATTTTAATCTTTGTACATAATATTTCTTATTATACTTGATCATTATTTTATTAATGGTGATTTCAGCTAATCTTAACCTTTTATAAGGTCTTGAATATTTCTAATGTTAACTTTATTAATTTTAGTAATCATGTTATTTTATTGAAGCTTTATTAATTATCTAATATTTCATATTCTAATTATTATCGTTGTTTTATATTAGCTTGAATAATGTTGAATCTTGCCAGAATCAAATTTGCAGTTCTTGATATCTCAAACAAGAATTATTTATCATGGGATTAGATGCTAAAATTCATCCAGATGCTAAAGGCCTAGGGATACAAATTTTAGTAGATCACGAGGCATCTAATCATGACAAGGAAAAAGCAATTATTTTTATCTGTCATCATATACACATAGGATTAAAAGCGGAATATCTAATTGTGAAAGTGTAACACCTAAATCCCGAAAACCATCGCTGGCTAGGGTCCCGATGTCACTCTATTCGTCTATCACTATTCATGTTAAAATCGTGTCATTTAATCTTATTATTTTTTTAAAAAGAAATACACCTAACACGTCATAAATTATCTATTAAATTATAATCACAATTCAAAAAGGGCAAAAAGATCATTTCCAAGATTTTTTTGGAAACTTCTATCAGTACTTATTGGACAAGTATCGATAGTTGTCAAGTTAGTAAACAGTTCAGGAATAGTGCAGACTTCTACCGATACAAGTAACAAATTTACCGATATAAGTGACTCTTCTACCGAAACAATTATTACATCTACCGATACTAAAAACTCCAGAGAGCTAAGAAGTCTAACCTTGCAACTTCTATCAATACAAGTAAACAATCTACCGATACTTCCATATACAGAACTATCGATACTTACTATTTAACTATTGATACAACCCAAGTCAATGAACAACCTCTCTCCTACCCTGTACTTTTACCGACACATGCATGGGTTCTACCGAAACAATATGTAGAATCTCAAGAATCATACCAAAACACAAGTTTATCAACTCAAATCATTCACAACTCCAATTATGCATTAAGTTAACACAAAATACATAGTTCCAAGTCATTACATAGTACTTTTAAGTCTAGAATCTACCTTGCACAATCATACATTTCTACTTTCAACATTTCATCAAACATAACAAGCTTTTTCACAATCTAAATTACATAAAGCAAAAAGATAATATCTTCCTAGTACATGCCATAAGACCAAATGATATGATTACCACCGAACAAATTTCGGGATAGTGTGATGCTCCAAGATGATCCGGTCTCAGAACAACAAAATTGAATGTACAAAACAACAATTGTTTCCACAGGTAAGCATTTCAAAGCTTAGTAAGTTCATAAAGTTAAATAAATTTACCAAACTTCAAGAGTTATAAAATCTAATTAATTTAATTGTATAAGCTGTATACATCCGAGGTAGGTTTCAATGCGTATTTGATACTAAAGATGACATAGAGTCATCAGAACTTTAACTCTGTAATGAGATTCATTTCATTTAATACTCACGATGACACATAGTCATTGGACCTCCTAATTCGTAAAGGAATTTTATACTCACAATGTCATATAGTCATCGGACCTCATAATCCGTAATAGGATTCATATACTCATGATGACACATAGTCATCAGACCTCATAATCCATAAAGGATTCATATACTCACGATGACACATACTAATCGGACCTCATAATCCGTAAAGGATTCATATATTCACGATGACACATAGTCATCTGACCTTTTTCATTTACGACTCAAAGCCTCGTTAACCTTTCCTCTCCTTTGTTCCTATCTTCCACACTTCTGATCATTGTTTCAACTCACAACAATTGTTTACAATACAAGAATATGCAATTTAAATTGAAATTTTAACCATACGAACTTACCGGACTGATTTGCAGTTAGGAATAAGCTTCGAGGACTACTCTATAATCTTTCCCTTCCCACAATCCGTAGCTCGATCGTAATCTAAATAAACTAATCATCAAAATTATTTAATAAAATCATATAATTTAAATCATTTAACACTATTTGATCCTTTTGGGAAATTTACAAAATTACCTGTAATATTTTATTTTTATTCAATTCAGTCCCTAAACACAAAACATGCAAACTAACCATTTCCTCTCCATTCCCATGCTAGCCGATTGTTCTAAGCCCTTATATATGTCCCTACAATTTATCTATTTCACACCAAATACCCAAAATTTCATCGTTTCAACATTTTAGTCCTTAAATCCCAATTTCGTCAAAAAATCACTTTACAAACATATCAAACCCAAACATCAAGTATATAAATCTACCATGAACTTCCAAGAATAAGCATTTTCAACAATGGAAAGTTTTATAACATTTGACAGATTCACAAATTAGTCATTGCATAAGCTAGATTAAGCTAGATTAAGCTAATACGGACTAAAAAACATAAAAATTTCTAAAAACGATTAACATTTGCTTACTCAAATCAATGCTCAAACTTTGGGGATGGAAACCCTAATTCCTTTTGCCAAAGCCGTGTAGAAGAATAAGAAAACAAGTGAAATTTCTATTTTTCTTCTTTTAATTTCCTTTATATACTAAATGGTAATTTTGTAAATAATTGGACTTTCTTAATTAGTTTAATTAATCACTTTTTTAACATTAATAAATCCTAATTTTAATCATAATATCCCATGATAATCCACCCACTAACATATTTTAGGTTAATTTACTCATTTTGTCATTCCAATCACTTAATTCTACTTTTGCACTTGTCACGATTTAGTTTTTTCCATTCAATTAATTATCTAAACATTAAAATTTCCTAATTGAATTTTAATACGATGCTAACAATGTTGTAATTATTTAAATAAATAAATTAACGACTTAACTCGTTGAAGTTGTGATCCCGAAATCACTATCCTGACATCGCTGAAAATTGGGCTATTACAATCTCCCCCCTCAGGGAAATTTCGTCTAGAAATTTCTTACCAGTGAACAGGTTAGGGTACTATGATAGTATCGAAGCCTCTGTCTCCCATGTAGCTTCTTCAAGCCCGTGTCGGTTCCATAGTACCTTCACCAATGATACCCTTTTGTTTCGCAGCTCTTTTACCTCGGAGCTAGAATCTTAATCGGTTCTTCTGAATACGACAAATTCTATTGTATCTCAACCTCACAAGGTGTAATCACATATGAAGGATCTGATCTGTGTCGTCTCAGCATCGAAACATGAAATACATTATGAATCTTCTCTAGTTCCGATAGTAAAGCTAGCTTATATGCTACAGGACCAACTCGTTCAATGATCTCATACAGCTGGATAACCGTGGACTCAACTTTCCTTTTCTGCCAAACCTTAGCACCTTCTTCCAAGGTGAAACTCTCAAGAAGACTCAGTCTCCCACTGCAAATTCTATATCTTTCCTTTTAAGATCTGCGTATGACTTATACCGGTCAAACGCTGCTTTCAAGCAATCGTGGATCACCTGCACTTTGTCTTCAGTCTCATGAATCAAGTTGACTCCAACCAACTTAGGTTCGCTAAACTCTGACCAATACAAAGGTGTTCTGCATTTCCTACCGTATAATGCTTCAAACGGAGCCATTTTAATACTAGACTGAAAGCTGTTGTTATATGCAAACTCTACCAACGGTAGATATTCTTCCCAGCTACCCTCAAACTCAAGTATACAACAACGTAGCATATCTTCAAGAATCTGTATCACCCGTTCTGACTGACCATTCGTTTACGGATGATATGAAGTACTGAAATTCAGTCTGGCTCCTAAAGCTTCATGCAACTTACCCTAGAGCCTCGAGGTAAAACATGGATCCTTGTCAGAGATAATAGATGCTGGTACTCTTAATAATCATACGATCTCTGATACATACAATTCAACCAACTTTTCTAATGGAAAGTCCACTCGAATAGGAATAAAATGAGTCAATTTCGTCAGTCTGTCCACTATAACTCAGATCGAGTCTTTCTTCCTCGGCGTCACAAGTAATCCTGTAACAAAATCCATAATGACCCGCTCTTATTTCCACTTGGGAATGGTAATAGGCTGTAATAGTCTAGAAGATACCTGATGTTTAGTCAAGAGTTGTAAAATCTAATCAACTGAATTGTATAAGTTGTATACATCCGAGGTAGGTTTCAATGCATATTTGATACTCATGATGACACAAAGTCATCAGACCTTTAATCCGTAATGAGATTCATTTCATTTAATACTCACGATGACACATAGTCATCAGACCTCTTAATTCGTAAAGGAATCATATACGCACGATGTCACATAGTCATCGAACCTCATAATTCGTAATAGGATTCATATACTCACGATAACATATAGTCATCGAACCTCATAATCCGTAAAGGATTCATATACTCGCGATGACACATAGTAATTAGACCTCATAATCCGTAAAGGATTCATACACGATGACACATAGTCATCGGACCTCATAATCCGTAAAAGATTCATATACTCACGATGACACATAGTCATCAGACCTTTTTCATTTACGGCTCAAAGCCAGTTAGCATTTCCTTTCCTTTATTCCCGTCTTCTACATATCTGATCATCGTTTCAACTCACAATAATTGTTTACAATACAATAATATGCAATTTAAATTGTAATTTTAACCATACGAACTTACTGGACTGATTTGCAGTTAGGAATAAGCTTCGAGGACTTCTCCACAATCTTTCCCTTCCCATGATCCATAGCTTGATCGTAATCTATATAAACAAATCATCCAAATCCTTTAATTAATTCATATAATTTAAATCATTTAACACTATTTGTTCCTTTTTGGAAAATTTACAAAATTACCCCAACATTTTATTTTTATTCAATTCAATCCCTAAATACAAAACATGCAAAATAACCATTTCCTCTCCATTCCCATGCTAACTGATTGTTCTAAGCCCTTATACATGTTCCTACAATTTATCTATTTCACACCAAATACCCAAAATTTCATCATTTCAACATTTTACTCCTTAAATCTTAATTTCATAAAAAATCACTTTACAAACATATCAAACCCAAACATTAAGTATATAAATCTACCATGAACTTCCAAGAATAAGCATATTCAATAATGACAAGTTTTATAACATTTAAAAAATTCACAAATTAGTCCTTGTATAAGCTAGATTAAGCTGATACAAACTAAAAAATATAAAAATTACTAAAAATGATTAACATTTGCTTACTCAAATCAAAGCTCAAACTTTGGGGATGGAAACCCTAATTCCTTTTGCTCTAGCCATGTAGAAGAAGTAGAAAACAAGTGAAATTTCTATTTTTCTTCTTTTAATTTCCTTTGTATACTAAAGGGCAATTTTATAAATAATTGGACTTTCTTAATTAGTTTAATTAATCACTTGCTTAACATTAATAAATCCTAATTTTAATCATAATATCCCATGATAATCCACCCACTAACATATTTTAGGTTAATTTACTCATTTGGTCCTTCCAAGTACTTAATTCTACTTTTTGCACTTTTCATGATTTAGTCTTTTCCATTCAATTAATTATCTAAACATTAAAATTTCCTAACCGAATTTTAATATGATGCTAACGATGTTGTAATTATTTAAATAAATAAATTAACGACTCAATTCGTCAGAGTTGTGATCTCGAAATCACTGTTTCGATATCATTGAAAATCGGGCTGTTATAGAAATACCCTATTAAGTTGTGGAGTAGACTAACAGAATGGTTTGACCATAAAAAAAGGTAATGCTCCCTAAAGCAATTGAATTCATTTACGATTTCAAGATTTTAAGACTGTAAGTGAATACAATTCGAAAATTTTCAAAATTAGTTCTCGATTAAAATTATGTGGAGAAAAAGTAACTGGCAAAGACTTGTTAGAAAAAACCTTTTCAAATTTTCATGCATATAATCTGCTCCTGCAACAACAGTATCGCGAAAAGGTTTTTAAAAGTATTCTAAATTGATCTCATGCCATGGAATTCAACCCAATAGTTTTATTTTATTCTCTGAAATGAATGTAGCAGTACATAATAATTATGAAAATGAAACTATAGATGTCATGGTAGCAATCATGACCATGGAAGTAGTTGGGGGCATGACCGAGGACGTGCTAGTAACCAATATCATGGTGGTCATAATGGTGGTGCTTTTAACCACAAGAAAAAGAAAAACAATGAAGGAAAAGAATAATATGGTCAAAATAATCCTTCAAAGGTTATTGAAAATTTATGCTATTAATGTGATATGATGGGGCATTGGTCACTGATAGCTTTACAAATGACATATATTTTCTTCCTAAATTGATGTTTTAATTGTCTCTTTTATATCTTATTTAGCATGCATTAAAGCATTTCATACCTATTTCTTATATTTTCTAACTCATTGTAGTTTAGTTTAAATTTTTGTTATTTTTATCTCTTTTTGTACTAATGTCACCACAAGCAGCCGATATATTGTGCCTTAGAATTGTCAGCGTAGGACTAAGTTCAAAAGATCAATACCGAAAAAAGAATGTAGCCACAAGATCAGCTTGGAATTGCGACCAGAGATGTCATCGCACAGAATCTGAACTTCGAATTCAAGCTGAAAATACAACTGGACGCACCAGTGCAGGAAAATTATACGTTGTCGCTGCAATTAACAATTTCATATTGCACCTAGCAATGCAGCGGCAACCTGCAGATCTTAGAAGAAAACATCAAATATGCGTGAGTGCATAGCTGTATTATAACTAACTTCGACAGCTTGCAAAAATTAGATCTAGATTTGAGAACGGAGGATGAAACCTGCAACTTTTGAGCGCTATAAATAGAGGAAAGAAGATGAAAGAAATCATCAAGTGGTGGAGGAATTAAATACTAGAATTACTTTGTGTTTTTGGGGATTTAAGCTAGAAACGGTGAACTGACGGAGCAAGGCAGCAACCACTTCTGACGAGAGGTGCTCGATGCAAAGCAAAAGAAGCGATTGAGGAATAGTCCTAGGAGTCTAGAGATAGTAAGCTTCGATTGTATTCTTTAATCCCTCTTTTATGCTGATGGATTCTAATGACATTTGAATGAATACGAGAGTATCTTTCATTGTTAGATCACTTTGATTCTTATATCATGTTTATTATCTGTTTATTATTAGATCTAACTGCATTAAACACGAGAGTGCATTTGCAGTCTACTGACATCGAGAGATGCGGTGACAAGTTAGGTTAAAAAGTAAGACAACGAGAGTTGCTTAGGATTAGAAAGCTTCTGATCACTTGTTCTTAAGTGCACAACATTACTCACAGCGAGAGGTAAGGTGATTGTGGGTACTTAAGTCTCGATTAAACGGAGAACTGTTATTGGTAAGATTTCATTGGAGCCTTATAGTTGTGACAATTTGTCTATACAATACCTTGTTGATGCATCCAAAGTTGTGACTTAACGAAATCAGTGATCCACTCCAATCCTTTACACTTGATCAAAACCTTTACTTTTATGCATTTAAATTCCTAAAACTTCCACAACAATTGATTTACTTTCTATTGCTTTGACAATTAACCTTAACTGCATTGACAGTATTAACAATTTTAGTATGCAGATCTGACTTAATTTCGCTGACATCTTTACTCACATTTCATCTAATTCTAGTATTAGTTACTTCGACAGTTGAACATCAAGAACCCATTCCTCGTGGGATCGATATCCGATAGAATTGTTCTATCAACTATACTTGCATCGCCGTGTGTCTACTTGCACAACTGCTGTGACGTTACAGATGCGATCAAGTTTTGACGCCGTTGCTAAGGAATTGGCGTTTGTTTGATGTTTATGTTTGTAGATGCAATTAATTATTTTTACTTAACTTCTAATTTTTACTAATCTGTTTACCTTTATGTTGTTGATTTCTTTTAGATTTCTTTAGTTATTTATGTCCACAAGGAGAAATCCTAAGAATATTGCGAGCTTTGATCCAGAACTTGAGAGGACACTTAGGAGGAAAAGGCAAGAACAAAAGAAAATGGCTGGCAACAATAACAATAACAACTTACCACCATTGCTTTCACAAGATGTAGTTCCTCCATTGCTGTCACAAATTAATAATTTACGACCACCGCCTCCACAAGTTGAGCAAGTGCAAAATAGGACAATAAGAGACTTTGTTGTTCACATAATTGATGATTTGCAACCAAGGGTTGTGAGACCAGCTATACAAGCCAGTAATTTTGAGCTAAAAGCGAGGATGTTTCAGATGCTTAATTCAAATGGGCAATATTCTGGTTGCCTCATGAAGATGCAAGAGAACATTTAAAATCATTTCTACTTATTTGTGCATACTTCAGTCAACATGGTGTCCCTGATGATACCTTGAAAATGCAATTATTTCCTTATTCGTTGCAGGGTAAAGTGAGAACATGGTTCTTGGGATTATCGGTTAGATCCATTACATCTTGGAATGCGTTAGCAACATAGTTTGTTTTGCGTTTTAATCCACCGACAATAAATGCAAGGTTGCGCAATGATATTACAGCTTATCATCAGCTGGATGATGGGAATTTACATGCAACATGAGAGCGTTACAAGACGTTACTTCGATGCTACCCAATGCATGGAATTAAACAAGAGACCCAGATAGAGATATTTTATAATGGATTGAATGCTCAGATAAGAAATCTTGTCGACGTATCAACTAATGGTCCTTTGTTGGATTGCACCTACAATGAAGCTGTAAGAATTCTAGAGAGGATTGCTCAAAACGATTACTAGTACCTAATCTCTCGTTCTGCACAAGAAAAGACTAACCTTGGTGTTCTTGAATTAGATGTTATTTCTACTTTAAGTGCGTAGGTATCTTTGTTGGCCAATATCATAAAGAATATGAAGGGGACAAGTGATGTTGCTCCTATTCAAGTGGCTAAACAAATGGATGCACCGACATTTTCTTATGAGATTTGTAGCGACAACGATAGTTATGAGGACTGCCCACAACATGCTGAAAATGCTTTCTGTGTCAATAACATTAGAGGGAATTCATATGGTAACTCGTACAATAATAGAACTTAATAACCTTAAGGGAATGAAAATGCTTCCACATACAAATATGACAATTCCTCAAATCAAGGAAGTTATAGACAAAGGAGTTACAATAACCATCAACAGTAGAATTTTAATCAGAATTTGCAAATACATTCTCACCCTGATCAGATGTAAGTACAATCTCGAATGCAGTCACAACAGTCTACATTACCACATATGTAAGGATAGCATCATCAACAACAGCAACAGTTTTCTCAATAAAGGTCAAATCCTATGGCTGCTCTTGAAGCACTAATGTGAGAACATATCGTGAGGATTGAAGCGATAGTGCAAGAAAATTCCTCTTCCATCTGAGAGTTGAAAGCCCAGCTAGGACAGTTGGCTTCTAATTTGAATACACGGTAACCAGGTACTCTACCTAGTGATACTGAAAACCCAACGCAGAAAGGGAAGGAGCATTGTAAGGCTATCACATTGAAAAGTAAGACGTAAACAACTGGACCAAGCAGTTCCAATCAGAACAATGTCGACGCATTTGAGTTATAGCAACAAGAAGAGGATGCAAATGAAAGAAGCAAAGTAAAAGCATATGAGGAGAACCAATTGTAGCATCATCTATGCTTACAGTTTGCTCACCGTAATTGTCGACGCAACTGCCAATGTCAACACCATCGAGTTTTCCACAACAACCCACTATTACAATACGTTTGCCATTTCCGCAAAGATTTAAGTTGGAAGTCCATGATAAAGAGTATCAACAGTTTGTTTCTACTTTGAAACGATTACATATTAACATACCTCTTGTAGATGCTCTTGTGCAAATACTCAGTTATGGGAAATTTATGAAGGAGCTACTATCAAAAAAGAAGAAATTATCCAAAATCGAGATGATTACACTAACAGAGGGGTGCAGTGTTGTGCTTACAAACAAGTTGCCACCTAAAATGAAAGATCTTGGTAGCTTCACAATTTCATGCTCCATTGGAAATCATTATTTAGGTAAAGCTTTATGTGATTTGGGAGCAAGTATTAACCTTATACCTTTATCTACTTTTAAGAAGTTAGGAATAAGATTAATGAAGCCCACTGTAGTGACATTGCAACATGCGGACAGATCCTTAGCATAACCTGAAGGCCAAATCAAAGATGTCCTTGTTCAAGTAGATAAGTTCGTGTTTCCTGCTGATTTTATGATCCTTAATTGTGAAGCAGACAAGGAGGTGCCTATTATTTTGGGGCGACCATTTTTGGCAACGGACGCACGCTTATTGACGTGTTTAAGGGAGAACTTATCATGCATCATAACGACGAACATGTGACCTTTAGTGTGTTCGAAGTATCCCCGTCCAAGAGTAAAGAGCAATGTCATCACATCGATGTGCTAAATAAAATCATTATGGAAGAATTCAATGCAAGGAGTTCAGCAGTTCTAGATAAAGATGCGTCTACATCTGTTGATGAAATCCTAATTGACTGTGACGGCAAAGAGAAGGTTAATAATTATGAGCTGAGATAGAATTGGCAATTGGAATCTTTGGATTTGTCAAACAAAACAATCTTTGTGTTTAAATCATTAATAGAGCAAGCTCCTACCTTGGAGTTGAAGCCATTGCTGACGTACCTGAAATATGTCTTTTTGGGTGACAACGATACATTACCTGTTATTGTCAACACATCCCTCGACGCAATGCAAGAAGATAAGCTTATCGCCATTTTGAAATAGCATAAGAGAGCCATAGCCTAGAGCATTGCTAATATAAGAGGCATTAGTCCCTCTTTTTGCATGCACAAGATCAGGTTGGAAGATGAGGGGAAGCAATCAATTGAGTAACAAAGGAGTCTTAACGAGAAAATGAAGGAAGTAGTGAAGAAGAAATTTATCAAGTGGCTAGACGCAAACATTATATACCCTATTTTTGATAGTGATTAGGTGAGTCTCGTTCAATGTGTGCCCAAGAAAAGTGGTTTCATAGTTGTGAGCAATGACAAGAATGAGTTGATCCCTACTCGCATTGCGACTGGCTGGCGAGTATGCATGGATTATCATCGATTGAATGCGGCCACAGAGAAGGACCGTTTCCCACTACCTTTCATTGACCAGATGTTGGATAGGCTAGCTGGTAAAGCCTATTGTTGCTTCTTAGATGGCTATTCTGGATACAACCAAATAGCCATTGCGCCGGAAGATCAAGCAAAGATTATGTTCACATGCCCTTTTGGAACTTTTTCCTTTCAACATATGCCATTTGGGTTGTGCAATACGCTAGCAATATTCCAAAGATGGATGATGATGATCTTATTGGACATGATCGAGGACTCTCTAGATGTATTCATGGATGATTTCTCTGTCTATAGATAGAATTTTAACCAATGCGTCGATAACTTAGTGAAAGTTCTGAAGAGATACGAGGATACAAATCTAGTCCTGAATTGAGAGAAATGCCACTTCATGGCAACTGAAGGCATTATCCTTGGCCATCGCATATCATGTTAGGGTATTGAGGTTGATAAAACAAAGGTTGAAATCATTGAAAAGTTACCACCGCCTACCAATATGAAAGAAATAAAAAGCTTTCTTGGACATGCTGGTTTCTATAAGAGATTAATCCGATATTTTTCCAAAATTGCTAAACCATTATGCTCACTGTTAGAGCAAAATAAAAAGTTTGTGTTCGATGACACCTATCTGGGCTCATTCATGACAATAATGAAGTAGTTGGTACAAGCTCTGATTGTCGTCGCACTGGACTGGATGCAACTGTTTGAACTAATGTGCGATGTAAGTGACTTTGCTGTTGGAGTTGTACTAGACTAACAAAAAGAAAAGCTATTTCATTGCAATTATTATGCTAGTAAAACTCTAACTTAAGCGCAGGTCAATTATACAACTACTGAGAAGGAGTTGCTAGTAGTAGTCTTTGCATTTGACAAATTTCGTTCATATCTTGTCGGTGCAAAGATTACAGTGTATATAGACCACTTAGCATTGAGATACCTTTTTGAGAAAAAAGATGCCAAACCAAGGTTGATTAGATGGATCCTACTCCTACAAGAATTCGATGTTGAGATTAGAGATTGAAAAGGATCTAAAAACCAAGTAGCTGACCACTTATCTTGACTGGAAGTTGAAAGTGAAGATGGGAGGACGTCCCAAATTGTCAATGCATTTCCAGACAAGCAATTGTTCTTTGTCGACACATCTCCCTAGTATGTCGATGTAGTCAACTATCTTGTGTCTAAAAAGCTACCACTAAGTGCCACTAGTCACAAGAAGATTGATTCTTGCATGACGCTGTGAGATATTATTGGAATAAGCCATACCTGTTCAAGGTATACGTTGACAACATAATCCTTCGTTGTGTACCTGAAGAAGAGATGACTTCAATCCTGCAACATTGCCATGATGCCCCTTATGGAGGACATTTTGGTGGTGTAAGGACTATTGCAAAGGTCCTACAGTCAGGATTCTATTGGCCCACATTGTTTTGAGACGCCCATAACTTTGCACAGCAATGTGACAGGTGTCAACGCACTGGTTCAATATCTCGATGCAATGAGATGCTCCAACAGCCGATTATGAAAGTAGAGCTTTTCGATGTTTGGGGTATAAATTTCATGAGACCATTTCCTAACTCCTTTGGGAACGTATACATTCTAGTTACGGTTGACTATATCTCGAAGTGGATCGAGGCAATCGTGGTGCAAAAGATGATACTGGAATAGTGTTAAAATTCTTTCACATTTACATCCTTACTAGATTTGGAACACCTAGAGTGTTAATAAGTGACCAAGGAACTCACTTCTACAACCATCAAGTGGCGACAGCATTAAAGAGATATGTTGTGAAGCATCGTATGGCTACTACATACCTCCCACAAACCAATGGCCAATTTAAAGTATCCAATCGTCAAATCAAAAGCATCTTTGAGAAGGTGGTTAATCCATCTATAAGGGATTGGTCTTCGCACCTACATAACGCATTGTGGGCGCTTCATACTGCTTATAAGACCTCGCTGGGAATGTCACCGTATCAGTTAGTATTTGGTAAGTCTTGTCACTTTTTAGTTGAGCTTGAACATAAAGCCATGTGAGCTATCAAGTAGGTGAATATGGATTACGACATTGCCGGAAGAAAAAGATTGTTATACATTACTAAACTAGAAGAAATCCGTCGCCATGCTCTTGAGAATGAAGCAATATATAAAGAAAAGACCAAAAGATGGCACGATAACATTATCTTGCGTCGACAATTTAGCCCTGGTCAGTTAGTGCTTTTGTTTAATTCTCGTTTAAAACTACACCAAGGTAAATTGCGATCAAGATGGTTAGGCCTTTTCAAAGTTTTCGAAGTATTCCAGAGTGGTGAGGTGATAATTGAGAATCTGAAGGATGGACAACAATTCAAGGTGAATGGCCAACGACTGAAACACTAAGTAAACCCAGATGTTAAGGAACCAAACGAGGCCGTCGATCTGATTACATTTAAATAATGTCGACGTATTTATACATTTTCTTTTATTTGTTTCACCGTTACTTGTTTTGTTTTGCATTACATGCAGAAATAAAAATCGTCTTTTTGTCGATGTATCGAAGCACAACTTGTCGGCGCATTCTGTGATGAGTCAGCAAAACATTTTTAGCAAGAATTGTGCCGATTGATTTCTTTTCTCTCTCAGCTGTTCGATCAAATGAAATGGTACGATCTGTAGCCTGATGGCTAATGATTGCAAATGTAACGTTTCCCTAAGTTATTTGCAATGATCACGTCTAGGTTATTAAACCCCTTTCCTGCATATTTCTTTTTACTCACAGTTGCCATTATTGCTACATATTATTTCTTTCGTTGCTTCTATTTCTCTCTTACACTTACAAGTTTATTTTTTTCACTACAAGTTCTTTTAACTTCCTTTTACAGTCACCATGGCAAAAACCAGAGCAACAAAGAATTCTTCTAAAACTACACCTTCAACTTCAACCACCGTGGCTCAGACCACAACTTCGCCACCATCTATAGGACCAGTCTTATTTTTTACAACTGTAATCAAAGATCGTTATCAAAACGTGATGATGAAAAGGAATATCCATTCGGAGCAAGGACTGCAACTGTCCCCGCATCAAGCTTTGGGGAAACATGTCGCGAGAACTATAAGCCGACTTGATTGGGAGTTCTTCTATGAACACCCCACTGGTTACTCCCCCACACTAGTCAAGGAGTTTTATGCAAACCTTTTTGATTCTGAACAAGAGTTTGTATTTGTGAGGGAGGGGCTAATCCCATGGAGTGCCACCTAAATCAATATATTTCTTTGAATTCTTGAGAGGGACGATGACCACTCCCTATTTGTGCAATGCCTGATCGATGAAGAGACTGCCTAGATTATGAGGGACCTTTGTATTGATGGTGCTACCTGGACAGGTAATGGCTTCCATAATTACACCATGCATAGGAGGTATCTCATAACCTTCAGCAAGGTGTGGTTCCACTTCATAAACAGTCGCATCTTACCTTTAACGCACAGCACTATGACGACACTGGACCATATGTGCCCTCTTTACTCTATTCTACAGGGTCGTCACATCGACATTGGAGAAATTCTCCATGACCAAATAGCGGAAGCCACTGCTAAACAAAATGGTATACTCCCATTTCCTTCTTTGATAATGCTGCTTTGGAAACAGAAGGGCATTGTGCCTAGGGATGGCGAGGAAGTATTGGAGAACAAGAGTCCTATCAATGACATATTAGTTGAAAGGATGACTTGCGGCCAAGAGACACTTGTGGCAAAAGAGGCCCCAAAGAAGAAGGATAAAGGAAAGGGAAGAAGAAGGAAGACTAAACTGAGTGCGCCCACGGATCCCAAAGTGGCAAAGAGGCTGACCACTACGAAAGCAAATATTGATCGCATTGACACACGCACCATTTGTACTGTCGGCATATTAGAAGATATGGACTACATACAACATATCTTTTATGCGCATAAGAAGGCTCGAAATGAAGCAATTGTCATCGTATTACGAAACATGAGCCCCAATCCATTGCCAGACTTCCCAGCCTTTCCCTCTATTTTTCGCCCGATGAAAGCCTCTTCCTCCGATCAGCTTACTCCTGATGGTAGGCCTTAGAATGTTTCATCCCCAACGAGAATTCATATCTTCGATGACGAGGAGAGCAAGGGACATTCTCTTGCCATTGTGCCATATATAGCTCCATTAGCTGAAATCCACCCATCCGAGGTAACTACCAATGAGGCCACCACGCAACCTGCTGAGGAGGAGCAATCCGTTGAGTCGGTTGGTTCGAAGGATAAAAAAGGAAATGATGCAAGGACAAGAAGCGAAAGCACAAGGAAGAGGGTGAGTGCCCAAGAAAGAAGAAGAATAAAAACAAAAGCAACCTCTATATCGGCTGCCCAAGAATAAGTTGGTACATTTCTCTGTAGATAGTTGTCATTGCATTTTTATTTTATCATTGCATTTTTGTTAAGTTAGTTGTATTGTCATTTCATTTCCATTATATTTGTCTAATATTATCAGTGCATTAGGGATAATGCAAACATTAAGTTTAGGGGGATATTGTGACATGGAAATGTAATTACACTCACATCTTTGAATTTTACTTGTTTCTTGTGTTAATGAAAATATGCAGAATTTCAAAAAAAAAAATGTGCCCACAATTTTTATTTTTTTGCGTAAATCTTGATTTGTTTGGAATGCTGATGTGTAAATTGGATGAATGTGAATGGATAGTGAGTCTTCTGTTTTTGAATGCATGATTGTAATTGCTTCAGTAATGAATGAATAGTGTGAATGTTTGAATCTTGAACTAACTGACCAATTGCAGCGACATTGTATTAATAAAGACACTCCAATGTGAGTGCATTGTGACTTTTCAAGGGAGAACACTCTGTTGCAGGTTTAGAAAAATCATCTAGCAAAGGCTATCACTGCCAGAGTGTGTGTCGGCGCAATTACATACCTCCTGGGGGTTTGTTACACCTCATCATTACTGCCTAGGAACAAAGGTAGAGTAATGCAATGACATCTCTCAGTCATTTGAAAAAGAAAAATGAGAAAAAGGAAGAAAAAGAAAAAGAAAAGAAGGAAAAAATTATGATAAATGTCGTATTGGTTCAAGGAAGATTAGGATTCAATGCATGATACTAACATTTATGAAGTTGCAGTTTTAATTGTTCATGCCTATAAATTGTCGGTGCATTATTCAATCATGTAAATACAATTTGCGTATTAGGATTTCAGAAAATTCAAGTTGTGAGAATAATGATTGCGGTGACATTTTTACTTGTGACTTTGCTAATTTTTGTTTACTTGAGGACAAGAAAAACTCAAGTTTAGGGGTGTGATAGCATTACAAATGACATATATTTTCTCCCTAAATTGATGTTTTAAATGTCTCTTTTGTATCTTATTTAGCATGCATTATAAGCATTTCATACCTAGTTATTATATTTTCTAACTAATTGTAGTTTTGTTTAAATTTTTGTTATTTTTATCCTTTTTTGTACTAGTCGCCACAAGCAGCCGATATATTGTGCCTTAGAATTGTCAGCGCAGGAACTCAGTTCAGAAGATCAATGCTGAAAAAAGAATGCAACTACAAGATCAGCTTGGAATTACGACCAGAGATGTCGTCGCACAGAACCTGAACTTCAAATTCAAGCTGAAAATACAATTAGACGCACCAGCGTAGGAAAATCACACATTGTAGTCGCAATTAACAATTTTAATTGCGCCTAGAAATGCAACGACAACCTGTAGATCCCTGAAGAAAACATCAAATATGCATGAGTGCACAACTATATTGTAACTAACTTTGACAGTTGCAAAAATTAGATTTGGATCTGAGAACGGAGGATGAAACCTGCAACTTTTGAGGGCTATAAATAGAGGAAAGAAGATGGAAGAAATCATCAAGAGGTGGAGGAATTAAATACTACAATTACTTTGTATTTTAGGGATTTAAGCTGGAAACAGTGAACTGACGGAGCAAGGGAGCAACCACTTCTGACGAGAGGTGCACGATGCAAAGTAAGATGAGCTATTGAGGAATAGTCCTAGTAATCTAGAGATAGTAAGCTTCGATTGTATTCTTTAATCCCTCTTTTATGCTGATGGATTCTAATGACATTTGAATGAATACGAGAGTATCTTTCATTGTTAGATCACTTTGATTCTTATATCATGCTTTTCATCTGTTTGTTCTTGGATCTGACTACATTAAACATGAAAGTGCATTTGCAGTTTGTCGACATCGAGAGATGCGGTGACAAGTTAGGTTAACAAGTAAGACAACAAGAGTTGCTTGAGATTAGAAAGATTTTGGTCACTTGTTATTGAGTGAACAACATTACTCATATTGAGAGGTGAAGTGATTGTGGGTACTTAAGTCTTGATTAAATGGAGAACTATTATTGGTAAGATTTCATTGGAGCCTTATTGCCGTGATAATTCGTCTATACAATACCTTGTCGGCGCATCTAGAGTTGTGACTTAGCGAAATCAGTGATCCACTCCAATCATTTACACTTGATCAAAACCTTTACTTTTATGCGTTTAAATTCCTAAAACTTCCACAACAATTGATTTACTTTCTGTTGCTTTGACACCTTAATTGCATTGACAGTATTAACAATTTTAGTGTGCAGATCTGACTTAATTGCGTTGACATCTTTACTCACATTTCATATAATTCTAGTATTAGTTACTTCGATAGTTGAACATCAAGAACCCATTTCTCGTGGGATTGATGTCCGATAGAATTGTTCTATCAACTATACTTGCATCGATGTGTGTCTGCTTGCACAACTGTTGTGACGTTACAGACGCAATCAGTCACGTACTTGTTGTACACTTGAGAATTTATTGAAACTTTATCAAGCATCGGTTAAAAGGAATCAAAAGAATATTGAGACAAATTTTACATCCCAAAATGATGAAATGTAGGATTATTTTTCTGCAAAAAAATGAAGATTTTTACTATGATGCTAAAGCCAACTATTGTAACAGCCCATTTTCAATGGTACCGAAAATGGTATTTTCGATGGTACCGAAAATGGTATTTTCGAAACACTATGTTCCAAAGATTGAGTCTATGTTTTTATGAGTTTTTATAGTTTCATGTTGATTTTTGACCTAGAAATTTTATTTAACGGTTAGTAATTAAGGTATAAGGACTAAATCGTAAAAATTAGTTGTTATGAATTTTAGTTACTTAAAGACTAAAATGATATTAATGAGGTATTAAAATGACAATTTAGCCATTACAAAACATGGTGGACGATTGGTAGGAAGATGAATTAAAATGATGATAAGTGAATAATATATTATAATATTTATTATGTTAAAACAATCAAAAAAAGAAAGAAAGTCATCCCTTGTTCCTATTCATCATCTCCCCCACGAAAACAAGAGAAGAAAAAGAGAGTTTGAAACCTTCAAACATTCAGCCTTGCATGTAAGTGTAATCAAAGTTCGTTTTTTTTTGTAATATTTTTTAGATTGTTGTAACTCGATCTAACTAAATCATGTTTTATTTTTTAAAACTATTAGAGATTCAAAATGTTGCCATTTTTTACTTTTGAAGCTTCTAGTATTAATATGTTAGTTTATAAGCTTAGAAATAAAAAAGAGACTAAATTGTAAAGTTAAATGTTAGTTTTTAGTATAGGGTATAAAAATAGTATAAAAATGTCAGAATATTTTGATAGAAATTGATAGTAGAGGATTGTAGAAGGGTATAATTGAAATCGAATTGAAAAACAAAGTTCAATTCTATAAGTTATAGTTATTTTGGTTTCAGGGACTAAATTAAATCAAATGTAACCGATGGCCTATTAGGATACGAACGACATTGCATTAGGGTCTAAAAGGTAACAGATATTGGCTTGGATGTCTTTACCAATGGTCGAGATCCTCAATGTGTTATGGATTCTCCATAGCTCGTATGAGTAGCATCGTGTAAAGTTCAAAGTCCTTATTTACAACTCGTAAATTTGCCGCAATTTGTTGAGGCAAATTAAAGTCTTTTCAGCACTTAACAATCTTGTTTTCTAGCCGTTTTATGTTTATTTATTGCATTTTATGTTTTACTAGCTTAGATTCATTTTTTTTGCAAATTAAGCATTTTTACGCACTTTTTAGAGTTTTAACGACCCGTTGTGCCAACTTGGGCCTCGGGAACGGCTAACAGGTTATTTGAGTGTGTAAGGTGTCATTTTAGGTCAAAGAATATAAAGGATGACACCAGTGTCGTGTAAATTCATGATATTGAACATCAAAGCATCCAGGGCTGAAATAGGGCCAACTTTGTGATATGGAGATCCTTGACGTCACAACGAAAATCTAGATATGTTCAACCGCGTTTTGGAAACCTTCGAGGGCATATTTGTCCCATTAAAGCCCTAACTAATACAAAGATGTTTTAGGCACTTAAAACCCTTAATTGTAGCCTATATAAACCTTATTATAACATCATTAGAGGGGATTCAACCTAGGCATTCACCTTAGGAAGCCGTCAAACAATATTTTCCTACTTTTTAATTTTCAATTCGCTTTAGGTTTTACTATAGTTTTTGTTATGTTCGCTTAATCGAAATTGTTCTATTGCAATGTGAAGACGATTGCGAGCAAAGTTTGTTCCGTAATCGAGCTTCAATATTTATTAATGAGCATTCTATTTTCCTTTATTCGTTTATTCCATTATTTATCTTTCATTAACTTGATCAACTAATGTTTGTGTGAATATTGGTGTAGAAGATTATTTAAGTAATTTACTCACACTCAACTAGACAATCCAAAATCATTCACATTCATTCCCAAATATAAACATAGATATACATATATAAAATTTTAAATTTATAATTAAAAATAAAATAAGTTAATTAAACTCCCAAAAATAAAATATCAAAAGTCTCAAAATAAATTGTATTTACAACCCAAACGAATAGTTACTAATAGAGTATATTATTAATCCAAAATCAAAATAATAATAATAATAAAATAAATAATATAAATTTGTAACTAAGCCTTTGAATACCAAGTCACTTAATTCCTGATTACCTGTAAAGAACTATGGAGGTATGAGCTATAAAGCCCAGTGTGTCTCTAAAGTACATACAACCAAATGTATTTTTTTTTTAAAAACAACATAACAATTTATATCACAAAAGGGTAACCAAAAATCGCATTTCATACACAAGCATAATGTAATGCACCCATACGTCATCACACTAACACAGTGAAAAGGTTCCCTAGAACCCTTTCCCAACCAACGTTACCAATCGCACTGTGGTTTTAGTATTAACCTTAAAAGGAATGATAACCAGTTCTTCCACCTTACAATCCCACCCCATGAACACACAATGATATGATCACATGATTATCATATAGATGTATTTTGCCTCAAACTCATTCTCAATTATATTGTAGAATAATCACAATAATTACCGTCACATGCTCAAGGTACATATACATATATATATATGCATAACATTATCATCACACACTTTCACAGCTCAATCAATCATATCATTATTTTTTTTTTATCACAACACAACCATCTTAATATCAACATACCTCAAACAACATGTAATCGCAGGTATATTACAGTTAGAAACACACCTCAAGCAAATAGAACTCTAGTGACGAGGAGGTCGTCCGCCATGCACTGTACGAGTTCCCAGTCTAGCGGAATTAGATCCTACAAATACAACTAAACATTATTACAAACCTAGCCACCACTTAAACACAAACTAAACTAAAGTAACTTACAAGTAGCTCTCGGAATCGACGTAGGAATGGGTTGAACAGTTGGAGGAGGTAAATCGTCTGCCTCGAAATCGTGATCACCTAAACACGAATATTTATATTAGAACTCCCCAAATTAGAACTCTAAGTTAACTTAAAGTACACAATTTAAGATAAAAATATCAAAACGAGACTTTCAGGTCAGAATATGGCAAAATGGACAACAGAATCAGACTCAAAACGTCGAAAAATGGCAGGGTAGGGTTTTTTAAAAAAGTCAATAGTCAGCAGTCAACGGTCAACAATCAACAGTTAACGGTCAACGATCAACGGTCGGTTAACAATCAGTCAACGATCGGTAAACGGTCAGTCAATGATTTGACTTGGTTTGGGTTTGGACTTGGTTCAATTGGGTTTGGGCTTAATGGTTTTTTTTAAAAGGGTTTAAAATGTTATTGGGTTTTACATGGATAATAAGGATTAAATGGATTAAAAAAAATTGTGGGGTTTATGATTGGGTCAAAACTTGGGCTTGCCTTCGCTTGAAATTTGGGTTTAGACAATCCTAGCCCACTTTCTCAATTACCACCAAGAAAAAAAAAAGGGTTTCCAAACCCCTCCTTCCACACGCCTGCGGCATCAACAACTTCCCAAAGCCGTAACCGGCATCTGACCACCGAGAACAACACATCAACCAACTCCAAAACAAACCTCAACCATGATTTCCTCAATTAGCCACACCAAAATCTAACGAAAACACGA
Source organism: Kokia cookei (assembly GCA_039519145.1). Lineage (NCBI taxonomy): Eukaryota > Viridiplantae > Streptophyta > Magnoliopsida > Malvales > Malvaceae > Kokia > Kokia cookei. The sequence goes on along the minus strand of CM076907.1, from coordinate 11,818,410 downwards.
AGGAACCACTAAGAACAAACGGTTGAATGGCTTGATCTAAAACTCACGAACGATGCTGGCAATGGTAAGTTTTGGATAAAAGATTTTGCTCGCGCAATCTCAAGGATAAGAAAGATGAAGACGGTGCAACCAACGGACCAAGGTTCGACTTTGAACGGAGGTTGATCGAAAAACACAAAGTAGAGGGAAGGGGAAAATTTGTGATTTCGGCAGAGATGGGTTTGCAAATGGCAGAAAAAGAGTTTCAAAACAAGTGGATTTTGGGTGTTTAAAAACTCAAACAAATGGTTTATTTCTACAGGGGTCCCTAGAGTATACTAGGGTTCTTAAATTGACCCTGAACTTTCACACTCATCACACATAAGTCCAACTTCCTCAAATAACGAATTTTTACTTAATAAACCCTTAAATTTTACAATTACCCCACTTTAATCCCTAAAATTCTAGAGTGTTACAACTCTCCCCCCTTAAAAGGAAATTTCATCCTCGAAATTTACCTAGACAAAACAGATGTAGATACTGAGCCTTGACGACGGATTTGGGCTCCCACGTAGCCTCTTCACAACCATGGTTACGCCACAAGACCTTAACTATCTTAATGGTTTTCCTCCTAAGAACCTTTTCATCTTGAGCAATGATCTCAATCAGTTCCTCCTCAAAACTCATGTCTGGACGAACCTCAATCTCCTCAACAAGCACAATGTGAGACAGGTCTTATCGGTAACGTCTCAACATAGAAACATGGAAGACATCATTAATCCTCTCAAGCTCAGCCGATAACTCAAGCTTATAAGCAACTGGTCCTACTCGACGAAGTACCCGATAAGGTTCGATAAAACGAGGACTCAACTTGCCTTTTCGTCCAAACCTAAGCACATTCTTCCAAGGAGACACTTTCAAGAAAACCTCATCACCCACACTGAACTCAATATCCCGACGCTTCAGGTCGGCATAAGACTTCTGTCTGTCAAAAGCAACCTTAAGTCTCTCATGAATCAATTTAACAGTCGTCTTAAACTCGCGAACAAGATCTGGTCCCAACAACCGAGCTCCGTCAACTCAGTCTAACCGATAGGGATACAACACTTGCTCCCATAGAAAGCCTCATAAGGAGCCATCTTAATACTAGCTTGATAACTGTTATTATAAGCGAATTCAGCTAGTGGTAAGAAATCCTTCCAACTCCCTTGATACTCGATCACTCAACCCCTCAACATGTCTTCTAGAACCTGAATCACCCGCTCGGATTGACCATCAGTCTGTAGATGGTGAGCAGTACTGAAGTTCAATCGAGTACCCAAAGAACGGTGCTAAGAATCCCAAAACTCGAAGTAAACCTCGAATCCTGATCAGAAATGATAAATAACGGTACCCCATGAAGACGAACTATCTCCGAGATGTAAAGTCAAGCTAACTTACTCAAAGGGTATTCGACCCTTACTAGAATGAAATGCGCGGACTTAGTGAGTCATTCCATAACCACCATATAGAGTCTTTCTTAGATGGTGTTAAGGGCAAACCACTCACAAAATCCATAGTCACCCTTTCCCATTTTGACTGAGGAATCTTAATCGGTTGCAGTAACCCCAAAGGACACTGATGCTCGGCCTTAACTTTCTGGCAAGTCAGACACTTCGACACAAACTCCACAACATCCCTTTTTAAACCCTTCCACCAGTACCTGTCACGAACATTCTTATACATCTTATCTCCGAAAGGATGCATAGAATAAATGGCTATCATGGGCCTCACGGAGAATAGTCTGCTTAATCTCATAATTCCTCGGAACACAGTATCGACCATGGAAGCATAATAAACCATTCTGATCTAAAGAGAAGTCCGCAGATGTACCCTCCTTAACCTCCCTCATATGGTTATCTAGATAAGGATCATTAGCTTGCTCAGCCTTAATCTCCGAGAGTAAAGTGGGAATAACTCGGAGTTCAGCCAAAAGACTGCCATCCTTAAACAGACTCATTCTAGCAAACAACGCTCTCAGCTCAATCACAGCACTACGACTTAAGGTGTTTTGCAACCACATTAGCCTTACCAGGGTGATAATAAATCTCACAATCATAGTCCTTAACGAGTTTTAACCAATGACGCTACCTCAAATTAAGGTCTTTCTAAGTTAGAAAGTACTTCAAGCTCTTATGATCAGTGAAGATATAACACTTCTCCCCATAGAGATAGTGTCTCCAAATTTTAAGAGCGAAGATTATCGCAGCAAGCTCGATGTCATGAGTAGGGTAATTAATCTCATGCGGTTTCAGCTGACGAGAGGCATAAGCTACAACCTTCTCCTCTTGCATTAGCACACTTCCCAATTTAGTGTGAGAAGTATCACTGTAGACAGTGTAAGCTTTCCTAGGCTCAGGTTGGATCAGAACTGGTACTTGAGTCAACACAGGCTTTAGTTTCTTAAAACTAGCTTCCTGAGCCTAGGTCCAAACAAATGGAACATTATTCCTCAGTAGCTTAGTCAACGGAGCTGCAATAATCGAGAGACCCTTAACAAACATTCGATAATAGCCAGCTAAACCCAAGAAGCTACGAATTTCAGAAACATTCTTGGGTTGCTTCTAGCCCATAATAGCCTCAGTCTTCTTCGGATCCACATGAATAACCTCAACAAAAACTATATGACCTAAAAATATCACCTCAAATAGCCAAAATTCGCACTTGCTAAACTTAGCATAAAGCTGCTTCTCTCTCAAAGTTTGCAGCACAACTCTCAAATGTTCCTCATTCTCAGCCTCAGACTTAGAGTATACCAGAATGTCATCTATAAACACTACCATAAATTGATCCAAGTAGGGTTGAAACACCCTATTCTTCATGTTCATAAAAGCAGCAGGGGCATTAGTTAACCCAAAGGGCATTACCAAGAACTCATAGTGCCAATAACGAGTTCGAAAAGCTGTCTTGAACACATTTGAATCTTTCACCCTAAAACTGATAGTACCCAGACCATAAGTCAATCTTAAAAAACATAGTAACTCCCCGAAACTGATCGAATAGGTCGTTAATACGAGGCAAGGTGACTTATTCTTAATCGTTAGCTTATTTAGCTTACGATAGTCGATGCACAACTGAAGTGTTCCATCCTTCTTCTTCACAAACAAAATTGGGGCTCCTCAAGGTGAAACACTTGGTCGAATAAAACCCCTATCCAACATCTCTTTCAACTGTACTTTTAACTCTTTGAGTTCCTTAGGTGTCATTCTATAAGGTGTCATAGACACAGGAATCGTGCTAGGATAGACTTTTATGCCAAACTCAACCTCATCACGCTTAGGTGGCACCCCAAGCAATTCTTCCGAAAACACATCGAAAAAGTCCTTCACCACTCGAATCTTATCAATCTCGGAATCAAATTACCTTGGATAAAGAATGTAAGCCAAATAAGCCAAGGATCCCTTCCTAATCAACTTTTCGGCTTTAAGGGCTGAGATCACATTGGACAGAAACCTTTTACGCTCACCAATTAGGGTTATCTGTCGATCATTAGTAGTTCTCAGAGTTGCCCTTTTCTTCTCACAATCCAGATTAACTCGGTGCTTTGAAAGCCAATCCATACACAGTATAAGATCAAATTCATTGAATGGTAACTCCAATAAATCAGCAGAAAAGATTTCCCATTGAATCTCTAAGGGATAGTTGCGATATATTCTAGTAACCTCCATGGAGTTACCCGCTGGACTTCGAACGGTTATCGCAGACTCAACATTTTCAACAGTAATCTTAAGACCCCAAGACATAGCATTAGCCACATAAAAATGTGTCGAACCATTGTCGAGCAAAGCAAAATAAGGAATGGAATGAACTGAGAAAGTATGCTATGACATCAGGCTCATCACGATCCTCATGCCTCCTAGTAGCATATACTAACCCAGGCTGTCTCACCCTAGATCTAGAAGCGCCTCCACTCTGAACTGGCCTACCTCTAGTAGCTGAACCTGAAGCCACCGGTCTAATCTGCCCTCTACCCCTAGAAGGAGCCTGAACCGAAGCCTGAGACTGACTCTGCATAAACGATCCAGTAGGAGGATGGGGACAATCTCTAAAGAAGTGCTCCTGCAATCCACATTTAAAACAAGCCCTGATCTTTTTCCAACACTCACCCCCATGCCTTTTATTATAGTAAGAATAGAGATGCATGGGACGAGGTCCAGTAGAACCACCAACACTACACACTGGAGCTACCGAAACCATAGGCCTCACTCTCGAATAACTAGGCTGAGCCGTCTCCTCTCTAGGCCTCTTAACAGAAAGACCACTCGTAACAGGCTGAGCTGATGTGCCCACTTGCTTTTTACTATACTCCCTGTCTTGAACCCTCTAAGCCTTAGTACGAGCCTCCAACCTCTCGGTAGATCTAGCTCGACTAACCAGGTCACTGAATACTCTGTCGTGATGCATGTTGACCCCAGCCTGTAGTGAAAGTCGTAGTCCCTTCCTAAACCAATCACATTATTCTTTTTCGTTTGTTACCAGCCCAAATGCATAGCGGACCAATCTCAGGAACTCTATCTCATAATCATTAACGGACATGTCCCCCTGTCTCAAGTTCATAAAGTCGTCCCTACACTTGTCGAGAAACTCCTCACCCACATAACGATCTTGGAAGGCATCTCTGAAATAATCCCATATAATCTGACCAACAAAAGTAGATTCCTCCAGAGTGTCCCACCAATTTTTGGCCTCACCCCTCATTAAAGAGACAACAACTCTAACTTTCTATCCAACAGGGTAATTCATCTCTATAAATAATCTCTGTAAATCCTTCAACCAATACTTAACAACTAAAGGATCTGTACCAGTCCTACCCTCAAACACTTTCATCCCAACAGCAATAAAATCAGCAGAAATGGGCCTCCTCGGACCCTCAGACTGAACCCAGCGGATCCACGAAGCAATCTCAGTAACTCTCGATTAACCGTGGCACTGTCCAACTCCACGGTCTCACTATCCCCAGTATCTGGCACATCCTCAAAAGGAGCCTCCTCAGCAGGTAAGTCTCCTCCAACAGCTAGCTGACCGTCAGCACCCATGGGAAGCCCATCCTCAGTAACATGAGGTAACTCATCTACATTCACCTCAGGCTCGAACACAGAAGTAGGGTCGCTAACGGCCCTAGCAGTATGGCCCCGGCCTCGACCTTGGTCGAGACCAATCGTAAGTCTAGCACTCCTACGTGGCAGTATACTATCTATCTACATTAGTAAAGAGTTCAAAAGTAAGAATCGGTATCGGAGGTTTAGAATAAATCGCATATATATATATATATGTAACATAATTTATTATAACTCATTAGTTTATTTAAAATCCTCTTAACTCTAAAAATTTTCAAAATAAACTGGAGAGCCTCACAGTCTGTAGGTTACACCTGACTCTGATACCACTAAATGTAACCCTCTATACCTGTCCCAAATGATACGACCGGATCTACAAGATTATTTAAGTAATTTACCCACACCCAACTTGATAATCCAAAATCATTCACATTCATTTCCAAAGATAAACATAGATATACATATATAAAATTTTAAATCTATAATTACAAATAAAATAAGTTAATTAAACTCCCAAAAATAAAATATCAAAAGTCTCAAAATAAATTGTATTTACAACCCAAACGAATAGTTACTAACAAAGTATATTATTAATCCAAAATCAAAATAATAATAATAATAAAATAAATAATATAAATTTGTAACTAAGCCTCCAGATACCAAGTCACCTAATTCCTGATTACCTGTAAAGAACTATGGAGGTATGAGCTATAAAGCCCAGTGTGTCTCTAAAGTACATACAACCTAATGTATTTAAAAAAAAATAACATAACAATTTATATCATAAAAGGGTAACCACAAATCATATTTCATACACAAGCATAATGCAGTGCACTCATATGCCATCACACCAACATAGTGAAAATGTTCCCCAAAACCCTTTCCCAACCAACGTCACCAATCGTAGTATGGTTTTAGTATCAACCATAAAAGGAATGATAACCACTTCTGCCGCCTTACAATCCCACCCCATGAATACACAATGGTATGACCATATGATTATCATATAGATGTATTTTGCCTCAAACTCATTCTCAATTATATCCCATGAATCACAATCATTGTAGAATGCTCCCAATAATTACCGTCACATGCTCAAGGTACATATACATATATATATATATATGCATAACATTATCATCACACACTTTCATAGCTCAATCAAGCATATCATTATTATTATTTTATCACAACACAACCATCTCAATATCAACATACCTCAAACAACATGTAATCGCAATAATCTCAACCACATCACATACATTAAGGTATATTACAGTTAGAAACACACCTCAAGCAAATAAAACTCTAGAGATGAGGAAGTTGTCTGCCACGCACTGTACGAGTTCTCGGTCTAACAGAATTAGATCCTACAGATACAACTAACCATTATTACAAACCTAGCCACCACTTAAACACAAACAAACTAAAGTAACTTACGAGTAGCTCTCGTAATCGATGTAGGAACGGGTTGAACAGTTGGAGGAGGTAAATCGTTCACCTCAAAATCGTGATCACCTTAACATAAATATTGATATTAGAACTCCCCAAATTGGAACTTTAAGATAACTTAAAGTGCACAATTTAAGATAAAACTATCAAAACGAGACTTTCGGGTCAGAATTTGGCAAAACGGATAGCGAAATCGGACTCAAATGTCAAAAAATGGTAGGGCAGGGTTTTTCAAAAAAAGTCAACGGTCAACGATTAACGGTCAATGGTCAACGATCAACGGTCAACGGTCGATCAATGGTCGGTCAACGATTTGACTTGGTTTGGGTTTGGACTTGGTTCAATTCGGTTTGGTTCAATTGGGTTTGGGCTTAATGGTTTTTTTTAAAGGGGTTAAAAAGTTATTGGGTTTTACATGGATAATAAGGATTTAATGGATTAAAAAAAATTGTGGGGTTTATGATTGGTCAAAACTTGGGTTTGCCTTGGCTTGGAATTTGGGTTTAGACAATCCTAGCCCACTTTCTTAATTACCACCAAGAAAGAAAAAAAAGGGTTTCCAAACCTCTACTTCTACACGCCGGCGGCACCAACAACTTCCCAAAGCCGTAACCGACGTCCGACCATTGAGAACAACACACCAACCAACTCCAAAACAAACCTCAACCATGATTTCCTTACTTACCCACACCAAAATCTAACGAAAACATAAAGGAACCACCAAGAACAAACGGTTGAATAGCTTGATCTAGAACCCACGAACGGTGCCGGCGATGGTAAGTTTTGGAGAAAAGGTTTTGCTTGCGCAATCTCAAGGATAAGAAAGATGAAGATGGTGCAACCAATGGACCAAGGTTTGACTTTGAACGGAGGTTGATCAGAAACCACAAAGGAGAGGGAAGGGGAAAGTTTGTGATTTCGATAGAGATGGGTTTGCAAATGATAGAAAAAGAGTTTCAAAACAAGTGGGTTTTGGGTGTTTAAAAACTCAAACAAATGGTTTATTTCCACAGGGGTCCCTAGAGTATACTAGGGTTCTTAAATTGACCCTGAACTTTCACACTCATCACACATAAGTCCAACTTCCTCAAATAACGAATTTTTACCTAATAAACCCTTAAATTTTGCAATTACCCCACTTTAATCCCTAAAATTCTAAAGTGTTACAATTGGGATAAAATCTTATGCGTATTTTATATCTTTCATGTTTCGGTTATGGAACTAATTTATTGATTAAGTAATTATTTATCTAAAATTAGGTGTTTATTCAATAGTTGTAATGCCCTCGACTCGACCCGCTTGATCGGATTCGAATCTCGAGTGTTACTACTCAATTTGAAACTCAAAACAAATTCATACTTATACTTCTTTATACTGAAAAATACATCTTTTTTATTTGTACGAAATAAACTTAAGTCCAATTAATACCACAAGTGTTTACAATCATTCGACACACCCTTATACGTGGCAATGTCTTACAAATGGATTGAATAACTAACCGTCATAATTCTGTTTAAATTGCCATAAAAATTTGACATTTACTACCAATGCATGACTAGTCTATATGTGTTATGTGGACTCACAAAATATCTTTCCTAATTCATTTCCATGACTTTTAAGGCTCGAACACACCCATCGAACCTGCTCTGTATGCATAAGTTCCCATTCGCCATTTCCTTGGCGTAGCCCTAGCGTCATCCCTCCAGAGATGCATATACACCTGAAACATAAAACACATAGGGGTAAGTTTGAAAAAACTTAGTGACAAAATTTCCCCTCTTACTTGAATCCATTTTGAGGAGCTTTCCCTCTGGACCCCAACATTCACATCCTGATTTGGCAGTCGGAAGGATTTTGTTGTAACATTAAGGACTGATCTCCCCTTTAAGAACATATTTCTTCAGAATCCGCCCAAAGGCGTCATCTTTGGATGGTTGCCACGTAGACCTTATCACATAATGCACCAAGAAGGCGTACTTTCCTTCAGAGGTTGTCACTATGTAGTTCTTCAGAGTTCACCATGAAAACATTCTTTATTGGAGGTAGCCATAGAGGCATCCATGCCATAGATATCCACAAAGGCATCTCATATAACTGAATCAACCACAAAGGCTCTCATATAACATATTTCACCACAAAGGTATCACATATAACAGATTCAACCACAAAGACTTAACATATAATGGATTCCGCCACAAGGGCATCACTTATAACAAATTCAACCACATAGGCTTTCATATATCAAAATTAGCCACAAAGGCTTCATATCGGTAAATGGTGTTTTCGATGATAGAGATTTGATTAAACTCAATGTCTTGAGGTTTGCCCCTCATAGTTTGGTACTCACCCAACTGTCTTTTTCATCTTTATTTCCACATGACGCCATTGTGACACTCCAGACCCGATCGAGATGGTCCAACCCAAATTTCGAATGTCACTTTAGCCACCGAGGTGACTTTCAATTTAAAACTTTACGAACCACAGTAAACAACCATACACACCACACATTTGCAGAATATTTCGTATAGGAATTACTCCTAAGTGCATGCTTTTCTAAATTATTTATTTCAATCACATAATCAAAAGGTATAACGTGTACCTTAATATTCAACGGTCTCCCTTAATTGCAAAATTGTTTAGTTCATTTAAATATCAACACATTAAACTAGTAATAAAACCATTCAAACGAGAAATCAAACAAACAATTAAAACGTTCAAAAATCCCAAAGAAACAAACAGTCCGTAATGTTCGTTTACAACCCGTTGAAAATTTTATTTAAAAGTCTAAGTCTAATTTTTAGTACTAGACCATTGGAATGACCCACATTGCCTTCATTGTAGAGTTTAAAAGCTCAACAGACATACTCTAAAAAGAATTACCTTGCGATGGATCACCAATTTGCCACCCTCCTCTTTAACTCGGGAACTATTTATCTACAAGGTGAAGGGGGTGAGCTTGGGAAAGCATAGTGAGTACACGTGCATAAAACACGAGTAAACACATCAGACATGCTAGGATTTAAACATATTTTAACAATTCACATATAAAACAATTTTCATACTCAACATAGTGATATATTGGTAATTCATGAATATGAAACATAGTCAAATTATATCATTGGATAAACGGATCTCCAAAACACTCCACATGACTCATAAAGTCATACATTATCTCCATGTAAGTGTAGCACGAATGCTCACACTCTCCAAACACTCCACGCTATCTAGGGTGAATGGAGCTATGCTCAACATTCCTTATCTCTCCAACACTATCTTCGAGCCACAATGCCCAACACATAATGAAAGGGTGAGTACTCACAATCCTATGGCATTCCAATGATATCCAACGGTTTCAAGTGTTCACATTGTCAACATATCTAATTAATCACATTTTATTACACAATATAATTGGCTTGCATTACTGTAGAGCTTACACTTAGCATTTCACAATAATATAATTTTACACTAATCAAAACTCATAATATCATAAATTTCATAATTCACTTACGGATTCGTGCATACATAAATGTGCATTATCAATAAAATTTATAAGTTATAAAAAAATCACATTATAATATTCATTTTTATATCTGTTCATAAATATTACAAAACCATATATGAATATATATTTTATATATACATACTGATTTAGTGACCTTCGTCACATCAACTTTAGCATACATTAAACTTCCCATATACATTTATATATTATCCTTGGATAATACAAAACCTATAAACGCATATATAATGTATATATAACATAACCATAAACATATGTAAAAATTATATATAACAAATCACATAATTATATTATATAGAAATACATATTTTGTCGAAAATCAACTCATTTTGTTAAAGTTTGAGATTTCCTCACTCTATCTTTGTCGCTAAACCTTAATTAAGTTTCTAAACATCTTATATAACCTATTATAAATATAAACCTTTAATTTTACTTAATTTCGTAAATTTAAAATTTTCGAAAAATTAAACTTGTATGAACATGCAAAAGAGAGAAATTTGAAATTAATTAAAATTGGATACTGATCTATCAAATTGAGTTCAAATACCTTCTATTTTGTTTAAAATAGATTAGAAATCAATAAAAAACAATAGGTTTACTCATTATTTCAGATTTCACCATTGTTGAATCAAGATTTGATTAAAAAGCTTTAATTATGAATAACTCTCAAAACAATCGGTTAAATTCCGAATTAGAAAAACAAAAACATTAATCGAATCATAATAAGTCAAGATATTACCTCAATTTGAAGATAACAACAAATTGTGGAGCTAATTTGAAGTTGAACGTGGGAAGAATAATGGCAAATTTTGATGAAGATTTAATGGTTTTTTCTTTAAAATTGGAAGGTTTTGAGGTGTTTGGATAGCTAAAAAATCACCAAAGATGAGTTAATTTTGACAGAAAATATAATATTTGAATTTGAGAAATTTTTTGAATGTAAAACTAAATGAGAGAGAAGGAACGTGGGGGTTTTAAAGGAAAAAAAAGAAATGAACAGTTTTTAAAAAAATCTCAATTTCCCTTTGTTTTAATCGGTCCTTATTTAATTAAAACACATTTCTCAATTATTTTCAAACCTTATTTTATTTTTAAAATTCATTTTAACCAAATAAATTCTCGAACACTTAATTTTAATTTCTTAACCTAAAATTATTAATTCTATTTATTTTAATATTTATTTTAATATTTTTAATTTTTTTATGACCTAAATTAATTACGATTTTCGGTTCACTAATCCCCAATTTACTATCCCGATTCTACCAACCTGATTTTCAGGATGTGACAGCCATAGCCACCAGACTAGGTCTTTTACTATGTGGTTTTCAATCCCCATATGATGCCATAGTCAAATGGACTAAATCTTTAACTGCCTCCGGATGCACTCTCGTTCGGCGTGAAAAGAGTACTTCGAGGATCATACCCAAGAGAGGTGAAGTAATAGTAATCTTAACTCATGCATATAAAATAATTAATTAATACTATTATTAGGCTTATAGTACGAAAAATAAAATAAGGGAATTGTGGGGTTTTATAAACAAACTTATAAACATAAAATAAAGTAAAATAAAGTAAGGACATGAGATAATAAGATTCGATAAATAGATTTATGGGAGATTAGCTCGCTTTGGTATAATTTTTTCAACTGTTGTTTTTAGGGCTTTCGTCAATCAACTGGTCGCTACCCTAGTAGGATCTTCAGATCTTCCACTAACATAACGGGTCAACAAAGACTACTTATCTTTTGACCTCACAATCTAGATTGGTTTGGGGTAAAGGTGTTTATGAATCGGTAATACCAATTTTGGGTTAATTCCCACCTAAATGAATTCCGTGGGTTGTCAGGCCTAGGGTTTGTTTCACGTTCTTCCTTTTCCAAATAGTTGATCCGTTGAAGATTCCTAAACAATAACAAATCATCATACCTCCACTCCCTAATCCCCCATAAAGGGATTAGTTCCTCATGGTTTCTTCGAACATCATAGATTCAATAATAAAAGTAAACATAAAACTTAATATTGAAAATATGATTAAAAGAAACTAAGGATTTGTATTGCAATATGTTAGGACGAATCCATAATCATTTATGCAAAAGTTACAAAACTCATTTCCATAAAATAAAAATGAAAGTAAAGAAATAAAAACAACTAAAAAACTAAATTATAAAGAGAAATTAAAACTAAGGAAAAAAAGTGTGTAAACCTAACTGCTAAAGGGGCCTATTTATATCATCTGGACGGTCGTTTTCCTTAACCCTAGGTCAGCAGCTATTCTTCATGTTTAATTTGTATTGTGAAGACCAAAATGCCCCTCACTAGGTGTAATTTCGCATTTAGGAGTTGATGTCGCGACACACAAGAGTTGTGTTGCGACATAGTAGGCAATCAACTCCTTGGTGTGATTTTTAAGCATTGTTGTGACACACTATGCTCGTGTTGCGACATAAAAGGAAGCTTTAGAATTCTGCAGTTCTAGTCCTTGTGTTACGACATAGCTTGTTCCATGTCATGACACATTGATCAGTTTCAATATAATTCATCTTCTAAGGGTCTCTTGCACACTCATGAAGAAAAGTTAGACAACCTTTAGGCCTCACTCAGCCCTAAAGTAAAAAAAAGACATCTTTTTACACTTTTTACACATTTTATTCATTGTATGAAAACTGAAATAAATCCTAAGTAAACTTAATGAAAATGCCTAATTTCAAGCTCCTAAAGTGCAAAAACTAGTTTAATCTGCTAGGTCAAATTATGGCAGATCAGCCTTACGTTATATAGTCTTCAATTGCATGGCCATGGACTTTCCATATTAGAGATTCCTATTTATTATCCCGACAGACCCTTTAGACGACTCTGGAGACAAACACAGACTCATTCTTACCATAACATGTAGACTATTTTTCATGGAGAGACTCACTCATGTTAGACTCAACATACTTTCACACACATTCTATAATATCCCAATTTTCAGTGATTTCAAAAATAGTGGTTTCGAGACCACAATTACTGATGTGTCAGTCTGTAAACGTCAGTTAGTTTATTTTTATAAAGTAATTGAGGTAGTATTAAATTTTGGTAATGAAATTTTGTGTTTTAATAAGTAAATTGAATTAAAAAGGACTAAACTGAGGTATATGTTAAAGAATCTTATAGATTGAAACTTTTGATTTAATGGAAGGATGAAATAAAAGGTGAAGGCTTTATTAGGTAATTTAGCTCTTCTTTGCATTATGGATGATTTTGGTGTTAGGTGAATAGAAAAGTTGTTAAAATTAAGGTTAAATTAGTAAATTACTAAGAACTAATTTTTAAAGAAAAGATGATAATAATAATAATAATAATAGGATCACTTTCATCTTTATTCTTTCACCACAAAAAACTAGAAGAAAACACCATTTTTGAACTCTCTTGGTTCGGTCAAGCTTGTGGAGTTGCATGGTAGGGTTTTTGTGTTTTGTTTTTAATGAATTACATGTTTTTAAGATTTTTACAAGTAGTTCTAGCTAGCCCATACCTCTATTTTTAAATTTATCAAGGTTTTGGAAGAATGCAATTGTTGAACTCTTGTTATTTTTTTATTGTTTGCACTTGGAGTTTGAATGTTGATGGTGGTGCTTGATGAAAATGTGAAATAATTCATGTTAGTTTTGAGTTAGGGATTAAATTGTAGAATGTTAAATGCTTGTTGCGAATTTGGATTATTTATAGAAATTTTAGTTTGCATGCTCCATTGTAATATAATTAGCTAGCCTTATTAATTGATAAGATTTATTTAATGTGGAAGTTTACATGTTATGGACTAAAATGTGAAATTATAAAGTATAGGGGTAATTGTGTAAATACCAAAAATTTCGTGTTTAAACAAAAAAAAAGGAAATTGAGTTATATTTGAATTAATGTGTGGCATTGAATTATTAATTATAGATTAAGAACCGAGTCAGAAAGACAATAATCGAGGAAAAGAGAAGGTTGCCGAATAATCTGACATATTCACGAAAATGAATCATATGTAAGTTCCTTGTAACTTACTTTATTTTTTCAAATCGTATTACTTTTATATTATTTAATTGATTGGAACTTTAGTATAAATGACTAAATATTATACTGAGAATTTTTATTATTTAAAACCCTGTATGCACTTCGATGCCTCTATATGCACTACGGTACCCCTGTATGCACTACAATGCCCTCGCATGTGTAGAAAAGTTAGATAAAAATTTTGCTAGACAACTATATTTAACGTTTGAGGTTTACATTATTTAGATGTAGTGGTGATTGTGAGATGTGATTTTGAAATTATTAAGTCTCATGGCTTATGTACATTATTTTGTGTTGTTTTGTAGATTTTGGACTTTTGGGAAGGATCAATCAAGGCTCACACTATCCACCTTTTTGGTAGCCTTTCTTTAACTTTTGGTTTGGGGTAATGGCATGTATATAGGTCTTTTAGGGAAGTTAAAGTCATTTGTGGATCGTTGAAGAGTATATTTTGTAATTGCACTATAATCATGTTTTAAAGTATTGTATATGTTGTTAATGTGAATGTAGATATGTTTTTATTTTAGAAAATGAATGAATCTGCCTAGTATTCTTATCTTGTGGCACCTTTGAATGGTACATTGGTTACATATGGCTCTTGCATATGTTCAAATGTTTAGGTATTAATTTGGTTTAGGTATGAAATTTTGGAATGACACATTTGTGGATTTGATTAGGTAAATTTTTTACTTGAAAACTATGTTGAAACATGTCTTGAAACTTTAGGTAAAGGTTCTTTTGTTAATACACGTTGTGGGACAAGTTAAGTTGACTTTATGTCTTGTTTTTAAAGCTATTGTGGCTGCACATGGCTTGTGACACGACCGTGTACAACTGTAAGTAGAATTGCAGTTTACACGGGTAGGCACACTGGCTTGGGCACAATTGTGTGACCCTTTTTCGTATAGACACACGATCTCTTACACGGGTGTGTATGGTAACGTAGTTTAGATTTTTTGAATATGTACACGGGCGGGCACAAGGGCTGGTACATGGTTGTGTGACTCCGTTTCGAAGACACACACGGGCAGGCACACGGGCTGGTACATGGTCGTGTGTCCTATTTCACTAAGTTTTTCTAACTTCTTTCTAAGCTTTCTATATGCTTACGAATTCAACTCAAACTATATCTAAGTTATTCTTAAAATGATTAAAGTATGTTTTAAGGTTGTATAATTACGATGATTTTTATTAACTCATGTTTTAAGTTGAATTAAAATGTTATAATGTGATGTTTAAGTTGTGGTTTGTTCAGTAATGCCTTTAACCTTAATCCAACATTGATTACGGGTTAAGGGTATTACACATTCATCATCCATATGCTTTCTTCACACATTCATCATGCATGCATTTCCTTTCATAACATAGGCATATAATCATTCAACACATGTAAGTTCATCAATCATACATTCATCACAAATTCAACATATCACACTTGCATATCTCACATTTTTGTTGCACAAGTAGCCATTTAGCATAGAAGATATGAACATACAAACATACATGTAAGAGCTAGTTAGCAACTCACTTGAAACCTTCGAACAACAACTTATGCTTCAAATGTAGGATCTCCCAAAATTTCACAGTGACCACTACTTATAAAGGAGGAGATTTCTACTAACAATCTATTCGACTACCCATTTTTACTTTCATTTCAAACCTAAATAACACCATGTAGGGTCCTATCTTCATGCATGCAAACAAACTTACTCTTTCCAAAATCTACATGAATAATTAGAATACTTACCTTTGTGAGAAACAACCCTACCTATATGAGCTTGATTATTAGCCTTATCGTAGTAAGAGAATCCCTAATCAGCCTCTTTTTTAGGATAAAAAGGGTGTCTTTAAATAAAAGAGGAAAGATGACTTCCCTTTCGTTGGAAGTCTCCCGTGATAAAAATGTTTGCTTAAACCATAAGGCTCTATCACGTGTCACGTATTTTATGGCTACTTTCACTAATGACTTACAACTATGAGAAACGTATACTAGAAGTCAAATCCTTTCATATCAGTGATTTGACTCACCCTTTTTAAGCTTAACTATATGGTTAGCACATAACTTATATCTCATCCAGATAAGCTGAGCGTATCCTATCTAGGCGACATTCCTTACAACTCAGGAATCCCTTGACATGATCACCAATGCATACATATTGAGCGTGGACTAGCCTTTGAATTCTACCATGGCCTTTGCGCACTACTAATGTGTCGAAGCATCCATTAGGCAGGTAGGATCATACCAAACTAATTTCCTTATCCTGTACGCCCAAACTTAAAACCCGCCAAGATTGGGGTGTTATAAGAGTACTTACTATATTGGGGATTGACTCCCCTAGTAGAATATCTAGATAGGTGAAACCAAAAGGGTATCTTGTTGAGTATAACTTGTGCCAAGCGATGAGATCAAAAGGGTATCCATATGCCTAGGAAGTGACGAAAATGGTGACTTAGGTGTTAACCCTTAGTTAAGATGAGACTGAAAGGGTATTCTTAGCTAAGGGTGATAAATAAGTCAGTTGAGGGCAATTAGTGACTTGATTGATAATTAAGGATTAAATCGATCATAGGCCGGGAACTCGCATCGTTGAAACTAGGAATAGGAAATTCCATTAGGATATCTTAGGTTAATTAAATTCCATTAGGTTCTTTTAAGTTAATTAATTTAATTAGTTTAATTAATATTTTAATTCTATATCAACACTACTAGTTTGTGATCCAATTAGATTCATAATTATTTTCTTTAATTAATTTAATAATAAAATTTTCCAATATGTAATCCCTTCGGTATGATCCTCGAAATACTTCCCAGAGTGTTTCGTTGTAACACTTTACTATATTACAATTTGACCCATATACTTACAAACACAACTTCTTTATTTAACATCTATTTACTGCAGTATTTACAGTCCAGATGTTCGTATGTTTAGCAGCGATCAGGTTTTTGGTGCCTTTGCCAGGGATTGCGACGGTGAAAATTGTTATTAATTTAATTGCTTTGTAAAATAATACTAGTAGAAAGGTATAAGAGTTAAATAGTGTGTTAACTTTTAATTATTTTTATTTTAATTATTTTTGTTATTTTTAATTATTTAATTATTTTTAGATACCTTGTTGATTATTTAATTTAATAATGGATGCAATTTATGATGAATTTGATGATGATAGCAGTTAGGATAAGGAACGCGAGATGTTTGTTTGGTACGATGATGAAGTATACGAAGAGGGAGTATGCAATCAATGGGAAATTATGGAAAACCAAAGATTTCCCATGATAGAGCTGCTCTAATGAAGAAACAAAGCAATGGTCCCATTGAAAAAGGTCGTGCATGATGTTCCCAACTCTGATTACGAAGACCATTATATTGTTGTCAACCACCATGAACCATATTGTAAAAATTAGCAAGAGTTGGATGCAATCATGGATAAGGTACCTAGGCAGATACATGAGCAACATTTAGGGATGTCTAAATATTCAACAGAACCTCAATGTGGTTCATATGAAATGTATTCGCGATACGATGATGATGAGTACATTAATGAAGCATCAAGTTGGATGAATGGAGCCTCAACAAACCAATGGATTTATGACGGTGAATATGGTATGCCCAAATATTCAGCCCAGCGAGAATTGGAGTTAATCATGGATGAAAAGGTAATATGGTATTTGTATGAGCAAGATAGGAGCAATTAAAGATCATTTCGGACAAATGAAGCCTTAACGAACCAATGGAGTTATGATCGAAGGTGTAGAGACCTGAGTCGAATGAATTCCAAATTAACCTAGAAAGAATTCAAAAATGGGTGGATCAGTTAAAGGAATTGCTTCGAAAGTAAGAAAAAGTATAGACTCCATTGGAAGAGGTCGTGCACGATGTTCCTAACTCGGATAATTAGAACCACCGTATCATCGTCAACCACTTTAAATTAGATAATAAGCAAGAGTTTGGAATCAAACCACAATAAGACGTTGAATATAGCCGAAGGCATCTCCAATCAAATTAACATAGAGATAGACCTATCCATAAATGTAGATGTAGAAGTAGATCTAACCATTAGCATGGAGCTTAACTAGATTGTGAATGAAAGTGTAGACAATTCGATACAATTTCTGGTCAAAATCGAGGAGGTGCCAACCGGAGAAACTGATGAGTTCATTCAATTGTCATTCGAAACTAAAGATAAAGCTCGAGTACCCAAAACCTCATGTGACATGGAGGTGAGAAGGCTCGAGGTAATAATACCCTGAAAAATAATTTGGGTTGGCTCTGATTCGACACCAAGTGGATCATAATGTGGACGCCGCAACGGTCTAAGATAAGGAAACATTAAAGTATCAACCAAGGGTGCTAGTCTACATATCTCGATGAAAAAACAAACGACAGATCAAAGTCTCGAGGACCAGCTAGAAGTTCTTTTACGTGGGCAATACAGATTGTTCTGATTCTGAAAAATGACTTCTCATTTAAACTTATTTTAATTTTAAATTCCTAAATTCTATTTAAGTATTGTTATTTTTTAAATGTTGCAATTCAATTATTTTCTCATATTTTTAGGGATTGCTAAGTTCGTGAAAAGGGGAAAAAACGAATGAATCGAGAAGTCAAAATTTCGCGCACGAGAGGGGCCGAAAC
Source organism: Kokia cookei (assembly GCA_039519145.1). NCBI lineage: Eukaryota > Viridiplantae > Streptophyta > Magnoliopsida > Malvales > Malvaceae > Kokia > Kokia cookei. Next base: position 11,799,692 of record CM076907.1, on the reverse strand, counting down.
AATCGTGACATCATGAAAAGGGTAATCAATGTGTCATTTACATTATATGGTTCAATTCATGCCTATCATACCCAATTCATCATCAATTCCATACCAAAATTCATATATCAATTAAGTCATGCTAATTTCTAGTCTATTCAATTTAATCCTCTATCTCGATAATCAATCTCAATCATAGCATTTACATTGAAATAATCATTGTGAAATCACCTCAATACCATATTATGCAAAATATCATAATATGCAATAATTAAACTAATCCTGAATCATAGAAATAAAAACTGATATCTTATGTCACTCATCGCAGACTATTGCTTTTCCTTTCCTTCTCAACAGTTCGACGACTCGATGTCGTCTTTAGCTACGAATAAAAATTCAATAGTTACAGAATATCAATTTTCATTCAATTCATATTCAAATACAAAGGTCAAGCATATTTTGCAATTTATTCAATTTAGTCCTTAAATATAGGACAAGCATAACTTTTGATATAGAGCTTTGGATTAAAATTCGATTTCACATATACTCATTAGGGACCTTCTAATTTCTATTAATACTATAATTTCATAATAGGTTTTAAATTTATTCAATTTGGTCCCTAATGTTTCTAAGCTTAATTTAGTCATTTTCATTATCTAAGCTTAATTTCTATCAATTTCACACCTAATTCATCCAATTTTCAACAATGGAAACTTGTCAAAATTTCAACAATTGAACAAATTGATACATGATCGAATGTTTGAATCCATAAGGCTTTCTCTTAAAATTCACACCTAAATCAAGCTTCCATGATTCAATTTCCATAAAAATCAAAGAAAAATGGGTAGGGTTTACTTAAAATTACATGATCGAATGTTTGAATACATAAGGCTTTCTCTTATTTTTCCTTTGCTTCGACGGTTTGGGGGGAGAAGATTATGATATTTCATCTTTCTTCCCACTTTAGTTGCTATTTATACTATATTTAACTTTAAATAATCTTAATTAACCAATTTAATTATGTTTTATTAACTAATCAGTAATTACTTAATCTTAATGACATCCATAATTACCATCCACTAACACCTATTTAAAAATGATTTATTAACCAATTTGGTCCTTTGAATAATTGTTACCTAAGGGCCCGTTTGTTTACATGTAAAGGTTTTATGGAAAATATTTTTTGTATTTTTTTATGTTTGTTTCATAAAAAACAGTTTGGTCAACGAAAAATAACTTACAGGTCAATGTAAAATAAATCTTTTTCCATGTAAAATGACTTACCCTTTTAAGAAGCTTAAGTTATTTTCTAGAAAAGAACTCCTTTTTAGGTAATTTTATTTTTTTTATAAAATTTAAATTAAATCAAGTTTAATATTATTATATTTATAAAATTTTTATTTTTATTTTTAAAAATATTTAATAATTATTAAATATTAATATAAAATATTATATTTTTCAATATTATTAAACATACATATTTAATTATTTATATTTAGTCATATAATAAATTATCAATATAATTAATGTAATTTATTATTTAATATTTCAATTTTATTTTAATAATAAATTTTAAAAATAATAATTTTAAATAATATTCTTCACAGAAAATATTCAATATTAATATATTAATAATAAATATTTTGTCGTATAAATATTAAAATATGTTATAAGTCTAAGTGCTCTTCACAAATTTACAATTTAATCTCTGTAATTTTATTTTCAAGAATTTAGTCCCTCTACTTTTTAGATTTGAAAATCAAGTCCAATAGTTGACATTGTTAAATTTTTTGTCAATTTTTTTATGTCACATTTTTAAATAAAAATACTCACTTGGTAGTCATGTAACTAAAAAATGACATTGTAATGAATCTGAAATTAACAAAATATTTTTAATATATGCAAAAACAATGTAAAATATAAATTTATAGGTATAAAATAAATTCAATTAAACAATGAAAATATAATAAAATATCAAATGTATGTTTGTTTCATTAAAACAATTTTTATGAAATATTTTCAAGAAATTTGTCAAACAACAAAAAATATTTTAGACAAATTCATTCAAACACTAGAAAATAGTTTTTCCAGAAAAGTAAGTCATTTTCCATAAATTATTTACCGAAAACCATTTTCAGTGAAACAAAGTCCCTAAGCCTTTTTCCTAATTAAAAATCTATAATGATTGGTCTTTTACAATCTAGTCCCTAAGTCTTAATTAACTACTTTTTCGACTAAATTATTTAACTGAATTTTAATATATTTTAATAATAACTTGGCAAAAATTCTCATTTAATATTTAAAAATTTAATTTATAAAAATAAAATTCTAAAATCATATTTTTTGATACCATCGAAAATTAAATCTTTACACATCACCCTTTTGAAAATAAAAAACCAGAAAGTTTGTGTATAATAAAAGAAAAATGCAGGTTCATTGTCGAAGATAATTAAGCTCCAAATCATTGCTCGGAAAATATGGTTATCCAATTTATGGAAGACGAGAGGACAAACAACAAGTAACAATTAAAATATCTAACTTCATATTCTATTTTTCGATATATATTTTTATTATTTTATGATTCACTTTTATATTTAATAAGCTAAAATTAATATTAGTTATTATAAAATAATAAATTACAATGCAAACTAGGAAATTAAAATTTAATAGACTTTGTTCATATCTTATATATTTTTTTTTTCTTTTGATATGTATATTTTTAATTATTTATTGCAATAATTTTTAGATTTTACATATCTTATATTTTTTTATTCTTTACTACAATATTTTAAATATAATTTTGCTACTCTATCTAATATTTGTTTGTAAGAAATACATTCAATTAATAAATCAAGGCGTAATAAATTTCACATATTGGTTATTACTCAATTTCTAATTATATTAATACATATTTTAAATTCTTATAGGTAAAAATAGGGGACATGTTGGATAATAAGTGGATTGTTGGTTTGCTGTAATTTGATGTGTCAAATTAGACTCTTCATGTCACTTAATGAGCTTAATTTTAAGCAATTTGAATGTCTTTTTAGTAATTTAGCTTAATTTTAGTTTTTGCAATTAAATAAGTGTGAATGCCTCTTTTTATTCATTTTGAGACCTAAATTGGCCAATTGTGCTATTAGGGGCCCTAATGACTAATTGAGTGTTGTAGGATTTCGTTGGCCGCCAAATTCGAGCAAGAACATCATCAAAGGAACGGGTATCGCGTTATCAAAACCAGGGAATCACGATACCCTCAACAAGTCTGAGATGAAGACCACCTACAATGGTATCACAATATCCTTTTTGGGTATCGCGATATCCACTTGCCAAGGAGTACCCCATTTCAATACTGACGACGATATCACGACCTCCTACCATGGGTATTGAGATAAAGATATCATGAGGGAAAAAATGACATCAAGGGTAGCCCTTATCTAACCGAAGCACCAATCAGAAAGACACATTCAAGGATATTTTGGGAAATGACTTGCCACAAATTGTGGTGGTAGTTTAGGTACTTTTTGGCACTTAACGAGCTTGTTTTCTAGCCATTTTAGTATTTTTATTGCATTTTCAGTTTTCTTAGCTTAGATTCAAATTATTGCAAAATAAGTGTTTTCTACGCAATGTTTCGAGTTAGTTGACCTATTGGGCCAATACCGGTCTTAAGGTAGTTTTAATGCTTTCATTGAGTGTGCAAGACACTTAATTTTAGGTCCAAAAGCACCAAGAATGATAGCTGAGTTGCAACACAAGAGTCCGGTGTCGCAACACAACCAAGCTAATTCAAGATTTTACATTTGAAGTTGTGTGTCGTGACACGCACTAGGCTGTGTCACAACATAGGTTTGACAAAGGGTAAAAAATTGATCAAGGGTGTTTCCATCCGCACAACCTATATTTAGTGTGATTATGGCTTGTATTTGACCTAAATTAGGCGACTAACTTTGCCTATAAATAGTTAAGCATAGGTTAAGCTCGGGGAGCTTTTGCTAAGCTGTTTTAGGGTTTTAGTTTAGTAGTTTAGGATTTTAAATTAGTTCTATTTTATTTTAAAATCAATTTTATTTTTTGTTTTCTGACTAGGATTCGATTGACTCCAAGTCTTCGTCATTTAGTATTTTTATAATTTTCCTTTATGTCTCTCTTGCAAACGACGATATCTCGATAATTGTTAAAGTACTTTGTGGATCCCAACACATCTAGTTTATCAAACAGACCAATTTCTATCTATCTCTATTTTAATTAATTTGTGTTCTTGTATGGTTAATTTACTTTTAAGAAAAATGGTTATTAAATCGATGTGTGGCTAAGCCCTTCAGAGAGATTAATGAGAAGACATGGGAGTAATTAACGGAAGAATGATGGTTTCCCATATGAATTAGTTGGTGTAAATTTATGTATGCTTAAACCTTTGGATTGATGACCCTAGGAAGTAATCTAGGTTAAACGAGGTCGAAAGATAAGTTTGTCGAGTAAATCATGATTTATTATGATCAAGAAAGAGAGGTTGAGAGATAAGTGTGTATTGGTTGATTATTTAATTAGTAGAGGCCAAAAGATAATATTGGTTAGTTAATAACTAATTCACTAATAAAACCTAAATTTTGAAGTTAATTGCAATCAATGAAGTGAGTTAACCTTTTACTTGTTATTCAAAGTTTTTCATTTTTCAACTTCATTTTAGTAGTTTTGTTTTTGTTTTATGAGTTTAATCTTTAGTTTTGGTTATCATAATATAATTTTTAGTGACTATTGTTTAGAACTATTACTGTAGAAGACATTTTTAGATTTAATTCAACCTCTTTTGGGTACGATCTTCATAATGCTTACCGGTGTTCCTTTATTACACAAACTATATTATAATTTGACATGTTCGCTTGCAGATACCGTTTTTAATTAGATATTTCATTTTCATGATTTTTACTCTAAACATTCGCACGTTTAGAGGCAATTAGGCAACAATTTTGGGTAAGAATTGTTGCTAAAAGAAGCCAAATTTGGTTGAGGAAAGAAAGGACACACTAGGCATAGTTTAGATAGTTTTCTCTTAGTGTTCTTCTTCATTTTTCTAGGTTTCTTATTTTTCGTCTTCCTCCACAATTGTAGATTTCATTTTTCTGCATTTTTCTTATTATTCTTATTACTATTCAAGTTAGTTAAGTTAGTTATCATTATAATTAGGGTTTGTTTGCACTTTTAGTACCTCTTATTTAGTTGTAAAGATATTTCAATCTTTTTCTTAATGTTATTCCAATTTCCTTTAGTTTCATTTGTCACAAACTTTAACTTTAATGTTTCTTGTTCATCATTTTCTTGTTAAGTTTATGTTAATGACTGCCATGTTTTCTTCCTTCATGCTTGTTAGTTTATTTTTCAGCATGAGTAACTAAACCTTAAAAGGGCTAATTGATGGAGATGTGGATAAGCTGATTTTCGAGTAAAGGACTAAATTGAATAAACCTAAAAACTTAGGTTTAATTCCCTAAGGGGAAATCTAGGCAAGTGAGATCGAGAGGTAATCTTGTTAAGCATCTATTCATTAGTCCCGAGTTAGCTGGTGAGATTAAGAGATAAATTAGATAAACTTGTCTAATTTGGTAAAATTGAGATTGAGAGGTAAAATGGAACCATTTTAGAAGTTTAAGTAATTTAGGTCCCTAATTTGAGAGTTGGTGAATGACATCGAAATTTATCAACCACTGTTTGTCATTTATTTGTTAATTTCGTAACTTTGCACACTTTATGATTTAGTCCTTTTGTAGTTAGTTCATAAATTAGTGTAATTACCCTCAACTTATGGTTTGCAGTAATATAGTTTTTAGTGACTAGTTTTTTAGACTCTTTATTTTGCATGCTCTTAACTACATTTGGTTCAATCGTCGACTCTTTTGGGTTCGATCCTCAGAGTACTTTGTACCCCATTGTACAATTATATTAAAATTGACATGTTACACTTTTAGACACCGCACGATAATATATATTCTGATTATTTGCTAGTTGTTTTAGTGTTGATTTCTCCCCCCCGATTTGCAAGAGTAAGGGAGAGACGGTCAAGTTGTTAGCACCGTTACTGAGGAGCCGGTGCTAGATTGAGCTAGTTTTAGTTTTGTTGATGTTCTTTAGGGATATAGTTGACAAAAGTTAAAATTATAGATACGACATTTATTGATTCTACGTGGGATGTGTATTACCTTATTGATATGGATAGTATGACTTGTTTATTTGATTTATTCTTTTATTTGTTGTAGGGTATTGAAATTCCTTATGGAAGAAGGCGCCTCTTAATTTTCTTAATTATGACATCATTGTTCGATATCATGTTGAATAACAGGAGTTGGTTACGGCCTAGTATAACGACACCCCATAACGACATTCCACGTTTCGAGATCAAGTCATCTCTAATCTTGTGGGTTATTTCTAATCTCTAATTTTATGGGGATGAAGGTGAAGATCTAGTGGATTTCATTCGCAAGTTAGAACACATGCAACATTACGAGTTATGATGGGGTTCTTAATGATATTATTCGATTGTTATTGATACTGTTTTCTCTTTGAGGGAAAGCGAAGGACTGGTTGGATATGCTACCTCTGGATACTATTACTACGTGGGAGGAATTTCTTCGACTATTCTTGGAGCAAAATCTCCCTATGAAAATTGTGCTTGCCTCTTATGAGGTGTTGTTTGATTTCAAACAAGAGAGTACGAAGATGCTAGGTCAAGTATGGGAAAGGTTCATGAGGATAATGCGAGTCTTGATTGGGAATGGAGTTGAAAGTGTCGTCAACTATAATATTTCTATGTCGGGTTGAACAAGAGTAGTAAGGCCCAGTTTGATATTATTTCAAGGGGGAGTATATGGACTAAAACTGTGCAAGAAATTGTTGTCTTGCTTGAAAATGTCAATAGTAATGATTCCGCTTGGGAGTGCACTCGTGCTCCCATTTATGATATTTTTAGTAAAATTTTAGGGGAACTTGAGAATCAAATGATCAAACCAGTTAGAGAGATCTCTACTTATTTGATGATTGCTTCCAAGGAAAAAGAAATATTTATAGAACAAGAAGAGTGTGAATTTGAACAATTTTTGGATTTAGAAATCATGAAGTCTATTGGGACTAAACCATTCAGTGAATGTACGGAGTTCTCGGATAAAAAAGGGTGTGAGTCATGTCATGAGGATGAAGATGGAAATTTTCATGAAGAGATAGAAGATTAACTTAAGCAAGAGAGGGTTTATCAATTAGATTGGTGAAAGCACTGTAAGGAACCGTTGGGACCCCTGATAAATATTTCTAAGAAAATGACACCTTCTATAGTGAAGCCACTTGAGCTTGAATTGAAACCTCTTCCTGAAGGTTTTAAGTATGGGTATTTGGGAGTAACACCTTGTCAATTATTATCTTTGCTCGACTTAGTGAAAAAAGGGAGGAAGCTCTGCTCCAAGTGTCGAAAGCGTATAAGAAGGCCATTGGGTGAACAATAGGTAATATTAAAGGCATTAGCCCATCTCTTTGTCAGCATAATATTCTATTGATCAGATGCTTGACTGTTTGGCTGGAAAGGAGTTCTATTACTTTTTGGAGAGGTATTGTAGTTATCATCAAATTTCGAGTGTTGGAAAGATGAGAAGAAACTAATCTAGTTTTGAATTGGGAAAAATGTCATTTCATGGTTATGGATGGAATTGTTCTCGATCATCATGTTTCAAAAAAAAGGGCTTGAGGTAGATCATGCTAAGATTGAAGTCATTGAGAATTTTCCACCTCTATCTTTTATCCGAGGGATTCGAAACTTGTTAGGGCATGTTGGGTTCACCTCTTAAAGAAAGATGTCCATTTTATATTTAATGAAGAGTGTACACAAGCATTTAACACCTTGAATGAAAAGCTTATCACCGCCCTTATGAGTCCGAATTGATAAGAGGCTTTTGGGATCATGTGTGAGGCTATTGACTTTGCTATAGGAGTGGTGTTAGGTTTAAAGAAGGAAAAGGTATTTCACACCATCAATTATGACAACAAGACCTTGAACTCGAATCAATGCAATTACACAAACGACCGAGAAAGAAATATTGGTAGCAGTTTTTGCTTGCAAGAAGTTCCACCTATATTTGATAGCGAATGAGTTTATGTTTATACAAACCATTCGACACATAAATTTGTTATGAAAAAGGAGACTAAAGCTCGACTAATGAGATGAGTTTTGTTACTTCAAGAGTTTAACTTGTGGATATTAGATAGAAAGGAAACTGAGAACAAGTTGTTGACCACTTATCTCGATTGGAACGTGAGGACGACCAAGTCAAGAATAAAGCAATCAATAAAACTTTTATAGATGTATTTTTAAATAATGAATGACGATGACAACCCTGAAGTGGTGTGTCAAGTCATCGATGAGATTTGAATTTGCCCAAACCCTTGTAATAGTAGTTTTTGTTTATTATGCCTAATTCAATTTGTGAATAATAGAATAAATTCAAGCATGGACTCCAGTTGCATTTGTCCTTTTGTTTAGGTTTAAATGTTAACATGTTTAATTTCTAGAATTGATAGGTTTAATTTTGTATAATTGGGTGATGAAAATGAAGTCTTTAAAGGATTTCGGGGTGCCATCCAATGGTATCGTGATATCTAAGGGAGGATATCGTGATACCCAGATCAATTTTGAGAGGAAGTCAAAAATATTTTTGGTATCGCAATATCTAAGGGGGTATCGCGATTTCTCAAATAGTTTCAAAAATTCAAAATTTAGCCAATATGTAGTGGTATCGTTATATCAATCCCTAGGTAGCATAATGTCATCGATAGAATCGAAATAACAGGATAAAAAACATGGATATCATGATATCCGCCCATGGATATCGCGGTACCCATGTCGTGTCAGGCAATACCTGGTTATGACATCACAACCCATGTTTTGGCTCTATTTTAACCCTAAAGCACTCAAAAACCCCAAAAAATTCTCAAATCCTTCTCGCTTCTCCCTTCTTAACTACTTTACACATCTTTTTGTCAATTCTTTTTTTAATTCCCTCTTTTTAATTCTCTTATCTCCTAGCTTTACTATTGTAGTCTTGTTTGTTCCTTACATTTGCAAGCTTCTTTCTCTATGCTTGGAAACACCTACGCCAATTAAGAAGCGCAGCAAGAAGGCCTCCACCTTCACCATTATTGACGGGTTAAAGTTTCTATTCCCATATTCTTATACATTGTTGTGCCTCTTGTTAGCGCTTATTATTATGAAGTCTTGTTAGTTGGCTTACTGTTGCTATATTATTGAGTGATTAAATTTAGAGAACCCCCAAAATGCCCCAAGACAGATGAAATAGATTAGGTCCCAATCTACATCCATTCAGTCACCTGAATTTAACCACGTAAAATTTGTCTCGAAGGAGGTTGAAGAATTCTTTTCTATGCTTCGAGGAAGATCATCTGTCCATGAAGGTGATTTTGATTCTAGTTCAATCTTAGAGGATGAAGCTTGGGATCTCTTTCGATTTCACGGTGGCTACACTATTACCTTCAACATATAACTTCTACGGTTATACTTGTGGTCTTAGAGTTTTATGCTAATTTAAGTTTTTTTGAAAGATGTCGGGTATACTTTAGGAACCGAGAGGTAGACATCTCCCCTATTGATTTGTGTGAATATTATGACATCCAATTTGATGAACATGATGATATTGAATTGATGGACTTAACAAGTTCTTGTGGCGTAGATATGGATGCCATTATGTTATACTTGACGAAAAATAGGGGGAATGGAAGCGTGAGGAAGGATCGACACGGTCAATCTCATTTAATTGTGCATTACTGTCCTCAATAGAGAAACTCTGGATGAAACTTATCTGTACTTAGGTCAATCTCGCACCTAATGTTTGTATCATTAACACTTTTTGAGCTATTTTGTTAACATATATTTTGCAGCAAAAGTGTATCTGTTTAGAAACTTGGATTTATTAGCTTATGATGTGTTGTGTGGAGAGTGACTCATTCAAAATCTACTTTCCCCATTTGGTCATGAATTTATGCTAGAGAGTAGTGCTTGTTATAGATCTCACCGAACCGCACCATCGTCCTACTACATATATGATAGGCGACTCGATGCTACAAAAGTTACAAAAGCTTTGGGAGTAACAAAATCAAGAGGGGACTCATAACCCAAAATACAAAAAAGAACTACCACAAGATCAATCTGAAAAGCTTCCTTTATGAAAAATTTTGGGAGACATTCAAACTCGGCTTGATGTGTTGATGAAATGAACCTCTATAATACTCAACTGATAGAATTTATGAAGTTGTACATTAATCGCGATACACCTGACCACCTAGGAATGTGTTATTGTTTATATTAAAAAATATCACACCAAAAATATAAGAAATTAAATCGGCAGTGTTTGTAAGTATACGAGTCAAATTGTAATGAAGTATATGTGGTACAATGGAACACAAATAAGTATTTTGAGGATCGTACCCAAGGGAGGATGGATTAAATCTATAGACAGTCTCTTTACAATAACAAGTCTAAATAGTAATAATTAAATCATATATTACGATAGATCATAAGATAGATGAATATTAAGAATCAAATAACTAAAATAAATAAATAGTAAAATAAACCAATTAGGGGTTGTAACTATCTTCAGATTAAGGTTTTAGGGTGGATTAACTATCAGTTAACCAATATTACCTCCCGACCTTACTTTCTCAACTAGGATAAACTACATTTTACTTAGGAAAACTTATTCCTAGACCTTGTTTAGCCTATGATTACTTCTTAGGCTTGCTAAGCCTAGGGTTTAGGAACGTGTAATTTAAACCAATTAATCCTATAAAAAAACCCTAAATCCTCTGTTAATCATGTCCTCATCCACTCGTTAATCTCCCCTAAGGGATTTATGCACTCATGTTATTCACAATCTCAAACTCAATTGTATTAAGCATGTAAAAAAATGATTGAATTGAAAGAGAAAAGATATTAGAATAATCTCAGAATTGATATTGAATGGAGAATAGAGTCGATAATCTCTCGATTAGAAGAACTTGAGTCGTCGCTTGCAAAGAAGAAATAACTAAAATACTTCGATTAAATAAAAGAATCCTTGGATCAAAATTGACTCCAAGAAGAAAGAACAAAGAGTTTATGAAAACCAAAAGAAAATTTAATCTAATCCTACTACTAAACTACCAGGTTTTTGGATGCATCTAAGACGACTTAGTTACATCAAACCCTTAAGATTTTATTTATAGGAGTGTTGGCAACCCAAATTAGGTCTTCAGCAAGTCGTAGGTCTTCATATAAATTTTATTGTGCGAGCGAAAATAGCCTTGAAGTACTTAGGCACCATGTTTGGGCTATGTCACACCATACAAGGTCTATGGTGCGACACGACAAGTAGATTGTGCCTTCCTTGATTCGTTTCATGCTTTGACGACTCGAGAAACTTGTCATCACTCGTCCTTTGCTCTTACGTCAATTGGGCCTATAATTCATCATCCTACACACTCAATTGCACAAATTATAACTACCTAAGGCCCGTGTCGGCCTACTAGGTCACAACACTCACAAAATGTGTTAAAAAATTTATTTTTATTAACTTTTAATACTAGCTACTAAATACCAAAAATGCAATATTAAATACTAAAATGGCTACAAAACAAGCTCCTTAGGTGCTGAAATAGATCGAAATTACTATTACATTTGGCGTCAGGTCAAATACTCCCACACATAAGTCTTTGCTTCCCCTCAAGCAAACTAAATAAAAACTAAAAATAAACTAAATTGAAAATAATAAATAAGCATGCAAGGAAATAAAATGCACTTGAGCAAGTGTGATACAAGAAAACAGACACAAATATATTAACAAGATAATGTAAATAAACATATAATTCTAGAGTGATGTACAATTAACTCACAATTTCTAAAATTAGACGGGTTAGTTCAATAAATTACAAAGCAAACAAATAAAAGAATGTTAGGTATAAGTTTCCACTAAAATAGATATACAAATACACAATTATGTTCAAATAAATATAAGTGGTAAAAATATCAATCCTTGGAACAATTTCATCCACATAAAGTACCACCTAAGTCACATAGGACTTTTCGGCTTGTAACATTTTGCGTCTTAGGTTGGTTTGGAATTCAAAGAACAGGTTCGACAAAAGGGCTAAGCAAGAAAGTAGTTTGACACATTGTATTGTCCTCGATTCTCCCCAATTTTGCATAATCTCACCATCTTATATTCACTTCCCTCACTTTTCTTATCTCTCTATTTACTAAGGCATCATATAGTATTCATGAGTACAACCATCCGAGCTCCTTTTTTTTCGAGCAAATGTGAGCGTACTTTATTTTCAACTCACTTTGCTTTTATTTTTATTTTCTTTTTCTTGAGATTTTCTCGATTGGCATTTTGCCTTATTTTTCTACAAGCTCGAAAATATTATACTCACTATAACATACAATTTCTTAATTCACATCAATTTTTTATCTTTTGTAACCACCTTATATATCTACCTAATCCTTCAATATCAATGGTTGGACGCCTAAATCTATGCAAAGAATAAGAAATAAAGGATCAACTAGATTATTTATTCGGCTTAAGGTTTCATTTGTGGTTCATTAAGAAAATTGATTCATGCTTAAATTAGGTACTATAGGAAATATTTACAGGGATAGCTTTTTGGCTCGAAAAATTGTGTACTAAACAATGCCTTAAGTCCTCCCTAGGTAATCCAATACATGGACTAAATCGGTCAAGTAAAATGCAGAGACAATAAAAATGTAATGACAATTAGATGAAATGCATGCAACTAAACTAACTATTGAAAAGTAAACTAACTCAGTGTGTTGCAACTACAGATGTGGCTGCTTTGGACTTCTTTTTCTTCTTTTGGCACTCCTTTTTGCTTTTCTTCTTAGCCTTTCATTTGCGCTTCTTTTCTTTTGGGTCAACTAGTGCAGTAGATTATTCCTCCATGGCCAGTTGAATGCTAGCTTCATCGACAGTCATATCCAATGGATGCATCTCAACAAGTGGTGCCACATATGGCATAATAGCCAGAGGATTGGAATCTTCATTGTTGGATGTGATTGCCTCGACCCAGCTTGCCCCAGATGGCGTCAATTGTTTAACAGATACAACCACACTAGTTGGTGTGTCAACAAATTTCTCTGACAAATTTGTTGGGACAATTTCTTTTTCCTTCTCTTCTTTTCTTTCTTCTTCTATTTTTTCTTCTTCTGCCTTAAGACCCACAGAAACAGTTGGTGTGTGTTCCTCCACAGTTACAACCCCTCTTTTTGCCATATTAGCCCCCAAAAAATTCAGGAGTTCATCTTCAAAGAGGCTAGCTATTTTTCGAAAACAATCCTCTATCTCCTTGGAGTGCATCTCTTGATCCTCATCGTTAGAGATGTAGATTCTATTTGGGGACTGGACGGACTGAGTTCTTCCTTCTGAAGCATGTTGCTCTGATGATGGAGTGACTTCATTGATATTAGGAGGGAACACAGGGAATTCAAGCATCGAATTTAAGCTAAAACCGCTCAATACGCTTATAATAGTAGTATTCCATGCCCTAGTATAGGCATAGAATAAGTTTTGTCTGTATTGTATCTCTTTCACTACGCCAACAAGATTGATTTGTATGTTGCTCATTCGATCAACAAGCTTTCTAATCTCAGCAGCCTTCCTCCAAATCTGAGAATCTGTGGGTGCATGGGTCTGGGTGTCTTTCTTTTTCCCTTTCCATTTTTCTTTCTTTGGTGGTACCTCCTTCACCATAAGGGTTTCTTTCCCCCTTGTCATCCTTTCCACCAAAATATCCTTAATCGGTCATTTGTTTTCCAAAGTTTTCTCCCCTTCGTGAGGCAAAATGCCCCTCTATTTACATAGCATCATTATTAGAGAAGGGAAAGGCAAGATACATGTCTATTTGGTGGCGACTTCAGTGATTTCTTGATGTAGGATTGTGCTGACATCAATTCGTCATCCCTTGAGTATAGAATGCAGCAAGCACATTCTGTCCAACATTGCAGTTGTACTGTGGATGGATGGCAGGAGACAATAGTTAATGAAATGAAACCACACATTGCTTTGGATAGTGAGGTAGCGATAGAGCATCGTGTAGTTGTTTGGATTTTTGCTAGTCTAAACTGCGTCATCAATGCATAAGTTGTCCAGTAAAAGATCAACACCGTCCTCTATCAAGTTTTCTAAGAACTCGACATGCTGATCTTCTCCTTCAGTAATATGGAAGAGAGCATGTGGTTAGCACTCCATGGCACCAACCCTTAACGAACAAATATAAACTCTTGTTCAGGATCAATCAGGTTAGCATAAAACTCTCTTACCATGGAGGGAGAGTATCCTGTCGAATGGTCACAAAACTGCTCCCAGCCCAATCGTGAAATGGTTCTAACGACTTGCTTTCCTAATGTCAAATGCGGGGACAATTGAAATCCTTGTTCAAGATGACAGCTCCTATTCAATATCACTTCATGATAACAGTCTTTCGCCACTTTTGATAAGAATAGGACAGGTTCCTTTGGTGGTGGTTGCTCGGCGTTTCTGACCATAGGAGCCGATGATTCAGCAGCGAATTTAGATGGGGTTTTTGCACCACGAGTTCTTACCATGACTACTAAAATAAAGAGATTGAGAATATCTTACCAAAAAACTGAAGGTTGAGGACGTAGAAAATTGCAGCAATAATGGTAGTTGTGAGTGTGAGAGAACAATCGGCACAAGAATAGAGTTTTATATAGGATTGAGGTGAAGAGACGTGATGATTACTACTATCGTGAGAGTACACTGTGCCTGCAACCAATAAATGCTAGGAAACAGATCGTACTTTTTCGGAATGATCCAACGGTTAAGGAAAGAGCTGAATCAACTTTCGTGATTCTTTCCCGAAACACTTCACTGGGTCATCAATGAAATGCATTGACAAGTTGTGATTTTGTGTGAGTCGACAAAAAGGAGATATTTTATTCTTGCAAAAACTAAAGAAACAAGTTAAAGTAAAATAAAAGACAAAAATTAACAAAAAAATTGTAATGACGTCCTAAAAAAATGTGACAAGGTTAACGGTCTCGTTTTGTTCATTGATGCCTGGGCTTCAATAATGCTTTAATCGTTGGCCATTTACTTTAAATTGTTGCACATCGTTCAAATCCTTGATTGTCACCACACCATGTGGAAATGCTTCGACAACTTCAAAAGGTCCTGACCATCTTGAGTGCAATTTTCCTGGATAAAATTTTAAATGCGAGTTAAATAAAAGCACTAATTGACCAGGAGAAAATTGTCGTTGCAAAATGATGTTGTCATGCCATCTTTTAGTTTTTTCTTCGTAAATGGCATCATTTTCATAAGCATTGCATTGAATCTCTTCCAGTTCTGAAATGTCCAACAATCTTTTCTTTCTAGCAGCATCATAGACCATGTTCACTTGCTTTATTGTCCACATGGTCTTATGTACAAGTTCGACTGGCAAGTGACAGGATTTACCAAAAACTAGCTGATATGGCGACATCCCTAATGGTGTTTTTTATGCAGTGCGAAGCGCCCATAACGCATCATTCAACCTTGAAGACCAATCTCATCGAGATGGGTTAACCACCTTATCAAGAATACCCTTGATTTGTCTATTGGATACTTCTATTTGTCCATTTGTTTGTGGATGATATGTGGTTGCCATGCGAGGTTTCACACCGTAATGTTTCAAATCTGTCGCCACTTGATTGCAATGGAAGTGAGTGCCTTTAATCGATTATTAATGCTCGAAGTGTTCCGAATCGTGTAAGGATATATGTGTGAAAGAACTTTAACACCGTCTGAGCATCATCCTTAGGAACAGATATTACTTCGATCCACTTGGAGACATAGTCAACAACTACCAGAATATACACATTTCTAAAGGAATTTGGAAAAGGTCCCATAAAGTCTATACCCTAAACATCAAAGAGTTCAACTTTCATGATAGGCTATTGAATCATCTCATTGCGTCGAGATATGGAACCGGTGCACTAAATTTTTTCGTACTATTAAACAAAATTATGAGCGTCTAGAAATAATGTTAGTCAGTAAAATCCTGACTGTAGGACCTTTGCAGCAGTCCTAACACCACCAAAATGGCCTCCATAAGGCGCATCATGGCAATGCTTCAGGATAGATAACATTTTTTCATCAGGAATACAACAACGTATGATATTGTCAGCGCATACCTTGAATAGGTATGGTTCATTCCAATGATACTTTGCAGCATCCCTAAGAAATCTGACCTTCCTATATCCTATTGTACTAAATGGTAGCTTTTTACAAACTAGATAATTGATGATATCTGCATACCATGGAGATGCGTCAACAAAGAATAACTTCTCATCTGGAAAGGCGTCGATAATTTTTGACTTATTTTTATCTTCACTTTCAAATTCCAGACGAGATAAGTGGTCTACTATTTGGTTTTTCTATCCTTTTTTGTCCTTAATCTCAACATCAAATTCTTGTAGTAAAAGGATCCATCTAATCAGCCTAGGTTTTTCATCTTCCTTAGTAAAAAGGTATCTCAATGCAGAATGATCAGTATACATTGTAATTTTTGCATCGATAAGATATGAACAAAACTTGTCAAATGCAAAAACTACAGCCAGTAACTCCTTCTCAGTGGTTGTGTAATTCACCTGTGTTTCAGTTAGAGTCTTACTAGCATAATAAATTGAGTTGAATACCTTATCCTTTCTTTGTCCAAGTACAACACCCATAGTAAAGTCGCTCACATCACACATCACCTTGAACGGTTGTGACCAATCTGGTGTGACGATAATGGATGCCTACACTAGCTGCTATTTAATTTTTAGAAATGCTTCCAAATAAGCTTCATCGAACAAAAACTTTTTATTTTGCTCCAACAAGGAGTATAGTGGTTTTGCTATTTTGGACAAGTCTTAGATGAATCTTCTATAAAATCCAGCATGACCGAGAAAACTTCTTATTCCCTTTACATTATTCAATGGAGGTAGCTTTTCAATGATTTCCACCTTCGCTTTATCCACTTCAATGCCCTGATAAGATATTCGATGACCAAGGACAATTCCTTTGATTACCATGAAGTGGCATTTTTCCCAGTTTAGAACCAAGTTGGTGTCCTCGCATCTTTTCAACACTTTTGCTAAATTGTCAGTGCATATATCAAAATTTTTCCCATACATAGAGAAATCATCCATAAATACCTCTAATAAATCATCGATCATATTAGAGAAGATAGCCATCATGCACCTTTGGAATGTGGCTGGGGTCGAAAAGCAAAGGTTCCAAATAGGTAAGTGAAAGTTGTCTTTGCTTGATCTTCCGGTGCAATTACGATGTATCTAAAATATCCATCATGGAAACAATAATAGGCCTTACTAGCTAGCCTATCCAACATTTGATTAATGAACAGTAGTGGGAAGTGATCCTTCTTTGTGGTTACATTTAAACGATGGTAGTCCATACACACTCGCTGACCTATAGCAATACGAGTAGGGATAGTTCATTTTTGTCGTTACGTACCACCATGATACTGTTATTTTTAGGCACACATTGGATCGAGCTTACCCATGTGCTGTCCGAAATAGGGTAGATTATGCCTGCGTCCAACCATTTGATAATCTCCTTCTTCACTACTTCTTTCATTTTCTCATTCAATTTTTTTTGTTCCTCAATTGACTATTTTCCTTTATCTACCAGCCTAATTTTATGCATGCAGAAAGAGGGACTAATGCCTCTGATGTCCACTATGCTTTAGGCGATGACTCTTTTGTGCTGCTTCAATATTTTGATTAATTTTTCTTCTTGGCTCGCGTCAAGACTTACACTGACAATCATTGGCAATGTATCATTGTCACCTAGGAAAACATATTTCAGGTGTGTTGGCAATGGCTTTAACTCCAGAGTCAGAGCTTCTTCAATCGATGGTTTAAAAACAGGGATCGTCCTATTAGTCAGATCCAAAGATTTCAATTTCCAACCATGTCTAAGCTCACAGACATTAGCCTCAACTTTGTGCTCACATTCAGGTGGGATATTGTCATCAGATGTCACCGCATATTCCTCTAGCACTACTGAACTTCCTTCATTAAATTCCTCTGTAATTAACTCATCTAGAACATCAATGTGGTGACATTGTTCCTTGCTTCATGATGGAGATGCTTCGAAAACACTAAAGGTTACATGTTCATCATTATGACACATGATCAACTCACCCTTGCAAACATCTATAAGTGTGCATCCTATTAGAGTAATGGGCACCTCCTTATTAGCTTCTCAATCAAGCATAACGAAGTTGGCCGGGAACACAAACTTATTGACATGGATGATAACATCTTTAATCTATCCTTCAAGTTGTTCCAAAGATCTGTTTGCAAGTTGTAATGTCACCGTAGTGGGCTTCATATGACCAATTCCTAATTTCCTAAAAGTTGACAATGGCATAAGGTTATACTAGCTCCTAAATCACATAAAGCTTTACCTAAATAATGGTTTCCAATGGAGCATGGGATTGTGAAACTGCCAGGATCTTTCATCTTTTGTGGCAGTTTATTTGTCAATACAACGCTACACCCATCTATAAGCATAATTGTCTCAATATCGGATAGTTTCTTCTTCTTTGAGCTCCTTCATGAATTTCGCATAGCTAGGAATCTACATAAGAGCATCAACTAGAGGTATATTAATATGTAATTGTTTCATGGTAGATACAAACTTTTGATAATCTCTGTCATGATCTTTCTCCTTTAATCACTATGGGAATGGCAAGGGTATGTTCACAGTAGGTTATTATGATATAACCAGTTGTGTCAACATGGGCAATTGTGTCGACAACTTTGTAGGAAGAATGGTCGGCATCAGTGTGACTATTGGTAGTTCCTCCTCATTTACTTCTACTGTGTCTTCTTCAGATGCAACCTCTCCTTATTACTTTGGTTCGTTTGTGTCGATAGGTGCTTGGTTGGAGCTGCTACCATGTTCGGCAGTTTACTTTCTAGTCCAGAATGTGATAGCCTTGCAATGCTCCTTTCCTTTTTGATTTGGATTTTCAATATCACTAGGCAAAACACTTGGTGGTCGTGTGCTCATGTTAGATGCCAGTTGTCCTAGTTGTGCTTCCATGCTCGGATGGAAGATAAATTTCCTTTTACAATTGCCTCTGTTCTTGTAATATGCTCATGCATTAAAGCTTCAAGAGTAGCTAATTGATCTAATCTTGGTTGAGAATACTATTATTATTATTACTAATGCTATTCTTGTATATTTGACATCGCATTCTGTTATGGCAGCATTCAAACCTATGCTTGCATCTAAGTATGTGACTGCATCTGGATCTAAGATCGCATCTAGTTAGATTGCGCATACACTTGAGGATTGTGATTATAATTCTGTTGCTACTGACGGTAACTCCCTTGTCTAAAGTTACCTTGATTTGAGGAATTTTCATATCTGTATGTGGACGCATTCTGACTCCCCCAAGGTTATTGAGTCCTATTTGAATTGTTATATGAGTTACCATCTGAATTCCCTCAAATGTTATTGACCTAGAATGCATTTTCAACATGCTGTGGATAGTCGTCATAATGGTTGCCACTGAAATTTCACAAGAAAACGTCGAGACATCAATTTGCTAGGCTACTTGCATAGGGGCAACATCACTCGTCCACTTCATGTTCTTGATCATATTCACTAGTGAGGATACTTGTCCACTTAGGGGTGAAATGGCATCTAACTTAATAACTCAAGGATTTGTTTTCACCTGAGCAGAACGAGAAATTGGATACTAATAATCATTTTGCACAATTATTTCTAAGATTCGCACAGCTTTATTGTAAGTGCAATCCAAAAAAGGACCATTAGCAAATGCATCAACAAGATTTCTTGTCTGTGCATTTAATCCATTGTAGACGATCTAGATTTGTGTCTCCTGTTGGTTTCGGTGCATAAGACAATGTCTAAGCAAAGTTTCGTAATGTTCCCACGTAGTGTGCAAGTTCTCATCATCCAATTTATGGTATGCCGTGATATCATTCCGCAGTCTATCATTCATTGTCGGTGGATTGAATCGCAAAACAAACTGAGTTGCTAGTGCATTCCATGAAGTAATAGATCTAGCTGATAAACCGAGAAACCATGTACGTGCCCTTCCTTGCAAAGAGTAAGGGAACAGCTACATCTTCAAGGCGTCATCAGGAACACCATGTTGACTGAAAGAAGCACATATAAGCATAAAAGATTTGAGATGCTCCCTCGCATCTTTGTGAGGCAAACCTCTATTTTGTCCATTCAAGTTAAGCATTTGGAACATCACCGGTTTTAACTCAAAATTCCCAACTTGTATTGTTGGTCTAACAACCCTTGGTTGTAGATCATCGAGCATAGGAACAACAAAATCTCTAATTATCCTGTCTAGAATTTACTCTTCTTGTGGCAGCGGTATATTATTGACTACTTGTGGCTGCACTGGAGGAACAACAATTTGTGGCAGCAATGGTGGTAGATCGTTATTATTTCCAGCCATCTATCTTTGCTCTTGTCTTTTCCTCCGAATTTTTCTTTCAATTTCTAGATCAAAATTAACAATGTTGTTAGGATTTCTCCTTGTGGACATAAACACCTAAAAAGAATTTAAAAGAAAATCAACAAAAGATTAGTTAATCAATAAAAGTTAGAAAAAGAATAGTAAATGCAACTACAAAAATAAATATCAAACAAACGTCATCCCCGACAACGGCGCCAAAACTTGATCTACTTGTAAACGTCACAGCAAATATGCAAGCGGACACTATCGATGCAAGTATAGTAGATAGAGATGAATCTATCAGATATCGATCCCACGAAGATGGTGTTCTTGTTGCTTAAATTTGTCAAAGCAATTAGAGTTTAAATAAAAAGAATTGTTAAGAGTAATGTCAACGTAAATCGGTTAAAACTACACAAGTTAAGAGTAAAATTTGTCAGTGCAAATGTAATATAAAATGTAAGAGCAAATTAATAAAAGATGAATCGATTGTTGAAGATGTTTGTAATTGTAAATTCAGAAATATAAAAGAAATAGATCAAGTGTAAAGAATTGGAGAGGATCACTAACTTCACAAGTTGGCAACGCAAAATGTGACTACAAGGTAACTAATAGATAAATTGCCACCGTAATTACGTCTCAATGAGATCTTACTACTATCGAACCCTCTGTTTAACAAAGACCCAAGTACTCAAAATTACCACACCTTCCACTGCTGGTACTGCTTTGTACTCAAGAATAAGTGGCTAGAGTTCCTTCTTGCCTCAAGTAACTTCCATTGTTTTGCTTGTTAATCTAACTTGTCACCGCACATTCCAGTGACTGTGACTGCAATCGCACTTTCGTGGTCAAAATAATTAAATCCAAATATAAACAGATGAGAAGATTTGAGTTAGAAATCAAAGTAAATCTAACATTAATAGATACTTCCATATACAATTAATAGTCAAATAGAATTCATCAACATTTAAGAAGGATCAAAAAAGAAATTGAAGCATGCTATTCCTAGTCTACTAGAATCCTCCCTTAATCACTCCTCGTCAGAAGCAGTTGCTTCCTTGTTGTATCAGGTCACCTTTTCGGAATAACAGTCAGAAGCAGTTGCTTCCTTGTTGTATCAGGTCACCTTCCTTCGGAATCAAGCTTCCATGGCAGCTGACTTTGGGAAATGATGAGAAAATTTTTGGAATTGAATTCTTCACATCTTGATAATGATATTCTTGTGCTTTCCTCTATTTATAATCACTCCACAACACAGGTTTAACCCTCTTCTCAGATCTAAATTCCCTTTTTACAGCTGTACAAGTTTGTTATTGCCAATTGTGCACTCACACAGTTCTGGTTTGTGCGTTAGGCAGTTACAGATTGTCACATCTTTGGATGCAAATTATGATTTAAATTTTCTATGACAACTTAACATTCTTCTACGCTGGTGCTTCTAAATGTGTTAGCAACATAAAATCCCTGATAAAACGTAGAAGCATTCATGTGGTGACATATTTGGCCGCAAATCTGGATCAAACTTGTGGCCACAACTCTGAATGCTTTCCTACTTTGATCTACCAAGGAGGATTTCTACGTTAACAACTTTAGATGCAAAACTAGTACTAAATACAGTGACATTAGTAGCACAAAAGGGATAAAATGAAAGAAAGTAATACCATACAACAGTGATTTATAAAATGCAAATTCTAAGTATGAAATGCTAAAAATGTATGCTAAATATGATACAAAAGGAATAATTTATACACTAATTTAAGGAGAAATTAAGTGTCATTTCTAATGCTATCAACTATCCATTCTGTTTCGCAATGTGAATAAAAATGTCATCCATATCTTGCATCCATCATGTCTGCCACTCCGAAATAGGCATGTTTGTGAGTCTCGTCATCTTTGACTTGTGAGCTTTACTCTTTATCTTTTTCGACCCTTGAGGATCACTCCTATGTTTAGTCTATTACTCTTTCTCCCTATTTTGTTTCCGTTAGTGCTCAATGAACTAGTCGTATAGGTTGTCTACAATCACACTTCTCATTGGTCGTCTAAATGGCTCGATTAGAGGCATGAGAACATCGGCTTGGCGATATAAATCTATGATCAAATGCGAAAAGTACATACTTTGCTTTCGACTCCGTATACACTTTAGCATTTCCTTGTAAATCCAATGGTCGATGCAAATCTCGTCTCTCTGTAAAATAGAATAAAGTATAATCTCTCGATATGTGGTAACATCAGAAGCATTATGTGTTGGAGCCAAGCGGGAGGAAATGAATTGCATCCACATCTTTTCCATTGGAAACTTGATGACCATGTTGAACTTTAGGGCACTTCGGTATTGGCAAAGCGAGTCTACTTGCCACACCTCTGTCAAATAATTTATTATACCCTCCATATCAAAATCCTCAAATATGAATAAATTTAAAGTCTATAAATGATCATGGGTATAATACAGGGCATTGTAATATCGAAAAATCTTACGAGGTACAATCGACATCTCATTGCCCCTAACCATAATACGAGTGATCGTCTTACCTCAATGCTTGCGATTCTCTCTATCCTTTAGGGAGGCATAGAATTCGTTAACAATGGCGTCAATCATAGGTTCGATCAAGGCTATGCAAAAAGTGGGATTGAACCCATTTTCCTAAATAAATGAACCCATGTTCCTAGTGGGATTGAATCCATGTTCCTAAATAAATGAACACCCACTCATTTAGAGGTAGAACCTCTCGAATTTTTGGTTGTGGAAGAGATTGACATTGATATTACTCGATGCTTGTGTGGTGCATTGTTATTCGTGGTGCCATTTTCGAATTAAATCAAAATAACAACAAACCTAAATAATAAAATTGATACTCGAGTAATTACTGATGAAATTCATTCCTCAATCGATGTGGAATATGAATATGAAATAGAAGAAGAAAACTAAAAATCTATGAAGAAAGTGAAGAGGAAATCTTACTTGTATGAATCAGAGGTATGAAATGTGAAAACTCGAAGCTAGATCTTGAGGGAAAGGTGTAGTGGCTAGAGTAGAGTGTTTACTCTCCTTTAGGTGTTTGAGATGTGTGTTTTCATGCCTAAACCTGGTGGGTATAAATAGACTTTCAACAAGCTTTAAGCCTAAACCTGGTGGGTATAAATAGACTTTCAACAAATCTTACTTGGATTGTTTTTATTTTCTCGACATGTTTAACGCTCATCTCTTCAATCAATGTACTGATGACCAGTGTAGATTGGCTTCCATGGGTAAATTAACCATAGCCAAACAACCTGGATTTGGTCATCTCATGTCCATATCCCAACACTTTTCCATACTTGTTAGGGTTGAACACTTATGTATACACATCGTTTTCCAATGCAACATTATCTTGAGGCACGAAAGAACTCCCAGATATTGGCATAGTGTATTTAACCCTCTTGCATGCTTCACCCTACAGTTCTCTTTCGTTAGAAAATCTATTTTGAAAAATAGTAAAGCTGATTTCAAAATAAAATAAAATAAATAATACAAATTGTTTCTTACATAAACTTGTTCTGCAGCCTCACTACTCAATTTGTTACTCCCATCTTTCAGCAAATGTTGGAATCTAAACTGTTGCAAACGCAAGGGTTCAAGGCCTTCCTTCTCAGCCTATTATACAACAAAACAATAGTTATTAACAATATTCTCCTATGATCGTAGAACAATTAATACAGGCTGCATATTGATTAATATATAATACTTATAAATTTTGCTTTAAGGTTCGCATATCTTATGTTACTAGCGGTGTGTGCATAATGCACCTTTGTTTGGGATTCTTTTGCCTTTTTTGATTGTGCCCATAGTTAAAATTTATGAGAAAAATATATTAGAGTAATAGGAAAGCTAAGTTTCTTGTGGCCCATTCAACGAATCATGCATATATGTACTCTCTACTTTGATCATACCATAAGTGAAAGCAGAAAAAAATGGAACATTTAGTCTAATAAAAGTGCATACCATAGCTATAATGTTCCCCATCGTTCCACCAACCACTTCCATTAATCATCATGCACACCAAAAACATTGTTTTCATATATTTCTTCAAGTGGTCGACCTTCTTGGACCATTTGTTTGTAGTATCTAGTCTTGAAACTCGATTTAAACTCCTTATAAAGTTTTCCAACATGTGAGAGGATCTCGAAGTCTTCCACCTTACCTTGAAGATCGAACTTTTCCAGCACATATAATAAATAAATGTGACAAGTACTCATTACATACAATTTCAAATAATATAAAACTATTGCAATACATTAAATTAGAAAATGATTATGTACTACATACATGAACGATTCTCAATAAGTTTTCCAACATATATTTGGAAAGATGTTTATAATGTTTGCTATTCAAAGGATAGATAGAATCGATCCTTGCAACTGTGTCGAGGAATTCATCTAATTTTGACGCTTCCTTCCCAATAAGTTGGCCATATTGGTTGACATCTACTACTATACGAGTTCTAGATTGAAGATTCCATATATCTTTCATGTTTGTAGACCACTGCTTTCTCTCAGTAGCCTTTGTCAAAAGCAAAAACGTATATAATGTACAAAATAATGATAGGTTCTTGAAATCCTTATATAAATGATATTGATGAAACATTAATTACTAGCCGGAGTTGTAGGTACTTCTTCCTCTATTTAACTTAGAGTTTCTTCTCTCATACTTTGGCTATCCTTCCAAGGTGTTCAGACTCATGGAAGAACCCCTCGAGGAAAGTCATACACCTCTTAATGTTTAAGTTTTGCCAACCATTTTCCTAGAAAAAATAAAATAGGTACATACGTATATATATGTTAGGCAACCCATCAACATCTATCATTTCGACAACAAGTGGTAATGGATAAAGGTTAACGAGGAAGAACCAGAGGGAACTGATAGAGCACCAAAAAGGTCTTGGGGAACCATTTTTTCTTCTTATTATTACATTCCCTTTTCCTTTTTCAATTTTTTTACTTTGGGTTTTGAGGAGGAAAAGAACAGAAGATTGGAATCGGGAAAGATGAATTTTCGACTTGCTTTTAAGATTTGTTGCCGGGAAAACCTAAATCGATGATAAATTTGGAGAATGGTTGGCTTTTTATTTTCTTATTATGGCCTTTTATTTTGGTTTACTCTTTAGATCAGGTTTTTACCTAGGTCGACTAAGTTAAACTTGACCCCACCTCATCCATAATAATTGATGAAACTAAACAATCGATTCAAACTCTAACATAAATTCACTACTAAACAATCCAATGTAAATACACCGCATAAATTGATTGTTTGTTGTGAAATATATAGGCATTTTCGTATATTCTTTGCTTATTTGAATCAATTATTTGTTGTTTTAAGTCTATTCTTTTTCTTCTTTGAATTGATTTTTTGTTATTTAAAATTGATTCTTTGCTTCTTTGAATCAATTCATTATTGTTGTTTTAAATTGACTATTTGCTTTTTTGAATCCATTTTTTCTAGTTTTCTAAATTTTCGAAATTGTACCAAATTTAATTTTAAAGAGTTTAGCTAAAAGTTTTTGAAAAAAACAGTTTAATTTTTTCTTAGTTTATATAAGTTTCAAAATAATACCATCACTTTGAATGTGTTACTTACAATAATACCATCACTTTGCATACATATTAAGTTACAATATGATGATCACACTGCGGATATATATATTCATCATTTGCTACAAGGGTTTCAATGCCTAGATTATACAAATCTCTTGGCTTTATTTTGATAACATGGAGTCATTCTTCACTCTTGTCATCCTTGACATAAAATACTTGTTTTACTTGAGAAGCAAGTATGTATGAATTGTCCAAATCACGACTCCCTATATGGATAAGCTCAAAAAATTTCACCATAATGAAGCTATTTGCATCCTTCTTCATACTCCTTAGAGATTTAATATTCAACCAATCACATCTAAGCATGATGACCCAAAACCTTTCATAATAGTTTAACTCAATAATTTCAATGCTATTTCCATAATAGTTTCTCCTGGCAGCAAAAACCACCACGCCACTATTCTAAGTCTTACGATGTTGCTCATGCTTTTTAGTATGGACTCTAGAATCATTAATTATAAGCCCTTTATAAAAGGAAACCACCTTATGTGGTCCCCGAGCAAGAGCAATTACATCAACATCAACTTGTTCGACTTCTATATTCGGAATCTGACCATATAGTAGGAAATCAAATAACTCTTGTTCTATGAACAAATTTCTACAATGCGCCCTCATTATATAAAGGCATAATGTCAAAAATAGCCTCTAATGTTTGACTATTTGATCTTTGGCCCTTTATGTTTTTTTTGGATCACTTTAACACCTAAATTGGTCTTATTTTTAACAAACATGCTGACATGGCCATTAGTTGACTAATGGTCAACATTAACCTCTAACATGATGGTCCAAATGTAATTGAATGCTGATGTGGCACTATTTTGTCTTATATTCCACGTCAGCAAATGATTTTAAAATTGTTAAAATTATTCTAAAATCATCATCATCATCATCATCATTGTTTCTTCTTCTCCATTGTTTCTTTCCATCGTTCATCGTTTTTGCTTCTCTGTTACCAGTTTTTTGGGTTTGAATAGTGAATAGTTCTGGGAGGCAATTTAACATAAAAAGCTTAATTTAACTGTTGTATATATATTTTTCTTAAATTGCTTTTGTGTCGGTTATTGTTTCTTGTTGTTTGTGCTCTTTTTTATTTTCACTTTCATATCATCCCGTTTTTTAGGTTGAAAGGGGTTCTTATTGAAGGTTCTCTAATTTGTGACAAAATAATGTTCGTTTTGCTTGGAAACCATGTTTTCCTCAACTAAATACCATGAACTATTGGCTTCACGCTATGCCGATTCTAGTTTGTCTCACAAATCTTTTCTGTCACTTCTACCTCCGATCACCCCTTTTCTTCCCACTTATACTCCAAGTTCGGCTCACCAAACCAGAATCAAAACTCCCTTGATGCCATTAGGATTTCTTAAGAAATCATTTTTGCCTCCTTCTCCGGCAAAACACATTCGAGTGGGGTTGAGATGGCAAAAGCCTAACAAGAAGGCAGAAAGGAGGCGATTGGAATTGCAGAGATGAAGGAGGATGAGGATGAGGATGAACTAGATAAAAGATTTGGGGTTTTTGAAGGAGTTTAGGAGTAAATTAGAAATTGGGGAAGAAGTTGGGAGAGAGCATTTTAGGTACACTTGTTTTGCTAACCTAAAGAAAAGCGAATTCAAAAGAGAACAAGTTGTTGTTAAAGTGATTCTCATGTCCAAGTTAACAATTTTTTTAATTATTTTTCTATTAAATTTGGGACATTGTATTCAAAGCTCTGTGCTTTAAGATATTAAGTTTTAGCTGAAATTTCCTTGAAGACACTTTTTTAGTCCTATTTGATTCTTGTTTCATTTGCCATGAATGAGGTAATTTATTATTTTTGGATCTTCTAGATGGAAATGGTAGTTGTTTTTGGGTTTTGAAGGCTTGGGTAGAAGAGAAATTGGTTGATGTCATTGTTGCTGGGTTAGGTAGGATGATATTAGGGTTTATTTTTACATAGTTGATAAATATTGAGTTGTGTTTGTGTGTGTTTAATTTTTTTTTAATAATTTTA
This sequence comes from Kokia cookei, assembly GCA_039519145.1. Taxonomy (NCBI): domain Eukaryota; kingdom Viridiplantae; phylum Streptophyta; class Magnoliopsida; order Malvales; family Malvaceae; genus Kokia; species Kokia cookei. The sequence goes on along the minus strand of CM076907.1, from coordinate 11,771,527 downwards.
AAATCATTTGCTGACGTGACATATAAGACAAAATAGTGTTACATGTCAGCATTTACTTACATTTGGACTACCACATTAACGGTTAATGTTGATAGTTAGTCAAATCAACTACCACGTCAGCATGTATGTTAAAAATAGATCAATTTGACCAAACAAAAATTAGGTGTTAAAGTGCTTCAGAAAAACATAAAGGGCCAAAGTGACCATATAATCAAATGTTAGGGGTTATTTTTGGCATTATGCCTTATATAAATAATAAATTATTTTAACCATGACAGTTTACCTGGTTCACAAGTCATTTCAGGAATTTTTCAACTAACCATTTGTCCTTTGTGCATTTACTCATATGAATGCCATCATAAGTAGCTCGCTAAGACTCCAAATATTCCCTATAATATATATTTAGTATTTTACAGAAAATGTTGTCAAAATGCATACAAATTAAGAAATGTTACTTTATTTGTCCATTGGTTAAGCAAAAGAATCGAATGACAAGATTTTCCTCAGGAAACTCACTAACGATATGGTGATAATTTATCACTATGTAATAGAATATAGTGGTTTGCTTGAGCAAGAGGTTGCATGTCCAAGATCTTTGTTTTCATAATGCCAATTGGGCATCCTCTAGAAGAGAAAATGTACTATTTTTTAATATTTCCAGCATTCCAGGGAGGATAGGAAAATATAGTCTCCACATAAAAAAATAACGGGAGAAAAATGTAGGACATTTTGAAACTATGTATCCTTAAGCAATGGAACCTTCGGGATAAGCTCTATCCCATACCTGAAGCTTTCAATCCTATAAGATACCTGCATCACATACATATATCTTTACATACTTATTATATATTATGTTAAAATAATAAAGATAAAATATTGTAAATATTAGTGATATATTTCATACACCTTTCGATCAGATACATTCACTTGTATTGAATAGGTCCGCCAAGCTTAGCCTTCATCGGCAAATGAATACTCAAATGAATCATGACTAAGAAGAAACTTGGAGGAAATATTCTCAATTTCACAAAGCGTTAACACCACTTGTATTTGAAGTTGACCAACTTCTTGTGGATAAAATTTTTTTGCAAATAATCTTTTAAAGAAATTCAACAGATCTGTAATAGCACTTAGTACCTTCTTTTCTACAACTCCTTTTAAGCATATAAGAAGCAAATCTTTCATGAGAATGTAATCGTCATGACTTTTAAGGTAGTTCAACTTGTTTTCTTTCAAATTCACGTATTGAGATATGTTTGATGCATAACCATCGGGTACCTTCAAGTTCTTCACAATGGAGAGGAAAATATCTTTTTCCTTTGATACAAGAGTGTAACAGGCTAGTGGTAGGTAATCTTTTCCATTTCTCATTTTTAGATGAAGATAAATTTGGATGCCAATATCTTACAGGTCCTTGCGCGCCTTGATATTGTATTTACCCTGCTGGAGAGATTAAGAAGGGTGCCGACGACATTGTTACGTACGTTCTTCTCAATGTGCATGACATCCAAGTTATGTTGAAGAAGGTTGTAATGCCAATTAGGCAAGTCAAAAAATATGCTCCTCTTTTTCCATAAAGTCTTGTCTTGATTTATGATATTTGTTTCATTTCCCTCTACCTCCAATTCTTCAAAAGCATTAAACAAATCATACCCCTCATCTACATCGGGTTCTACTAACCCTTCATCCAGTTCTTCTTTATCCCTCTTTTAGGCTTTTCCATAAATGAAATTGGTACCTTCAACTTCCCTTTAGATATCTTCCCTAGATCATGGTATAAGAACTATCGCACACTCTATGGTGTCAATCGATAACCATCGACGATGACCCACATAACATAACTTTCGACCATACCGTAACCATCAATATGATCTTTTGTACTCCACCTTGAAAGATTAGCTTAAGCTAGGAAATTATTGACCGTCTAAAGAAGACAAATCTATAAAGTGAAAGATTCAGAAGCTGATTCATCAAAAACATAAGCTCTTATACACTGTTGCTTCAACTTATCAATTAAAGGCAGCATGTAAATATCAATGTCGTTGTCAGGTCCTTTCTCACCAGGGATAATCATTGATAATATCATCGATGACTACTTCATGGATGCCTAAGGTTTCAAATTATAAGGAATAAGAAGTACGGGCCATGTACTATGACTTGTACTTATTGTTCAGAATGGATTGAATCCATCATTAGCCATACCTAGCCTAACATTACGAGGATAAGCTACAAAATTAGGAAACCTCTTATCAAACGCATCCTAAGTAGAACCATCGATTGGATGTCTCAATATACCATATTTGGTTTATCCTTATTTTTGTCATCTCATGAATTGTGATATCTTGGAGGATTGAGGCAATCTTTTAAGTCTAGGAATCAAGGGAAAGTACCGTAATACCTTGGCAAGCTTTAGAGGGAGGTTGGATGTCTCAATAAACCTGTTCATCTGCATCCAACTCTTCAGAAGACTGCCACCTTAAGTTTCTACACACATCATAGTTGACCCTTTTACTAGCATCTCCCCAATATAACATACAATTGTTCGAGCATGCATCAATCTTCTCATACTTAAGATTTAGTGTAGAAATCTTTTTCTTCGCTTCATAGTATGTAGTCGGGATTATGTTTCCATCTGAAAATGACTCATTTGAAAACTCTAATAAGCATGGTAAAGATTTTGCTAACCATCCAAAAAGTTCTTTGAAGTGGTAAAGCCGAAGTAGGAATGAGACGCATGAGAACTTGACGCAACTGAGATAGAGCGGAATATTGCAATCATCTAGAAGAGTAATTGCTTTCTCTGTAGTCCTTTGGGCCTTATTAGCATCATACTCCTAAGCATTATTATGAAACTTTCTTGAAACTCTTATTAGGAGTTGGGATGTTGATACTTAAAGCATCTGTTATGAGATCTCTTATATCGGCTTCGTCATCTTATGATAACGTACTAATTGACGAAGAAGTTCTCACCATTTGGCTTGTTTGCACCAATTTCCTTTCAATGGATTCTCCATGAAAAATCCAATGCTTGTATTCTTTTATTATACCATGAAGAAGAAAATTATCACCCATAATATATGGTTCGTGCAATATCATATTATTATAACGATGGCACGGACAAAATATTTTTTTGTTAAAGAGTGATTTTCCAATTGCAAATGACAGAAATCTTTCTGTTCCAGCAAGCTGATTGACGCTAAATCTCAAAGCATCCATCCAACTTTTATCCACCACCTGTTAAAGTAATTAACATGAAATAACATGAGTATTTAAACTCGCAAATACCCACTTGGACATTTCATCGACAACATACAAAGCAACAACCCAACTATTTAAACTTGCAAATACCATTTAGACATTTCATTGGGTACATGTAAGGAAAATGCCCAACTTCAAACTAAGACCTCATTCAATGGAGATCCACACAAGCCAATAATAAGATTGTGTACATGACAAGAAAAAGAATGCACATATACCACATTTGACGAGTAGTACAAAGTTAAGTTCGATATAACTAAATGAAAATTCCCATGAACCATTGACATAAACAAATAACTCAAATATAAAGAGTTTAAGCAAATCATTTTTACCTCCATAACACACACTTTTCAGTGTAAAACCTTCTCCTTCTTTGATTACTCAAAGGGGTTTTCTTTGTTAAGTGGAATTTCGATAGAACTTATGGTAAAGTTGAAGAGAATTCAGAAAGAAATATGTCAACAAAAGGTACCTAGACAAAAGGAAGAAAGAGTTTCTAGAATTGAAATAGGGAATAAGACAGTGGCAGACTATGGATGAGAATTCATAAAACTCAGTAAGTTTGCCTGGGAAATTGTACCAACAGATGAAGCAATATGCGTCCACTTCGAAGACGGGTTGAATGATGAGATCAAAATGATAGTAGGAAGGTTTGAGTTGCGATCGTTTGTTGTTCTTACAGATAGAGCTCAAAAGATGGAAGAAATTTACCACAACAAAAGATAGAGAGAGAATAGGTTTCGAGAATTTGAGAGAAAGAACATCACTAGAACTTTTTCTATGCCGTCACCAAAGATATTTAGAGAAAATGAATCTCGTGAAGCAGTCCCTTCCAGGTTTCTGATCAAGAGTAGATCGGGACCACCAGAGTCTAAATTTTAGAACCGTCTTACAGCTAGTATAGCCAGTGTTCGAAATGTGCCAAGCGCACCATGTGATCATTGTGGAAGGTATTATGCGGGCGAGTGTCGAAAGATAAAAGGGGCTTGTTATCAATATGGGGGTACAAATCATTTTATCCGAAATTGCCTGATGACTTCGAAGGTAAAAGAGAACCAAAATGTGAAAACTCCTATTTCACCGTCATATTGATAACAGGGCAGCAGTACGGGTGGAAATCAAGGTGACAATAGGGGTCATGTAACCCGATATGAGGCACGGGCATCTGCACAGACATATGCCATCAAAGCTAGAGAAGAGGGTACCGCACCTGATGTCGTGACTGGTATATTTTACCTTTATAATGATATTGTGGGTGCTTTAATTAATCCAGACGACTTATTCATATATATGCACTGCATTAGCAACTGATAAAAAATTGTTAGTAGAGTCAACTGAATATGATGTGCAGGTTACAAACCCATTGGGTCATAGTGTCATTGTTAATTTGATCTGTCGTAAATGTCCACTGAAAGTCCAGAGCTGTGAATTTTTTGCTGATTTAATGTTATTGTCATTCATCGAATTTGACGTGATCTTGGGTATGGATTGGTTATCTGACCATGATGAAATAGTAAATTGCAAGCAAAAGCGGGTTAGTTTGAAATGTCAAGACTAGTTAAGTAATCACAGTGGGGTCGGGTAGACTGAACAGTGGAAACAGAATGATTTCGACTATATCAGCACAGAAGATGGTTCGTAGAGGCTATAAAGTATTCTTGGCATATATACTTGACACTCAAGGTTCGAGTACAAAGTTGAACCAAGTATCGCTAGTTAGAAAGGTAGAATTCGATATTGATCTACTACTTGGTACCGCTCCGATCTCAATTCTACCATATAGAATGACACCGAAAGAATTAAAAGAGTTGAAAGCTCAGCTGCAAGAACTGTTAGATAGGGGATTTATATGACCTAGTTTATCACCTTGGAGTGCGCTTCTATTATTCGTGAAAAAGAAGGATGAGTCGATGCGGATGTGTATAGACTACAGGAAATTAAATAAGGTGACGATCAAGAACAAGTATCTGTTGCCTCGGACCGATAAGTTATTTGATCAGTTAAAAGGTGCAACTGTATTCTCTAAAATTAATCTTCGGTCGGGTTATTATCAGATGCAAGTGAAAGATGGTGATATAATGAAAACAATATTCAGAACTTGGTATGGTCATTATGAGTTCTTGGTTATGCTGTTCGGGTTAACTAATGCCCCTGCAGCATTTATGGACTTGATGAAAAGAATATTTCAACCTCGGTTGGATAGATTTGTGGTTATGTTTATTGACGACATATTAATCTACTCCAATATAGAGTTAGAGCATACCCAGCATCTGAGAGATGTTTTGTGGATATTGTAGGAAAAGTAATTATATGCGAAATTCAGCAAAAGTCAGTTCTAGCTTCGAGAAGTTGGATTTTTGGGTCATATAGTATCATCCGAGGGAATTCGGGTTGATCCCAACAAGGTTTCAGCTATCCTTGATTGGAAGATACCAAAGAATGTTTTCGAAGTACGTAGTTTCTTGGGGTTAGCAGGTTATTATCGTCGATTCGTGAAAGACTTTTCCATCATAGCTTTATCGATGACAAAACTGCTACAAAAAAAATACTCAGTTTGTTTGGTTTGAAAGATGCCAACAAAGTTTCGATCAGTTGAAAAGATTACTAATTGAAGCTCCGATCCTGACGCAACTAGAGTCAGGAAAAGAGTTCATTGTCTATAGTGATGCATCTTTGAGTGGATTGGGATGTGTTTTGATGCAAGATGAGAAATTAATAGCTTATGCTTTCGACAGCTAAAACCGCACGAAAAGAATTATCCGACTCAAGATTTGGAGTTGGCTGCTATAGTCTTTGCATTAAAGATTTGGCGTCATTACCTTTATGGGGAGAGATGCCATGTTTTCACTGACCATAAAAGTTTGAGGTATCTAATGACACAAAAGGAGTTAAATTTGTAACAACGTCGATGTTTAGAGCTGTTAAAAGATTACGACCTTGTGATTAACTACCATTCGGGGAAGGCTAATGTTGTAGTTGATACCTTGAGTCGAAAGTCAATGTTTGCTTTGAGGGCAATGAATGCTCATCTATCATTGGAACGTGATGGTTCTATCACCATAGAGCTTAGGATGAGACCATTATTTCTACAATGGATTCAGGAATCTCAGAGGGATGATCCAAAGCTCATAGCTAAAAGGGAGCAGATGCAAAGTGATGCCACTTCAGGGTTTACAGTAGATGTTGAGGGAATGTTATATTTTAGGGGCAGAGTATGTGTTTCAAATGATTCGGATCTGAGATGAGACATTTTGATGGAAGCTCACAACAACACTTATTTGATTCATTCAGGGAGTGTGAAAATGTATAACGACCTGAAAAGAATGTATTAATGGCCAGACATGAAACGGGAAATCTCTGAGTTTGTAACTAAATGTTTGGTGTGTCAGCAAGTAAAAGTTGAGCATCAGGTACCATCTGGATTACTACAGCCTATTACCATTTCGGAGTGGAAATGGGAACGAGTTATTATGGATTTTGTCATAGGGCTTCCAGTAACCTCTAGAAAGAAAGATTTGATCTGGGCAGTTGTTGATAAACTAACAAAATTGGCTCATTTCATCCTTATTCGGGTAGACTACTTGCTTGAGAAGTTAGCTAAGTTATATTTGTTCGAGATAGTATGACTACACGGAGTACTAGTCTTTATTATCTATGATAGAGATCCATGTTTTACCTCGAGGTTTTAGGGTAAGTTGCATGAAAATTTAGGAACCAGACTGAATTTCAGCATTGCATATCATCCGCAAACGGATGTCCAGTCTGAGCGAGTCATTCAGATTCTTGAAGATATACTACGGTGTTGTATACTCGAGTTTGAGGGAAGCTGGGAAAGGTATTTGCCGCTGGTAAAGTTTGCATATAATAACAATTATCAGTCCAGTATTAAAATGGCATCGTTTGAAGCATTATATGGTAGGAAATGCAGAACACCCCTATATTGGTCAGAGTTGAGTGAACCTAAGTTGATAGGAACCGACTTGGTTCATGAGACTAAGGACAAGGTACGGCTAATTCGTGATTGTTTGAAAGCGATGTTCGATCGACAGAAGTCATACGCAGATCTTAAAAGAAAAGACATAAAATTTGTAGTAGGAGACCGAGTTTTTCTGAGAGTTTCACCTTGGAAAAAGGTGCTGCGAGTTGAGCCCACGGTTCATTGGGTCGTATGAGGTCGTTGAACGGGTTGGCCTTGTAGCATATAAGCTGGCTTTACCATCGGAATTAGAGAATTTTCATAATGTATTTCATGTTTTGATTTTAGGACGGTATAGATCGAACCCTTCCCATGTGATTACACCTTGTGAGGTTGAAATACAACCGGATTTGACATATTCAGAAGAACCGATTAAGATTCTAGCTCGTGAGGTAAAGGAGCTAAAAAATAAAAGAGTACCATAAGTGAAGGTACTATGGAATCGTCACGGACTTAAGGAAGCTACGTGGGAGACAGAGACTTTGATGAAATCACAATACCCTAACCTGTTTACTAGTAAGAAATTTCGGGACGAAATTTCCCTAAGGGAGAAGAGTTGTAACAGCTTGGTTTTCAATAATGTCAAAAATAGTGATTTCAGGATCATAACTCTGACAAGTGTAATCATAAATTATTTTATTTTAATATTTATGATGTCATTTTCATCGTATTAAATTTTGGTTGAGAAATTCTAGCGTTTAGATAGCTAATTAAATAGAAGGGATTGAATCGTTAAAAGGATGAAAGTTGAATATTATTATTCAAGTGCATTAAATAGCTTAAGAGAGCTAAGTTCAAGGGTTTATATGAAAATTAACCCAAGTAAAATAGGGGTGGACGGTTAGAGGCTAGTAATTAGTTTAATTTGAGAATTACAATAAGGGTAAAATGGTAAATAGGTATTTAAGGTAATTAAACTAAAAATAAAGAAGAAATGAGTCATTTTCTTCATCTTCTTCAATCTAACTAAGAAAAACCCTAAAAGAAGAGGAGGTACACGACCAAGCTAGGTCTTTCGATTTGGTGAGTGAAACCTCGCTTGTTTTTCGTAATTTTTATGTTTTTAAGTCCGTATTAACTTAATCTAGCTTATGCAATGATTAAATTGTGAATCTGTCAAATGTTATGAAACTTTCCATTATTGAAAATTCTTATTCTTGAAGGCTTTTGATATATTTGAATGTTTGATACTTGGGTCAAACCTTTTTGTAAAGTGATTTTTGATAAAATTAATGTTTAAGGACTAAACTGCGAAGTTGGTGAAATTATATGTGTTGTTGTGAAAATAAATGTGTGAATGGGTTGGATGGACACCCAAGAGAATTCAGCTATGGTTGATTATGTGAGAGAATGATTATTTTGCATATTTTGTGTTGAAAGGACTAGATTGAATAAAGGGAAACTAGTAGGGGTAAAATCGTAATTTGCCCAAAAAGGACAAAATTGTGTTGAATGATAAAATTATGTGACTAAATATGAGAATTGAACGATTTGTGAATGTAGACTACGATCGTGCTACAGATCGCGAAAAAAGAAAATTGGCAGATTAGTCTCTAAAGTTCTTCACAAACCGCAATCCAGTCCGATAAGTTCGTAATGTTAAATTCTTATTAATAATTGCTTATAACTGTCTTTCTAATGAATGTTAGAAATGAGAAACGATGATTGGAAACCTGAAAGATAGGAACGACGAGTTGAAAATTTCCCGGCCTCGTGCCGAAGATAAAAAATGATTCGATGCTTGAGATCCTGCATTTGTTGTGGATTCTCTTCAGCATCGTGAGTTACCATAAGGTGAATAGAATCCATGAATGGATTATAGCCCCTACGATGGTTGAGATTTATGCTTGTTGCATTTTCTCGTCAGCTTAGTGTGAGCAGCATCATAGGGAACAAGTATACTATATCGATAGTTAAGAATAACATCGTATACTGGTAACAGGCATGACCCTTGGGTCAACAGTGAGCAAATGAGCATCATGACCTTTGTGTCAATAGGGAGTAAAATGAATAACAACTTTTGAAGTCCAATTGGGTTGGCTTGACATATTTATAGAGTTGCTTATCACATAAGACTTGGTAAATTGATGAACTAGTGAACTTTTAAGCTATGTAGCTTACCAGTGAACTTGTTGTTTTGTAGATTTCGTTTTGTGACTTGAAGATCGGATCATCTTAAATACATCACACTATCCTAGGAGCTCGTTCGATAGTATTTACATCACTCGATTATTTGGCATGTACTAGGATGATATTAATCTTTGATGTTAAACTATAGATGTTGAAATCTTACTATTTTGATTGTGTAAATGCATAAAATACAACTTACATGTTTAGGCTTAAGATACTTGTAAGGATTTAGAAGTTATGTATGATGTGTGATAACTTAATGTATAACTTGTACTGGAAGTATTTGAATGTTAAAACTTGTGTCTTGGCTTAATTCTTGAAATTCTGCATACTTGTTTCGGTAAAACTTGTGCATGTATCGGTAGAAGTATAGGTAGGAGAGAGGTTGTCCTCTGTCTTGAGTTGTATTAGTAGTTGAATAATAAGTATCGATAGTTTTTAGCTTTGATGTATCGGTAGTATGTATGCATATATCGGTAGAAGTTGCAAGGTGAAGATTTTTGCTCTTTGGAGTTTTTTGGTATCGGTAGAAGCATGACTTATACCGGTAGAAACCATACTTGTATCAGTAGATCTAGCACAAGTACCGGTAGAAATCTGCACAGTTTCTAAATTGTTCACTGACTTGACTACTACCGATACTTGACTATCAGGTACCGGTAGAAGTCTCCTAAAATGTTGGAAATGTCATTTTTACCCTTGATGAAATTGTGTTATGTTTAAATAAAAATCTAAAATATGAGAGGTGAATTTCGTAATGTACAAAGATAAAAATGTTTGGATATTTTTAAAGATGAACAGTGTTACATGAATAGTAACACCAGAATCCTAACCGACGACGGTGTTTGAGATTTGGGTGTTATATGTCCTCTCCATTCTTTTGAGAGTAGTCAGTATTTTTCTATTATTGATTTCTACTCCAATTTTATGATAGAAGAGCTTGCTAAATCCTAAAGGTATACATAATTCGAAAAAATATTTTTAAGGATAGGTTCAACATGCCTTGAGCTATTTAACTCATGATTAAAAAATATATATTTTGAAAATTGATTTTATTTGTATGTGTAGAACAATAAGAGATTAAATTAATTATTATTTAATGTATCCAAATTATAAATTTAACTAATGACTTTTATATTATATGTCAAAATATTAATTTCTATAATTTTTTTTGAATAATACTCTTGGACTAAGCTTTATTTATTCTGTCAAAATAATGGAAACATGACCCAAGTAAACAAAAAACCACCAGACCCACAAAATAACTACGAAACATACAATAAAAAAAGCAGCTAGAAACCCTAGATATCAGAACAGTTTCCAAGACCTTCAAAATTCCTCTAAAAACTAAAAAATAAAATCACACAAAACTAGCCAAGCCAATTAGGAAACACGTACCCCGTCCCTTCATCTTTCTCATTCAATTTTTCCACAGATGGTTTCATTTCCCCCAAAGTATGATATCTCTTTCTTCCCTTCATCCTTGCAAATTTTTACCGAAGAGGAACCAGTCACCGTCCTTCTCTCTTCCAAGGTTTTAAAAGTGCCACCAGTCTCTCAATTCGGTTCCCTCAGCCACTCATCCTCCATCCTTGCATAGCAAAGTCAAGAACCATGCTATCCAAGTAATAGATCTATCCTCTTTTTAGACATTCTGTCGTTAGAGTGTGAGCTAACAAATTTGCCAATCGATTCAAAAACTTTAACTTTATAAACCTAAAGTTGTTTAGCTGTCGTTTGATATCTTGAATGTGCACTCATATATCAGATCTGTCAAACTGATCTGCATTGTATTTCTTTATAACTTTTAACGAATCTCCCTCAACTTATGCCTCTAATAAGTTTTTTTCGAAACCTGTTTGCACTGCTTGTAAGCACGTCAATGCCTTTGCAGCAAAAGCTCATCTTACTCCCTTATGCAAAAGTGTTCTGGAAGACAACACACTTCCAACCGCGTTTCTGGCAATAATTCTCAATGTCGATTTGGCTTTTGTCGAATCAAAGGCAACATCAAAATTTATTTTCATGAGATTATTAATAGGGGATTCCAACTGCAGCACCGAGACAAAATTGGTAAGCACCTTTGCTTCCATAGCATCCAACTCCTTTACATACCTTATTAAAAAATTTGTAAAGTCGACACTAGATCTATTTTTCTTCTCATGAATTTGTACATTTCTGTTCGTCCATAGTACCCACAACGCACAACAAAATATCCTTTTTTGAGGCATTGAGCAGACATAAAAAATCCAAGTAAGCCAATTGATGAAACCTAACTCGTGTTTGGTTAACACCCATTGCCATTCTAATGTATTTAAAAAATCCACTATGAAAGGGAATTCGTGAAAAACATTGTCCAAGTTCTGTACTTCTCCCCCACAATGAGGGTAGGTCTTACGTACACTTAGCCACTTGTAACGTTGATTAGACATTGTAAGAATAAAATTATTAAAGATCCTTCACACTGTAATTTTTATTACTGATAAGAGTTTAAGGGCTCTTATAGTATTTCTTAGAAATGATTTGTACCTCATTAAGAGTAGTCATTAAAGTACTCGTATGTAATAGTTTGTAGGTGCTCCAGATAAAGAATTCACCAGAGGCCTCTCCTCTCCAAGCAAGCTCATCTTCAAGTGCTTCTCTCACCAATGGGATTCGTAAAATTCTCTCTGAGTCGTCCACCATAAAGGTATTGGTAATGACTTTTCTCCTCTGCACCCTACTAATATTGTAAAGTAGGTCAGCAACCATACTTACATTTTTATTACGATTAACGTTGTCAACTTTATAATTAAAAGACCCGGGTACCCAAGCATGATCTGAAATTGAAATTTTGTCACCCACCTCCACTCTCCAGAAAAAACCCATCTTGTAACTTCCTTGATGACCAAATTCTCTTCCAAGTATACGATATTGAATTACCTAATTGAGCATGCATGAAATCTGATCTAGGATAATATTTAGCTTTTAAGAAGCGGGGTAATAAAGAGTTAGGTAAAGTAAGAAGTCACCAACCATACTTTGCTAGTAAAGCCACATTAGATTTTTTCAAGTTACGAAAGCCTAAACTCCTTCCTCTTTAAATTCACACAATCAGTCCCCTAATACACCAATGAATTCCTTTTCTCTCATGCCCCTTCTGCCATCAAAACCTTGCCATTATACTCTCCAAATCTTTACATAATGATTTAGGCAGAAGGAAACATGTCATAGAGTACGTCGGTATGGCCAGTAGAACCGATTTGATAAAGATCTCCTTTCCTCCTTATGAGATAAATCTCGTACTCCACCCATCGACCTTTCTCCTCAATTGATCCTTTAAAGATTGAAAGAATGCTCTTTTATTCCTCCCCCACTACATTTGGGAGCCCTAATTACTTTTCTAGGTTATTTGAATACATGACACCTAGCTCACTTGAAACAGCTGTATGGTCCAATTCCAAGATATTTGTACTGAAAAACACTGTAGATTTATCAAAGTTTACGCACTGACCAGAACACTCCTATATTCCTTCAAAATATTAACACCTTTCATTGTGGCCTGACCAAATAAAATACAATCATCTGCAGAGAAGAGGTGAGAAATTTGAGGTCCCCTTTGACTCGCCTTTGCCCCATTCAATAAGCCCTCCCTAATTGCAAGTCTCATAAGAGCAAAAAGTCCCTCACTGTAAATTTTACAACAAAAAGGGACTTAACGAGTAACCTTGATGTAAGCCTCTAGAAGAATGAAAGCTCTTTATAATACAACCATTAATGTTGACCGAGTAGGAAACTATCGACACACATCTCATCACCATATCCACGCACTCCTTCGCAAAGCCAATTCTCCTCATCATCTCTCTTAAGAACCCCCACTCTACAGGATCGTACGCTTTACTCATGTTAATCTTTACTGCCATAGAGTCCTTCCTTCCTAATCATTTCTGACGGAAAATATGATAAATCTCATACGCTAATAGTACATTATCTGAGATTAATCTCCCAGGCACAAATGCACTTTGGCATTGTCAATACAAATATCTAGAACTCTCTAAAACCGATTAGCCACCATTTTTGCAATTAGCTTATAAAGGACATTGCAACGACTAATGGGATGAAAATTAGCCATTTTGGTAGAATTTTGGATTTTGAGGATTAACATAATATGCGTACTGTTCATAGAGTCCAAGCCCAAACTATCGTTTAGGACACCCAAACAATATGCACTTGTCACTTCCCACAATATGTCAATATCTTTGAAAAAATGCTAGGAAACCATCCATACCAAGAGCTTTTGTTGGCCTCATTTCCTTTAAAGCTGACTACCTTTTCCACAGAATATTTTTCAGTTAACATCAAATTTAAATCTTCTAAAATGCATTTCTCCAGTCTTGATAATAAACGGTCCATCACCCCCATCTCTTTCGTTATAAAAAGAGCCGAGAAAAACTCCCTCATTATTTGTTACATTTCGCCATCCCCATTCATGACCCTTCCATGTTCATCCTCTAGCACTTTGATCATATTCGTTCTCCTTCGTTGCGTAGCAAAACTATGAGAAAACGTCGTGTTCCTATCTCTCAAGTTAATCCAATTTTCCCTTACTCTTTGTTCCCATAGAACTTCCTCATTTTCAATCTTCCAATTCAATTGGATTTTTGTATCTATCATTTTGACCAAGATCTCATCAGTTTGCTTTTCTACCATTAATCATTCTAATTCCCTCGTCAACTTCCATTTCAAAACGCCCCTATCTTACTTAATCCCTTTCACCCATCTCGTCAATCCATTTCGAAGGTCTTTTATCTTAGAAAATATATCACCCAAAGATTCATCCCATAACCTCCTCACTTCCCTTTCAAACAAATCTTTCATAGTCCACCACGCTTCAAAGTGGAATTGTTTTATTCTCTACTAAACCCTCTCATTATCAGTATGATTAAGGAGCGAATAATGATCTGAAAAAGAATGAGGAAGATGATGAATTACCAACCTTGGAAATTTACCTAGCTAGTCCACTGTAATAACCCCTCTATCCAGCCATTCCCTGATATTAGTTTCCTTTAAGTTCCCCCTCTCTCATGTATACCACACCCCTATATATCCAACATCCAACAATACGCATTCTTCAAGAACATTTCTAAACTCCTCCATTCGTCTTTAGAAATTCCCCCATCTTTTTTTGTAGAGTACATAATCTCGTTAAAGTCGTCACATACCAACCACAGGAAATCTTGAGTTATTTTTGTTTCTCGTAAATAGTGTACCATAAAAGCCGATAATTCACCATATTGCCTCCTCCTCACCTTCCAAAATCAAAACGTCAATATGATTCAAGGATAAACTTCGCAGAGATACCTTAATTGGTTCCTTCCACGCAAGACACATACCACCCTTTATTCCATTTATCGAAACCTCCAAACCATTTTGAAAATAGTATCTCTCTCTGATAGGCTCCATATTTCGATCTACTAGCTTTGTCTTCATGATGAAGACCAATTGGGGATTGTTTAACTTCAGTGTGTGCCGAAGTCGTCGAATGGCCCATGGATTTCTCAATTCGCAGACATTTTAGCTTAGGAGTTTCATTTTGATCGGTCAGCTTGCCTTATGGAAACCGTCGATAATAAATAATATTGAGTCTCTAAAATAACTTCCAACAAATCCTCTAAATCAACCCCCTCAAAGCTCATGTGACTTTCTTATGCCCAGTGAACCCTCTTTATTTTCTCACACCTTGAAAGGGGGTACCCCTTTTCATCATGGTCCATTGTCACTATAAAGCTTAGTAAGTCATTTTCCAAGTTTACTCTCAGTCTTGATCTCCCATCTGAAACCTCCACATCCAACTTTCATTTCCCCATAGTATTCCTATTTTTTTTATCTTTCATAGTGCCCCTGGCTATTAGTTTCCAATTGGCCAACTTGGGCTTCTGTATTTTATCGATTATAGGCACCATGGGTCCATTAGAATTCTTTCCATCTATCACACCTACTAATTTTGAAGTATCTAATTCATTACAAATTCCCATTTCGATGTTATCCTCCCCAATTAAAGGGAAGTTGACTTTATCAAGATCACTCCTAATTTGTCATAATTCAAGATATACCAAATAGGACTCTATTTCTCATAGCATTAGAAATGACATTGATTTTCTCCCTAAATTTGTGTATTAGTTGTCTCTTTTGTATCATATTTAGCATGCGTTTTTATTATTTTATATTTATTAATTGCATTTTCTAACTCAGTGATGCTTGGTTTAATTTTCCTTAATTTTATAATATTTTTACTACTAATGTCGCCACAATTAGTTGTTAAGTATTGCATCCAAAGATGTCACCATAGGAACCTATCTTGAAGGATCAATGTATGAAGGTGTCCGAAATTGTTGTAGCAAAATATGATCCAAATTTGTGCCCAAAACTGTTATCGCATGAGCACTTCCAGATTGCACTCAAAGTTGTCACCGCATTATTATTTTCAAAATGCACCCAAGACTGTCATTGCATAAGTATTCTTCAATTGCTCCCAAGAATGTCACTATGTTCAGTATAAATTTTGCGCCTAAGGTTGTTAACGCAAAGATCCACCTTAGAAGATCAAAGTAAGAAAGCATTCAAAGTTGCGACCACAAGTTGGTCTAAAAATACGGGGACATTTTGCTGACAAATTATCGTTGCAAATTAAAATCATACTTTGCAGCGACATTCTACAACAGTCTAGTAAACAAATCAGATCTGCGTAGCTGTCAATAACAAACTTTTACAGCTATACAAAGTATATGGATCTGAGAATGGAGGAAATCTACAATTTCTTGAGCTTATAAAGAGAGGAAAGAAGAAGGAGAGAGATATCGAGAAGGAAGGAATTAAATCTGTAATTATTTTGTGTTTTTTAAGTTTTATTGGAGATTGGTGAGCTGACTGAGCAGACGAGCAACAACTCCTGACGAGGAGTGCTTGGTGCAGGCACAAGAGGAACGGTTAAGGAATATTCCTAGTAGTCTAGAGATAGTAAGCTTTAATGTATTTGTTAACCCTTCTTTTATGCTGATGAATTACTCTTAACAGTTGAATGAATATGAGAATATCTTTCATTCTTATATCACTTTAGTTCTTACTTATTTCTTCTAATTTTTTTTTTCTTGGATTTAATTGATTTAAACATGAGAGTGACATTGCAGTCTACCGACATCAAGAGATGCGGTGACAAGTTAGATTAACAAGCAAGTTAGTGAGAGTTGCTTGGGATTAGAAGAGATTCTATCTCTTGTTCTTAAGTGCACAACGTTACCTACATCGAGAGATGGGATAATTGTGGGTACTTGAGTCTCGATTAACTAGAGAGCTATTATAGGTAAGATTTCATTGGAGCTTTATTGTTATGGAAATTCATCTATACAGTACCTTGTCGACGCATCCAGCGTTGCAATTTAGTGAAGTTAGCGATCCACTTCAGTTCTTTACACTTGATCATCATTTTTTTACATTTAAATTCTCAAAACTTCCACAACTATTTGATTTACTTTCAGTTGCACTGACAATTAACTTTTATAATTATATTGACAATTTTAACTATCTTAGTGTGCAAATCAGATTTAATTGCGTTGACATCTTTACTCACATTATCTCTAATCTTAGTTTTAATTGCCTCGACATATAGACATCAAGAACCTATTCCTTGTGGGATTGATATCCGATAGAATTAATCTATCAACAATACTTGCATCGATGTGTGTCTGCTTGCATAACTGCTATGACGTTACAGGCCGATCAAGTTTCCTTCTCCTCAACCATTGAAATTCCAACCCCCAAAACCTATCCATCACCATCGTCATCCCCAACCTTCTTCACTAATTCCATTATCGCCTCTACCTACCTCGTATAATGGCATTGTTTCTTTAATTTTTTTCCTGAAAGTCCTAACAAATAACTTTCTTTACCTAACACGTTTGATTATACTCGTAATGCTACCGAGTAAGGAAAGCCTTCAACTCCCCTCTCTCTTTCAACATCATTCAGGGATTCACACTCTCTAATTCCATGGCCCATTTTTCAGCACTCAAAGCAAAAGGTCGGTAAGTTTTCACACTTGAATGGGATCCAAATTTTCCCTTGACTAATCACTACAATAATACCCCTTCTCAACGGCTTTTGAATATCAAGTTGAACCCTCCGTCGACATATCTCACCCTTGATCTACAATCTCATTACCCCACCAAACGACAACTCGATAGTGTGTATCAGATCCTTCTTATCGCATTCCATCAGGCACAAACCCAATTTTAGCTAGAAAGGTGACTGAACTAGCCGGATCTGGTTATGTTCCATAGGTGTACTCAAACGATCAAACACCACAATTTGTTTTCTAAATAACCAGGGTCTCCCTTCCATAATCATCTCTAAGTCATTCTTATCCTCAAAAGAAATCATAAATAAATTTTGTCCAGCCATTTGGATCTCATACTTCTTCTTCATCTTCCATATACATTTCATTTGCGTATGAAAGCTATCTGGGTTATAACATTTTCTCGTCCAAACATAGCACAATAGCATTGGATTATCACTCGAAACTACCATCAAATTCTTCACCGTAAGTTAAACGAGTTCTTCCTCAAGGAGGGAGATCTCGTCTCTCCCCATCTCTGCACAAACCACCACCCTCAACCCAACCACAACAACATTATTTCTCTGGGAAACTAAAAGAGAGCACTCTTGGTTTTTTATTTTTTTCCACGTGTATTATTATAACCACAAAAACCAATTTCAATAATTTTTTTTAGTTCTAATATTGAAAACTACTTTTTTAACATTTTATTTTTAAATATATTTTATAATTTAAAAGAAAATAGCAATTTTATTAATTAAAAATGTTATAAACTTTTATCAAATAAAATAAAGTACTTAGGTGTATAATTGTAACAATAATTAATTAACTAATGAATTTAAAATATAATAATGAATTTTTATCAACATTTAGATGCTATCTTATTAAAAAATTTTAGGTGTTGAATGTTATTTATTAGATTAAATTTTAATTTTAATTGATATATAATTTTAATATTAATTAATTTAATAATAAATTTAAAATATAATAAATATTATCAATAATTAATTAATATTACTTAGTGTTAATATATTAAATTCAACATCATGTACGGTTGAAATGAATAAAAACTCTATTAAAAAATAAAATAAAAATATATTATGATTTTATCTATTATTATTTAATAACATTTTTTTCTTAATAGGATGAATCCAACTTAATTTTAAATGTATAGTTGAAATGAATAAAACTCACTATGACATAATTGTAAATTAAATTATAATTATAATTAAAGTTAAATATAAAATTGATATTTGAATTTATTCAGTTTTCTTAAATTAGTATTTATAATTTTTTTATCTCAAATTAATATTCGATTTTTTTTTTCGTCCATTAATTTGGTACATAAATTTAACGGTGTTAACTTTTTACTGATGTGACAATGCTGACCAACTGCACGCTGTCACGTGACATCCTATTTAGCAATGTTGGCCACTCACGTGGCACCACGTGACTACTTTTGTGGATCCTTTTTTTATTTTTATTTTCTTTTTCATTTTCCCTCTTTTTCATTTTTCTTTTTCCTATCCTAGTCGTCCGTCCTACATCTACATCGCTGCTAGGCCACCGTCCGACTTCCTCCGCTGACCTTTCGACCAACGACGACACCATCATTTTTTTCCTCTCTTGAAAATCCATCATCAGCTATTTTCTGTGTTCATTTTTTAGTTTGTTTCTTCAATTTGTTTAATCCTCACGAGAAAATGAAAGAAAATAAAGATAAAGTAGAGAGAAAATGTAAGAAAATTGTAATGAACTGATTTCAGTTTTTTTCAAGCGTAAAATCATAGCTAATTTTTGGGTTTCTTTTTTCTTCTTTGTTTTCAAAGTTAGAATCAAAAAATCGATGAATGAATCAGAGAAGAGTTTAGGTCCACAGTTATGGCATGCATGTGCTAGACCCATTACCCATTTCATACTCTCTCTATGCTCACCACCACCAGTCGCCACCGTCACCACCGCCACTATCACTGCCACCACTCCTTTTTCTCTTCTTCTCACAAATCAAATGCCGAAACCCCAAATTTCCTCCTTTTCCACTCTATTCAAATTCTTCCTTTCTGGAAAATTATAACTGAATTTTCTTCCCCTCCTTACCTGAAAGAAATGAAGAAGAAATTTTAATACGAAAGCAGAGATAAAGATATGGCTTCAATCCCATCTCCTTCGCTTGGTAATCTCACATTTTAGAAGATCGTTTTATTACCCTTCAGTGAGGTTCCTCGATTCCACTCTATGTCACTGCTCTGATAATTCTTCCGACAATAATTCCGTTAGCTGGAGGTGGGACTCTATTGTTGTAGACGTTATCAAGAGTGTCGTCAAACGATTTGATTCGTACTTGAACCCTTTCCATAAACACCCCAAGAAAAATGACGGTGTTTCTGAGTACCAACGGCGACGGCAAGATGAAGAGGGAGATTGGATTGATGGAAAAGCACTTCTAACAAGTCGATGAACAAGAACAACTCCTCTCCCTTTTGAAGGTATTTATGAATCTATGCTTCTTTATTGCTTTTTTTTTTTTTTAAATAATAATATGCTTGAAAAAAAATGAAAGAAGATGAGTGATGAAGAAGAAAGATGAAGAAGTCAGTAAAAAGTTGAAGAAGATAAGAAATGAGAGATGAAGAGGCATGTCCAGAAAAAAGCCCAAATAGGATGCCACGTGGTGATGTGCGATTGGTCAGCACTGTCACATCAGTAAAAAATTAACGTGGTTAATCTCAGGTATAAAATTCTATAAATTATAATTATTTTAAAAGTTAATTTAGTAATATGATGGAAATAAAATGTATTCTCGTTGGTTCAAAATTTTTTCCAAACTCATGTTTATATATATATATATATATAGTATAGATATGTATCCTGATAATTGACATTTCATTCAAAGATGAATAAAAAAAATTAAAATATGTTTAAAGTTTCTGTACTTTTCGTATATTTAAAATTTAATCTCATTATTTATATTTTCAAAATTTTAGAATTTTTATTTTTTAAATTTCAAAATTCAAATTCAGTTGTTTACCCTATTAAAACTCTTCTGTTAAATTTATTGGTGTGATGTTTTGAATAATTTTTTTTAAATACACACTTGGTAACTATGTAACAAAAATAACAGTGTTGCAATAAACTTAAATTTAATAGAAGTATTTTAACGATGATAACAATTAGGCCAACAATTAAATCCAAAAATTAGAGGAATAAGTTCCTTTAAAAAAAAAAATTTAATATTACACATTAAATCAAAATTAATGAATAATTTTAAAATTTATTTTTTTTATAAGTAACTTGTATTTCATCTAGCAAAATTTGCTAAAATATTAGAGCACACCATGCCGACCTAAGAATGGTAGAACTTAAGGTTTGCTCTTACTCTTGCTAACCATCCAATAAAAAATGCACTGCCAAGAGTCAAATGCATGTAAAGGTCACAAGCACGAAGGATAATAGTCCAAATTTGCTAAGGAGCAGCTTTCAAATAGATAATCTCTATTTTCAATTTCCATGGTACACAATGGACACATCAGATTAATCTGATAACCCCATTCCACCATCTTGGATTTCACAGGAAGATGATCTAACACAATTAACCAGACAGCAAAAGATTGTCTTGGGAAAGTTAGATTACCCTAAACCAGCCTATGCCATGTAACCTCTTCTTTTGGGGTCTAATCTTTTTTCACACTGTATTTGTCTTACAAAGATAAATATATGACTTGCTGATTAAGTATTAACTTGATTGATATTGATATTATTATTAATATCGAAATATATGAATTCGAGCATGCTGAGATATATTTTATCCTCCTAACACTAATTATGTAATACTTAAAAAATAAAATCAATTGCTATTTTATTCTTAATTAAAATCGTATTCAAGTTATAATTTTTAATAAATATGAAAGTAAAAAAGTTTACTTAAAGAAAAATAAAAATAACTCAGAAAATTTTAAAAACATATTTAAACCTTAATTAATGAAATGTAATTAAATAATATGATGAAATGGTTATAATCTTGATTATTAGTTATTTTAACTTTTTATTTTTATTCAAGTTAGGATTATATTTTAGAGTAAAATTAATTCTAAATATTTTTAAATGTTAAAATTTTTGGTGAATTATAAGTAAAATTCGAACAATAAATGTGACTCGATTTCAAGTTACACTTGAAGCGGTAAATATTTTTAATCATCATGCCATTACATAGGGTTATTTTTAAATGTTAATTTAATAATATGTTAAAAAAATATCTTCATTGGTTCAATATTTTGACAAGTGCTTTTAAATATTATACAAATTATAGATAAAAGTATAAAAGTATATTTAATGTGAAACTATTTTCTTAATCTTAAACATTCGTTTTCGATAGAACTAAACGATGTACCAATCGACATATTCTTATTTTGTTAATTTAGACCAATCAAAACCACGTGTGCTCTACAAAGCGGTTTGTCGTTCTTGCGTTGTCCTACTGTTTTGACCATTTTAGTTCGAAAATTAATTTAAAAAAGCACTCCATGTACACACACCTCATAATACTAATTATTATTATTTTATTTTAGGATAAATTACAAAATAGTTATTTTTATTTATTTTAGATTATATTTTAGTCATTTATGTTTAAAATATTACGTTTTAGTCACTTACATTATCGTTTTGTTACGAAGTGATCACTCTACCGTTAAGCTTCGTTACCTCTCTAATGACAATCTGACATAGAAGCCCAAATGAGTTTAAATTATCAACTTGGATGTCCAAATGAATTTTTCTTTTTCAGTTGTAATTAATTTAAAAAATTCAATTAATTAAATTTATTTAATTAAAAATTTATTATCATTCCAATTAGATATTCAAGTTGACATTTAGAATTCATTTGGATTGTCGCATAGGATTGCTATTAAGAAAGTAACGGAGCTTAACGACAGAATGATCATTTTGTAACAAAATAATAACATAAAAGATTAAAACGTAACATTTCAAACATAAATAATCAAAATATAATCTAAGTAAGATAAAAATAATTATTTTTATAATTTACCCTTTATTTTATATATAAAAGTCAACTATGAATTTTCAAAGCTCTGCTTTAACTTTGGCTTCTTCCATTTTTTTAACGTCAACTCACGTATGTTACTCATGATTAATTGGATAAATACCTGAAACTTTTGTCCAATCAATTAACTTATGTTCTTTCATTACACGACAAAATTGAGAAACCTGTGTAATAATTTGTTCAATTTTGCTGTGTGAGAGACAAAAAAAAAAAAGAAGAAGCTTTTTCCTGGAAATTGCCCACCTCTACCACTTGTTTGAACACAAATAGATTCTTTCAAAGTATTGACTTCTCAAGCAATTTTTATGAATATAAATAGCCCACCAAGATCCTGAAGAAATCTTAAGCCGAGCATTTCATTTCGTTGAGTAAAAAGAAAAGGAAAGGAAAATGGTGAGAGCTCCTTGCTGTGATAAGATGGGATTGAAAAAGGGTCCATGGACTCATGAAGAAGACCAGCTTTTAATCTCATATATTCAAAAACATGGCCATCAAAATTGGCGTGCCTTACCAAAACAAGCTGGTAATTTTCCATTTTCTCTTCTTACTGGTTTTCCTGGAAAAAATTTTCCTTTTAAAGATGACAATGCGTTTATCTTATAATGTTTATGTTTTTT
This sequence comes from Kokia cookei, assembly GCA_039519145.1. NCBI lineage: Eukaryota > Viridiplantae > Streptophyta > Magnoliopsida > Malvales > Malvaceae > Kokia > Kokia cookei. The sequence continues at coordinate 11,748,401 of CM076907.1, read as the reverse complement.
TCTGTATAAATAGGTCTTCTAAGATGCGGGAAGAGTTGCAGATTACGATGGATAAACTATTTAAGGCCTGATATTAAGAGGGGAAACTTCAGTTTGGAAGAAGAGGAAACTATCATTCAACTGCATGAAATGTTAGGGAATAGGTATCTATCTCTAAAACTATCATTCAACAGGGACTAAGTTGAAAATAACTTAAATAATGAGAGAGAAGTTCTGAAATAAATTGGTCTATTGTGGGGGACGAGTTGTTTTTCTTCCTTTTCCGTGAGTTGGTTTTGAGTACTAAAATCTCCTCAAGTGGTCTGAAACATCCCTTTTCATATTAATCCGGATTGCGTAAAGTTAAAAAGAGTAATTTGGTTTTTTATTAAAAATTTTAATTTCGTATATTAATGTGGGGTACACGTAAAATAAGACAAATAATTATTTAGTTATTCGATTAATCACGTTACAATTTCAAATAAAATAAATGGTTAATATATATTTTAAAATTTTCAGGTGGTCGGCAATTGCAGCAAAATTATCAGGACGAACGGACAATGAGATAAAAAATGTATGGCACACTCACTTGAAGAAGAGACTTAAGCAATACCAGACAAAACCAGACAACACCAAAAAGAACTCAAACTCCAAAACCAAGATCAAATCGGAGCCGTCTACCACAAGCCACTCAAAATCCGATGAGGTTCCATCATCATCATCATCATCAAGTGAAGTAGTTTCTTCCATTATAGATGGCAGTGATCATAGGGAAGACTACAACATGGATAGTTGGGAATATTTGGTTGAAATTGATGAAAGTTTCTGGTCGGATGCACTGTCATCGGATGAGTCTCAAGTTCCTTCATTATCGACTGATAATATCATGGAACCAAACTATACATTTGGTGAAAACCTTGATGATTCAATGGAGTTTTGGTACGACCTGTTCATTAAAGCTGATGGCAGTGAACAAGGTTTCCTCACACAATTCTAAGGAGAACCACCTAATTGACCCAAAAAAAGAAGCCAAGTCATTAGAGGAAGATTTTAGTTCCATTCAAAGTAGAAATCATGTCTTGTTATTGGAAGATTTTTGTGGTGTAGAATTAAAGGAGGAAAGGCAAAAAGATTGACTTAGGAACAGTTATATATATGGATGGATGATGCTTCAAAACTTCAAAAAAAAGTTGAAGCTCATTGCATATAGAGAATGATAATGACGATGATGATGATGATAATCGCAACTTATTATCTTAATTTAGTATATTTTCATTTTTTTATTTGCAATTTATTTATTTATTTTATGAATTTTGATTTGATTTTATTATATATAAAATTTTACTAGTGTATTTTATTATGTAAAGGAAATTTAATTTTAATATATTTATACATATTTTTTTTGGTAGAATATTTATAAATATTTTTAAAATAAATAAGTTTAATTATTTTCATATTGAATAAATTATATGCATACCTAAATTGTTGCAAAGTCAATAAAGGTGTTAGTGGCATGTACCCAAAAAAGATATAGTGACTTGTGAAATTAAATTAAAATAATATATATAATTGAATAAAGACTAAATTTGATGTGCCAGTAACTTATGACCCAGTAATAAGCGAATTTGTGTCAGTGATCTAAAAGTTTGGGTTCAATCCCTAACAAATTTACCTTTATCTTCAATTATAAAAAAAAAAAAAAAAAATTTTAATTTGTATGAAATTTAAAAGTTATGGGTTTACTATTACATATACTAGAATTATCCCTAGCTTTTGCTGGAGTTTTCAATTTATATAAATTAAATAATAATTTATTTATCATTATTTCAGATATAATTTGAATTCGAATCGCGCGAATCGTTATTTGTAATTCACTAAAAAAAAATTATTTAAGCATATTTAAACTCACATTCTTTTGATGATTAAAATAATAGAAGTGCTAATTGAACTAATGCTCAATTAAATACATTTTATTATTTTTAGATTACATCAATATTAATTATTTATGAAAGTTAAAAGATTAATCCCAAGTATGAATCGACTATCAATCTGTATGTGAACTTACTAATTACCTCTCTTAATACATTACTTTAAAACAAAGAAAAAGAAAAAGAAATCATTTTGTAGAGAAAATTGATATGAATTAAGTTACAACATATTATACATTGATGGTTGCCAACTCAAAATCCATATAGGTTTCAGGTCGTCAGCCCACGACCCAGTCAGATCCCACCAGATGAATGCATGCAAGGCGTACATCAAGAGGATAGCAGGGGAGCTCACATTTGCCAAGGGGAGCTCGTGGTCTCGGGGAACTTGCAGTTTCAACTCGCATGCGCTCCGAGGAGCTCGCAGGAGGGAGATTGTGAGGTCTGACAGACAACCCAGAATGAAACACATGTTCGGCATGCTCGAATTTCGCCTAGAATGTCAATCCTAAGAACAATGAGATCAAGTCATGAACAGTGAAATCATGTCGTGAATAATAATAATGTATATATAAATACCTAAATGTTTCCATTAATAAAATATAAGGCAAAATTACTCAACACAACAAAAAAAATTTAAAATAACATGAATGCATTGATACTTAATATGTAAATTTTTTTATAAATTTAAAATACTTTATAGAAGTTACATTTAAAAAAACGATGTACTATGGTATAATGACGAATTATGCTAAACATATATAAGTTAAAACATAATATGTAAAAGTTAAGACCAACAAAAATTTTTCTTTAAATTAAATCATAATAATAAAGCATTATATGAATTAACACATAACACAAAACTAACGTTAGAAAATTTATTATATATTCCAAAAAATAACATTTCACTAAAAATAACACAAGATATACTTTTTTTTATAACTAAATAATTGAACTTAGGATTTTTTTATATTTATTTTCATTATCTTTAACTTAAACTTCTTGAAAATTAATGCATTTTACTAAGTCAAATTGTAGTTAACTTAGATTTTCTGTTCTTATTTTCTGCAGTGTACTTGATCAATACTTAGATGTCAATAAGAGAATAATTTGCTCTGATTTGGTAGGATATTATGTTAGTTCGTTTTAAGAAAATATCTCATGTTTTGAGTCTTTAAATAAGCAATTTATGTAATATGTTAATCATCAAGAAAATAAGAATTAATTTATCCTCCAAGTTTAAGTTCTGTTCTTTGTGTGTTTCATAAATCCCTGCTTTTGTTTTATGGTATAAAGAGCCAAGTACAAGGTTCTTCTCTCTCTGATTCTTACAAAAATTAGAACCTGTAAAAGGAAGCTATCATTATGGAGGTGATAAATGGAGGAAATGGTGCTAACACACCACACAGTGTAGAGAAACTTGTAGGTACAAATTACAAGTATTGGAGAATGTGCTGGAAGCTTATCTTCAAGATCAGGACTTGTGGGACCTGATTGCTGGTGCCTATAGAGAGATTCTTGCTGACACTCCTGTAAATGCTAAACCACGAAGGAAATGGAAGATTAAATGTGGAAAAGCTTTGTTTGCTTTATGGACTTTGATTATTAAAGAATTTATTGATCATGTTCGTGATGTAAACTCTCCAAAGGAAGTGTGGAATGCTCTAGAAAGAATATTTTCCAAGAAAAATACAGCTAGATTGCAGATATTGGAAAATGAATTGGCAATGATAACGCAAGAAGGTATGTCAATTTCAGATTATTTCTTGAAAGTAAAAAAATATTTGTGCTGAAATTTCAAAACTCGATACAAACAAGAGAATAAGTGAAGCACGTTTGAGAAGATTTCTCATTCCTGGTATACAGAAGGAGTATAATCCTTATGTCACCTCTATACAAGGTTGGGAGAAACAACCATCAGTTGAAGAGTTAGAAAGTTTACTTTCCAATCAAGAAGCTTTAGCTAAGAAAATGGCCAAAAGCTTTAGTTCTGAACGAATCACGATTCTTTTCTCAATAGGAAAGCTGAATGAGAATAATTCAAAAGAAGACACAGTTGGAAACAAGGCTTTTAATAACAATACTCAAAGTAGCAGATTTTTCAGATGTTACAGATGTGGAAAATTTGGGCATATCAAGAGGAATTGTTGTACAAAGCTCTCTAGAGCAAATGCTGCTTATGAAGATGATTATGTTGATCAACTCAATTGGGAAAAATGTTTTACAACTTAAGTAGTCGGAGACAGTAACAATGTCACTCTTGAATCAACATTAAATCAAACTTCAATCAACTACGCCAATTGCAAAGATGAGTGGATCATTGATTCTGGTTGCTTACATCATGTCACAAGTGATGATTCTTTATTCTCACGGCTACAACAACATAATGGGAAATGAGTTATTGCCATAGATGATAACTTAACATATTCAGTGGCTAAAGAAGGTGCGGTGAAGATTGATGCCGATGAATCAAGTGTAAAGTTAGATGACGTTTACCATGTGCCAGGTTTGAAGAAAAAATTAATTTCAATCTCTCAAATTACTAATTCTAGAAAATATGTATTGTTTGGTTCAAATGATGTCAAGGTGCTTGATAATGTTAAAAATGTTGTAGATGATGTTGTTGTTTCTGGTGAAAAGAAATGATCTTTATTTACAATGTCAGTAAGGGAGGCATATGTAAATAAAGCAAGTTAAACAGATAGTGCAGCGACATGGCATGCTCGATTAGGTCATGTGGGTTACCAAATGTTGCAAAAAATTTCTTCAAAGAAGTTATTGGATGGCCTACTAACGCTAAAGAGTGTGCATGAAGATGCGGTTTGTCAAGGTTGTTAGTACGAGAAATCTCATCATCTTCCTTTTAAAAGCTCATCTAATCGTAGAACTACTCTTCTTGAGTTGATTCATATAGATTTGATGGGACTAACAAAACACCAAGTTGCAACAATTGCCACTATGTAATGATATTGGTGGATGATCATTCAAGATATATTTGGACTTATTTTTTGAAAGAAAAGAAAGATGCACTGTCCAAGTTTATTGAATTCAAAAATATGGTAAAGAAAGAGTTGGGGCAACAAGTGAAGTGTTTAATAAGTGACAACAGTGGTGAATTCATGTCTGCGAACTTCTTTCAATATTGAAATAATAATGACATTCAAAGGCAAATGATGTGTCCTAACACTCCTCAACAAAACGAAGTAGCTGAAAGAAAGATGGCGCATCTTATTTCCACAAGCCTTTCGTTGCTTCATGACAAAAATCTTCCACAAGAACTTTGGGCAGAATTAGTTTGATGTGCGTGCTACATAATCAATCGTTTGCCTCCATGGCCAGGTAAAGAAAAAGCCCCCCTTAAAATATGGTGTGAAGCCAAATGTAAATTATTTTCGAGTGTTTGGTTCAATATGTTATGTTCATGTTCCTAAAAATAATCGAACCAAACTTGATGCGAGGGCGAAGAAATGTGTTTTTATTAGTTATGACACATACAGGAAAGGGTGGAGGTGTATGGATTCAATGACAAAAAAATCTATTACATCCAGAGATGTTGTGTTCGATGAAATATCATCATGGCATACTGGTGAAGAAATTTCAAAAGTTGTAACTTTTCCTAATAATTCAGAAAATCTGAAGTTGTCCTCTCAAATAGATGAACAAGTTTCCCACAATGTTGAGTATGAATATCAAGAAAGTGACGAATCTCCAACCTCAAGAAGGAATGCTTCAAGAAGTGAAGGAGGTGATGGTGTTGCTAAAAGACCTTTGAAGGAGAAAAGAAAACGGATTCATCTTGAAGATTATGAAGTGCAACTAAATCATTGTTGCATCAGTTCATGTTTCTTTGTTGGAGTATCAAATGAAGAACCAAAGTGTTATGAGAAAGATAAGGGCTGCTTAGAATAGGAAGCATCAATGCAAGATGAGATTGAAGCATTAAGGAGGAATGGTACATGTAACACCCTATACCCGGCCTGATTGTCGAGCCCGAATACTAGGATGCCACACCACCGTCTCGCATCATGTTCATCTCATTTTAGCGTATTAATACACATGCAACTTTTTTATTTCTTTTATTCATATAGCATTCATGCAAATTGTATGTCATACATACTCTAAGGAGGTTAACACATGTTAAGCAATCATTGATTAGACATAAAATAACACTAAACATGCATTACTCATCTAATCAAATAAACATCAAAATATACGAAATAGTAGTCCAAACATCATGTTTTAAGTCCACAAATTTCCAAGCATAATAGATATGCAAATAACAAGAAAACCATAACCAATATAAAAATTTACCACATTGCCTTATTTCCAAAATATAAAATAAACATATAACACCTATTAATATAAGCTAAAATAATCGGCTTGGATCACACCTCAAGACCACATTACTCACACTAACACTAAGTATTTACAATGGTTAAAAAGGAGTGAGTGAGCTTAACAAGCTCAGTGAATGCTTAGAATAACCACTATGTAAACAAATCATAATGCGTTAACAAACAAACATACATCATATTCATATCATCTTTTTCTCTTAAGTCATATGTTACACATTAATCATCTTTCATGAATTTATTTACACATTAGTCACATGAATACTTAAGCATAGTTTTCAGCACATATTAATCACATATAATCACATATAATCACACTCAGTCATATATATAGTCACATTTAATCACAATTTATGATAATTTGACTCTTGAGATTATGAAACATAAAGTGGACTCTATCACCACACATCGGATACACGGATCTCCAAACACACCAAATATGACTCAAAAAGTTGAACATGTCCCATAAGTGAAGCATATAACTAACACTCTCCAAACACACCACACATACATATCCTGTTGAATGGAGTGTAGCTCACATTCCCTTATCTCTCCAAAAATTGTCCCTAGTCCTTAATGCCCCATATATCACAACAAAAAGGTGAGTACTCACTATACTATGACATGCCAACTATATCTAATGGTCTCATAAGGTCACAAGACCAAAATATTCACATTATGATCACACATTTACTTACCGATTTTTCGTACATTATCACTTCATATTCACATCATTAGCATAACATATTCACCATCACATGGAGTGAATAACATACCCACATATTTACTGTCTCATGGCATGAATAACATACCCACATATTTACTGTCACATGTCATGAATAACATACCCACATATTTACTATCTCATGACATGAATAACATACCCACACATTTATTGTAACATGGCATGAATAACATACCCACACATTTATTGTAACATGGCATGAATAACACACATATTTATTGTCTCATGGCATGAATAACATACTCACATATTTACTTTCACAACAGTTATCACAAGCTTATAACACATGTCATATCATCTCATATATGCCCATATTTGCACAAGCACACATATAACAGAGATAATCATAAGTACGAGAACACTTACACTCAAAATTTAGAGTAGAGGTTTAGGCTACCTCTAAATTCTCAATTACATATTGAATCATCTATGAGCAACGATTCCAAAACACTTACCACAATTTACGCATTTGCCAAAAAACCGAAAGCTTAGACAAGCTTTCCTTTGTCTTTATCTCTATACGTTGAAGGTTCTATTGACTCTGACGCTTCAACAAGACGTACCACACAAACATACAAGCAACAATCAGTCATCAACTCATCTCAAACAGTCATAAATAATAACCTAAGCTACATTCTCTTTCAACCGAAACCTTTAACATAAAAATTTTTAAATTTTAATATCTCAGTCTAAACGTTTTAAGGTATTGAAAATTTTTGACATACAATGGCCATTATGATGAAAATTCATTAAAACTTAAGAAATATTTAACGAAACTTCAAAGTAACTTTAGAAACCTTCTAATTGTGTTAAAACTAATTAAAAACACTTTAAAACCAAGTTTTTATCCACAAACCCAAAATTCACAATTAATGACCTAATTTTTGGCTTTTATTTAAAACATGCATTTTAATGGCTAAAAATTCAGTTTAAGAGACTAGATATCATTTAAAACTCATAAGAAATAAAATAGTTACCTTTACTTCAAGAAAAACGAGCTCTGACACAAATATGGAAAAACCCACATTTTGGAGAAGATGATGAAGATGAAGTTTTTGGGTGTCTTTCTTAGTTTTAATGGTTATTTAAGGTTTAAGGGTTATTAAAAATCAAAGGCAATTAGGATTGGTAATCAACAAAAATTGGAAGAGATTGGGAGAGCAAAAGATAACACAAAATATGGGGAGAAGTTTTTAATGTGAAAATATGGAGAAAAGGGGGTTTTTAGGTTGATTTTGGAAATTTGGTCAAATTGCTTCATAAAAACTCTTAATTTTGACTCTTTTACAAATTAGTCCTATTTTCAAAATTAAAGATATTTAAAACTCATTTTTAGAAATTGATTTAGTTTCCTAATAGCTATTGTCAAAAACATTACCCGTCACTAACCTTACAAAATTCTAAGTACATATAAGCTAAAATTCCTAAAATACCCTAAAAAATTCTAAGCCTAATTTTGGGGTGTGACAATATATGGGAGCTTGTGCCAAAACTAGAAAATTGCATATCAATCACTTACAAAAGGGTATATTGCTTGAAAAAGAAACCAGATGGTAACAATTGATTGGTATAAAGCTCGTCTCGTTGCTCGTGGTTTCTCCTAAAGCTACGAATTAAACTGTGAAGAGATTTTCAGTCTAGTGGCAAAGATGGTGATGGTAAGGTTGATTTTCTTGCTTCCAGCTTTTAAGAATTGAAAGATATGGCAACTTGATGTAAAGAACACATTTCTTTACGGTGAGTTGGATCGCGAGGTGATGATGGAACAACCCCTGGGAATTGTTTCTAAGGAATCTCCTCATCATGTTTGTTTGCTAAAAAAAGGCATTGTATGGCCTCAAACAAGCACCACGTGCTTGGTATGATAAATTGGCTCAGTATTTTATTTTCTATGAATTTACTATTACTGATTCAGATTCTAGCCTATTTGTGAAAATGGAATCGAAGGGACACTTGATGGTTCTATTATACGTAGACGACATGTTAATCACAAGAGGGAATGAAGCTGAAATTTCTCGTTTGAGAAATGATATGTTAATCACAACTTGTTGGCATCTTAATTTATTTAACAATTACAAGACCAAAAATTGTCTTTTCTGTTAGTGTCATATTTCAGTTTATGCCGAATCCTTGAACTCGTCATCTTGATGGTGCTAAGAGAATCTTGCGTTATATAAATGGTTTTTATTATTACAGTTTTATGTACAAGAAAAGTAATGTATATGGTTAAAGCGTTTGATAGGAGACATTTATGGTAAGGTCAACCATGCAGTGTAAATTGAGTGTGACAATGAGAGTGCAATAAAACTTGCTTCATATCCAATATTTCATGGGAGAACGAAACATGTTCAAATTCATCATCACTTTGTTAGAGAAAAGATATTGAATCAAGAAGTTGAGTTGAAGGGAGTTCATACTAGCAGACAAGTTACTGACATATTTACAAAGGCTTTAGCGAAGCCTAGGTTTGAAAGTTTCACAGATGCACTTGAAGTCGTCGATAGTAAGTACGCACTAAGGGGGAGTCTTGAAAATTAGAGCATTTTACTAAGTCAAATTGTTGTTAACTTAGATTTTCTATTCCTATTTTTCTTCAGTGTACTTGATTAATACTTAGGTGTTAATAAGAGAGTAATTTGCTCTAATATGGAAGGATATTATGTTAGTTAGTTTCAAGAGAATATCTCATGTTTTGAGTCTTTAAATTCAACAGTTTATGTAATATGTTAATCATCAAGAAAATAAGAATCAATTTATTATCCAAGTTTAAGTTTTGTTCTTTGTGTGTTCATAAATCCCTACTTTTGTTTTAAAACTAACCTCAAACTAATAGGAATGACATTGCATAGGTGTCAATATTTGCAAGATTCACAATCTCATTGCATGGGGATTACTTTTATAGTAGGTATAGATTTATAAATAGATAATTGATAATATCACGAAGAAAATTAAAAAATCTATCCATATAGTAATGTGCCTTTCACAAATGAAAAGTCCAGGATGTTTTTCTTTTCTTCATTTTTCAATATAATCTATGAAAGCTAAACAATTTTAATTATTTTCAGTCATTGTAATGTGAATAAAATCAAATATTTAATTGGGTTGAGTATTGGATCCTCAAAATGTTTGGTGTTGTTTTTAATGAGGTGTCTGTTCCTCAACCTTCTTGAAAACTCAAATGTCTAAAAAGACATTGGTGATAAGTTCTCAAAATGGGAGTGTCTCATAAACCAAACCATGCAAACATGCATGATCATCAACCCATATTTGCTTGAAAAAAAATGAAAGAAGATGAGTGATGAAGAAGAAAGATGAAGAAGTCAGTAAAAAGTTGAAGAAGATAAGAAATGAGAGATGAAGAGGCATGTCCAGAAAAAAGCCCAAATAGGATGCCACGTGGTGATGTGCGATTGGTCAGCACTGTCACATCAGTAAAAAATTAACGTGGTTAATCTCAGGTATAAAATTCTATAAATTATAATTATTTTAAAAGTTAATTTAGTAATATGATGGAAATAAAATGTATTCTCGTTGGTTCAAAATTTTTTCCAAACTCATGTTTATATATATATATATATATAGTATAGATATGTATCCTGATAATTGACATTTCATTCAAAGATGAATAAAAAAAATTAAAATATGTTTAAAGTTTCTGTACTTTTCGTATATTTAAAATTTAATCTCATTATTTATATTTTCAAAATTTTAGAATTTTTATTTTTTAAATTTCAAAATTCAAATTCAGTTGTTTACCCTATTAAAACTCTTCTGTTAAATTTATTGGTGTGATGTTTTGAATAATTTTTTTTAAATACACACTTGGTAACTATGTAACAAAAATAACAGTGTTGCAATAAACTTAAATTTAATAGAAGTATTTTAACGATGATAACAATTAGGCCAACAATTAAATCCAAAAATTAGAGGAATAAGTTCCTTTAAAAAAAAAAATTTAATATTACACATTAAATCAAAATTAATGAATAATTTTAAAATTTATTTTTTTTATAAGTAACTTGTATTTCATCTAGCAAAATTTGCTAAAATATTAGAGCACACCATGCCGACCTAAGAATGGTAGAACTTAAGGTTTGCTCTTACTCTTGCTAACCATCCAATAAAAAATGCACTGCCAAGAGTCAAATGCATGTAAAGGTCACAAGCACGAAGGATAATAGTCCAAATTTGCTAAGGAGCAGCTTTCAAATAGATAATCTCTATTTTCAATTTCCATGGTACACAATGGACACATCAGATTAATCTGATAACCCCATTCCACCATCTTGGATTTCACAGGAAGATGATCTAACACAATTAACCAGACAGCAAAAGATTGTCTTGGGAAAGTTAGATTACCCTAAACCAGCCTATGCCATGTAACCTCTTCTTTTGGGGTCTAATCTTTTTTCACACTGTATTTGTCTTACAAAGATAAATATATGACTTGCTGATTAAGTATTAACTTGATTGATATTGATATTATTATTAATATCGAAATATATGAATTCGAGCATGCTGAGATATATTTTATCCTCCTAACACTAATTATGTAATACTTAAAAAATAAAATCAATTGCTATTTTATTCTTAATTAAAATCGTATTCAAGTTATAATTTTTAATAAATATGAAAGTAAAAAAGTTTACTTAAAGAAAAATAAAAATAACTCAGAAAATTTTAAAAACATATTTAAACCTTAATTAATGAAATGTAATTAAATAATATGATGAAATGGTTATAATCTTGATTATTAGTTATTTTAACTTTTTATTTTTATTCAAGTTAGGATTATATTTTAGAGTAAAATTAATTCTAAATATTTTTAAATGTTAAAATTTTTGGTGAATTATAAGTAAAATTCGAACAATAAATGTGACTCGATTTCAAGTTACACTTGAAGCGGTAAATATTTTTAATCATCATGCCATTACATAGGGTTATTTTTAAATGTTAATTTAATAATATGTTAAAAAAATATCTTCATTGGTTCAATATTTTGACAAGTGCTTTTAAATATTATACAAATTATAGATAAAAGTATAAAAGTATATTTAATGTGAAACTATTTTCTTAATCTTAAACATTCGTTTTCGATAGAACTAAACGATGTACCAATCGACATATTCTTATTTTGTTAATTTAGACCAATCAAAACCACGTGTGCTCTACAAAGCGGTTTGTCGTTCTTGCGTTGTCCTACTGTTTTGACCATTTTAGTTCGAAAATTAATTTAAAAAAGCACTCCATGTACACACACCTCATAATACTAATTATTATTATTTTATTTTAGGATAAATTACAAAATAGTTATTTTTATTTATTTTAGATTATATTTTAGTCATTTATGTTTAAAATATTACGTTTTAGTCACTTACATTATCGTTTTGTTACGAAGTGATCACTCTACCGTTAAGCTTCGTTACCTCTCTAATGACAATCTGACATAGAAGCCCAAATGAGTTTAAATTATCAACTTGGATGTCCAAATGAATTTTTCTTTTTCAGTTGTAATTAATTTAAAAAATTCAATTAATTAAATTTATTTAATTAAAAATTTATTATCATTCCAATTAGATATTCAAGTTGACATTTAGAATTCATTTGGATTGTCGCATAGGATTGCTATTAAGAAAGTAACGGAGCTTAACGACAGAATGATCATTTTGTAACAAAATAATAACATAAAAGATTAAAACGTAACATTTCAAACATAAATAATCAAAATATAATCTAAGTAAGATAAAAATAATTATTTTTATAATTTACCCTTTATTTTATATATAAAAGTCAACTATGAATTTTCAAAGCTCTGCTTTAACTTTGGCTTCTTCCATTTTTTTAACGTCAACTCACGTATGTTACTCATGATTAATTGGATAAATACCTGAAACTTTTGTCCAATCAATTAACTTATGTTCTTTCATTACACGACAAAATTGAGAAACCTGTGTAATAATTTGTTCAATTTTGCTGTGTGAGAGACAAAAAAAAAAAAGAAGAAGCTTTTTCCTGGAAATTGCCCACCTCTACCACTTGTTTGAACACAAATAGATTCTTTCAAAGTATTGACTTCTCAAGCAATTTTTATGAATATAAATAGCCCACCAAGATCCTGAAGAAATCTTAAGCCGAGCATTTCATTTCGTTGAGTAAAAAGAAAAGGAAAGGAAAATGGTGAGAGCTCCTTGCTGTGATAAGATGGGATTGAAAAAGGGTCCATGGACTCATGAAGAAGACCAGCTTTTAATCTCATATATTCAAAAACATGGCCATCAAAATTGGCGTGCCTTACCAAAACAAGCTGGTAATTTTCCATTTTCTCTTCTTACTGGTTTTCCTGGAAAAAATTTTCCTTTTAAAGATGACAATGCGTTTATCTTATAATGTTTATGTTTTTTTCTGTATAAATAGGTCTTCTAAGATGCGGGAAGAGTTGCAGATTACGATGGATAAACTATTTAAGGCCTGATATTAAGAGGGGAAACTTCAGTTTGGAAGAAGAGGAAACTATCATTCAACTGCATGAAATGTTAGGGAATAGGTATCTATCTCTAAAACTATCATTCAACAGGGACTAAGTTGAAAATAACTTAAATAATGAGAGAGAAGTTCTGAAATAAATTGGTCTATTGTGGGGGACGAGTTGTTTTTCTTCCTTTTCCGTGAGTTGGTTTTGAGTACTAAAATCTCCTCAAGTGGTCTGAAACATCCCTTTTCATATTAATCCGGATTGCGTAAAGTTAAAAAGAGTAATTTGGTTTTTTATTAAAAATTTTAATTTCGTATATTAATGTGGGGTACACGTAAAATAAGACAAATAATTATTTAGTTATTCGATTAATCACGTTACAATTTCAAATAAAATAAATGGTTAATATATATTTTAAAATTTTCAGGTGGTCGGCAATTGCAGCAAAATTATCAGGACGAACGGACAATGAGATAAAAAATGTATGGCACACTCACTTGAAGAAGAGACTTAAGCAATACCAGACAAAACCAGACAACACCAAAAAGAACTCAAACTCCAAAACCAAGATCAAATCGGAGCCGTCTACCACAAGCCACTCAAAATCCGATGAGGTTCCATCATCATCATCATCATCAAGTGAAGTAGTTTCTTCCATTATAGATGGCAGTGATCATAGGGAAGACTACAACATGGATAGTTGGGAATATTTGGTTGAAATTGATGAAAGTTTCTGGTCGGATGCACTGTCATCGGATGAGTCTCAAGTTCCTTCATTATCGACTGATAATATCATGGAACCAAACTATACATTTGGTGAAAACCTTGATGATTCAATGGAGTTTTGGTACGACCTGTTCATTAAAGCTGATGGCAGTGAACAAGGTTTCCTCACACAATTCTAAGGAGAACCACCTAATTGACCCAAAAAAAGAAGCCAAGTCATTAGAGGAAGATTTTAGTTCCATTCAAAGTAGAAATCATGTCTTGTTATTGGAAGATTTTTGTGGTGTAGAATTAAAGGAGGAAAGGCAAAAAGATTGACTTAGGAACAGTTATATATATGGATGGATGATGCTTCAAAACTTCAAAAAAAAGTTGAAGCTCATTGCATATAGAGAATGATAATGACGATGATGATGATGATAATCGCAACTTATTATCTTAATTTAGTATATTTTCATTTTTTTATTTGCAATTTATTTATTTATTTTATGAATTTTGATTTGATTTTATTATATATAAAATTTTACTAGTGTATTTTATTATGTAAAGGAAATTTAATTTTAATATATTTATACATATTTTTTTTGGTAGAATATTTATACATATTTTTTAAATAAATAAGTTTAATTATTTTCATATTGAATAAATTATATGCATACCTAAATTGTTGCAAAGTCAATAAAGGTGTTAGTGGCATGTACCAAAAAAAGATGTAGTGACTTGTGAAATTAAATTAAAATAATATATATAATTGAATAAAGACTAAATTTGATGTGCCAGTAACTTATGACCTAGTAATAAGCGAATTTGTGTCAGTGATCTAAAAGTTTGGGTTCAATCCCTAACAAATTTACCTTTATCTTCAATTATAAAAATAAAAAAATAAAATTTTAATTTGTATGAAATTTAAAAGTTATGGGTTTACTATTACATATACTAGAATTATCCCTAGCTTTTGCTGGAGTTTTCAATTTATATAAATTAAATAATAATTTATTTATCATTATTTCAGGTATAATTTGAATTTGAATCGCGCGAATCGTTATTTGTAAATCACTAAAAAAAAATTATTTAAGCATATTTAAACTCACATTCTTTTGATGATTAAAATAATAAAAGTGCTAATTGAACTAATGCTCAATTAAATACATTTTATTATTTTTAGATTACATCAATATTAATTATTTATGAAAGTTAAAAGATTAATCCCAAGTATGAATCGACTATCAATCTGTATGTGAACTTACTAATTACCTCTCTTAATACATTACTTTAAAACAAAGAAAAAGAAATCATTTTGTAGAGAAAATTGATATGAATTAAGTTACAACATATTATACATTGATGGTTGCCAACTCAAAATCCATATAGGTTTCGGGTTGTCAGCCCACGACCCAGTCAAATCCCACCAGATGAATGCATGCAAGGCGTACATCAAGAGGATAGCAGGGGAGCTCACATTTGTCAAGGGGAGCTCGTGGTCTTGGGGAACTTGCAGTTTCAACTCGCATGCGCTCCGAGGAGCTCGCAGGAGGGAGATTGTAAGGTCTGACAGACAACCCAAAATGAAACACATGTTCGGCATGTTCGAATTTCGCCTAGAATGTCAGTCCTAAAAACAATGAGATCAAGTCATGAACAGTAAAATCATGTCGTGAATAATAATAATGTATATATAAATACCTAAATGTTTCCATTAATAAAATATAAGGCAAAATTACTCAACACAACAAAAAAAATTTAAAATAACATGAATGCATTGATACTTGATATGTAAATTTTTTTATAAATTTAAAATACTTTATAGAAGTTACATTTAAAAAAACGATGTACTATGGTATAATGACGAATTATGCTAAACATATATAAGTTAAAACATAATATGTAAAAGTTAAGACCAACAAAAAATTTTCTTTAAATTAAATCATAATAATAAAGCATTATATGAATTAACACATAACACAAAACTAACGTTAGAAAATTTATTATATATTCCAAAAAATAACATTTCACTAAAAATAACACAAGATATACTTTTTTTTATAACTAAATAATTGAACTTAGGATTTTTTTATATTTATTTTCATTATCTTTTACTTAAACTTCTTGAAAATTAATGCATTTTACTAAGTCAAATTGTAGTTAACTTAGATTTTCTGTTCTTATTTTCTGCAGTGTACTTGATCAATACTTAGATGTCAATAAGAGAATAATTTGCTCTGATTTGGTAGGATATTATGTTAGTTTGTTTCAAGAAAATATCTCATGTTTTGAGTCTTTAAATAAGCAATTTATATAATATGTTAATCATCAAGAAAATAAGAATTAATTTATCCTCCAAGTTTAAGTTCTGTTCTTTGTGTGTTTCATAAATCCCTGCTTTTGTTTTATGGTATAAAGAGCCAAGTACAAGGTTCTTCTCTCTCTGATTCTTGCAAAAATTAGAACCTGTAAAAGGAAGTTATCATTATGGAGGTGGTAAATGGAGGAAATGGTGCTAACACACCACACAGTGTAGAGAAACTTGTAGGTACAAATTACAAGTATTGGAGAATGTGCTGGAAGCTTATCTTCAAGGTCAGGACTTGTGGGACCTGATTGCTGGTGCCTATAGAGAGATTCTTGCTGACACTCCTGTAAATGCTAAACCACGAAGGAAATGGAAGATTAAATGTGGAAAAGCTTTGTTTGCTTTATGGACTTTGATTATTAAAGAATTTATTAATCATGTTCGTGATGTAAACTCTCCAAAGGAAGTGTGGAATGCTCTAGAAAGAATATTTTCCAAGAAAAATACAGCTAGATTGCAGATATTGGAAAATGAATTGGCAATGATAACGCAAGAAGGTATGTCAATTTCAGATTATTTCTTGAAAGTAAAAAAATATTTGTGCTGAAATTTCAAAACTCGATACAAACAAGAGAATAAGTGAAGCACGTTTGAGAAGATTTCTCATTCCTGGTATACAGAAGGAGTATAATCCTTATGTCACCTCTATGCTATAGGCCTTGTTCGGAGTGGAGGTTGCATTTCAACATCATGTTTTGGTACCGATCTTTGGCCGCAATCGTCAAAAATAAGACCGAGCCTGAAGATAAGGGTGGTGTTGTTCACGAAGCCACAGTAGAAGTGGTTGGGTGTTCTTGGAAGGGGTTTTGGAAGTGTTTCTTGAGGCACAGGTTTTTTCCATTTTTAAAGAAAAACGAAAGTTAGAGAAGTTGCAAAAACAGTTGCCTTGAGAACAAAAAAGAAAGGATGAAAGCAATGAAGAAGACGAGTTTTAGCAAAAATGGAGGATGTGAGGAGAAAAAGAAACTGCAAGAGAGAGGTTTTTATAACCTAGGCGTGATGATTGGAAAAATTACAGAGGGACGTTGCGTCTGCAACCATCAATTGCCAAGCTCTGCGGATTGTACTATTTCATTTGATCCAACGGTTGAGATAAAAGAAAATTCAACCGACACGATTCTTGTTAAAAAGTAATGGTGACTCATCGCAAAACGCGCCGACAATTCGTGCTTCAATGTTTCGACAAAAATACAATTTTTATTTCTGCAAGGAATTTGAAACAACAAATAGAAAAGTTAAACAAATAAAAGTAAATAAAGAAATGCAATGACATTATTTAAATGTGACCAGATTAACAGCTTTGGTTGGTTCTCTGACCTCTAGGCTTAAATAATGTTTAAGACGTTGGCCATTCACTTTAAATTGTTGTTCATCCTTCATATTTTTAATTGTCACCGCACTGCTTAGGAATGCCTCGAACTCTAAAAGGGTCTGACCATTTTAATCGCAATTTTCCTAGATGCAATTTTAAACGTGAGTTAAATAAAAGTAATAACTGACCAGGGTGAAATTGTTGACGCATAATAATGTTGTTGTGCCATCTCTTTGTCTTTTCCTTGTATATCGTAGTATTATCATAAGCGTGACGCCAGATTTCTTCTAACTCCGTGATGTCCAATAGTCTTCCAGCAGCACCAAACACTAGTTGATACGACGACATTCCTAGCGAGGTTTTGTATGTAGTGCGGAGCGCCCACAATGCATTATGTAGCCGCGCAGACCAATCCTTATTAGATGGATTAACCACCTTCTCGAGTATGCCTTTGATATGATGATTGGATATTTCGACTTGACCATTGGTTTGTGGGTGATATGTAGTAGTCATACGATGCTTTACACCATATTTTTTTAATGCTGTCACCACTTGGTTGTTATAGAAATGAGTTTCTTGGTCACTTATCAATACTCTTGGTGTTCTAAACCTTGTGAGAATATAAGTGTGAAAGAACTTCAACACTGTCCGAGCATCATCCTTTGGCACCGCAATTACCTCGATCCACTTCGAGACAAAATCAATCGCCACTAAGATATACACATTTCTAAAAGAATTTGGAAATGTTTCCATACAGTCTATACCCCAGACTTTGAAAAGCTCTACCTCCATGATAGGTTGTTGGATCATCTCATTGCATCGAGATATGGAACCAGTACGTTGACAACAATCACATTGTTGAGCGAAGTTGTGAGCATCTCGGAACAACGTGGGCTAATAAAATCCTAATTGTAGGTCCTTTGCAGCAATCCTTGTTCCACCAAAATGGCCTCTATAAGGGGCATCATGGTAATGTCGCAGGATTGACATCATTTCTTCTTTAGGTACACAGCGACAAATAATATTGTCGGCGCATACCTTAAATAGGTATGGCTCATTCAAGTGATATTTCACAACATAGCATATAAACCTGATCTTCTTGTGACCAATAGCACTCATAAGTAGCTTTTCACATACAAGGTAATTGACAACATTGATATACCAAGGTGATGTGTCGACAAAAAATAATTATTCATCAGGAAATGCTTCGATAATTTGGGACGTCTGCCCATCTTCACTTTCGACTTCCAACCGAGACAAGTGGTCAGCTAATTGATTCTTAGATCCTTTCCTATCTCTGATTTCAATGTCAAATTCTTGAAGGAGTAGGATCCATCGTATCAATCTAGGCTTGAAATCTTTCTTGTTGAAAAGGTATCTTAATGCTGAGTGGTCCGTGTAAACTGTGGTCTTTGTGCCGACAAGATATGAACGAAACTTGTCAAATACGAAGACTACTGTTAACAACTCCTTCTCTGTGGTAATGTAATTAACCTGCGCTTCAGTTAGAGTTTTTCTAGCATAATAGATAGAATGAAATACCTTTTCTTTTCTTTGGCCTAGGATAGCTCTTACAGCAAAATCACTAGCGTCGCACATTAGTTCAAATGTTCAAATGGTTACGTCTAGTCTAGTGTGACGACAATTGGAGCTTGTACCAACTGCTTCTTTATTGTTCTAAATGCGTCCATACAAGCGTCATCGAACACGAACTTCTTATTCTGCTCTAGTAGTGAGCATAAGGTCTTAGCTATCTTGGAAAAATCTTTGATGAATCTTTTATAAAAACCAGCATGTCCAAGAAAGCTTTTTATTGCTTTGACAGTTGTGGGCAGTAGTAATTTTTCAATGATTTCTACCTTTGCTTTATCAACCTCAATGCTCTGACAAGATATGCGATGGCCAAGGACAATGCCTTCAGTTGTCATAAAGTGGCATTTCTCCCAATTCAGAACGAGATTTTTGTCCTCGCATCTCTTCAAAACTCTTGCCAAACTGTCAACGCATTGGTCAAAATTTTATCCATAAGTAGAGAAATCATCCATTAATACCTTTAACGAATCCTCGATCATATCCAAAAAGATTGCCATCATACACCTCTGAAATGTTGCTAGCGCATTAGACAACCTAAACAACATACGTCGGAAAGCAAAGGTTCCAAAAGGGCATGTGAATTTGGCCTTTACTTAATTCCGGCACAATGGCAATTCGATTGTACCCAGAATAGCCACTCAAGAAGCAATAATAGGCCTTACCAGCTAGCCTATCCAACATCTGATCAATGAAAGGTAGTGGGAAATGGTTTTTCTTTGTGGTCGTATTCAGTCGATGATAATCCATGCATACTCGCCAGCCAGTTGCAATGCGAGTAGGGATCTACTCGTTCTTGTCATTGGTCACAACTGTGAAACTACTCTTCTTTGACACACATTGAATGAGGCTTACCTAATTGCTATAAAAAATAGGGTATATAATGCTCGAGTCTAACCATTTAATAATTTCCTTCTTCACTACTTCTTTCATCTTCTCATTGAGTCATCTTTGTTGCTCAATTAATTGCTTCCCTTCATCTTCTAGCCTTATCTTATGCTTGCAAAAAGAGGGATTGATGCCCCTGATATCTGCAATGCTCCAAGCTATAGCTCTTTTGTGTTCTTTCAAAATCACGATGAGCTTATCTTCTTGTGTTGCGTTGAGGGATACGTTGACAATAACGGGTAGTGTCTTGTTGTCACCAAGGAAGACATACTTCAAATGTGTTGGAAATGGCTTCAACTCCAAGGTAGGAGCTTGTTCAATAGATGGTTTAAACATTGGGATTGTCCTATTGGACAAATCCAAATACTCCAATTGTCAATTCTAGTGCAGCTCATAATTGCTAACCTTTACTTTGTCGATACAATCATCTAGGATGTCATCGATGAATGTCATCGCATCATCATCTGACATTGTTGAACTTATTGAATTAAACTCTTCCATAATGATTTCATCCAACATGTTGATGTGATGACATTGTTCTTTAGGTCAAGACGGAGATACTTCAAACACACTGAAGGTTACATGATCATCATTATGACGCGTGACAAGTCCTCCCTTGAACACGTCGATAAGTGTGTGTCCCATTGTGGAAATGGCCTACCTAAAATAATGGGCACGTCCTTATCTGCCTTGCAATCTAAGATTACAAAATCAGCAAGGAACACGATTTTATCAACTTGGACAAGAACATCTATGATTTGGCCTTCAGGTTGTGCTAAAGATCGGCCCTCCAATTGTAATGTCACCGCAGTGGGCTTTATCGAACCTATTCTTAATTTCTTAAAAGTAGACAAAGGCATCAGGTCAATATTTGCTCCTAAATCACATAAAGTCTTACCTAAGTAATGATTCCCGATGGAGCATAGGATTATGAAGCTATCAGGGTCTTTCATCTTGGTTGGTAACTTATTTGTAAGCATAGCGCTACACCCCTCTATGAGCCCAATCGTCTCGATGTCGAACAATTTCTTCTCCTTTGAGAGTAGCTCTTTCATAAATTCCCATAGCTGGGTACCTGCACAAGAGCATCTACAAGAGGTATATTAATATGCAATTGTTTCAAAGTAGAAACAAACTTTTTTTACTCTTTATCATGGACTTTCTCTTTGAATAGTTGTGGAAAAGGCAAATATATTGTAGCAGTGAGTTGTTGTGCATAACTCAGTGGTATCGACGTTGGTTATTGCGTCGATAACTTATTTGGGCAAACTACAGGTAAAGATGGTACTACAGTTGGTTCCTCAGCATTGATTTCTACTTGCCTTCCTTCAGCTGCATCATCTTCTTGTTGCTGTGAAATAGATGCATTGACATGGTCTTGGTCATAACTACTTGGTCCCACTATTTGTTTGCCACTCGTCAACATGATTGCTTTGCAATGCTCCTTCCCCTTTTATGTAGGATTCTCAGTATCACTGGGCAGAGTGCCCTATGGTCTTATGTTAAGATTAGAAGCCGACTGCCTGAGTTGGCTTCCAATGTTCGAATGGAAGAAAAGTTACCTTGCACTATAACTTTCGTTCTCCTGATATGCTCGCGCATCATTGTTTCAAGAGCAGCCATAGGATCTACCTTTTGTTGAGAAAATTGATGTTGTTGATGTTGATGATGTTGTCCTTGCATATGTGGCAGCATAAATTGTTGTGGCTGTAATCGAGATTGTGGTTGCATATGTCGCAGCACAGATTGTTCAGAACGAGAATTTATCTAAGAATTTTGGTTATAATTCTACTGTGAGCTAGTATTGTAACTTCCTTGTCTATAACCCCCTTGATTTGAGGAATTTACATATCTAAACGAGAAAGTATTTTGATTCCCCCAAGGTTGTTGAGATTGGTTGTTGTATGAGTTACCAAATGAACCTCCCTTAATGTTGTTGACATAAAAAGCATTTTCTGCATGTTGTGGGTAGTCCTCATAGCTATGGTTGTCGCCGTAAATTTCACAGGAAAATATCGACGCATCCAATTATTGGGCCACTTAGATAGGAGCAACATCATTCGTTCCCTTCATATTTTTTATGATGTTGGCTAATGAAGATACCTGCATAGACAAAGCAGATATAACATCTAAATCAAGAACTCTAGGGTTAGTTTTTATCAGTGTAAAACGGGAGATTGGATATTGGTAATCATTTTGAGCAATCCTCTCTAGAATTCTTACAACATTATAGGTACAATCCAACAATGGACCATTAGCTGATGCGTAAAGATTTCTTGCCTGAGCATTCAAACTATTATAGGAAATCTCAATCTGGGTCTCTTGTTGAATTCCATGCATTGGGCAACGTTGAAGCAATGTTTTGAAATGCTCCCACGTTGTATGTAAATTCTCATCATCGAGTTGATGATATGCAGTAATATCATTCCGTAACCTTTTGTTCATTGTCAACAAATTGAAACGCAAAACAAAATGTGTTGCTAACGCATTCCAAGATGTGATAGATCTAGTCGACAATCCTAAGAACCATGTTCTCGCTTTACCCTGCAACGAGTAAGGAAATAATTGCATTTTCAAGGCATCATTAGGGACACCATGTTGACTAAAGGATGCACAAATAAGAAAAAATGATTTTAAGTGTTCTCTTGCGTCTTCATGAGGAAAACCAAAATATTGCCCATTAGAATTGATCATCTGAAACATCACCGGTTTCAGTTCGAAATTACCAGCCTGGATAGTTGGTCTCACAACCCTTGCTTGTAGATCATCGAGTGTAGGCACAAAAAAATCTCTTATTGTCCTATTCTATTCAACTTGTGGTGGTGGTGGTGGTGGTGGATTATTATTCTCTACTTGTGGCAACACTGGAGGAAGTTCATTTTGTGGCAACATTGGTGGTAAGTTGTTATTTGCAGCCATTCTTCTTTGCTCTTGCCTTCTCCTCCTCAATGTCCTTTCAAGCTTTGGATCAAAACTAACAATATTATTAGGATTTCTCCTTGTGGAAATGCAACATCTGTAAAACTAGAAAAGAAAACAACAAAAGAGTAAACAAATTAGTGAAGGTCAATAGTTAAGTAAGTGGTATTAATTGCAACGATAAAAGTAAACATCAAACAAACTTCATTCTCCGACAACGGCGCAAAAACTTGATCGGTGTTTTTATGTCACAGCGATTGTGCAAGCGAACACGCGTCGATGCAAGTATAGTTGATAGACAATTCTATCGGATATCGATCCCACGAGGAATGAGTTCTTGATGTTAACTGTCGGGGCAATTAATACTGAAACTAAGGTAATTGTGAGTAATGATGTCAGCGTAATTATGTTAGATCTGCACACTAAAATTAGTTATTAATGTCAACGAAACCAGAGTTAAATGTCAGGTGATAAATGTCAATGTACTAAAAGTAAATCAAATGTGTTGAGTGTTGAGTGCTGAATAGTTAAATGCATGAAATATAAAAGTGATCAAGTGTAAAGGGTAGAAATGGTTCACTGATTCTGCTAAGTTGCAAAGCTGAATGCGTCGACAAGGTAAAGTATAGATGGATTGTCGTAGCGATAAAGTTCGTCTGAGTTCTTACTAACAACAGCTTTGTCTTTAATCTAGACTTAAATGCCCACAATCGCTCCACCTCTCGATGTGAGCAATGTTGTGCATTCAAGAACAAGTGATTGAAATCCAATCTCAAGTAGATCTCGCCTAACTTACTTGTTAACCCAACTTGTCACCACATCTCTCGATGTTGGCGGACTGTAATTTCACTCTCATGCTTAAAGTGATTAGATCCAAGAAAAAAACAAATAATCAGTGTAAAATAAGATTCAAAATGATCTAGCATTAAAAGACACTCCCATATTCATTTAATATTATCAAAATCCATTATCGTTGAAGAATAATTAAAGAGTACAATCGAAGCTTACTATCTCTAGACTACTAGGACTACTGCCTAATTGTTCCTCTTACCTTGCATCTAGCACCTCTCGTTAGAAGTAGTTGCAAACTAGCTTCATCAGCTCCCCAATTTCCAACTCAAATCTTCAAAATCACACAGAATTTGTAGAATTCGATCCCTTCACTCTCTCTCTCTCTTCTTCATTCTTTGTTTGTCTATTTATAGCCTTCAAAATGTTGTAGGTTTCAGCCTTCATTCTCAGATCCAGATCTAGATTTTACAACTGTCAAAGTTAGTTAAAGTACAGCTGTGCACTCACGCTGATTACATGTTTTCTTCAGAGATTTGCAGATTGTCACTGCATTGCTAGGCGCAATCTGATATCGTAATTGCAACGACACCTGTGATATTCTTGCATTGGTGCTTCCAGATGTAAATTCAGCTTGAGTCTACTCATTTAAGGTTCAAATTCAATGCGGCAACATTTCTTGGTCGTAATTCCAAGCTAAAATTATGGCTGCATTATGCTAATATTGATCTTCTAGGTTGAGCTCCTGCACTGGCAATTCTAAGACGTAATATATTGGCTGCTTGCATCTACATTAGTACAAAAATAGATAAAAATAACAATAATTTAAACTAACTAGCAATGAATCAGAAAATATGAAAACTGAGTATAAAATGCTTATGATGCAAGCTAAATGAGATACAAAAGAGACAATTAAAACACTAAATTAGGGTGAAAATATATGTCATTTGTAATACCATCAAGGTTTCATAAAATGGAAATGGAATGAAAATGAAAATTTGCAATCCTATATAAATTACTTGAAAAATGATGGAAGAATGAGTTTAGATTTTTGGACATTTTGAAGCTCAAAAATGAAAATAAATCATTCAGTCATAGTGAACATGTTGAGTTGTGACATATTAAACATATTTTTTTTCAAAATTTTATCAGGGTCAAAATCGTCAAAAATTTTGCTAAGGGTAAAACGGGGATGGGAAAATTGTTTTTTATATATAAATATTAAAGTTTATTTTGAGAAATAGAATAGTTGAATTGGGTTAGATCACATTACAAAGTATTGGGTCAAAAAGGCCCGAAAAGTACTCGTAATTGGACCCAATGTGAAATAGTCCTAAAAACCCCTCATATAACATGAATGGGGGGGTGACAACCCTAGTAGAAATACAAGGGTGAGTCATTCACCCCTCTCCTACTCTAATGTTTTTTTTTCTTTTTAAAATAAACATCTACAACTCTATAAGGGTTCTACACTCTCTTCCTATAAATAAATGACACCGGTAGAGCTATTAACACAACTTTTGAGAGATTATTATTCTATCGAAAAATAAGGAGAACTTATTCTCAACTTTTAAATATATTTTTCCAGAATAATAATTTTACCGATTTATATTAAAGAAAAGAGTTTCTGTTTCACTCTGAAAGGAGATAAAAAAAAAATTTCTAGTTCTGTGTTTTGGTTCAAATTCAAGCCCACACTCAAAGTAGTTCGTGGTACGAGAATAGTGAAGAAGATTGTTTGGTTGAAAGCTAGAAAACATCAAGGATCCGCTTATCCAAAAACACAAGTACGTATTCGGTTAAGGTTTATTGTTATAAATATCACAAACCGAGTCGGTTTTCAAAATTTTAATCTTCCGTTGTGCAAGAAAATCATTTTCAAACTAAGATTTTTTCCATCATGCAAGGCATACTCACGCAACGTACATTGGGACTTCTTCCTGGATATTCGTTTGTTGTTCTCGTAGATCTTCAAATAATGGGTTCTCTTTGGGTAAGTTAATTAGCACGAGCGGATCGATATTCATTAGTTGAAGATTGCGCTTGAGTTATTGCTCTGGATTTGGATATGGCTCGAATGGGGTGCTAGAGCTTCGAGTCATAAACAACTTGAAAAATTTAAAGAAATTAAAAAATAAAAAAATAAATCAAAATTAAATATCGTATCTGTAGTCCTTAACATTCCTACATTTTACTCGGTAAATTTTATCTACCGATCTTGTTTAACATATGATTACTTCCAATGGTTGTCAAGCCTAGAGTTTAGGATTGCGTAATTTAAGCTAATTAATCTTACTAGGAAACCATAAATCCTTCATTAATCACGTCCCTATAGTAACCCCCTAAATCGTAATTGAGTTGAAAAATCTAGTTTTTCGTACTAATTTTGGTAAACCATTTCAATTAATGTTAAAGCCCAATTTTATCCGGGCTAATAGAATCCATTATTTATTTATTTATTTTATTTTATAAATGAAATAAAATAAATTTTCAAGTCCATTACATTACCCAAAAAAATTAAACAACCCAATTACACTAAACCCAAACACTTGACCTAATCTTTACAAGCCCGACATTAAAAAAAACTAAACCCTAAAACTAAAAAGTATGTCTCACCCGTTTTGCTACTGTCGCTACCGTTAAGGCCACACCGACCATGTCGTCGCTGCCTTCGAAAGTTGCCGCCACTCACGATTTGCCCACAACCCAGATCTTCACGCAATCGAAAAATCTGAAAAATAGTTGTAAATCTGTGTTATAAAAACACGAAGTTCGAACGTAAAGAGGACGATTTTTTTAGCAATCAAAGAACACACATATTAAGCAACCAAATAGCAATTTTTTTAAAGCTATTAATTTTTTTCCTATTTCGAAATAAAAAGAATATAGTGAAGTTAGGGTTTGTTCTTACTTTTTTTTAGCTTCCATCGCCCGCCCAAACATCTAGATCTAGCTTGAGGGTCATCGGAGAACCCTTTTCTTCTTTGAAATCGAATAGTTTTGTATTTTAAAAAAAATTGATAGGTTTCGATAAAAAAAACCCAAATCTGGGTTCGGGTTTAAAAAAAGTTTTGAAAATTATTTTTTTGGTTTCTTCGACAACCGTAGACGACGATCGCCACTTCCGATGAATGGTGGCCCACAAGGGTTTCCAAGCGGAGGATCGTTTGACCCTAGAACCAGCCATGGGACCTTTTGAAAAAAAAAAAGAAATAGAAAAGGTGTTTTTTTTAAACAAAGAACAAATGATTTTTTTTTTTAAATTTCAATTTTACAAAGAGTCAAAACAACACCATTTTGAGCCTAACTCAATAGGCTGCAAAATAACGTCGTATTGGCCAACTCGAAAACTCGATCCGTTGGACCTGAGACCCGCGTGTTTTAATCTCTTTACAATTCAGTCTTTTCTTTAATTTCATCACATTTAGTGTTTGCTTTTACTAAATAAATCTCACTGTTTTCAGTTTATTTAATTTGACCCTAATTTTTTTATTCATTTTATTTTATTCATTATTTAATTTAATTTATTACTTTTATTTCATTCATTAAATTCGCTTGTTATATATCTATTTTTATTTAATTTAATTATTTATTTATGTGTTATTTTATGATATTTAATTGTATTGATATTTTTTTATTTGCATGTCATATTTTTCTTTAACTTTAAAATTGATTATATACCTTATTGTACCATTGACTTGATTATTTTAGAATTTTCCCTATTTAATTAATACCTATTGCTATTATTTTATTATGTTGTTAATTGTTTTAATTGTACTCATTTAATTCATTCTATTTATGCATGTTTATATTTTATCATTATAATTGTGTACATATTCATTTATTTATTTATTTATTTATGCATGATATTTTAATTAATTTTAAATATATAAATCGTTTTAAAATAATTGAGGCAATGTTTTTTGTTTCAAGAATTTGATAGAATCATGTCATAACTCACTAAGTGTGATTTTTTTTCTTCGAACTGTGATAATCGAATACCCTATTTAAAATTAAAAAAACGAGATTTTGAATAAATACTTAGAAATGATTGTAATTTTCAAAAATTCGAATTGTTGTGTCCTAGCTTGCTGGATATGACTTTTTTTTCTCGATTAATTTGAAATAACGAGCTTTCTTCATAAAATATTTTTTTTTAAAATGAAGAAACATGTCATTCATGCATTTAAGGACTGTAATTTAAATTTTTCTCAAGTTTTTAATTTTCAACCACTAAGACTTTTAATAATCGATTAGGTACTAATTTTGGGCATGTGAGGGTGCTAATCCTTCCTCACGCATAACCGACTCTCGAACCTGTTTTATGGTTTCAAAGACCAAGATTATTTAATGATTTTAAAATCTTACAAGGTGATCCAATTACACCTATTTTAAAAAACTATTGGCGGCGACTCCATTTTCGTTTTTCAAAATATAAGTCGAGACTTTTTTTTCAAAAAAATGGTTTCAACTGCTTGCCAACTCCATTGGGACTAATAAGAGAGTAAAGCCGCAAGTCGATTATTTTTGGTTTTTTTGTTAAAATTTTAAAATTCGATTTAATTTAATTTACGATCCTTTGCATTTCATTTTAGTATTTTATATGTTGCTTTGATAAATATATATTGATATTGTTGAATACATGTCTACAGTTTTGCATACATTACATTTGTCACTACACCTTTTAAGTTGAAATGAGAAGTTACTCCTTCGTGATGTTTTCACCTTCGTGTAGTATAGTGGTTCGCTTTCGGGATACATTTGTACCTACGTTTTCGTGAATTTTTCACTTCCATGCAAACATATTGGAAATGTGCCCCCTGAACCGAACTCATCTGTATGAGCCTATAATATGTGAGGATTGAGGAATTTGCTGGTTCAGGTACCCTTACTCTAGAACTCAAACCTCATATAATGATCCCTAAGTATCCACTTAGGTAGAAACTATGTCGAACTTTTAGCAACTACCCAAAGTATATGCATAGGTTCTTTGTTGTATGTTTTTAATTTGTTGATAAATTTTATGATGATTGTACTGACTTGTTTTATTTTTGTCTTATTTTGCATTGCATCATCATATTAGGAAATGTATTAATTTAATTTCAATTACTAGTAGAGAACTGGTCATGGAAAAAGGGTATCTTGATAAGGTAGAAGACAATGTGGCCGTGCATATGTGGTCAGAGGATAAATAACGTAAGAAGGGTGATAGCCTAGTTAAAGGAAATGTATCAGATTACTAGGAATTTACTCTGATTAGCTTGAATCAGAATAATCTACAAGAGCTGAAGGAGATATGGGATCAGTGGGACAATGGAATGAAATAGACTTTTTACTGTAAGTATGGAGATCTATCATTCTTACTAGAAGTTAAAGTGGACAAGCATCTCTTCCAAGACCTTGCAAAGCACTAAGACCCGACTTATAGTTGTTTCACCTTCGAGAACATGGACGTGGTGCCCACAATTGAGGAGTATAGTTCTTTACTTCGTTGCCCCAAGATTCAAGTAAACAAGGCCTACTCGAGAGCTGCTAGTGTCCCAACCTTTCTCAAGAAACTGATGAATATTACGGGAATGAACGAGCAATAGGTTACAGCTCGAATTAAGGTAAAGGGTGACAACAAATGCATCACTTGGAAGAGCTTGTGAGATTTGATCTTAGTGCATCCAGATGCAAGGAAAAAGGTAGATATCTTTGCTCTCAGTTTATATGGATTAGTCGTTTTTCCTAAGGTATTGAGGCATATAGAAGAGGCGGTCACTGATCTACTCAACTGGTTGGATAAAATGGTCACAACTGTTTCGGTGATTTTAGTTGAGACTTTTTGGTAAACGCATGTCAAAGAGAAGGAGAAAGAAGATTTATCGGTTTCGTACCTCTATTGATGGTTTAGTTTTATAGCCACTTTTATAAGATAGAGAAGGCTTCTTACCGGGTGTTTTCTAAGAGTTATTCCCCTTTGAGGGAATTTGTGACTGCATAAAGGCAAGAGGACATCTCTGAAGAGAAGTGGATAGCAATATTCCATAGTCTTCGAGACGAAGACATCGAATGGCGAGCACCGTGGTTCATTCCTAGTGAAATTCTTTATCGATGCAGAGATTTCGATTGGGTTCCATTACTTGGGATATGGGGAGTTATAGGATATGCCTCTTTATTAGTGATGAGACAGTATAGATCGAGGCAGTTCATCCCAGCGACCCAGGGTCTGGTTCAGTGTCAATTTGTATACAAGGGTGAGAACAATAAGAAAAGGGTTCGAGAGATATCAAATGCTTGGAATCAATTTCGTAAAATGAAGATATTTGCTGCAAATCTCATGGTAACCCAAGAGTGTGATGAGTGGAGGGGTAGAAGAATCAATGACAACATCCTGGGGCCAAATCCTAAAAATGTCCGCCTAGTTGAGGAGCATTTGTAAGTAGTCCCATCAAAATTAGAGCTCATAAAGTAAGACTTTGGAAAGAAAAGTTTTGAATTGGGGAAGAAGATAGAAACATTAGAAGAAAAAAAGATGCAATTGGGATTAGATGTTAATATCCAAAGGTTAGAAGCCGAGAAGTTGAGGAAAGGAAAGAGAAAGGTTGAGGAAGACTTGGATGGTTTGAAGAAAGATTACAAGAAGATCCGTCTATCGATGAGAATTGCTAGATTAGGCAAGACATCAGAACAGTGGCAATAAGAAATCCAAGAGGAAAGGATCCGAGCGAATCAGTAGAAGAGAAAGTTTCAAGATGCTCAAGTTCAAGGATATGCCATAAAGAGTGAGTTGTTAGATAGATAGGTTGAGAAAGCTGAGTTGAAAGCCCGAATAGTTAAGTTAGGCGAGTCTTTACATAGGCACCACAGTCGTAACTCTGCGACAGAATTGAAGGCAAGCTAGGTTGAGAATGAAGAATTAAAGAGAAAGGTAGAAGAACTTGAAGCTTCATTGTAAAACTGTGAGATTCGGATCGAATTCCTCGAAAGAACCTTAGAGACAAGTAATAGGCAACTTCAACACTCTTAGAGGCAAGTCAAAGATTGAGACAATGTCATAGGTGAAGCATTGACACAAGTGAGAGAAGTGACAAAATACTTGCAGACGTTATCTTTTCAAGCCAATGTTTTGAGTTTAAAATATGAATTAGTGTCTGATAAGGGCCAAAAGTTAGCATGGCTCCTTCAAAAGATTAAGGCTCTAAGCATTAGGGCAAGGCCTTATATGTAATTATCTTATGTAAAGACATTTGTTTTCTAGTAAAGTATTCTATCTGAATTCGACTAAGAGTCAATACCTTTCTTGCATATGCATTCATACATTCATATAGCTTTGTATCGCATTTCATGCATTAAAATTTTAAGAAGACATCCCTAATTAATTAAATATATAATAGTTACTCTGGAAAAACAAAAAAATCCAACACTCTTACGGTACTCGTACTAAGTCTAGAGAAATGGATCAAAGATTGGAAAAACTGGAGCAAACTCAAAAGGACATGCAAGATCAGCTACAAGCACAACTACATGATCATCTAGCCAAAGTGCAACAAGACATGAAGGATCAGATCATCGAATCCTAGAAGGATATCATCAATTAGCTAACCCAAATGCTATCTGGGAGAGCTAATAAGGGAAAAGGTCTTGTTGTAAACCCTAAATAAAAGAGTGAGGATCTTTCATATCCTCCAAGTGTCACCCCTATACATGTCCAAGCTCAGCAGGACACATGTGTGCGAGGAGCATCTATCACCATCTAAAAAAAAGACAATCATGCTCTTTGTTAGTACCTTGAAGGCACCATACATTAATCATTTGTTAGGAAACACTACCAAGAGCTTCTTCGATATGGTCATGTCTGGAGAAATGGTTGAAAACACAATCAAAAGTGAGAAGATTGATGTTAGAGAAAGTGCTAAGAGGTCTGCTCCTAGAAGGAAGGACAATGAAGTGAACAATGCAGGCTTACACAGACTAAATTTTGCAAAGTCGATCATGGTGACACAATCTAAAGCCCCGACAACCAATTATCAAAACATTCCAAGACAAAAACCAAGCTTGAGGTCGAACATTGAAAGAGCCCA
Source organism: Kokia cookei (assembly GCA_039519145.1). Taxonomy (NCBI): domain Eukaryota; kingdom Viridiplantae; phylum Streptophyta; class Magnoliopsida; order Malvales; family Malvaceae; genus Kokia; species Kokia cookei. The sequence continues at coordinate 11,716,285 of CM076907.1, read as the reverse complement.
ATTTACCTCTATCTCGATATCATACAAGGAGCTCTACAAAAATCTATAAGATACCCATGTAGTGTCCCGTATTATTTGAAGCAAATGCAACCCCCATTCTCAAAATGGTACGATGCAAATGCTCAATACGAGTACCATGTAGGAATAACTGGACACTTAATTGAGAATTGCACCACCTTCAAGAAGCTAATTGAGAGATTCATTAAGATGGTAATCGTGAGGTTCAATGAATCAGAAGAACCCAATGTGGCTGAAAATCTGTTGCCAAATCATTCTGATCAAGGGGTGAATGCGATAACGGAGGAAAAGAGCAACAGGATTAAAAATTATATTGGAGAGGTCAAATCTTCATTAAAATGGGTTTGGCAGCAGATGACCAACATGGGTTTGATCGTACAAAATATAGAGCACGTAATAATAAAAATAAAAAATTACTATGAGTTTCATGCCACAGAGGGGCATAAAACCCAAAAGTGTGATGAATTCAGAGCCTTGGTACAAAAATTGATGGATAATAAGGAGCTTGAGTTCTTTTAGGAGATGAAGGATATAAAGGGAAACGATATTTGTGTTTCTAAGGAAGGGATATCGGAAGAAGCTTATTAGGCCAATATACAGGTGGTGATCATATCTAAGCCAAAGGATAATGAGGTTAGAAAACAAATGACATGACGAGTTATCATTTAGAAACCTGTGACATTTCTTTCTAAGGACAGTAAAAGGGTCTCGTGGAGTTATGATTGTAATGTGATAATACGAAAAGAGGAAGAATCGAAGAAAGATGTAAGTCTCGTCACACACAATGGAGGATGTTATAACCAGGCAGATGCAAAAAATGAAGCCAACAAAGAAAAAGCCCTAGGGGTTAAGCCTAAGGAGAGGAGGACCAATGAGCCAATAACTAAGAAGGAGGCCAAGGAATCCTTGAAATTCCTAAAACATAGCTAGTATAGCGTGGTGGAGCAGTTACATAAGCAACCAGCTCGCATATCAGTTTTAGCCCTACTATTAAGTTTAGAAATCCATTGTAGTGCTCTAATAAAGGTGTAAAACGAGACATATGTCATTGATTATATCTCGATAAACAAGTTGGACCGACTGGTTAATAACTTGAGTGCGGATAATTTCATCTTCTTCAATGATGATGAAATACCTTCGAGGGGCATGGGCTCAATGAAAGCTCTACACATCATGACTCGATGCAAAGTATACATGCTATCAGCAATATCGATAGATAATGGTTCTGCTTTGAATGTGTTATCATTGACGACGCTGAATAGGTTGCCAATCGATAGCTCCCACATAAAGGCATGCCACAACATAATGAGGGCATTCGACGGAACCAAAGAAGAGTGATGGGCAGAATTGAGATACTGCTTCTAATTGGTCCAAACATCTATGAGATGGACATTTTGGTGATGGACATTAAGCCCAATTATAATTGCTTGTTGAGAAGACCTTGGATCCATTCGGTAGGGGCAGTACCGTTATCCCTGCATCAAAAGTTAAAATTGGTGACAAACGGTCAATTAGTTACAATTAATGCCGAGGAGGACATCATTGCATTAATGACTAGTGATGCGCCCTACATTAGTATAGATGAGGAGGCATGGAATGCTCCTTTAGATCTTTAGAGTTTGTAAATGCTACTTTCGTAACTGAAGGAAATAAGATCCCTATACCAAAGATGTCTATAACTACTAGGATGGGTCTAAAAATGACAGTTGGAAGAGGAGCTTTATATGGAAAAAGACTGGAATATATCTCTAATGAAGGGTCACTACGCCAGTATTGGCAGATAAACGCGATTACTTTGGCTTATGATTTAAGTCAGATGTGAAACAAATAAGAGAAGAATTGTAGAAAAAGTAAGAAAAGAGAATAGCACAAATAAGCAGAGAAGAGAAATGTGAACCAATGGTGTTTCCCCATATATCAAAGACATTCATGTCGAGAGTATTATTAACCCCAAGCAAAAGCTGACAGAAAATAGGATGGTGGGAATATGGAGAACTGAGCATCAGTGCTATTTTCGAGGAGAAGAGCAAACAAAGGAACTTGTTAGGAATTCGTCCCTACGCCCTCGAAAGCATTCTAGACAACTAAACTGTAGAACATCTCCCTATAGTTTTCCAGAGTAATGTTCGGAACACCCTTGTTTCTCTAAGCCTGAGAGCAATAGGGATCTTTTTGTAAAGGTTGCATAATTGCTAGCTTTTATTTTAATAAAAATGATGCAATTTCTTTCACCCAAATTGGCAAACATTCTTATTATTCTTGTCATTCATCTCATACCGCAATAAACATTCTTAAATTCAATTATTCTTTGGATCCTTTCGGTCCATATGACAGGTCCTTAGATATCAATGATATGAGTATTGTCGTTACCGACTTAGAGCCTCATTTCTAGTAAGATGTGTATTCATAGGAATCTCAAGATTTTGAAGATGCTCAAGATTGCAATTTATCTCTTGATCTGCTACGGATGCTTAAGCAAGATGAGAAATAGATCTTACCTTACAAAGAATCAATAAAAGTTGTGAGTTTAGGGGATGCAACTGATAAAAGAGAGATGAAGATTAGAACTTGTATCTCTGTAGAAACAAGGCGAGATCTCATTTATTTGCATGGTTGTATCAAGAAATGCCCGGTCTAAGTACTGATATCGTAATGCACAAGCTCCTCATAAGAGAAGAATGTAAACCGATCCAACAGAAGCTTCGAAAAATGAGACCTGATGTACTGTTGAAGATAAAAGAAGAGGTCAAAAAATAGTTTGATGTCAGTTTCCTACAATTGGTAAACTACTCAGAATGGGTAGCCAACACAGTGTCAGTTCCTAAGAAGGATGGGAAGCTACGAATATGTGTGAATTATCGGGACTTAAACAAGGCTAGTCCAAAAGAAAATTTCTCGCTACCTCATATCGACACCTTGGTGAACAATACAGCGAGTCATTCTTTGCTCTATTTTATGGATGGTTTTTTCGAGTATAATCAAATAAAAATGAATCCTAAGGATATGGATAAAACTACAATCATTATCATGTAGGAAACTTTTTGCTACAAAGTTATGCCATTTGGACTAAAGAATGCAGGAGCAACATATCAAAAGGCTATGGTAACTCTGTTCCACGGTATGATGCATAAAGAGATTGAGGTCTATGTAGACGATATGATTGCAAAGTCTCGAACAGAAGAAGAACATGTGAAAGTTTTGAGAAAATTGTTCTTAAGATTAAGAAAGTTCCAGTTGAAGTTGAACCCAAACAAATGTACTTTCGAGGCTACTTCAAGCAAGTTGTTAGGATTTGTGGTCAATAGAAGGGGAATTGAGATCGATCTTGATAAAGTCAGAGGTATACAGGAGTTACCACCAGCACTTACTCAAAAGGAAGTTAGAGGGTTCCTAGGGAGTTTGAATTACATCGCTCGGCTCATCTTACAACTAATCGAGAAGTGTGATTCTATCTTTCTTCGTCTCAAGAAGCACAACCCAGGAGTGTAGGATGATGAATGCCAAAAAACTTTTGACAAACTTAAACATTACTTGTTCAATGCTCCAGTTTTGATGCCATCGAATCCAGATAAACCTTTGATCTTGTACTCAGTCGTATTTGAAAATTCTATGGGAAGCATATTAGGCCAACATGATAAGTCAAGAAAAAAAGAAATAGCAACATATTATCTCAACAAGAAGTTCACTGAATGCGAGATAAGATATTCGTCAATTGAGAAACTGTGTTGTGCTCTGTTGGACTACTCGAAGGTTGAGACAGTACATGTTATACCATACAAATTGGTTGATTTCAAATTGGATCCTCTTAAGTTCATGATGGAATCGAATGCATTAAATGGAAGAATAGCTAGATGAAAAATGCTACTCTCTAAATTCGATATAGTCTATGTGAATTAGAAGGCGATAAAAGTGAGTGCAATAGCAGATTTTCTAACTAACAGAGCTCTTGAGGATTATGAGTCATTAGATTTCAATTTCCCAAATGAGGATCTAATGTATGTTGCAACCATAGAAGAAGGAATTTTAGAAGGGCAACCATGGAAAATGAATTTTGATGGTGCTTCAAATGCCACTGGTAAAGGAATTGGTGCAGTTTTGGTATCCCTAGAAGGAGATCCTTACCCTCTCACAAGAAAACTTGACTTTGACTGCAAAAATAACATAGTAAAATATGAAACATGTATCATAGGTATCCGTGCGGTTATAGAACGTAAGATCAAGGTTCTGGAGGTGTATGGAGATTCTTCATTGGTAATTTATCAACTCAAGGGTGAATGGGAAATAAGAGATTCCAAGTTGATTGATTATCGAAAGTTAGTTCTTAAGTAAATTAAATAATTTGAGAGCATCACCTTTCATTACCTCCCGTGAGAGGAAAATCAAATGGCTGATGCTTTGACTACCCTTGCCTCGATGATTATGGTCAAATAAGCAAGAAGATATGAAGCACATTCAAATGAGTATCTACGAGGTTCTAGCTCATTGCTACAACATTGAAGGGAAAGAAAAGGATACTCACCCTTGGTACCAGGAAATATTGCAATACGTAAAAAACCGCAAGTACCTTGAGCAAGTCACTGAGAACGATAAAAGGACGTTGAGAAGACTCACAATTGATTATGTCCTTGATGGGATATTCTATATAAAAATAGAAAAGATCAAGTTTTGTTGAGATGTATTGATGCTGTTGAGGCTAAAAAAATTCTAGAAGAAGTCCATGAGGGCGTTTGTGGAACACATGCCAATGGTTTCACGATAGCTAGACAGATTATGAGATTCGAGTATTACTGGTCAACCATGGAAGGATATTGCCTTAGATATGCTAAGAAATGTCATCAATGCAAAATTTACGGTGACAAAATTCATGTACCTCCTTCACCTTTTCATGTTAAGACTTCCTCGTGGTCTTTTTCGATGTGGAGCATGGACGTCATTGGACTAATCTTACGAAAAGCTTCTAATGGGCATAGATTCATTTTTGTGGTCATTGATTACTTCATTAAGTGGATGGAAGCTGCTTCCTAAGCTAATGTTACGAGATTAGTGGTAAGCAACTTCTTGAAGAAAGAAATCATATGTCGGTACGAAATTTCAGAAAAGATCATATCCAACAATACTTTGAACTTGAACAATAGCACGATAGTAGAAGTTTGCAGTCAGTTCAAGATCAAGCATCATGATTCAGCATCATATCGCCCGAAAATGAATGGGGCAGTGGAGCTAGCTGATAAGAACATCAAGAAAATCATTGGGAAAATGACAAAGACCTACAAAAATTAGCATGAGAAGTTACCATTTGCTCATTACGTTTATCGAACGTTTGTCAGAACTTCTACAAAGGCAACACCTTTCTCATTATTATATGAAATGAAGGCAGTCTTACTTATTGAAGTCAAGATTTCTTCCCTCCGAGTCTTATCAAAAGGAAAGTTAGATGAGGCAAAATGGATCCAGTCAAGATATGACTAGCTAAATCTAATTTAGGAGAAGAGGTTGAAAGTTATCCAACATGGCCAGATATATAAAAACGAATAATACGAGCTTATAATAAAAATGTTCGCCCTAAAGAATTTCGTGAGGGAGATCTAGTTTTGAAAAAGATCCTTCCTCTACGAAAGGACTTCTGAGGCAAATGGATGTCAAATTAGGAAGGCCCATATGTGGTAAAAAAAAAGTCTTTCTAGAGGAGCTTTAATTCTAGCTAAGATGGATGGCAAGGATTTGTCAAACCCTGTGAACTCAGATTTAGTGAAGAAATACTTCGCCTAAAAAAAAGAAGAAAAAAGTTTGAGTTGAAAACCCACAAAGGGTAGCTCAAACCCCAAAAAAAAGAAGGGTTGAGATGAAAACCCACAAATGGCGTCTCGAAGCCTAAGGAGATTTGAGTCAAAAACCCGAAAGGACGGCTCAGATTTGGATCAATGATTGGGCACGAAATGGGCTTCTTTCTCAAAGATAACAGGACGGAGAGACATTACATCTTGGGCATCAACGGAGTGCAATAGTTTTCATGGGTACACATCAGGCTTAAAGTGGTCTTCACCAAGTTTGCTCGAAGAAATTCACACGTTGATATCTAGGGCATCTGATTTTATTTCTCTTTGCTCACTTTAACGATTCTTGATCAATGTCTGCTATTTGACCAACATTTATCATTCTTGGACCAATGTTTGCAATTTTGGCCATTGTTTAATGTTTATCATTCATAGACCAATGTTTGATATTTATTCTAATTCAAGTTTTGTTTTCAATAACTTCAATCTTATTCATTTTTTATAACTCTGCTCAAAGCATTTTTTGCATTGAAATAACGGTTAATGGATTTGACGATATAAGGTATAAAAGGATTTCTGCATATCCCTTTGGAAAAGTTCTAAATAGTATAGGGACCTGAAACAGGACCTTTACTTAGAAATAACCAAATCCGAGGGTTGAAGAGGTCCTGAAACAAATAGTTCAGTTTATGACTACCATTTTGGATTTCATATCGAAAACATCAGACTTGAAAGAAAGGCACGATAACACATCAATGTTAGAACTTAGGCAAAAGATGATCAATGACGACCTAAGGATTAAAGAACAAAATCATTATAAAATATGACATCTTTTCATTCATATCAACATCATTCATACGCATTTAGGTAGGATCATTTGATCATTCAAATCATAGCATCCTAGTTACATGACCTAGGTAGAGACCCATAAAATAAATTCTACAGGTCATGTTCCCAGAGAATGGCATGACAAACAACAAATCCTATACCCCTAAAGCTGTAGAGGAGCAGATTGAAGTCGCAAGGGTGAATCTCATACACCTATAGTTGTAGAGGGGTAGATTGAAGTCGAAAGAGCGAATCTTTTACCCTTGAAGCTGAAGAGGGGCGGATTAAAGCTAAAGAAATAAATCCTATACTCCTAAAGCTGTAGAGGAGTGGATTAAAGCTACGAAACCAAATCCTATACCCTTGAAGTTATAGTAGGTCAGATTAAAGTCACAAAACCAAATCTTATACCCCTAAATTTGCAATGGGCCGGATTAAAGTCATGAAAGCAAATCTTTATTTCTCTGAAGTTGGAGTGGAACAAGATGAAGCTATGCTACTAAATCCTATCTTCCTAAAGTTATAGAGAAGAGGATATAGTGAAATTGAGTAACCAATGAAATGAAAGAATGGGTTACTTGAAAAGGAAACACCAGAAGACGAAATTCAACATGACCCGACAAAATTGGTCTTCTTTTGAGTGTTTGTTTCTTTCTCATTACATGATAACAAGCAAAGAGGGGCAGCTGTTAAAATCTAATTTTATTTGGGCTAATAAAATCAATTTTTTTTATTTATTTTATTTTATAAATAAAAACAAATGAAATAAATTTTCAAGTCCATTACATTACCCAAAAAAAATTAAACAATTCAATTACAATAAACCCAAATACCTAGCCCAATCTTTACAAGCCCAACATTAAAAAAAAAAAACTAAACGAACCCTAAAACTAAAAAACCCTAGCCAATCGCCTCACCTTTTTTGCTACTGTCGCTGTCGTCAAGGCCACACCAACCATATCGCCGTTGCCTTTGGACGTTGCCCCTGCCCACAATATGCACATTACCCAGACTTTCATGCAACCGAAAAATCCGAAAAATGGTTGTAAATCTGTGTTATAAAAACATGAAATTCGAATGTAAAAAAGATGATTTTTTAGCAATAAAAGAACACACATATTGAACAATTGAATAGCAATTTTTTTAAAAGGTGTTAATTTTTTTCCTATTTCGAAATAAAAAGAAAACAGTGAAGTTAGGGTTTGTTTTTACCTTTTTTTCGAGCTATTGTCGTTGGCCCAAACGTCCAAATCTAGCCTGAAGGTCTTCAAAGAACCTTTTTCCTCTTTGAAACCGAATAGTTTTGTATTTTTTAAAAAAAATTGATACGTTTTGATAAAAAAAAACCCAAATCTGGGTTCAGGTTTTAAAAAAGATTTTGAAAAATATTTTTTGGTTTCTTCGACCATCGTAGGCGACGATCGTCGCCGCCGTTAATGAATGGTAGCCCACGGTGGCTCCCAGGCGGAGGGTCATCCGACCCTATAACCGACCATGGGGCCTTTTGAGAGAAAAAAAAAAGAAATAAAAAAGGTGATTTTTTTAAACAAAGAACAAATGAATTTTTTTTTAAAAAATTCACTTTTATAAAGAGTAAAAACGGCGCCATTTTGAGCCTAACTCAATAAGCTCCAAAACGACGTCGTATTGGTCATGACCCGAAAACCCGACCCATTGGACTTGGGATCCGCGTGTTTTTGTGCGAATGGAAAATTTATTTCCTAGGTCCTTCCACATTTTTAAAACATCTCAATTCGTACTTTTGATTTTTCTTGTTTATTTTAATTTTACCCTCTAATTTTAATCTCTTTACAATTCGATCTTTTCTTTAATTCTACCCCATTTAGTGTCTATTTTTACAAAATAAACCGCACTATTTTCATTTTATTTAATTTGACCCCAATTTTTTTAATTTTTTTTGTCCATTTTATTTTATTCATTATTTATATTTATTTATTAATTTTATTTCATTCATTAAATTAAATTTTTATTTATTTTTTATGAAATTTATATCCCCATTTTTATTTAATTTAATTATTTATTTATGTGTTATTTTATTATATTTAATTGTATTGATAGTTTATTTATTTGCATGTCATATTTTACCTTGAAATTGATTATATACCTTATTGTTCCATTGACTTGACTATTTTATAATTTTTCCTAATTAATTAATATCAATTGTTATTATTACCATGATTATCCTATTATTTTATTATGTTGTTAATTGTTATTAATTGTACTCATTTTTTTGTGATAAAAAAAACTAGATTTTACATGAACTCAAAAGAGAGCTATCATAATCTAAAATCCGTTGGCGTATTCCCAACACTTCAGTGGTAGGAGTGTCCAAAATTTGTAAGCTTGATTTCCACAAAAGGCCAAGTTTGGCCATGCGATTCGCAACCACATTGTCATCTCTTGCAATTTGATAAGTGCACCAAAGACCTTCTGAATGTAATAGTGTTTGCACTCTTCTAAAGATTGTAATCTCAAAATCATCTCTTGCGGTTTCATTTAAAGCCTTAGCAACTTCAAGATTATCAGTATGTATTATCCCCCTTTTGTATCCTCTTCCAAGCATAATAAGAAGACCATTCAAAATGCCCTAGAGTTCAGCTACAAAGGGAGAACACGTACCCAAGAAGTGGTTAAATCCCAAGATCCAGTTACCGTCCACATCTCGTGCCACTCCTTCAACTGCTGCTTTCCCAGTGTTTCTTTCAACGGCGCCATTGATAAACAAATAAACACATTGTCCATCATCAGGTAATTTGGGGTGTGGTTTGGAGGAATGAACCTCTGCACATTTCAAGGTAGTTGTATATTCTCGAGCCTAGCTCAAGGAAGCCTTGATAACCTTTGTAGCTGGCCAAGCGATGTTTTGAAAAATAAAAAGGTTTCGATTCTTCCAAATCCGCCAAACAATTAAACCAAAAGCAGTCGCCCAAGAAGTTCCATGATCCTGCAAAGGCACATTACAATTCAAGTTAGAGGAGAGTCAAACATGAAAAGTGTTAGAGAAGAACCTGCTTTATAGATCTCTAGGGACAACAAGGGTCCACACTTCTTTAGCGGCCACACAGTCACGTAGAAACGTGAACGATGTCTTCTTCAACATGGCCACATAGAGCACAAGCTGAACAACTACCCATTCCTCTCCTAGTACGCTCCAAGTTTGTAAGCAATCTCTTTTTGTAAGTAAGCCAAAGGAAGAAACGAACTCTCTGAGGCCCTTGGTACTTCCATAAGTTACCCAATACGACACTTTAGGATCCTCAAGTGTCTTGCTTAAGGGCCCAATAAGCACCTCGGACAGAGAAATGGCCAAAAGAAGATGGCGCCCAAATAACTCTATCCATCCTCCCACTAGGATGAGGGGGAGGGATGCTAAGAATACGAAATATCACATCCTCGGGTTCATTCTATTTATGCATGTTTTTATTTTGCCATTATAATTGTGTACATATTCATTTATTTATTTATGCATGACATTTTAATTCATTTTAAATATATAAATCGTTTTAAAATAATTGAGGTAATGTTCTTTGTTTTGAGAATTTGAGAGAATCATGCCCTAACTCTTGGGTGTAGTTTTTTTCTTCGAACAGAGATAATCAAATACCCTACTTAAAATTAAAAAATACAATATTTTGAATAAATAATTGAAAATGCTTGTTATTTTTGAAAATTTGAATTGTCGTGTCCTAACTTACAGGAAGTGACTTTTCTTCTCGATTAATTTGAAATAACGAGTTTTCTTCGTAATATTTTTAAATGAACAAACATGTCATTCTTGCATTTAAGAATTGTAATTTAAATTTTTCTCAAGTTTTTAATTTTAAATCTCTAAGACTTTAAATAATTGATTAGGTGTCAATTTTGGGCATGTGAGAATGTTAATCCTTCCTCAAGTGTAACCAACTCCCAAACTCATTTTATGGTTTCAAAAACCAAAATTATTTTAATGATTTTAAAATTCTTACAAGGTAATCCAATTACACCTACTTTAAAAATTTATTGGTGGTGACTCCATTTTCGTTTTTCAAAATATAAGTAGGGACTTTTTCTTCAAAAAAAATGATTTTGACAATTAAAGTTTTCTAACCAAATCATGCAAAATATCTCAAAAATCCAAAATCAATGTTCGAACCACAGTTAATAAATAATAATTAAATAGTGACAAAAATACCAAATAATGAAGTTTAAAAGGTAATACACAAAGGATCTTAGTTTTCCTCCCTAAGCCCAGCCCATGGCCTAACCTCGTGGGTTATCTAAAAAGTCAAGAAATTTAAGGGGTGAGCTATTTAAGCCCAGTGTGAATTCAATATAAAAGAAAGCAATATTCAAATCATACATATCATAATTATAGTAACATGTATGTTTCAACATAATTCCACATATAGCAAGGTGCATGATAATGTCTATGCAGATTTTTCAAAAATCAGTGGAAGTTTTACAGAACATTCCTACCCATCTTTGTTACATTCCAATAAAGAGTTCCTCATAACTCGTTCATCCAATAACACTCCACGTTGTGACCAAGCCACTTAATATCACAATCATGTTGCACGGTGTAGTCAAACCACTCATTTACGTATGGCCAAGCCACTCGATAGCATTATGGTCAAGCCATTCAATAGCATTGTGGTCAAGCCACTCAATTTTATAGTAAAACTGTCAAGTCTTCCTCCTTTCATAATCATCCCAATCCCCATGCATGTGATATGGCATATGAACATTATTTTCAGTAGGCATGCGAAACAAATTTATGATCAACATAGTTGGCATGCTTAACATGCAAACCAAATCTCATATCAACATAGTCGTCATGCTTAACATGTAAACCAAATCTCATATCAACATAGTCGTCATGCTTAACGTGCAAATCAAATCTTAACTGATATAACAGTGGCATGCTTTAGACATATATCATGCATAATCAATTTCGCCATAGAGTCACATACCATGAGAATTGGTATGTACACATCATTTCTCATTAATTATTTAATCAGATCACTCATAACATACATTCACCAAAATAAACAATTCGAAATACTTACTTGAGGTTTCCCCCTTTTTTGTATTTAGTATATCTTTTGAATAACTAATGTATTCCCCAATATTTTCAACATTTAGAGCATTACCGAACATTCAATTTTAAATAATTATTTATATTATTTTTATCGATAAGTTTATAAATAAGTTTTCTAATAAGTTAAATCCACACCTCGTTTGGTAGATCTGTTAACTCGATTCTGATTTCGATTCCAACTCCAAGGAAAGAAATTTGGTCTTGAATCATTTTATTAATAAGTTAGTACCATGTTAAAATTCTAAAACGTTCCATTAATGTCTCATCACGAAAATCAAATGAGAAGACTTACTTATCTATCTTCCAAGTAAGAGTACTATTTCTTAAGGCGAGAATACGAATCTGAGCAGTGTAAAGAAGAACACTTCATCAGAGTGTTTAATCATTGTTAGTTTCAACCTTAAGAAATGGAAAAGAAAAGATTAATATTAGAGCTTTAAGGATTACTTACGAAAAATTCCAAGGAGTAGATGAATCCTAAATCCCACAGTGTTTAGTTATGATAGAAGATTGTCTAGGGAAATCGTCATTCAAAAATAAAAAGATTAAATATTAGGATCGTAAGCGATCTATGAAAAATAAGAGAAGAGGATTAGAATTTAGATTTTAACAAAAGAAATGACGAGAAGATGAAAATGGGTGAAAAATGGTGATTTACAATGATTGTGGTGTGATAGAGGTGCGGCGGTGATGCGACGATGGTGGTGAGTGAGGAGGAGGCATGGAGGAAAGGGGAATTTCTAATGGTGTCATGGTGGTGATTTGGTAAAGGAATGGTGCCCAACGTGGTGGTATAGTGCCAAAATGTACAAAAAGTGGTGGTTGGAGGAAGAGAAAAAGAGAGAAAAGAGAGGAGATAAGTTGGATGAAAAAGAAAATGAGAGTTTTTTAGTTGCCTAGATGCATGGGACGACAAGTCAAAGGAGGGAAGGGGAAACTGGAAGGGAGTGGTTCAAAGGGAAGTAAGGAAAAGTGAGGGAACAAAAGGAGTAAAAGGTGGGCTATTCATGGTAGGTTGACTAGTTAAAAGGGAAAGAAATCTTTATCTATAAGGCAATTAAGGTGGACGGTTAAGGGGAATATGACCATCATTTTTAATGCAAAAAATTCTTAAAAAAATATGTGAGTAAAGGGAATCAAACCTAGGATCTCTAAGAATTTAATTAAGCTCTTAACCATTTGCCTACTTAGTTGCTTGTTAATTGATGAAATAATTAATAAAAATATGGGGTGTGACACCATCCACTCATTAATCTCCTCTAAGGGATTTGGCCACTCATGATATTCATAATTTCTAAATCAATTGAATAAAACATGTAAATAACATGATAAAATCGAAAGAGAAAAGAGATTAAAAAAATCATGATGGGATGTCGAGTAAAGAATGAAGTAGATAATCTCTTGATTGGAATAACTTTAGTCGTTGCTTGCGAAAGCAAATAAACTAAAATACTTCAATTAAATAAAAGGACTCTTGGATCGAAACTAGTTCCAAGAGGAAAGAACAAAGTGTTTATAAAAATCAAAAGAAAGCTTAATCTAATTATACTCCTAAACTACTAGGGTTTTGGATGCGTCTAAGACGACTTAATTACATCAAACCCCTAAGGTTTTATTTATAGGAGTGTTGGTGACCCGTATTAGGTCTTCAGCACATCCTAGGTCTTCGTATACAGTTGATTGTGCAGACAAAAATAGCCTTGAAATACTTGGGAACCATATCGCACCATGCATAGCCTATGGCACAACACGACATAGGTTTTTTCCCTCCTTTGGTTCGTTTCATGGTTTGACAGCTCGAGAAACTTGGGCATCACTCGTCCCTTTCTCTTACATCCATTAGGCCTATAATTCATCATCCTATACACTCAATTACACAAATCAGAACTACCTAAGGCTCGTGTTGGCCTAATAGGTCATAACACTCATAAAATGTGTTAAAAACACTTATTTTTACTAACTTTTAAGACTAAATACTAAATACCAAAAATGCAATAATAAATACTAAATTGGCTAGAAAACAAGCTCTTGAAGTGTGAAAATACACTGAAATTACTGCTACAATTGATGATAGGTTAGAAACATGTGAAGATGCTTTGATCTATGTTGTTTTCTCATAGTTGAATGAAAATTCAATTTCAGCATAATACATGATGAGTCGTGAGATTTTGGAAACTGTTCGGGATCAACCCGATTAAGCAATAACAAGTAAAAAATAGAGGAAGAAATTGAGAAATTGAACAAACAAATTTAACGTGAAAAAACCACTTCGAAGAGGATAAAAAACCATGGGCAAAGATAATTTTACTGTAATGGCAAAAGAATGCAGAGTACAAAAGATGAAGATAAAAACTAAACCCCAAAAACTCGAAAACAAAGAACCTTCAAAACGTAAACACTAAAATCTCCAAAAGTGTTAGGAGTTCTAAACTCTAATGAGGGTGTTTTCTAAGATTGTAAAGGAGCTTATTTATAAGCTAAATTCCTAGGTCAAATAATAATAGAATAATCTAGACTAATAAGAGTTTGACACAAACAAATAAATAGAGTTTAATTGAAACAAATAAACAGAGCTTAATTAAAAAAACAAACAGAGTTTAACTGAAAGATTATTTCTTAATTTTAACTTGAAATAGGAGTCATAATTCAACAAATCTCCACCTTGACTTGTATTTCCACAACGCCATCTTTGCCAAAGCCCACCACGGGCTTATCTTGAACTATGCAGGGAATTAACTGATTCAAATATGTGCTTACAAACTGGAAGACTTCTAGCCTTCGACTTGTGCATTGCCAAATCAAAACTAACCTCGGTCTAATTTTCACGAACAAAGTGCCCTAACTTTTCAAAACCTGCATCCAAAAGAAAATCTCTCTTCAACGAAATAGTCATACATTTTCCCTCCCATGACCAAGTTGCCTCCATTCCAAACGAGTTGAGTTCAACTCCATAACGGACAAGGGACATCCAATTTCACCGGTCACTTTAGAACCTTCCAAAATATAAAGACTACTAATCTTTTTACCTTTTAACAAAATGAGAGCTCCATGAGACACCTTAATGTCACTCGACTTGATGTTAATTCTGCAACCTTTTGAGTCTAAAATATTTAAGGAGATGAGATTCTTTCGTAAATCAAGTACGTACCTGACATCTGATAGTGTGTTAATTGTACCATCGTGCATCCTAATTTTAACAGTACCAATATTGATTACCTTACTGGATGAATCGTTTCATATGTGCACAACTTCACCTTCAACTGAACTGTATGTGGAGAACCATTCTCTGTTGGGACACATGTGGAAAGAACATCCTGAATCTAGGATCCACTCGGATGTAAGCTCGAAGCTTTCACTAGTTGACACTACAAGAAATCATCACCACTTTCATCAGTCAAATTAGCACCAGCTAAATCTTTCTTGTTACTATCAATAGTCTTTTTATTTTGCAGTTTATAACAATCTGCTTTGATGTGACCTAACTTCTTACAATAGTAACACCTTTTGTCTCGTTTCTTTGATGCTACCAAAACGGAAGCTTGCCTATCTACCTTGCTATCTAAACCAAACTTATAGTCGAATTTGTCTTTCTCAACAAATGGCCTTTCACATCCTCGAATGAAAGTTGTCCCTTCCATAAATTAGGTTTCCTTGAAAGATTTATATGAAGGGGGTAAAGAACACATCAATAACATAGTATGATCCTCATCGTCAATTTGAACCTCAACATTATTTAAATCATTCAAAAGAGTAATGAATTGACTGATATGATCTGAGAAGCTCACCTTCGTTCATGCGAAACATAATTAGACGTTGTTTCAGCACTTAACAGTTAGCCATAGACTTAGTTGCATAAAGAGTTTCTAGCCTTTTTCACAAGGCATATGAGGTTTTCTCCATTAATACCTCCTACAATACCCTATTCGTGAGGCACAATTGGATTGCAAACAGGGCCTTTTCATCAAGCTCTTCCCATTCTGATTGATCTACATTATCGAGCTTTTTCTCGATAACGACCTTTTTCAAGCCAGTCTAAACTAGAATTGTTATTATACGAACTTGCCACAGATTGAAATTTGTGACACTATCAAACTTCTCAATATTGAACCTTGTTGTTGCCATCTTTGAACGGGTTTATCTACAGAAATCGAACTTAGTTCTGATCCATTTGTTGGGGATCGACCTGATTAAACAGCGAACAAGTAAAAAATAGCGGAAGAAAATGAGAAATTGAACGCACAAATTTAACGTGGAAAAACCTCTCCGAAGAGGATAAAAAATCACGAGCAAAGATAATTTTACTATAATGGCAAAAGAATGCAAAGTACAAAAGATGAAGATAAAAACTAAACCCCGAAAACCCGAAAACAAAGAACCTTCAAAACGTAAACACTAAAATCTCCAAAAGTGTTAGGAGTTCTAAACTCTAATGAGGGTGTTTTCTAAGATTGTAAAGGAGCTTATTTATAAGCTAAATTCCTAGATCAAATAATAATAGAATAATCTAAACTAATAAGAGTTTGACACAAACAAATAAATAGAATTTAACTGAAAGATTATTTCTCAATTTTGACTTGAAATAGGAGTCATAGTTCAACAGAAACAACAAACAACTGTATAGACAAAATCGATGAGAAGTTGATGAACATATTCCCAAGTGATAGTAAAACATTCAATAGTTTCAACCAAGCTGTAGATTATACCAATAATGGCTATCTTGAAGAACTCTTTAATAGACTTCAACCAAATGTTTTGCCTCCACACAGATTGCTCTAAGAGTCAATTATCCGATAATACTTTCAAGAAATTTGGATCCATCAAATGGATTGTGCAATAAAACATGAATGGTTTGCAAATGTTTTAATAATAATATGATACACGCGTAGATAAAAATTGGTCAACATACTAGAAAACAAGTCCTTTTACCAAGAATTTCACTCTCACCTGTATAAAAGGAAGATATCCTTTTCAATTTAAGCAAAAACAATTTCCTATCCGTCTTTGTCTTACTATGACTATTGATAAAGCACAAGACCAAACAGTATCAATATTAAGAGTGTATTTTCCACAAAATGCTTTCTGTCATGGACAACTATATGTTGCATTAACTAAAGGGGTTTCAACGCCTTCATCGAAAGTTTTAGTTAAGTAGTGCAAGAAAAGTATGAAAAAAAACATACACAAAAAAGGATCTATCAAGATGTGTTACTAAAAGAAAGGTACATATGCAACAATTATTTTATAACTAAAAAAAATTACTATCTGCATCTATAATATAACATTTATTTATTTCGATTTTGCAGTGAACAAAACAATGAGCAAAAAAAAGTGGAATATATAATTCTACATTATGTCCTTTTAAACATTTTACACAGATAACATTTTATAATATTGTAGTACTACTTACAAAATATTATTTATTTTAAGTATTATTTATATTAAATATTTACTTATTCTTAATTTAACAAATAAATATATATATTCACGTGTAATACATGTGACAAAAAAATTAATATATATGTATTTAAATTTTTCTTAAGAATTTTTTTAAAGTAAAATTATTAATTTTTATGTAACACATAAGAATAATAAAAATATTAGATTTAATTTAGCGAAATTAAATCATTTTTCCAAGTTAAATTTAAATCTCATAGTTTTATTCAAGATGCGGTTAAATTTTTAAGAACAAAATATCTTTAAAACGAAGTATTTTTATTTTTATTTTTGATAAGTAGAGGGAAAGTAACAAATTTAAAGATGAAATAAAAAAAATTAATAATAAATTTAATTATTAATGTTTATCTATTTTATTAAAATGATTTTAATTATTTTTTTTAAATTACAAAAAAATAATTAAATCTTAATAATAATATTATTAATACGATTCGAATTCAAATCACAATTAAAATAATAAATAATTTTTACTATTAAGTTAATATACGAGTTCAAAGGATTGTTTTTGTTGGAATATATAAAAATAAAATATATGTGGTTAAGCATTTGACATTTCATTGGGGGCGTACGCTCAGTTTAAAGCCACTCCTTTTTAGCCTAACACCAACTAGTTTTCAGTTACAAAGCAAAACATAACTGAGATACAGCATGATTCTCGTCGTAACTCCAATCTATGGGCCCCACGAATGTTGGCCGCATCTCAACGGCATATACCTCTCTATCTCACCTCCGAAACGACAGCGTTCTAAACTAAAAAATACTTCCCTTTTTCTTTTCTTTTTTTAATTAAATTTTTATAATCATTTACCTCGGGCAAGGCATTGACGGATAAATATCTACCTCAGGTTTCTTGCCTCTTTCCCTCGTACTTGAAATAAATTTTTACTTCACTCGCTCCACTCAACTCTTCCATCTGTACGGCATCTTTTTGTTGTTCTTCGATCTCCATCAATGGCGAAAGAACCAGTTCGCGTCCTCGTTACTGGAGCTGCAGGTATTGTTCTGCTCCACTGCTCAGATCCTTTACTGAACATATTCAGATCTAGTAATTTTTACTGGACGAGTCCGATCTCTATTATCTGATCCAGTTAATCGTAACTTAGACTTGAACTTTGTTTTTATTTCTTATGTTTCGATTGGACTGATAATTGTTTAGATTAGAAATGATTGATCTTGTACTAGGTTTTACTGACAAGTATATCAGTTTGCCTTGGATCTAAGCGTTGTAGCTCAAGTAGTGTTTCTGGAAGTTTATATGCTAAATGATGGATGATGTGCTTCGGAGTTTTGAAAATTTTTTAATTTCATTATAGTTTGAACTACAACTGTCAATTTCTACGGGAACCGGAAAACTCAACTCGAAACCCGATTTTACAGGCAACAACCTGAAACCTTTCAACCCAAACCGACCTGAACTTGAGATGTATTTGAAATGACCTGATTTCGAACTTTGATACAGACACAGAATCAACTCAGACATGTCGAATTGACAGGTCTAGTTTGAAAAATGAACATGTTGATTTGCTAATACCATAATTAAATAAATGAAAGTAACTTCTACATGATGGGTAATGGAAGATGTGTTTTTGGTTCAAGCTCGAAAATAGAGGAATTTGATATGTTTTGGATATGACATTAAAAACTAAGTGCTTTGGAGCTGAATCAAATTTTCCAACCGACGCACAGACTTGGTGTTTTCGTTTTGGTTTTCCAAACTGATTTATTTAAAATTCAGTGTTTTCCTTTTTGTTGTATTTGCAGGACAAATTGGGTATGCCCTTGTACCCATGATTGCTAGGGGAGTCATGTTGGGTGCTGATCAGCCTGTGATCCTTCACATGCTTGATATCCCACCTGCTGCAGAGGCTTTGAATGGAGTCAAGATGGAGTTGGTGGATGCTGCTTTTCCCCTTCTAAAAGGTTGTATTTTCATTATTGTGTGGTTCAAGTTTCAAATGGTGTTGTTGAGATATATTATCGATTCTATGGAATTTGTATGAATATATTGTATGGTGATGTGATCTAACCTTTTTTTTGTTTTTTGTGTCAGGTGTTGTTGCTACTACTGATGTTGTTGAGGCATGCACCGGAGTCAACATCGCAGTCATGGTTGGTGGTTTCCCAAGGAAGGAAGGAATGGAAAGGAAGGATGTTATGTCAAAGAATGTGTCTATTTACAAGTCTCAGGCTTCTGCCTTGGAACAGCATGCAGCTCCAAACTGCAAGGTGAGAAAAATGTGTTAACAAAAGTTGTAGCATTTTTGGGCACCTATGGAATGAAATTTTTATTTTTTCATTTTTTACTATATTTAATTTCTTGAATAACTATATGATTATCATTAAAATTTTATTCTTCTCCACCGAAGTAGATGGGTAGAATATAATATTTTCAAATTCTGAAGCTCTATTTTCTTGTAACCTTTGAGATCTGTACTACATTTTGTGGTTTGGAACTGATTTGGCAGGAGGGATCATATATGTTCTTGTATCATTTTGAAGTTTATTAAGGGGCTAAATTTCATTCTATACATCTATGATAATCCGATACTTCATTCTCTAAAGTACCATGTGCTCAATACCAGTATCCAACATATATTTTGGAAGAGATATGGGGGTATGATCCTCCAAATACATGAAAAAATATACAAAAAAAAATGAAAATGCTTGTCTGGGACACATTTTATCTGACATTCATCTTGAGTCCATGTAAATATGTTCTGTGAGGACCTTGGAACTTCCTCATTGGCACTCAAAAGTTACTGAGTTTATAGATTAAGAATTCATGTACTCTTTGACCTTACTTGCCTTCATGTGCTTCCTGTTTGTTACAGGTTCTGGTTGTTGCCAACCCTGCCAATACCAATGCGTTGATCTTGAAGGAATTTGCACCTTCAATTCCTGCAAAAAACATCACCTGTCTGACAAGGCTCGATCATAACAGGGCATTAGGTCAAATCTCAGAGAAACTGAATGTCCAAGTTTCTGATGTTAAAAATGTGATTATTTGGGGTAATCATTCATCAACTCAGTATCCTGATGTCAATCATGCAACTGTCAAGACTCCATCTGGGGAGAAGCCCGTTCGTGAACTCGTGAAGGATGATGCATGGTAAAGAAAATCATATTTACCCTAGTTGATTATCTGATGAAATAGATATATTTGAAGAATCCTAAGTTCTCATTCTGATATAATTGATTCATCAAAGGTTAAATGGAGAATTCATAACCACTGTCCAACAACGTGGTGCTGCAATCATCAAAGCTAGGAAACTCTCAAGTGCACTATCTGCTGCTAGTGCTGCATGTGATCACATACGTGATTGGGTCCTTGGAACTCCAGAGGTTGCCATTTGACCATGTTAATCTGTTCTTTTTAATGATATTATCACGTCTCAATCTCATTTTTCTGTTTCCTTTAATTGGTTGCACCGGTAGGGCACATGGGTTTCCATGGGGGTGTACTCTGATGGTTCATACAATGCACCAGCTGGGGTCATTTATTCCTTCCCAGTAACTTGTCACAATGGAGAATGGACAATTGTCCAAGGTAAGAATAAAGCAAAAATATGATCGCATGATATTGTTTGAATTATGGGTTAGTCTTATGTCAGCACGTAACTAATAACTAGAGATCGATGCTTCTAATCATCTTATGTCGACAGTTTACCTCTCTTGCGAGTTTTTTCTTTTAAGAGTTCAATTAGAACGGTTTGGTTACACTTTCTTTTGTGTGTGTGTGTGTGTGTTCAGGGCTGGCAATTGATGAATTCTCGAGGAAGAAGTTGGACTCGACTGGAGCGGAGCTGACCGAGGAGAAGGAATTGGCATACTCCTGCCTCTCATGAATGCATTGACCATTTATTCAATGTGTGGTATGGTATGCTTTGGTAGGATAGCTGCAGTTTTGAATAAGAAAGGGATAATGGTGGGGAACGCCGCCTTCCCGGATCTTTCATCTTTAAGATGGGGTTTTCCATTTTTATTACCGACCCCAGAGTTCAGCTCGATTCTAAATGGGGGATAAGCAAAGAACTATTGTTATCCATATGAATGTTGATATTGTATAATGTGTGTTTTGGTTTTTGCAAACATCTTTTCTGTTTCTTTTTTACCAACAACTAGAATTTCGTACGTGAGTGGAAGTATGTTTTCTGAAAAAATGAATTGTGTTGAGTAAATATTAAGAAAACGGTACTTTTTAAACGAGCGAAGCTTTTTTTTTTCTTTTTTGAAAGGGTGAAGTTATTTTTTAGCGGATGGTTTTTTAGAAAATTGATTTTTAAGAATACATAGATAATTCTTTTGTTAATATATTATATTAATTTTTTATATATATAATAATCTTTATTTAATCCTTTTAGTTCTATAATTCCTTTTGAATTTTTGTATTATTTCGGTTCAATCTTTACAAAATGACTGGAACGTACGTGAGTGAAAAAAAAAATTAAATGAATTGTGTTAAAGAAGGTAAGTGTAAAAATGAGTATTTTTTTAAATAAAAAAAATATGGTATTGTTTAGGTTTTTGGCAAATGGTTATATCAATGAATTATTTTTTGGGTTGCAGATTAAAGTTTATGATTTGTATGCACGAAAAATCCCATGGAGGTTGATTATTAAATGGGGTTTAATTGACTCATTTGAATTGATTTGATTCGTGAAATACATGAAAAAATTTATTTGCTTTAAGATTTGGGAAAGTTCAACTATAACTAGGCCTTCTCGTTCATTTCTAATCATCTCTTTGTATTTCATTCTTGAGTTAAAGAATACTTTTGAGAGCGTTTATTCAAACACGATGTAATATTCTTTCTTACGGTTTTTTTGTTCGTTCGTGGCTTCTTTCTCTTTTAGAGATACTTCTTCTTTATTTTCGGTGCCTTAGAGAATTTTTGAGAGAATTCTCACTTTTTGAGAGCTAAGTTGACTTAGGCAAATTTAAGTAAAGAAATTGCCTAAGACCGTACGATTTTCCAGACTAAAGTTCTAGCCCTGTAACGGTATTAGAGATAGGGTTCCAAGGTGCAGATTTATATGACAAAAGGAGTAGACGAGCAGAATGTCTCGATGGTGACCCATGTTGGGAAGGGCAAGAAAAATAATAGATCGAGGGATATATTGTCGAATTTGGAAAGTTGTGCAGTCCATATCGAGGAATCCATGGGTGAAGTCAAGGAAATACTCGAGGTAGTGGAGACAAGCATTGACGAGTTGGACCTAATTAAAGAGAAGTTCAAGGAATATGTAGCGGAGGCCTTAAGTTCCAATATGGATGCATTGCAAGTGCTCCTCAATACTGTTGTGGGTAAGCTGATAGAAAAGAATGATGCTCTCGAAGCTACAATGATGATTTTGAACACAAAAATTGAGTAGCTCAAGGGAGAGTTTGTTGTGTACAGAGTTGTTATGGGTAAAGGGGTGTTAGGTGTGACATCGAGCCATAAAATTGATGTACCCAAGTCGAAGAAGTTTTAGGGGCTAAGGTTCGTGAAGGAAGTGGCTGACTTCTTATGAGAAATGGAGAAATACTTTCGTGTCTTGGGCATTAAGGATGATAATTCTAAGGTAAATATGGTTTCCATGTATTTTACTGATGTCACTCTTTTGTGATGGTGTTGTAGGTTCGTAAATGAAAAGCAAGGTAAGACCATAATTAGGATTTGGGAGGAGTTCCAGAAAGATTTTTAAGGAACAATTTTACCCACAATATGTCGAGAAAGAGGCTAGGGCTAAGTTGCATCGATTCTCGTAATAAGACACAATTCGAGAGTATGTGAAAGAGTTCAATGAACCAATGCTCCAAATCACGGATTTCAGTGAGAAAGAAGTGTTCTTCTTCTTCATTGATGATTTGAAGTCATAGGTTAAATAAGAATTGGAACGTCGAAGGGTCCAAGAATTGTCCAAAGCTATGATCGTGGCAAAGTCCTTAATCGAGCTTGTTTCGAGGAAAGACAAAATTGAGTCTTCCAAGCCCAAGGAGAAGAGCAATGGTGAGGAAGATGAAGAACAACAGATTTAGACATTGAAATTTAAAATTAAATTGGTTATATATATATTTTAATTTTAAAATAAGTTTTTAATTATAAAATAATTTAAAAAGTATATGAATTTTTTTACTTTTGAATTTGATATTTTTATTTTTATCTTTTCAAAGTCTTAGTATGTTAGAAATGGAGGGTCTTGTCTGTCCTAGACCTGTTAATGGGTTGGGTAACACAGTCCAGCCCGAAGGTCCGCTCGAAAAATGAGAGAATTTAGATAAAAATATAGGTCCGAAAATGAGTTTGGGCAAACAAAAAATACTTGTTTAAAAGTTTAAAAAATGGGCCAGGTCTTGGGTAAGACATTTTTGGCCTGAGCTCGGACCGGCCCAACCTGAATTTACAAAAGGACAAAAAATCTGCTCTTTTTTTTAATGTTGTTTTCTTGTTGTTTTTTCCCTATTTTACTACAATTTCACTATTATGTTGTTATTATTTTGTTGTTATTGTTTGGATATTGTATAAAACTTATTTTATTGTTAATTTTGTTATTATTTTAGAGACATTTGTTTATTAAGTTGCCTCTATCTTAGTGTTATTTTAGTATATATTTTTTAAAATTTATTTTCAATTTGTTAGGAAATATTTATTTTAATGTTTTTAGTATTTTTAATACATTATATATATTTAAAAATCATATAAAAAATTTAATATGGGCAGGCCGGGCCGGACTTTGGTTTTAGTATTTTTATTCGGACCGAAATTGGACAAAATTTTAAACCCATTTTTTGGGCCGGGCCGAGCATGAACCTAACAAATGAATCTAAATTTTTTATTGAACCCGACCCAAACCCGACTCGGTCCGAACATGAACACCTCTAGTCTATCTCCTCAGCTACCTCCGTTGAACTAATTTGAATCATAAGATGGAATATGCTAAGGATTTTGACCCTTATCCATATTTTTTTTGACATATCCATCTTAATTTTTTTTATTTTGCTTTGCCATGAATGAATATATAATCTATATAACTATATATAAAATTTTGTTCACATAAACCCACCATCTTTTCTTTTTATATTTTACAGAAATGGATAAATTTTAGTTTTGATTTTTTAATAAAATTTAATCTATATATTTTAGTTTGTAACGTAATTTATATTTATAATTTTATAATGTTATTAATTAATTTAAATAATTATTATTATTAATTTTTTTATTAAAATATTACTTGATTATGTATAATTTAAATATTTCAAAAGTTTTTAATATTACTTCTCATTTCTTTTAGGTTTGTATAGTTTTTTTCAATCAAAATGCTAAAGATATTATTCGAAGAGGAAAAATATTAATTTATTATGACGAGTTTAAAATGATGTTTTTAAGAAAAAAATTTAGACTTTCAAGTGATTTTTTTTTTAATTTTCAAAATGTCACATTAAATAATCTAATGAAATAATTTTAATGATGATAACAATTGGACCTGAAGTTGTAAATTTAAAAACTATATTCTTGAAAATAAAAGTGAAGACTAAGTTTCAAATGTACAAAGTGTATAGAAACTTAAAAAAAAAATTTAACATTCGAATTTTTACATTATAATATAACATAAATAAATAATTATCTTAAGCTAAATAACATAATAATTATCTAGAGGTGATTAAAGTCTTGATTGTTAAGAGGTTGGAAGATTCAGGTATTACTTTGTTTAGAAAAGTTTAACAAATTATGAAGTCTGAAGAACAATGATATATCAAATATGTACCTAGAGATTACAATGGTATTCTAATCGACGAGTTAAGCTTAGTTTAAAATGATAGTCAAATTTACAAATTTTCGATTTGTTTTCTAACGATGTATTAGAAATTTTTTAACAAGACAAAATGTGTGGGGCTTTTAAACATTTGATTTGATGTAACATGATATATTCAATTAAAAGTATAAAGAGAAACTCTTTTTCTTCCTCCATCCATTGGGTTTCACTTTCTTTTAGCCAAATCTAATTGGTAAACTTAATATAATTAAGTAATCAAGTCATTCAAAGAATTAATAGTAGTATATATCCTATCAAAGCCATCATCCTTAATTATGAATTTTAAATGGACTTAGTGGTAAAACAATGCCATCAAAGTATGATTAAGCTGTCGATTTACTACTTGTTGAGTTAAAAAAGTTTATTTTATTTTTATATATTTCTTGTTGATGCATTAACAACAGTTTCTTTTATGGCCACAATCTGTTATACTGATTATGTACATTTTTCATTATTTTGATTTTTTTCAAATCTACTTTAAGGGTCACTTGTCATTTTTTGTTGTCAATTTTTTCTTTCACACTCAATAAATAACGTCACATTGATCGGTAATTATATTTGTTTCTCAACCGTCATAATATCATAATATATTGCCTTCATTCAAATTCTTTGAACACTTTAAGCTGGGAACCTTTTTTTTTATTTTTACTATGGTGCGGTTTATAGGTAAGATTTGTTTAAGATAAAATATTTGGTATACTGTGAGATAAGTTTTTAAATTTTATAAATACGGTTAGAGAGTTATTATGTGTACTATAAAGATATTAATATTTTAAAAATATTTTTATTTTAAAAAATAACAAATGATCATTTTTAAGGTTGTTTGTAGAAAAAATATTTTGTCAAGTACTAAATACTAACTTATTGTTTAATGAGCAAATATTTAGTGTCATGTGGAGTTGTTAGACTCCATAAAGAAAGTTAAAAGGTTGACAAATGTCGTATAAGAGTATAGTAAAATATTAAAAATATATTTTTTTTAAAAACACCTAACAAATTTTCAAGACTATTTGTAGAATAAAAATTGCATTGTTAGTGTACTAAATATTAAATCTTTTTATTAGATATATTTAATATTATACTAAGTTTGGTAAGAGTGTTATTTTTTCATATGTTTTAATAATTTTTACCCACCTACATGACTTGTTTGTGGTAAAGAGAAGGAAAACTTTTTGCTTATTTTTAAGAAGTTTTATTTTTTACAATAATTTTTACTCACCTCTTTATTTGTGTGTTTAAATTTGTACTAATTATTCTTTATTTTATTTCTAAATATTTTAAAACATATGATATTAAAAAAGTTTTTTTTCCTCATATTATTACTCTAGTAACCAAATATAACATTAGTGTATTAATCGATTTTTTTACCTAATTGACCTAAAAAATTAATTATTTACGAAAATAAGCCAAATCAAAATTTATGTACGTAAATGACATGTTCTCCATAGTACTCGTTGTTGCTGCTTGACACATTGGCAGCACTACCCCCCAAATGATGATCCAATCATCACTTTTTTTAAAAAAAATAATTTTTTTGGGTGTCGTCACTGTATCAGGCGACACTAGTATGTATTTTTCCAGATACTCTTTAAAAATACTTGTATCGAGAGAGGAAAAAATATTTTTAATAGGTGTCGTCAGTTGGTCAGGCGACATTGGAGTTGTCAAAAAAAATTTCAAAATTCAAATTGTTATCGTTGATCTGTCAGACGATAACGATGTAAGTAAAAATATGATTCTTTAGGTATCGTGGGTCTGTTAGATGGCAATAGTGTCAATTAAAAATATATAATTTTTTTGGGTGTCACCTACCTGTCAAGCAACACCGGTGTTCGTAAAAATTTGAAGTTTTTTTACGTGTCGTCAATATATTATGCAAGGCCAATGTCAATTAAAAAATATTTTTTTTTGGGTGCCGCTTACCTGTCAAGTAACATCAGCACTGATGGTTATGTGAATCTATCATGTGGCACCAAAAGCTTATATATACTTTATCCTCAGTACAAAATCTATATCTGTTGAAGTAATTTATTTTTCTGTTGAAGGGAAGAAGAAAAGGGAGAAAGTTTTGTGATTAGTAGTAGGGGAGAGAACGGGAAATGAAAAGAAGATCAATGTTCAAAATAAGGGGACAGAAGAATTTTTTTTCTTTTTGTATTTGTGTTTTAAGGATAAGTTGTGATAATTTTAAGGTATGGTTGACTTAACAATGATCTAGTGGTGCTCGATCATCAACAAATTTCATTTATCGTTTGAGGAGTGCACCATCAACTTAGAAGACATCACATTGCAACTTCGACTCATAGTTGACAGTTATTTGATCACGAGTTCAAGTAAAAATAGAGCTTCCAGTATAAAAGTGATTATATGATCTTAGGTTCAAATTGGTTATGCTGTCAAGGGAACCTAATTTCATGACACCATAATAAGATGTTTTATTAACCCCATAATAAGTTTGAAATCATACTCATAGGGAAAAAAAGGGTGAAATAAAAAGTGTCGGTCTCTAGGCACCACTGCTCAACCAAGACAAATATTAAGTCGGCCCTTAACTTAACCGTCCGGACCGATGTCATTGTTCCAAATCCGACGACATCCAAGTATAGCACAATACGTTTGTCCGGAAGACAGCTCAACACTCCCACGGGAGGAGGTACCGACCCAACCTTATCTCACTAAAAGCACATCAATCTCACAAGATTCTTGATGGACCCAAATCAAGGAAAGTTGAATCTCATGAGATTCTCGATGGACCTGATTCAAGCAAAAGATGATGGAACAAAAGAAAATACTTATTGAACTACATTAGCAACTGTGTAGTGTGATTATTTCAATTGTAGTTAGTATTATTATCAAACAAGTTAAAATGATAGTGGGGGTAATCTATTTTCTATCCATTATTCATATAATTAGAAGTACGATTAATAAAAAGAAAAGTTGTTCAGTTGACTAAACAATGAATGATCATTGTTAAGGTCCTTAAATTTATTCGTACTCGTCTCGATATGGAATAACAATGCTGATAATGATTTTTTTAGAAACGTTATCATTAGAAATTAAATTCAAAATATTATTGACGTCTAGTAAGTGATCAACCTTATTGTAATAATTGGATGTGTCACTCCAAGCAACTTTTAGTGGGGAAAAAAAAACCTCAGAAGAAAAAAAAGGAGATAAAAAAATGGAAAAGGAAAAAAAGAAAATGAATTGTGGGCATGTAAAAAGATTGAGAAAAAAAAAAGTATTTGGTCATGATGATTTTGTAAGAAAAAAAGAATCCTTAAAAGAGGGGGAAAACGAAAAGCAAGAAGAAAAATATAGAATCTAAAGGAATAAAATAAATTGAAGAATGAAAAAATGGGATAAATAAAATAAATCAAGTAAGAAATGAGGAAAAAAACCGAGAAAAAAGGGGTATTTGGTTGTGATAGTTCGGTAAGAAAAAACAAAATCCTTAAAAGAGGGAAAAATATAAAGCGAGAAGAAAAATATAGAATTGGAAGGAATAAAATAAATTGAAGAAGAAGGAAAAGAATGGGATGAATAAAATAAATTGGGTAAGAAATGAGGAAAAAAAAAGGGGGGCTGACACCTTATCGTCGATGTGACCTGACGGTCACGAGTTCGCATCTTTTTTTTTTTTTTTTACTTTTTATTCTTCTTTTCCTCCACTATAAATACCCAAACAATCCCCCACCCCAAAATAGTCGAAATTGGGAAGAAAAAAAAAAGAATTTGAGAATTTATTTTGTTGGGGTTGTTTGAAGTTTAAAAATTTTGTGTTGGTGTTTTTGGAAATAATTTAACTGTTTTAATGTATGTTTTTTTTTGTTTATAATATTATATTAACTTTTATATTATAAAATAATGTTTAACTGTAATTTGTTAATTTAAGTGACGAGCAATTGTTTTTCTCTTTCTTTTTCTTTTCCTCCACTATATAAATACCCAAACAATCCCTCACCCCAAAACAATCGAAATTGGGAAGAAAAAAGAAAGTGAAATTGAGAATTTTGTTGGGGTTTTTGAACTTTAAAGATTTTGTGTTGGTGTTTTGGGGTAATAATTTAACTATTTTAAGGTTTATTTTGTTTTGTTTTGTTTATTATATATATAATATTATAAAATGATGTTTAATTGGAATTTGTTAATTTAAGTGATGAGGAATTTTTTATTAATTGTGCATTTATCAGAATGAGTTATCTTATTAGAGTGTCTAATCACATTGCACTGATGATTAATGAGTTGATAAAATAATTATATATAAATATACTATTCACATGTATATTGTTATAGAGTTGTAGTTTATTTTTTAATTAGTTGGTCAATTTAACAGATGCGATTATATGTTATGGATAGGATGAGTTCCGCGTTGAGGTCGCATGTCTATGGTATGAGCTACCGCTCAGATGTATTATGCCATACTTGGATGTTGTCGGATTGGGAACAACAACATTGGTCCAGACAGTTGAGTTGAGGGTTGACTTAATATCTGCCTTGGTTGAGCGATAGCACCCGCAAACCCACACATTTTATTTCCCGTGTAAGAGTGCACCATTTCCCTTAAATACATCCCAATGCAACTCGAGCTACCAATTGCTACCAATTGATGATGATGCGGTCACAAGTTTGAGTAAAGTGGTCAAACTGTTGGCCCTCTACTACCAATTGCTTGGACGTTCACCTAGCGATGAGGAATATAGGTTTACCAGTTTGAAATTTTCCTTGTTAAGAAAAAATTTTCAAGCCTTATTGAGTAGTGCCACTGAGTGAGAACTGATGAGTGCTGCTCAAGCGTATATATTATAGCTTATAGGGGTACTTATGTCAAACACAAATAATAATAAGGTTCACTTGATGTACTTGCTTCTATTGGTCGGTTAGGACAATTGGGACTTACTTATATTAGAGACACTATGTCATGAGCTTTTTCGGGAGACAAAGCATGACACACAAGCTATAGGCGGTTCCTTGATACTACTGTAGTCGTGGGCGCTGCACAGGATGTCATTTCTAGCATCAGTGAGTCAAAAAACACATGTGTAGCCACTTGTAAATAGGTAAAAAAATATAAAACTTGAATAAATAATAATTTTTTTGGGGAATGTGTGCTAACAAGTTTGCTTCATTTTCAGATGGTTTACGTATTTGGGTAATGGGAATTCGGAAGCTCTTGTTGTCTATCGCCAAATGATAGAGGCATACGTCGAGGACCATGTATTTTTAAAAAAAAAAATTAAATTATATTCATTTTGTTTAATTTATTTGATTATGTCATTTTCCT
Organism: Kokia cookei; assembly: GCA_039519145.1. Lineage (NCBI taxonomy): Eukaryota > Viridiplantae > Streptophyta > Magnoliopsida > Malvales > Malvaceae > Kokia > Kokia cookei. The sequence continues at coordinate 11,686,033 of CM076907.1, read as the reverse complement.
AATGTAATTATCACCATGTTAAATGTGCAGTTCGAGTTGATGTCATATTCTGCACCTAACGTTGCGATTTTCATTCCCCCATGGGCTCATAATAATTCAATTGTGTGATGCATCAACGCATCCGTGTTGAAATTTTCAACGGTTGAATGGTACAATGGCGATCGAGTTCTGCAACAATTTGGATGCGTACAACATGTTCCAAAAGTTCCACATATATTCAACAATGTTTACGAGATTAATAAAAGAGGAAAAGAAAGAAAGAATTGGGCATTAGAACATCAACAATATATTGCATTGTGGAATGCTTAGATGGACAGGCAACCTTAGTTGCAGTCCTATTTTGTTTGATTTCACGCCCACGGTCCACTTCTAACATTGGTACTTGGAGAACGGGTTGCCTTATTTATACGATGCGTAGATGATGGTAGTCTTGAAACACATACACTGACGAGTGCCTCAACAAAGTGAATCGAGTCAACAACGTTGTCACTGAGGTAATCCGTCTCTTAGAATCCAAATTGTGCCCAAGCCTAAACCTTAACCTCCGAGGTCACATTAAAAAATTAGAGGGTAGTTCTTACCATCTGGAGTTGCGGGTTGACAACCTTGGTCTAAGGTCCCAATGCTACACATATCAACAAGAGATGTCTCATTGTAGTTATAATTATTAGCAATCGCAATCATCATTGAGGGTTGATATGTTTGGCTCAACACCCTCGTATCCCCAATACTCCACCCCTCCGATATTTTGAGTTTGATCAATACACCTCAAGGTTTGATAGCAACACAAAGACAAACGGAGGCGCTTTCCATGTCGACACATCTCGTAGTACGAGGAACTCGTTTCCCCAAATATGTAATATACGTTCTAACATATACACCTCATCAATATATTGTTCAACATTCAAATTGGCTGACGTACATGCTGCAACCACGTGCGCACATATGTACCGAAGGGTCTGGAACCTCCCGCACTCGTATCGCTTATTTCGTAGACCAACTCTGTAAGACCTAGTCACGACGTCATAGAAAAATTTTGGTATTCTTGACCAGAATGTTGTTTGGAATCAGTTTTCAACTTTATTCAACTCAAAAGTACCCTTACCATCTCAATTAACGAAATAATTTGGCTCGTAACAGGAAAATAAGAGAAATCTGACCATTACAAAAATACTATGAAGGAAAACTAGTGGTATACGTGTAAACTCGAATATATGTAGGATTTTTCTATAGATTTTCACCACCTTTTAACTTAAAAATGATATTAAACCCGAGTAATTGTTTAATAAATTGGTGAATTTTGCTTAAATGTTAATCTTGGACATGAAATTGCTAAAGATATGATTTTATGCTTTATTATATGATTTCGATGCATAAATTGGCCTATTTAATGTTGTTTATTGACATATCATATTTTAAGGATAAAGTGGCTCATGAAATTAATTTAATAAAGCATGTTATAATATTTATTTCATGGACATGCATTATTTCATAAACCCTGGCCGACTAAGGCTATGTAATTTGGGTTATTAAATCATTAATTTAACTCAATTAAATTATGTATACAATTTGGACAGGTCTAACTACTTAATTGGGCCATGAAAACCATCCAGTCTAAGAGGGAGGAGCCTAAATTCGGCTCAAGCAATGGCTATCGAACAAAGAGTTTTTAGGATATTTTTCAAAAGTCCTTACAATTGAGAACAAATCAAAATCTATCCATGAAGATAAACTTTGACTCGATTCAAGTCCTTACTTTATTTTAGTATGATTGCATGCTTAAATCAAGCAAACAACCAAGCACCAATTCCACAAAGAGTGGCCGACCATGCATGGGAGAAAATGGGGGATCCTTCTTGCTATTTTTAGTAAACCGATCACTCATCCTTACCTATAAATTCAGTCCTCATTCCCACTTCTCAAATCATCCCTCACTCATCTATTTCTCTCATTCTCTCATTTTCTAGCTCTCTTCTTTTCCCACGCCTAGCATTCATTGTCTTTCCTTCAAATTTTAGCCAGCGAAAGCCTCTCAAAGATCATCTCTTGGTCGGCCACCTTGAGGAGTCATCAGCAAAGGAGCCAAAGCAAGGATCGGAGGAGTCATCTTCAATCGGAGTCTGTGCGATAGCTACTTCGATAGAGTTTATTCTTTCCCTTCTTGTTATTTAAATTCATCATGTTTGCAATATGTTCTTTGATCTTGTCATTACAATAATAGCTTAATTTTGTTTAAGCTAGGATGATTGCTTTAATTTAATGACATATATTTAATTCATGTTTATAGTGTTTGTGCCTCAATCGATCATGTTTTCAGTTAAATTCAAGTATGTATTTCATTCATACGTGATTGGATGCATTAGAATTAGTTTAGCAATCTGAACCAAACATAAACTAACAGACATAATAATTGAAAAGTGCATGCTTAATTCATATTCGACCCAAAATGAATTGAAGGTTCGTAATAACTTATTGAGCTCTATTACCTTGCATGAATGTTAGGTTCATGAGATTAAATTGTTTCAAACTGACCTAGTCCTTGTTACTTTACATAAATGCTAAGAAACTCTTAGTTTAATATGATTAGTAAAATAAGTACTTTATGAAGTAAAAGATTTCAAAATGACTTAATTTAGTTTCCAAGCCCATGAAAGATCAAGTTGCCATGTAATGTTTTTCGAATATTGTTAAGCATGATAAGAATTAGTTGAATTGATTAATGTGATTATCCTAGCCTATTCATGTTACTGAGTGTTGAAATTGTGTTTTCTGCTGCTAAAATCATTCATTCATTTAAATAATTTACGTACTTAGTTTTAATTGCATTAGGGATCAATTTCACTTAGTTACATTTATGTAATTTTAATCAAGAACTCTCTCAAGTATATTGTGTTTTTACTACCAAGTTTTTAACTTTAATTTTACAAAATATCGATTAACATATACATTCCCTGTGGAGACGATAACTCTTTTACTTACTTATTACTTGATAACGATTGTGTATACTTGCATAAACCTACGTGTTACAATACACTCTAAGTGTTGTTGAGAGAATTGATTCAATTGATCCTTTATGTTATTTTAAGGTAGTTCAAGCCTTAGATTTTATCAAATGGCTAATTAATACATAAGAAGAGATGTCATCACTTCAAAAAAAAAATAAGTCTTGGCAACTAGTAAATCTACCCATCAGAAAAAATGGTAGTTGGTTGCAAATGGGTATTTAAGAAAAAAGAAGGTTCGGGTTTGAGTGAAACTAGGTACAAGGAAAGATTAGTCGTAAAGGGCTACAGTGAAGTGAAAGGAATTTATTTTCATAATGTTTTCTCTCCATTCGTAAAATATATGTCCATTCAGGCGCTTTTGGCCCTTGTTGCATCAAACAATCTTAACTTAGAGTAGTTAGATGTAAAAATTGATTTCCTTCATGGTGACCTTGATGAAGACATCTACATGCAACAACTTGAAGGCTTCATAATTGAAGGTAAGAAAGATCATGTTTGCCTTCTACGAAAATCTTTATATGGTCTGAAGCAGTCTCCTCGATAGTGGTACAAAAAGTTCGACTCCTTCATGTTAATAGATTTCGCACGAAGTAAGTATAACAGTTGTGTTTATTTACAATGTTTAGATGACAATTCGTTCATATATTTGTTGCTTTATGTTGATGATATTTTGATAGAAACCAAGGATCCGTTGGAAATTGAAAGACTTAAAACCATGCTTAACTTTAAATTTGAGATGAAGGATCTAGGTGCAGCAAAGAAAATTTTGAGAATGAAAATTTCAATGGATAGACATTCTGGGAAATTGTTTTTGTCGTAACATAGGTACATCAAGAACATCCTTGAGTGATTTGAGATGCAAAACTCAAAACTGGTAATTACTCCTTTAGCTGCAGATTTTGAACTTTCAATTTCAGATTCCCCCCAAACCAAAGATGAAAAAAGGTACATGTCAAAAGTACTTTACTTAAGCGCAGTTAAAAATTTGATGTATGCAATGGTATGCATTTGTCTCGATATTTCACATGTTATTAGTATTGTTAGTAGGTACATGGCCAAACCTGGTAAGTTACACTGGCATGCAATTGAGTGAATTTTCAAATACTTAAGAGGTACTTCAAACATGTGCTTAGAGTTCAAAAGAAGTTAAGAGGGCTTAGCTTGATATGTTGATTCAGATTATGCAGGAGACTTAGATCGAAGGAGGTCTCTCACAAGTTATCTATTTGCTTTTGGAGATTGTGCCATTAGTTGGAAGTCAACACTTCAAGCCAGAATGGCCTTATCGATTACTGAAGCAAAATACATGGCAATCACTAAAACTATGAAGGAAGCAATTTGGTTAAAAGACCTGTTTAGCGAACTGGTTAATGAGAAAGGAGCAACTGTTGTATATTGGATAGTTAAAGTGTCATACATCTCACCAAAGGTCAGATGCACAATGAAAGGACAAAGCGCATAGACATTCGATATCACTTTGTTAGAGAGGTGATCATTCAAGGTGATGTTTAGATTCACAAAATTGGCACATAACACAATCTGGCCGACATGTTGACAAAAAGTCTACCAATTTCAAAGTTTGAGCATTGCTTGGACTTGGTAAGTATTCGACGAAGATCCAATTAGGCCTGTGATAGGGCTCGTCAAATGAGTTAAGTGAAATTCAAGTGAAGGTGAAGATTTGTGGAGTATGCCTCGCATTTCAGATGAAGTGATCACAAACAAGACAAAGCGTGACGTTACAACGAGCAACCGACATCATGACAAGAAGAAAATCTTCTTCTTGATGATGCGATAATTCTTTGTCCCGACAATGCAAAATCCACATCACAATGTGGCAACGTGTTCCTCAAGTTCCTCGGTTTTCTTCTCTCAATTAAACTTTGTTTTAGTTTCCCACTTAAACTCTGATTAACCTAAGGATATTCAAGTTATAAAATAGGCTTATAAATAGGCCTTAGTTCCCCTAGGTTTATACATTAGAAAATATTCAGATTGAGAGAATTCTGTGCTTTTGAGTTTGAAGGGTTTTTCTTTCGGGATTTCGGGTTTTTCCTTCCTTTGATTCTCTCCATTTTTTTACTTCTTTTATATTAGTGAAATCTCATTTTGCCCGTGATTTTTTATCTTCTTTGGAGGAGTTTTTCACGTAAAATATTTGTGTTCGATCTTTTCAATTTCTTTGTTATTATTCTTGTCTGTTGCGTACACGAATTTATTCCTAACTAAAATCATTCCAGTTCCAAAACAAACTTGATACAATATTGGAATGTCTAAGTTTTGGGTTATTTCCAAAATAATACTTCTTTCTTTAAACATTGTTGTTTCTCTCTTTCATATAATATACATATCATATTACATATAAATAACTTTAAATTATAAGTAGTCTCTCTTTCATATAATATAACATAATATTATATATAAATAGTTCTAAACTATAAGTCCTCGTGAATTTCATTTCAATTGAAGAAACTCTAAAAAACTTATAAAAACTTATAAAAAGAATAAGGTATATATAAATAATCTTTAAGCTATAAATTCTCTTTTATGAGTTTCTTCAAATGAAAAAACTCTAAAAAAAAACTCATAAAAATAATGAGAAATTTGCATTTATTTATAGGGTAAGTGTAAGTAATTGAAGTGCTGTCTAGTGAGATTTATAATAATTCTATATCTCTAAAGAAATAAAATGGTTTTTAAAAAAAATATTATTACTATATAAATACAACTAATAGATAATGAAAGTTTTGAAAAATCTAACCTAATAAATAATGAAAAATTAAATAAAAAGTTAAAGAAATTACATAAAAAAGGAGAGATCACCACCACTCGGTATCATTATATACTTATTTATATATATGTATGTATGTATTATCAATATAAAGAATATTATCGCAAGTTAAAAAAAGTTCATGGCTTCTACATATATTTTAAATTAACATAAAAATGAATACCTAGATTTAATTTGTTGGGTTACTTAATTTTTTTAATTTATTGGGTAAATGCACTATTAGTTACTTAATTATGAGTAAATTTTTATTTTGTTCATTTAATTAAAAAAGTTACAATTTTAAAACTCGTCCTGAGTATGAAGCAGCTTTAAAACTTGTGACCAGCATTCACTTCTTTATTGGGCCTACAGAATGCGAAAAGTTAATTATTGAGCTTGATCTAATAAGATATCTTGAAAAATAAAAGAAAATTACAATTTAATCACTATTTTTGAAATTTTTTTTCTGGTCACTTAATCATTAAGTGATTAATGGTGACACCTTAAATGGTGTGATAATAATTTTAATTGTCAATTTTTATATTTTTTATCAATTTGATCATGATTATATATAAAAATGATATAAAAATTATTTTTTTTAAAATTTAAAAATTTATAAAAAAAAACTTAAAAACATAGAAAATTTTAAAAATTATTATTAAATAAAAATAGAATAAAATTTCAAAAAATTGATAAACTGGAAAAATACTATTTTTAAAACTTCCAAATTTTCTTTATATATTTCTTATATAAAAATATTCAATACCCATTGTTTAAAAAATAAATATTTTTTATTTTTAAAAAAATGGATATTGGATTAAAAAATATTTAAACTCATGTAATGGATTAATTGTCAATGGTATTCACCATTTTAGGTGTGGTCTGAATCTGAATAGCATTAGTCGCGTTTATTATTCAAACATTATTTTATTATTGTAATTCACCAAAAAAATAAAAAAATATTTAAAAATTTAAAAAATATAAAAGAATCTAATATATATATATATATATATATATTAGAGAAATAAAAAATTAAAATATAACTATAATTCAAAGCTCATCAAATAGATACAGCTCCAAAATAGGAGGGATTAGCTTTTGACGAATTCATCATTAAAGTTCACTCTCTTTCCGCTCTTTTGAGTCTGAAGTAACGGGGTTGCAGTATTTTTGGATTGAATAATGCTTTTTTCAAGTTGTTGAAACTAAGGGTGGAGTGGGTGAAAGGACAAATACAAGAAAGAATTGAGTCAATGCTGTTAGGAGTGAGCATTGATGGATTTGAGTTGAATCAAATAAAAAAATTTTGAGTTAATCGAGTTGATGAGTCCTATTTTAACAATCGAACTCAATTTGAAATTTTTTCGAATCGAATCAAGTCAAGTTAACGAATCCTATTATTTATACTAAATGTTACGTTTACATAGACCGATTATTTTACTAGTAGACGAAGTACAAGATTATTTAACAATATAAATAATATAATAGTTTTTTCTTTTAATTTAATGGTAAATATTTATTGATAAAGTTTTACTTTTTTTTTATTTGGATTTTCGAATAATTTAAATTGTGTAATTCATATTCTCTAGTTAATCGAAAAATTTAATTTTTTTCATTTAAATTAATCCAAATAATTCAATTAACTCAAATTATTTAATTTAAAATTTAAATTTTTATAAAAAATTTTAACTCAAATCGAATTTTATTTATCTTTAAATATAATTAAATTGTCAATGCAAATGTGGAGGGTGCACGGAGCTTAGAATTTAGTATTCCAATTACGAGCATGATGGATGGAAATGTAAATGTCACTTCTTTCAATTCATAAAAAAATAATTTTTATCCTTATATTTAAAATAAAATCAGTGTTATCGTCTTGGCATAGAAAACTAGAAATTGTAAAAATATTCTAGTATGGCTTAATTTAAAATTTGACTCTTAAACTATATTTATTTTTCCATTTTAGTATTAATTTTTTTTGTCTCAATTTGGTATTTAAAGTACGCTTAAAATCTCAATTTGATGTCTAAAATACGTCTTTGTTATATTTTATAATCTATTCTTTTAAAGATGTTAAAAAATATTATAATTAATCACAAAGCACCAAGTAGAATCTTTACATAAAAAAATAAATATTTTATCTTATTAAATAAATATACACCTTAAAAAAATATAAAAATGAATATATTTGTAAAATTTATAAAAAATATTAAAATTTTTTTCTATATATTATATGTTATATTGATTAAAAAAGAATTAAAAAGAGACATCGACGTGTTCTATTAGCGCCACGAGGTTGGTCAACGCCAATCAACGGTCACTCAAAGTCAAAAGTATTTTTTGTATTTAAAATTTTGATATTATAATCGTCTTTTTTAATTTAAATTTAATATTTTTATTTTAAATAAATATAATTTCCACGCAACACTTTTTCATTAGTCAAAATTTGTCTAACATGTTTTTAACGTTCATTACAAAATGGACCAAAAATAGAGGACATTGATACTTTAAGTACCAAATTGGGACAAAAAAATTTAAGTATCAAAGTGAGAAAATAAGTATATTTCAGAAGCTAAATCGTGAATTAAGCCTTCTAATATATATGAGTACACACCAACTATTTAAAAAAATATATTTTTAAAAATTTATAATTTTTAGTAAAATTAACTAAAAAGTATAAAATATAAAACCTGAGGAGTGGAATTATTATCATTCCAATTAAAAAAGTCCACAAAAAACTGCTGGAAAAAAGAAATTCAAAAACATTAATTATTAAATTGTAACTTTTCTAATTTTCTTAATGCAATTAGTTAAAGTGTGTATAATAATTAATTAAAGAAAATCAATTCACCAATCTTAATGGTGTGGGACGCCATTGCAAGTTGGCAAAGTCGAGACCCTACTTTAGCAAAAATTAATAATTTCTATGCCATTTTACTTTGTCAAAACACCGAAGAAAAAGTCATTTCATTTTTGGAGTTTATACTATTTTCCTTTTTTCCACATTACGATTTTTTTGTTCAAAAGAAATTGACAATAATGACCACCGGCATCTTCAAAATTATTAATGGTCAAACACATTAGTTAAGAAGAAATTACCACAATAATTAAATAATTTTGGTTCTTTTGTTTAATAATTTAACTATAACTTCTCCATTTTAAAAATATATTATTGAATTAAAAATTAAGATGAATGGATTGATTCAGATTGGTTTTTAAGAAACGAATTACTCAAATTAGTTATCCAAAAATGCAATAGGAATGTTATTGGGTTTATAGAAATATTAGATACTAATAATAACGTTAAAAAATAAAGGGATAAAATATATCATTTGTACTTAAACTTATTTATTTCTCTTAGATTGGTACTCATATTTTTTTTCATAAACTAAATTGGTATTCAAATCTAACGCTATTAGTTTTTTTTTTTATGATGTGGAGTGCTGACCAATTATGCGACGCCAGGTGACGTCTTGTTTGACAAGTGACCGGACCCCTTTAATTAATTTTCCTTAAAAAATCCTTTAAAAAATTTTCATTTAAAAATTTTCCTTTCATTAGATTTCTAAAAGTCCCATCGTTTTTTCTTCGTTTTATACCTTTTTCGTTCTCTACCTTTTCCATCTATTCATCATTTTTGTTAACTTTGTCTTAAAGATTCTCTTAGGGTTTATCTATTCATAACATTGTCGAAGAACCATATCACACAAAATGTCTTTTTTAACCAGTAGAAGACTAAGTGCTCAAAAAAGGGTTTTTTACCACCATTATGGGTTAAGGGCTCCCGTTTGCAATGCAAATACTCCACGGAACAAAGAGAGAAAGTTCTTTGAGTGTGGGAACTTCAAAGAGGTAAAACTTTGATTTTTAATTGTTGGGTTGAAAGAAATTAGGGTTTGTGTTTTGGTTGTGTACTACCATTGTTGGGTGTCTGAAAAACAAAGGGTTTTGTGATTTTAGTTGAAGATTTTGTGCAATTTGGGCCTTGGCAAAATGTTTTGGTAATGGTGAGAAATGCCTTGACATTTTGATTGTGTATTGCCATTGTTGGGTTGAAGAAAATTCATTTAGAAATATTTTGCTTCAAAGTTGGAAATGTTTAAATTGTACCTTAATTACAAATAATATTCTGATTTTTTTTGTATGTGAGAAATGAAAACCAAGGCTTGTGATTTTTCTAGTGAGTTGAAGGTAACGGTGACAACACAGATTCAACTGAAGAACAAGGATGCACAACTGATGAAATAATGCTTCAAAATAATATGCTATTGACAAAGAATAGGAGATTAAGACTTGAGAACAATGAGCTCAATATTGAAGAAATGCAAAGAATGAGATTGAAGGTAACTTGTTTGGAAGAGAAGATCACATTGTACAAAGCTAAAATGTCAAGGAATAACAAAGTAATATTTGCTTATAAGATGTTAATTGTATCATGGATGGTGTTTTTGGGTTATCTTGCTTATGGATGGTGATTTGTTGTCTATGTATTTGTTGCATTAGTTGTTAAGAATGAATGAATTAAATGAAAAATATTTTATGTTGTTGTAAAAGAATCATCAGTTACAAATCAAGGTTCATGGAGAAAACATTTTTGAATACAATCATCATATAAAGGATCCTTGAAAGGACAGAATTGATAGAAATGATTTGATGGTACAATATTTTGTTAATACAATAAATCTTATTGATGTTATATTCAAAGTTAGTAGTTATGTATGACTTTCTTGAAAGTGAATCCAATACCATCACTAATTTGTAAATCTAAAATAAGATTTTTAAGAAACCAACACCATGTTTCTTTCTTTTCATTCTCTACGACAACCCACGAAATAAGGTAGATTTGGTCAGTCATTTCCATCTCTACCGATAATAGACTGAAGTTCTCCCTTGAATTTTCCTTTCAAAAAGCATCCATTTAGAGAAATAAAAGGTCTATAATACTCTCTAAACCCTTTCCCCAATGTACTAAACCCTACATAAAATCTTGTAGACTTGAGAACCTTAGTAGGGTTGGTCTTTCTGCCATTAGCACTATATTGGCATCCGAATCTACTATTCTAAGTTCATAAGCATAATCTCATAATCTGTTAAACTCATAACTTACCCTTCCATTGATCTCCTCCAATGCCCATCTCCTAGCCCTGTTGCATGTATCTCTACTCATATTAACTTTCAACTCTTCCTTGGCCATTTTCTGCATCTCAGTTACCTTCAGCTTTGGAATCAACTTGATTTTACTTAAGAAATGTTCTCCAACAAACTTGTAAGTTGCCTTTTTGTTTTTAAAAGTTATTAAACACTCGTAAGTTTGTATAAAAGTTTTTATCTTGTAAAACTCATTACTATTATCTACACACCAGCATATATTCGAAAAAGACACCCATCTTCCCTACACCTAACCCTAGTACTCCCTTTTTCATTCCTAAGATAGACAATATCAAACCTCTTGTTTATCGCATGCTTTGCTAAAGCAGTCTTGAATTCCTCTGGTCTATCAAACACCATACCAATCTCTAAATGTGTAATTGAGTTAGCATGATTAAAAAATACATTGTCGTCTTCTCTTACAAACTACCTCACCCTCTAAATCAATTTCATTAGACCCCAAATCTGATGAATCAACATAATCTATTTCTCCATCAGATTCATTTGATACCTCATCATTCTTTTCTCTTTTACCACATTTCTTCTTCCTTTGACTACCTTCACCTACCTTTACACCCTCACTGTTAACCATATTTGTTGCCTCTTTTGATTCTTATTGTTATCTTTATAAATTTTTTACCAAGCCTTGATATTTCTAACCACTTCATCCTTAAAAATTGCCCCTAAAATTTCTTCACTTCCCAATGAAGTGTATGTATCAGTGGACCTACTACTTTCAAAATTTTGTTCCCCACTCTTAACTCATACATCATTACTCCCACCCAACTCTAGTCTTGCATTAAATTCCCTGCTTAACTCGGTAATGGTTCCTCACCCTCACTATTTAATTCCTTATTACGATTTGGTAACTCTACCCCATTGTTTAGTTCCTCGATACAAGCTGGTATCTCACTTCCACTATTTAATTCCCTTTCCATAGTGGTTGGCAGTAACATCACATCATCAACAACATTAAGTGTGTCTACCTCGTGTTCAACATATACATGTAAGGACCTTATATTTCTCATATGGTTAATCATTACTGTGAATAATGGATTATCATAGCAAACATTCACTCCCTTATTAAAATCTAACCCACCTTCACAGTATATAAAGTTCTTGACAGCACTATACCTAACTTCCACTACCATCTTACACAAAGTGTAGTAATACAAGAAATTTGGGTCAAAATCCCATTCAAGCACTTCTCCTCTTACACAGGCCATACACTCATGATAAAACACTGCACTGCATTTTAAAAATATTTCAATAATAAGTCAACATATAGTAACATACATATCATACATATTTGAAAAGCAAACGTGCCAGCAACCAATATAATACTCAAATGAATATCATACAGATAGAAATAAGTGTGTTACATACATATCATATCATATAACACTTACATATATTCTAATTTTTTCATACATTGTTCTTATGCATATCATATATCATACATACTTATCATACTTACATAATAAACTCAATTATATTTGAGTCATATATAATAAAGTTAGGTGCATGCATATTTATCTCATACATACATAAAATACTAATATATCATGACATACATAATATACACACTAAAATATCATAACATAGATAACATACATAATATACATATTAATATATCATAACATACATAACATGTAACATCCCACCCGACGAAACCCTAGTACTTAAGTGTCGTCTTGGAAGTAAGAATTACAGAATGGGTTCTGAGTGAGTAAAGTGTTGGATTTGCTTAAGAAACTAAAATTTATAGGTAAATCACATGCGAAGGCTTTTTTTAGGGGAACAAGTCGGAAGAAAGCAAAGTGGCGTGGTTTTGTTCGCCCAAACAATGCTTTTGGCAGAAAGATTAGACGAACAGTTAACATTGGAATATTGAATGAAGATGTCTCACAAAGTGAGAAATTTCTAGGAGAGGAACTTAGTAAAATGTCAAGAAATTTTGAGTAATTGGAATATCACCGAAAGGCGTTATATGCCAAATTTGGGTAGTTATTGTGCGAGGTATATTCTAACGAGATGGTTAGGAACAAACGATGGATTGGACCTAAAAATATTTATTTGTATATATAACGGTGGATTGTTGTACATGTTTCCGTACAAATTTAAACCACCCATATGGTAGATAAAATTTGATCGTGACACGTGTCAAGTTCCCATAGGGACAAAGGTTGTATATTTTGATAATCATGAATTGAAAAAGGAGAATTTTTCCTTTTCCTTCTTCAATAAGTATTTCTTTGGTCTAGATCTAAAGAAACCTAAAGTATTTTCTTCCTTCACGGAAGCTAAGTTGTAGATTTAGATCTCCACCTATGAGCGCTTCCAGCCAAGTGTTAGGGATGACGAAAAAAAGGGTATATTAGTGGATCTTGATGAGTCTTCATGTTCTGTAGTAGTGATTGTTGCTGACAGTACGATAGAAAACTACACTTGGAGATTGGAGTTGAAAAAGGTGGAAGTCAGTTGAGTCCCTAACTGACTCTTGCATGAATATTATACGATCTAGAAACTTTTGTAAAATGTGATGATTCTGTAAGTAATATAAGATTTATGAACTTGCATGAATGATTGCATGAAGACTGATGGTTTAAGTATGAAACATGAATCTTGACGTTAAAATATGCTTGTGTCTAAATGATAGAAATATGTTAATGTGTTTGGAAAGTATGGATGTGTCTATTATGAGTAAGTCAAGGTATGATGAGTTCATGAATGATGGGTTCATGAATGATGAGTCTATGTATGAAGAGTTTGTGTTTGTCTCCAAAGTCTTTCAAAGGGGTCCGTTGGGACTAAAAAAAAGAATCTTTGAAAGGAAAAGTCCATGGCCATGGCACCTCAATGACATAACTATTTCGTATAAGATCATAGTTGTTGGGTTATGGCATTATATGGAAAATTTAAAGGAAGATTATTACCAAACGGGGTTCTCTATGTGTCCCAGGATGATGAGGGGTAAACCTTATGAAATGTGAGTTTAGACAAATACTTATCGTCTAAAACACTAGTAAGGAAGCCTGTGTGGCTATCTCTGTTAAAGGAAGCCTTTGTGACAATCTCTATAAAGGACACCTTTGAGGCAAATCTCTTAAAGGAAAGCCTTTGTGATGAGTACTAAACAAAGTTTAAATCTCGAATACCATCCTGATCCAAACAAGATTAATCATAGTAAAGTGGATAAAAACATCTACTTTTATACCAAAAAATGTAATCTCATAAAAAAGAGAAAAGAAAAATTGATAAATGATGACATCATTATAAGATATCAAGTAATTCCACAAATTCCATCTCTAGATTTCAAAGAAAATTTTTGAGCTATCTAAAAGGATTTCAAGACTTTTGAATACTATTATTTTTTTTATTTTATAAGACAATAACAATTTAAATTAAAAGTTTAGAAGTTTCTTCATAAATGAATTTCAGAAAGTCTCTCATCCAAATTAATCATTAATTTCATTCAAAATGAAATTCAACTAAATTTTGAAACATCCAAATTGAATAAAATATGTATTACAATTCAATTCCATTTTTTTAATATTACTAATTTCTTACGATAAAGTTTAAAATCAAATGAATTGAAATGATAAAATTAGATAAATGTGTTACATTCGGAAATGAATTAGGTTTCTCATTAAGTATGAGAATTTCTTGAGAATTAATTTAATTTTTTTGAATTATTATTTAATTAAATAATTGCAAGTCAAAAAATTAAAATATTTATTTTTGGACATAGAAAAACATGTATTGAGTTGGATTAAATTATGAATTGTTGTGTTAAAAGTTCAGGAAGCACATGTAATTGGACCCAATACAAGAGAGGCCTAAAATCCCTTATAATGTGTGTGAAGGGTGGCAACCCTTGAATGGTTAACTAAGGTTAGTCGCCCCTCTCTCCTAGTAGAACAAGGGGACCTGTTTTTCTATTAGATAAGTATTATTCCTATTATACTAATTGTTGAGTATGCCTCAGATTTCAGTTAAATTTGATAAATAATCTTCCAATTAAACTGTTTATTTGTTTCAGTCAAACTCTAATTAGTTTAGATTATTTTATTATTATTTGACCTACGAATTTTTCTTATATATAGACTCTTTTACAACTTTAGAAAATATATCCATTAAATATTAGAACTCATAACACTTTTGGAGAATTTTGTGTTTACATTTTGAGTGTTCTTTGTTTTCGGGTTTTGGGGTTTAGTTTTTATCTCATTCTTTTGTACTCTTCGTTCCTTTATCATTATAGTAAAATTATTTTGCTTGTGATTTTTTATCCTCTTTGTAAGGGTTTCTCCAGGTTAAATTTATATGTTCAGTTTCTCAATTTCTTCCGCATTTTTTACTTGTTCGTTGTTTAATCGGGTCGATCCCCAATTATTGGTATCAGAGTTAGTTCGATATTCGTAGATCAACCTCTTTAGAGATGGTAGTAACAAGATTTGATATTGAGAAGTACGATGGTGTCATAAATTTCAATGTGTAGCAAGTTTGGATGATAACAATTCTAATTCAGACCGGCATGAAAAAGGTCATTCGCGGGAAAAAGCTTGAGAATCTAGATCAGATAGAATGGAAAGAGCTTGTTGAAAAGGCCCTATCTGCAATCCAATTGTGTCTCGTAAATAGGGTATTGCAGGAGGTATTGGTGGAGAAAACTTTATCCTCATTGTGAAAAAGGTTAGAAACTCTTTATGCGACTAAGTTTGTAGCTAACTGTTTAGTGTTGAAACAATGTCTATATACATTTCGTATGAATGAAGGTGAGCTTCTTAGAGATCACATCAATCAATTCATTACTCTTTTAAATTATTTAAATAACGTTGAGGTTCAGATTGACAATGAGGATTAGACTATGCTATCGTTGTGCTATTTACGCCTTCATACAAGTCTTTCAAGCAGACTCTGATATTATATGGCAAAGACAAACTCTCGTTCGAGGATGTGAAGAGTCATTTTTTGAGTAAAAACAAACTCGATAATGAGTTTGGTTCGGATATCAAGGCAGATAGCCAAGCTTCCGTTTTGGTAGCATAAAAGAAGTGGCATAAAAGGTGTCTCTATTGTAAGAAATTAGGTCACGTCAAAGCATATTGTTATAAACTACGAAATAAAATGGTTACTGAGAGAAACGAGGAAGATGTAGTTGGTGCTAATTTGGCCGATGAAAGCGGTGATGATTTCTTTTTAGTGTCAATGAGCACAAGGTCCAAGCTTACGTCTAAGTGGATTCTTTCCACATGTGTCCCAACAGAGAATGGTTTTTCACATATAGCTCAGTTGAAGGTGGAGTTATGCTCATGAGAAATGATTCATCCAATAAGGTAACCGATATTGGTACTGTTAAAATTAGGATGCACGATGGGATGATTAGGACACTCTCAGATGTCAGGTAAGTACCTGATTTACAAAAGAATCTCATCTTCTTGAGTATTTTAGACTCAAAAGGTGGCAAGATCAACATCGAGTCTAGTGGCACTTAAGGTGTCTCGTGGGGCTTTCGTTTTGTTAAAAGGTAAAATGACCAACAGTCTTTATATTCTGAAAGGTTCTACAATGACCTGTGAAATCGGATGTCCCTCGTCCGTTATAAAGTCGAAGTCAACTCGTTTGAAGCGAAGACAACTTGGTCATAAGAGAGAAAAATGTATGATCGTTTCATTGAAGAGAAGTTCTCTTTTGGATGCATATTTTGAAAAGTTAGGGCACTGTGTTCGTGAAAATCATACTTTAGTTTTGATTTGGCAGTGCACTCGAAGGCTAGAAGTCTTCTAGCTTTTAACCACAGATTCGACTCAGTTAATTCCCTGCATAGTTCAAGATAGGCACGTGGTGGCCTTTTTGCAATGATGCATTGTGGAAATACGAGTCAAGGTGGAGATTTGTTGAGTATGTCTCATAGTCTAGGTTATTTTATTATTATTTGACCTACGAATTTAGCCTATAAATAGACTCTTTTACAACCTTAGAAATTAACACATTAAAGATTAAAACTAATAACACTTTTGGAGAATTTTGTGTTTACATTTTAAGGGTCTTTGTTTTCAGGTTTCAAGGTTTAGTTTTATCTCCATCTTTTGTACTCTTTGTTCTTTTGCAATTATAGTAAAATTATCTTTACCCGTGATTCTTTATCCTCTTTTGAGGGGTTTTTCTATGTTAAATTTGTGTGTTCAAATTTTCAATTTCTTCCGTTATTTTTACTTGTTCGTTGCTTAATCGGGTCGATCCCTAACACTAATTCAACCAAGATTCTTCAATCTCTTCCTATAAATAGATGACACTGGTAGGGCTAAAAACGTACAACTTTGAGATATTGTTATTCTATTAAAAAATATTCAGAATTTATTTTCTAAGTATAAATTCAATTTTCTAGGAATAACAATTCTATCAATTTTTATAAAAAGATTTACTTTCCTACTGTAAGAAAATTATTTTTGATTTGTGATTGTTCAAGCCCACACTCGGAGTGATTTGTGGTACGAGAATAGCAGAGAAAACAATTTAGTTGAAAGTAAAAAATGCATAGGATTTGAATTGCCCAAAGTAAAAGAACTTTTCAAGAAAAATTTATTGCTATAAATATCACAAATCGACTCAATTTTAAAAATTTTAATTTTTTGTTGTGACAAAACCATTTTTATACTAGATTTTTCCAACATAATCCTTATCACTGTCCAACACCCATAATAAGAACCACTAATACTTATCACCACCCATGCCTTGCTCCCCCATTACTAAAATAGTCGTGTAAGGTGAATCATATGGTGTGGGGGAACGAAGTGAGGAGCGATAGAGATTTTTCTCCATTAAAATTAATTATCTCTTTTTTCTTTTGGCAAATAAAGAACCAAGTTTGGTTGAATTTATTATCGTAGACTGATACTATTTTTTTTGTGTGAAGAAAACACAAACAAACTATCTTAATCTAACATAATCAATATTTGTTGCTCTAGCAAACTCAACAACATCTACTAATTCTTCAGGAATCTTGTCAAACACTTACAATGTTGAGTTCCTTTTTTATGCCATCTTGGTTAAACGATCCGCAACTTGATTTTTTTTTCTCTAGGGATATATTTGATTTCCTATAGCTCAAATGTTTGTAAAATCATATGAATCCTTCTGACCAAGGCTGAGGTTACTGTAGTCGAATGAATGTCTTAAGGGGTTTTGATTGCTTCTAAGTTGTCAATGTGGATGAAGACCCTTTTGTGACCCTCTCATTGAGAAAAAGCCAAACCATCTAAGATTCCCCATAATTCAACATAAAAAACTGAACAAAACCCCAAGTACCTGTTGTAGCCATTCATCCATTGTCCATCTTAGTTGTACACCACCCTTTCAACAGCAGCCCACCCTGTATTAAACTTAACAGCACCATCAGTAAATAAAGAAATCCACTTACCTTAAGATACTAAATTATGAACTGGTTTAAGTTGTCCAAGGGAGTCTTGCTTAAGTGTTACGATATTTTTTTTTGTCCAGATAATCAAAGACTTAAAGGTCTAAGCAGAACTCTACAATATCCCTTGAAAGATTAAAATATTCCTATTTTTTCATATGCGCCAAACGATTAAAATGAAGAGACTGGACCAGAGACTCCCCACATTTGGTAACCATATTTGAGAACACAAATTGATTTCTAGGCATTCAAAAAGATTGACAAAAAAAAAAAACTTGTTTTGAAAATTGATAGGTATGACGTTTAACTATATTTCCTTAGCAGTTGGGCAATCCCTAAGAACATGTAATAAGTCTTCAATCCTATTGCGACACGACAAACAAGAACCATTTTGTCCAAACCCCTTTGTAGTTTTTTCCACATTAGTTAGGAGATGTTGCTTGGACACCAGCCATAAGAAAATCCTTACTCGTTGAGGTCCTCGAAACTTCCAAATAATCTTCCATCATCTGTCATTAGTTAGGAGACTGATACTTCTTTAGTCCTTCAAGAGGCTTCTCTTTATATCAAATTTTTTCATCAACAAATTCAAGTTAACTATTAAATTCCTCGATAGATCATATTTACAAAACTAAATTAAACTTTTTATTTTACTAGTTTTTTTTCTTAGTTTTTATAATTTTTTCTTCATTTTCACCACCAAAATTGTTTGATATGATAAGCAACTCATAGAATTATCTTAGAGCTACTCACCCATCATAGGTAAATATTTTTCTTCTCTATCACTCCTCACTTTGCCACCTTTGCACCATAAGAACCACTTTACACATCAGTGATAGGGAAGTAGGGGATGGGTATTGATGAGGATTGGTGATTCTTATAGTGGGTGTTGTGAGATGATGAGGATCGGTGATTTTTATGTTGCAAATAATAAAAGTGTTTTAAACTAATTATGGAGAAGTCCCTAGCTTTAGTTAAAAGTATAAAAAATGTCATTATAATAATTTGTTAGTGGATTAATGAAATTTTTAATGGAAGTGACCAATTTGAGCAATTATCTTAATTAGAATGATTAAATTAACAAAAAATTAGAATGAACAAAATAGGAACGACACTATTTTAGAGTAAATTATGGTGTAATTTACCCTTATATATAGATTAAGTATGAGTTATAAGGTTACGCTTTTTATTATAATGACTATAGATATATTTCAATTATATGACTTAATATGTTCATGGCATATTCTATAAAATCATGAGAATTTTATATAAGGTAAAATGAATTTTTATCTATTTTTTTTGTCGAAATTAAGATATCTACTGTCGATAGCAATTACTAATCCTCTAATCATGGGTACTCTCCAAAAAAATAAAAAACTGGTCATGAGATATACTCCATTTCTATGAGTGTATTCTTTTTCCTCTCATTTTAATTATTTTAACAATTACCTTTATAACTTTTTAAGCAACCCAATATATTTTTAGAAAAATTGGTCAATGTTTCCTTTGAAGTATGAACAAGAATATTTAATAGTTTCTAAATCAATAATTGTCTTTATTTTAAAAAAATTAGAGTCAATTAATATATAGGTTTCTTTTGGTTTTTTGGGAAAGGTTTCCTTTTTTTCATGTAACGTTAAATAACGTTATTTTAGTCATATGTTAGATACTCTTTCATTTGTATTTAAAATTAGAAATAAAAACAAATAATTAAAGTTAACTAAATTTATATTATGAATCACATGGGTAGTTATAGATTTAATTTGTATATAAACTTTTTATCAACTAGTTTTGTTATTAGACTTGGTTTTGGGTGGTTGATAATCTTTATTAATATAGTGTTGTAAATTGCTACTATTTTAAATTTTGCAAGTACGTAAATTGATTTTTGTGTTCAATTTCATCTAATTTTATATTGTATCAAATTTTCATTGTCTTTCTTTTTGCCGTCATTTTTCAGGATTAAGTGGACCGGTGATTTTATATATTATTTGATTTTAAAATGTTAGGTAAAAGGTTTTTTTAATACAAAATCAAAGGTGAGGGATAAGAATAATACAACTTGAATTATCATGAAAATACATTAGTATATTAAAAAAAATGATACAATTTGAATTTGTGAAGTTATTTAATCATTACTGCATACAAATCAAGACTATTAGGTAAAAATTAAAGCGTTAATTTTATATCTTTTATATAAATTTAATTGTAATTAAAATAAATAAATAAATATTGGTACATGTAATATAATCAAAATATTAAAAGAAAAATAAATATTATAAACTCACATCGCAATGCTAGACAATACTCCTAATTTATAATAAAATCAAAGAGTTTTATTTTAAAACATATATGTTGTAATAAATTTAAATATTCCATAGGTTAAATTTAAGAGTAATTAATGTTTATTAAAAGAAAAACAAATAATGAAATTTTCTGACTATAAGTTGATTTTTCTGGCAATGAATATTTCAATGTGAGTTGGTCTAATTTTCCATTAATTAAGTTTGTTTTAATAGTAAATTTTGAAATAGAGTTCCTTAAGTACATAAATATTTTCAAACTTTAATGTATTTTTATCAATGAATTACAAATTAATTACAATTTTTACGAAAGATTAAAAATTTTTCATACCAAAATCTCATGTGATAACTTGATAATTAAGAGTGTTCATCGTCTTAAATGTAGTTTGAGTTTATTCAAGATTTATCCTGTTATTATAATTCAAAAAAATTTCCATGCCAAATTCGATGAAGTAAATAAATTACAACAATGTGATTAATTTAATTTATTTTTTTTGCGAAAATAATACTTATAATGAATTTTTTTTCCTTTTTATTGAATTTTTTAATAGGAAAAAGTTGAAAATTAAAAGAAAAATCTTATTTGTTATTCTCTTATTGAAAATAAATAGAAATAACATTAAATCATAATTTCATACTATTTTTTTAATAAAATTAATGTTAAAAAATATAAATTTAAATTTTAAAAATAAAATATATCGAAAATATTTAATTTGAATATGACTAATATCTTATAGATACAATAAAAATTTAATAAATTGATTCATAAATAAATATAACATTTATCATAACTTTACTAAATTTGAAAAATCTAAAATTTCTCCATCAAATAATTACTTTTAATATTTTTGTTTATTATTTTGGATAAATGAAGATGACCCACTAAACATTTCTGCCCGAGTGCCTCTTTTGTAGACTAAGAGGTCTCTTTATCTCTTTCTCTTTCTACGCTTTTGAACTGCCGATTAAGTCAACAAATGTGAACTTAAAATCCATCATAGTCAATATCTTAGGTGGACCTAAACTATTTGTACGATTCGAACATATTGTTTGACTAGAAAAATAATTAAAATACAACTATCAAAATATAATACCACATTATATATAAATATATCAAAATTTTAATTATAATTATAAAATATTTTATACTCTATGCTGGAGCAAATTTAGGGAGTTGATAGGTACTTGACATTCTTAAAATAGAAAATTTTTCATTTAGATTTTTTAAAATTTTAAATTAATAAAAAATAAAATTATACTTTGGCTCCATAAAAATAATATAATTTTAATTTAATCATTTAAAAATTATATTTTTATTATCATAAAAATTACAATTTAATTCTGTCCCATAAAAAAAAATTTTGGCGCCTCTGACTCCATGGGTACATTATCATGATACAAAACACGAATTGTGAAGCCTACTATTCAGCATATATTTTTTTTTAAAAAAATTTTGTACATTGTTAATAGAGTTTTTAAACTTTACAAGTAGGATTAGGGGTTAACAAGAGTCTTATGGATATAGTAAAATATTTATAAAAAAATACGTGATAATTTTTTAAAGTTACTTGTAAAATAAAATATACTTTGCCAGTATACAAAATACTAACTCATATTAACTCTTTTATTTATAAAATCAAATAATTATTGTAAATATCATTAATTGAAATAATAATAATATGCTTATAAAATAATTAAAAATAAAAAAACATTAATTAAAAATGAAAATAATTAAAAATATCATCAAAACATTAATTGAAAATAAAAAAATTTGAAATAATATGAAATAAAAACTACATTAATATGCTTATAAAATAATGCTACCTCAGACTCAAGATATAATTGCAATTATCTAATCATCTAATGAAAGAAGCTAATATGTAAAAAATATTAATTAAAAATAAAAAAAGCTTGAAGCAACATGAAATAAAAAATACAAATGCGATTAGTAGATTATTCAAACTTGAGACTCAAGGATGTAATTACAATTATCTAACCATCTAATGAAAGAACTAAATTTAAAAAAAAATATTAAATATATAATTTTAAAAGCTTAAAGCAATATGAAATAAAAAATACAAACATGAGTAGGAGATGAATTGAACCTAAAACCCAAGGATGTAATTGCAGCTATCTAACCATCTAACAAAAAAACTAATTAAAAGTTTAAAAAGCTTGAAACAACATGAAATAAAAAAAATTAAATGTGAGTAGAAAAAAATTAAACTCGAGACTCAATGATAAAAACACTAACATTTAACCATCTTACTAAAATTAAAAGTACATTCAGTTGAAAGCATTTTTTCAAAATCGATCTAATCATATAAATTTCGCAAAAATCGACCTAATTCGATAATTATAATTAAAAATCACCATTTTTGAGAAATTCACCCCAAATTGTCACGTCTAAAATTGATTGTCTTAAATAAATATTTATTTTATTTTACACGGTTGAGCCATTAATCAAGTCATATGACTAATTAAAACTTGAAATTGTATTTACTTAATGAAACGTAAAATTTTATATCACAAATAAATTAATTTCAAAGAAAATATTTTTCTTAGTTATTATACATCACATCTCTTATAGTGTTTTTTCTTTGTAATTTCTTTTTTGGTGAATAAAAAAGTAGAATTGCATCAAATTAACTACTAAATTTGTATAGAATAAAAGATAATTACAAACCTTGAATATGAACAGTAAAACAAACATGAAAAATAAAAAAAACAATATAAAAATATGGACATTAATTAAAAGTGTAATAATAAAAAATGATAATCAAATAATAGATTAAACATATATTAAAAACAAATATGGTTGAAAAATCTTTTAAGTTTATGTATTCAATATAATTAAATTGAATAAACAAATAAACAAAGGAAAAAGTACTTAAGCATACCTTCAAACCAATTTAATTATTCTCTTACTCATCCCATTAATAAAATATAAAAATAAAAAATTAATATTATAAAAAAATTAAATCATAAAAAATTGAATTCCAGTGTCATCAAAACAAAAGTAACATATTTTAGTAAAAAATTATGATATTATTAAAATAAAAAAAATTGTGAAGGTGTATGTAAGAACAAAAGCCAAGAGGACAAACAATCTAATGTAAAATGGATTAAGTTGTATGGGTATAGAACACTACAACAAAACAAACCTACGATAACACTTTTTTTTTTTTTTTTTACTTAGGACAACACAGAAATGATTGGTATAGACACTCTTGACAATTCTCACGATGCTTCTAAAAACGTCGTTATTAGCACCGTTGGCATAGGTACCGTGACACTTTGGAAAAAGCATCGGCATAATTCAACCTAGGTCGATCTTTATTCAAGGGTTGGCAAAGATCTAGTTAAAGCCAACCTTTAAAAAAGGTTGGGATGGGAGGAAATAGGCAACCCAAAAAAGGTCGGAATAAAACATTCATATGTCGAATTTTAAAGAGTTGGCTCATGTGCCAAGCAAAGCTAACCTAAAAAAAGTTGGGTTAGTGTATGTTTATACCAACACAAGAAGGGTTTATTCAAGGTCAATTAAGATGTCGGGTTAGATCGTGCCTATGCCAGCTTTATAATGGTTGTACTAGATGCAATCAAAATCGACTAAAAAAAAAAGCTGAGATAGGCCATTCTATGCCAACCTTAAAAAGGTTAGAATAGACTCGTCTAAGGCAACCTTAAAAAGGTTGGAATAAACCTTGTCTGTGCCAACACCTTACATAATTGGTTCAGGTCCTATGTTTTTTAAAACTTCTTTTCCCTATTTTTGAAGAGTCTATTTTGGTGAAATATGAGCTAATTTGTATGTGTTGGGTTTGGACAAGTTTGAGACGATATTAATTAAATAGTTAATTAACATAAACTCATCATATTAATCCAAAATTACCACAAAATAATGCAGTTATTAGTTTATATACAAAATCTTAATAGAAGCAGTCAACACATTGGCAACATGTTGTCAACTTGTTGCCCATTACATCATTTGGAAACTGCATTCAATGAATGCTTTGCCAACAGGTTGTCAACTTGTTTCGCATGACATCAAAAAATTCTGGGACAATTGTATTCATTAACTACTATAACATATATATATATATATATATACACACACACACACACACACACAATATGCAGCATGCCTCATTCATCATTATCCGAACTGAAAGCCTCATGATTAAGTCCTCTAGTTTGAAATTCAATTGAAAAAATAACAATGTACCTTTTCTATTTACATGAGTTAGATGAGAAGCAACATGAACATGTGGAAAGAATATTTCAGTAATAGCTAAAGAACCATAAATTGAAGCTAAATCAACAATTTTCATCAATACATCCATTAATTATTAGTTGAGCAAACAATGAAGACATCAAATAAGAAATTAACATTTAGTTACAACATAAAAAAATAGCCAAATAACAACAATCAATCTATATTAAACCATCAACAAACTTATTGACAATCTAGTTTTATTAGTAAGTATTTTACTTACTTAACATTCCCTTTTCCATACACTTGTTGAGGAGAACCTTGTACTTCTTCTCACGAGCATCCATCATATCCATGAACTTTTCCTCTCGAATTTCAGCCAATTTCATAAACATTCTTCTTTCTTGACTATCAAACGAGCTTCTCGCTCTATGGACTCCATATGAAATTGAGATTCTGCTTCCTCAAGTAGAGCCTTCTCCCGAATTGCTTGTCCGACTTGGATTGTTTTTATTTTCTCGACATGTTTAACGCTCATCTCTTCAATCAATGTACTGATGACCAGTGTAGATTGGCTTCCATGGGTAAATTAACCATAGCCAAACAACCTGGATTTGGTCATCTCACGTCCATATCCCAACACTTTTCCATACTTGTTAGGGTTGAACACTTATGTATACACATCGTTTTCCAATGCAACATTATCTTGAGGCACAAAAGAACTCCCAGATATTGGCATAGTGTATTTAACCCTCTTGCATGCTTCACCCTACAGTTCTCTTTCGTTAGAAAATCTATTTTGAAAAATAGTAAAGCTGATTTCAAAATAAAATAAAATAAATAATACAAATTGTTTCTTACATAAACTTGTTCCGCAGCCTCACTACTCAATTTGTTACTCCCATCTTTCAGCAAATGTTGGAATCTAAACTGTTGCAAACGCGAGGGTTCAAGGCCTTCCTTCTCAGCCTATTATACAACAAAACAATAGTTATTAACAATATTCTCCTATGAGTGTAGAACAATTAATACAGGCTGCATATTGATTAATATATAATACTTATAAATTTTGCTTTAAGGTTCGCATATCTTATGTTACTAGCGGTGTGTGCATAATGCACCTTTGTTTGGGATTCTTTTGCCTTTTTTGATTGTGCCCATAGTTAAAATTTATGAGAAAAATATATTAGAGTAATAGGAAAGCTAAGTTTCTTTGGCCCATTCAACGAATCATGCATATATGTACTCTCTACTTTGATCATACCATAAGTAAAAGCAGAAAAAAATGGAACATTTAGTCTAATAAAAGTGCATACCATAGCTATAGTGTTCCCCATCGTTCCACCAACCACTTCCATTAATCATCATGCACACCAAAAACATTGTTTTCATATATTTCTTCAAGTGGTCGACCTTTTTGGACCATTTGTTTGTAGTATCTAGTCTTGAAACTCGATTTAAACTCCTTATAGAGTTTTCCAAAATGTGAGAGGATCTCGAAGTCTTCCACCTTACCTTGAAGATCGAACTTTTCCAGCACATATAACAAATAAATGTGATAAGTACTCATTACATACAATTTCAAATAATATAAAACTATTGCAATACATTAAATTAGAAAATGATTATGTACTACATACATGAACGATTCTCAATAAGTTTTCCAACATATATTTGGAAAGATGTTTATAATGTTTGCTATTCAAAGGATATATAGAATCGATCCTTGCAACTGTGTCGAGGAATTCATCTAATTTTGACGCTTCCTTCCCAATAAGTTGGCCATATTGGTTGACATCTACTACTATACGAGTTCTAGATTGAAGATTCCATATATCTTTCATGTTTGTAGACCACTGCTTTCTCTCAGTAGCCTTTGTCAAAAGCAAAAACGTATATAATGTACAAAATAATGATAGGTTCTTGAAATCCTTATATAAATGATATTGATGAAACATTAATTACTAGCCGGAGTTGTAGGTACTTCTTCCTCTATTTAACTTAGAGTTTCTTCTCTCATACTTTGGCTATCCTTCCAAGGTGTTCAGACTCATGGAAGAACCCGTCGAGGAAAGTCATACACCTCTTAATGTTTAAGTTTTGCCAACCATTTTCCTAGAAAAAATAAAATAGGTACATACGTATATATATGTTAGGCAACCCATCAACATCTATCATTTCGACAACAAGGGGTAATGGATAAAGGTTAACGAGGAAGAACCAGAGGGAACTGATAGAGCACCAAAAAGGTCTTGAGGAACCATTTTTTCTTCTTATTATTACATTTCCTTTTCCTTTTTCAATTTTTTTACTTTGGGTTTTGAGGAGGAAAAGAACAGAAGATTGGAATCGGGAAAGATGAATTTTTGACTTGCTTTTAAGATTTGTTGCCGGGAAAACCTAAATCGTGATAAATTTGGAGAATGGTTGGCTTTTTATTTTCTTATTATGGCCTTTTATTTTGGTTTACTCTTTAGATCAGGTTTTTACCTAGGTCGACTAAGTTAAACTTGACCCGACCACATCCATAATAATTGATGAAACTAAACAATCGATTCAAACTCTAACATAAATTCACTACTAAACAATCCAATGTAAATACACCGCATAAATTGATTGTTTGTTGTGAAATATATAGGCATTTTCGTTTATTCTTTGCTTATTTGAATCAATTATTTGTTGTTTTAAGTCTATTCTTTTTCTTCTTTGAATTGATTTTTTGTTATTTAAAATTGATTCTTTACTTCTTTGAATCAATTCATTATTGTTGTTTTAAATTGACTATTTGCTTTTTTGAATCCATTTTTTCTAGTTTTCTAAATTTTCGAAATTGTACCAAATTTAATTTTAAAGAGTTTAGCTAAAAGTTTTTGAAAAAAACAGTTTAATTTTTTCTTAGTTTATATTAGTTTCAAAATAATACCATCACTTTGAATGTGTTACTTACAATAATACCATCACTTTGCATACATATTAAGTTACAATATGATGATCACACTGCAGATATATATATTCATCATTTGCTACAAGGGTTTCAACGCCTATATTATACAAATCTCTTGGCTTTATTTTGATAACATGGAGTCATTCTTCACTCTTGTCATCCTTGACATAAAATACTTGTTTTACTTGAGAAGCAAGTATGTATGAATTGTCCAAATCACGACTCCCTATATGGATAAGCTCAAAAATTTCACCATAATGAAGCTATTTGCATCCTTCTTCATACTCCTTGGAGATTTAATATTCAACCAATCACATCTAAGCATGATGACCCAAAACCTTTCATAATAGTTTAACTCAATTATTTCAATGCTATTTCCATAATAGTTTCTCCTGGCAGCAAAAACCACCACGCCACTATTCTAAGTCTTACGATGTTGCTCATGCTTTTTAGTATGGACTCTAGAATCATTAATTATAAGCCCTTTATAAAAGGAAACCACCTTATGTGGTCCCCGAGCAAGAGCAATTACATCAACATCAACTTGTTCGACTTCTATATTCGGAATCTGACCATATAGTAGGAAATCAAATAACTCTTGTTCTATGAACAAATTTCTACAATGCGCCCTCATTATATAAAGGCATAATGTCAAAAATAGCCTCTAATGTTTGACTATTTGATCTTTGGCCCTTTATGTTTTTTTTGGATCACTTTAACACCTAAATTGGTCTTATTTTTAACAAACATGCTGACATGGCCATTAGTTGACTAACGGTCAACATTAACCTCTAACATGATAGGCCAAATGTAATTGAATGCTGATGTGGCACTATTTTGTCTTATATTCCACGTCAGCAAATGATTTTAAAATTGTTAAAATTATTCTAAAATCATCATCATCATCATCATCATTGTTTCTTCTTCTCCATTGTTTCTTTCCATCGTTCATCGTTTTTGCTTCTCTATTACCAGTTTTTTGGGTTTGAATAGTGAATAGTTCTGGGAGGCAATTTAACATAAAAAGCTTAATTTAACTGTTGTATATATATTTTTCTTGAATTGCTTTTGTGTCGGTTATTGTTTCTTGTTGTTTTTCCTCTTTTTTATTTTCACTTTCATATCATCCCGTTTTTTAGGTTGAAAGGGGTTCTTATTGAAGGTTCTTTAATTTGTGACAAAATAATGTTTGTTTTGCTTGGAAACCATGTTTTCCTCAACTAAATACCATGAACTATTGCCTTCACGCTATGCCGATTCCAGTTTGTCTCACAAATCTTTTCTGTCACTTCTACCTCTGATCACCCCTTTTCTTCCCACTTATACTCCAAGTTCGGCTCACCAAACCAGAATCAAAACTCCCTTGATGCCATTAGGATTTCTTAAGAAATCATTTTTGCCTCCTTCTCCGGCAAAACACATTCGAGTGGGGTTGAGATGGAAAAAGCCTAACAAGAAGGCAGAAAGGAGGCGGTTGGAATTGCAGAGATGAAGGAGGATGAGGATGAGGATGAACTAGATAAAAGATTTGGGGTTTTTGAAGGAGTTTAGGAGTAAATTAGAAATTGGGGAAGAAGTTGGGAGAGAGCATTTTAGGTACACTTGTTTTGCTAAGCTAAAGAAAAGCGAATTCAAAAGAGAACAAGTTGTTGTTAAAGTGATTCTCATTTTTTTAATTATTTTTCTATTAAATTTGGGACATTGTATTCAAAGCTCTGTGCTTTAAGATATTAAGTTTTAGCTGAAATTTCCTTGAAGACACTTTTTTAGTCCTATTTGATTCTTGTTTCATTTGCCATGAATGAGGTAATTTATTATTTTTGGATCTTTTAGATGGAAATGGTAGTTGTTTTTGGTTTTTGAAGGCTTGGGTAGAAGAGAAATTGGTTGATGTCATTGTTGCTGGGTTAGGTAGGATGATATTAGGGTTTATTTTTACATAGTTGATAAATATTGAGTTGTGTTTGTGTGTGTTTAAATTTTTTTTAATAATTTTAAAATCATTTGCTGACGTGACATATAAGACAAAATAGTGTTACATGTCAGCATTTACTTACATTTGGACTACCACATTAACGGTTAATGTTGATAGTTAGTCAAATCAACTACCACGTCAGCATGTATGTTAAAAATAGATCAATTTGACCAAACAAAAATTAGGTGTTAAAGTCCTTCAGAAAAACATAAAGGGCCAAAGTGACCATATAATCAAATGTTAGGGGTTATTTTTGGCATTATGCCTTATATAAATAATAAATTATTTTAACCATGACAGTTTACCTGGTTCACAAGTCATTTCAGGAACTTTTCAACTAACCATTTGTCCTTTGTGCATTTACTCATATGAATGCCATCAGAAGTAGCTCGCTAAGACTCCAAATATTCCCTATAATATATATTTAGTATTTTACAGAAAATGTTGTCAAAATGCATACAAATTAAGAAATGTTACTTTATTTGTCCATTGGTTAAGCAAAAGAATCGAATGACAAGATTTTCCTCAGGAAACTCACTAACAATATGGTGATAATTTATCACTATGTAATAGAATATAGTGGTTTGCTTGAGCAAGAGGTCGCATGTCCAAGATCTTTTTTTTCATAATGCCAATTGGGCATCCTCTAGAAGAGAAAATGTACTATTTTTTAATATTTCCAGCATTCCAGGGAGGATGGGAAAATATAGTCTCCACATAAAAAAATAACGGGAGAAAAATGTAGGACATTTTGAAACTATGTATCCTTAAGCAATGGAACCTTCGGGATAAGCTCTATCCCATACCTGAAGCTTTCAATCCCATAAGATACCTGCATCACATACATATATCTTTACATACTTATTATATATTATGTTAAAATAATAAAGATAAAATATTGTAAATATTAGTGATATATTTCATACACATTTCGATCAGATACATTCACTTGTATTGAATAGGTCCGCCAAGCTTAGCCTTCATCGGCAAATGAATACTCAAATGAATCATGACTAAGAAGAAACTTGGAGGAAATATTCTCAATTTCACAAAGCGTTAACACCACTTGTATTTGAAGTTGACCAACTTCTTGTGGATAAAATTTTTTTGCAAATAATCTATTAAAGAAATTCAACAGATCTGTAATAGCACTTAGTACCTTCTTTTCTACAACTCCTTTTAAGCATATAAGAAGCAAATCTTTCATGAGAATGTAGTCGTCATGACTTTTAAGGTTGCTCAACTTGTTTTCTTTCAAATTCACGCATTGAGATATGTTTGATGCATAACCGTCGGGTACCTTCAAGTTCTTCACAATGGAGAGGAAAATATCTTTTTCCTTTGATACAAGAGTGTAACTGGCTAGTGGTAGGTAATCTTTGCCATTTCTCAGTTTTAGATGAAGATAAATTTGGATACCAATATCTTGCAGGTCCTTGCGTGCCTTGATATTGTATTTACCCTGCTGGAGAGATTAAGAAGGGTGCCGACGACATTGTTACGTACGTTCTTCTCAATGTGCATGACATCCAAGTTATGTCGAAGAAGGTTGTAACGCCAATTAGGCAAGTCAAAAAATATGCTCCTCTTTTTCCATAAAGTCTTGTCTTGATTTATGATATTTGTTTCATTTCCCTCTACCTCCAATTCTTCAAAAGCATTAAACAAATCATACCCCTCATCTACATCGGGTTCTACTAACCCTTCACCCAGTTCTTCTCTATCCCTTTTTTAGGCTTTTCCATAAATGAAATTGGTACCTTCAACTTCCCTTTAGATATCTTCCCTAGATCATGGTGTAAGAACTATCCCACACTCTATGGTGTCAATCGATAACCATCGACGATGACCCACATAACATAACTTTCGACCATACCGTAACCATCAATATGATCTTTTGTACTCCACCTTGAAAGATTAGCTTAAGCTAGGAAATTATTGACCGTCCAAAGAAGACAAATCTATAAAGTGAAAGATTCAGAAGCTGATTCATAAAAAACATAAGCTCTTATACACTGTTGCTTCAACTCATCAATTAAAGGCAGCATGTAAATATCAATGTCGTTGTCAGGTCCTTTCTCACCAGGGATAATCATTGATAATATCATCGATGAGTACTTCATGGATGCCTAAGGTTTCAAATTATAAGGAATAAGAAGTACGGGCCATGTACTATGACTTGTACTTATTGTTCAGAATGGATTGAATCCATCATTAGCCATACCTAGCCTAACATTACGAGGATAAGCTGCAAAATTAGGAAACCTCTTATCAAACGCATCCTAGGCAGAACCATCGGTTGGATGTCTCAATATACCATATTTGGTTTATCCTTATTTTTGTCATCTCATGAATTGTGATATCTTGGAGGATTGAAGCAATCTTTTAAGTCTAGGAATCAAGGGAAAGTACCGTAATACCTTGGCAAGCTTTGGAGGGAGGCTGGATGTCTCAATAAACCTGTTCATCTGCATCCAACTCTTCAGAAGACTGCCACCTTAAGTTTCTACACACATCATAGTTGACCTTTTTACTAGCATCTCCCCAGTATAACATACAATTGTTCGAGCATGCATCAATCTTCTCATACCTAAGATTTAGTGTAGAAATCTTTTTCTTCGCTTCATAGTATGTAGTCGGGATTATGTTTCCATCTGAAAATGACTCATTTGAAAACTCTAATAAGCATGGTAAAGATTTTGCTAACCATCCAAAAAGTGCTTTGAAGTGGTAAAGCCGAAGTAGGAATGAGACGCATGAGAACTTGACGCAACTGAGATAGAGCGGAATATTGCAATCATCTAGAAGAGTAATTGCTTTCTCTGTAGTCCTTTGGGCCTTATTAGCATCATACTCCTAAGCATTATTATGAAAATTTCTTGAAACTCTCATTAGGAGTTGGGATGTTAATACTTAAAGCATCCGTTATGAGATCTCTTATATCGGCTTCGTCGTCTTGTGATAACGTACTAATTGACGAAGAAGTTCTCACCATTTGGCTGGTTTGCACCAATTTCCTTTCAATGGATTCTCCATGAAAAATCCAATGCTTGTATTCTTTTATTATACCATGAAGAAGAAAATTATCACCCATTATATATGGTTCGTGCAATATCATATTATTATAATGATGGCATGGACAAAATATTTTTTTGTTAAAGAGTGATTTTCCAATTGCAAATGACAGAAATCTTTCTATTCCAGCAAGCTGATTAACGCTAAATCTCAAAGCATCCATCCAACTTTTATACACCACCTGTTAAAGTAATTAGCATGAAATAACATGAGTATTTAAACTCGCAGATACCCACTTGGACATTTCATCGACAACATACAAAGCAACAACCCAACTATTTAAACTTGCAAACACCATTTAGACATTTCATTGGGTACATGTAAAGAAAATGCCCAACTTCAAACTAAGACCTCATTCAATGGAGATCCACACAAGCCAATAATAAGATTGTGTACATGACAAGAAAAAGAATGCACATATACCACATTTGACGAGTAGTACAAAGTTAAGTTCGATATAACTAAATGAAAATTCCCATGAACCATTGACATAAACAAATAACTCAAATATAAAGAGTTTAAGCAAATCATTTTTACCTCCATAACACACACTTTTCAGTGTAAAACCTTCTCCTTCTTTGATTACTCAAAGGGGTTTTCTTTGTTAAGTGGAATTTCGATAGAACTTATGGTAAAGTTGAAGAGAATTCAGAAAGAAATATGTCAACAAAAGGTACCTAGACAAAAGGAAGAAAGAGTTTCTAGAATTGAAACAGGGAACAAGACAGTGGCAGAATATGGACGAGAATTCATAAAACTCAGTAAGTTTGCCTGGGAAATTGTACTAACAGATGAAGCAACATGCGTCCACTTCGAAGACGGGTTGAATGACGAGATCAAAATGATAGTAGGAAGGTTCAAGTTGCGATCGTTTGTGGTTCTTACAGATAGAGCTCAAAAGATGGAAGAAATTTACCATAACAAAAGATAGAGAGAGAAGAGGTTTCGAGAATTTGGGAGAAAGAACATCACCAGAACTTTTTCTATGCCGCCACCAAAGAAATTTAGAGAAAATGAATCTCGTGAAGCAGTCCCTTCCAGGTTTCTGATCAGGAGTAGATCGGGACCACCAGAGTCTAAATTTTAGAACTGTCTTACAGCTAGTATAGCCAGTGTTCGAAATGTGCCAAGCGCATCTTGTGATCATTGTGGAAGGTATTATGCGGGCGAGTGTCGAAAGATAAAAGGGGCTTGTTATCAATATGGGGGTACAAATCATTTTATGCGAAATTGCCTGATGACTTCGAAGGTAAAAGAGAACCAAAATGTGAAAACCCCTATTTCACCGTCATATTGATAACAGGGCAGCAATACGGGTGGAAATCAAGGTGACAATAGGGGTAATGTAACCCGATCTGAGGTATGGGCATCTGCACGGACATATGCCATCAGAGCTAGAGAAGAGGGTACCTCACCTGATGTCGTGACTGGTATATTTTACCTTTATAATGATATTGTGGGTGCTTTAATTAATCCAGACGACTTATTCATATATATGCACTACATTAGCAACTGATAAAAAATTGTTAGTAGAGTCAACTGAATATGATGTGCAGGTTACAAACCCATTGGGTCATAGTGTCATTGTTAATTTGATCTGTCGTAAATGTCCACTGAAAGTCCAGAGCTGTGAATTTTTTGCTGATTTAATGCTATTGTCATTCATCGAATTTGACGTGATCTTGGGTATGAATTGGTTATCTGACCATGATGAAATAGTAAATTGCAAGCAAAAGCGAGTTAGTTTGAAATGTCAAGACTAGTTAAGTAATCACAGTAGGGTCGGGTAGACTGAACAGTGGAAACAAAATGATTTCGACTATATCAGCACAGAAGATGGTTCATAGAGGCTATAAAGTATTCTTGGCATATATACTTGACGCTCGAGGTTTGAGTACAAAGTTGAACCAAGTACCGCTAGTTAGAAAGGTAGAATTCGATATTGATTTACTACTTGGTACCGCTCCGATCTCAATTCTACCATATAGAATGACACCGAAAGAATTAAAAGAGTTGAAAGCTCAGCTGCAAGAACTGTTAGATAGGGGATTTATATGACCTAGTTTATCACCTTGGAGTGCGCTTGTATTATTCGTGAAAAAGAAGGATGAGTCGCTGCGGATGTGTATAGACTACAGGAAATTAAATAAGGTGACGATCAAGAACAAGTATTCGTTGCCTCGGACCGATAAGTTATTTGATCAGTTAAAAGGTGCAACTGTATTCTCTAAAATTAATCTTCGGTCGGGTTATTATCAGATGCAAGTGAAAGATGGTGATATAATGAAAACAATATTCAGAACTTGGTATGGTCATTATGAGTTCTTGGTTATGCTGTTCGGGTTAACTAATGCCCCTGCAGCATTTATGGACTTGATGAAAAGAATATTTCAACCTCGGTTAGATAGATTTGTGGTTATGTTTATTGACGACATATTAATCTACTCCAAGATAGAGTTAGAGCATACCCAGCATCTGAGAGATGTTTTGTGGATATTGTAGGAAAAATAATTATATGCGAAATTCAGCAAATGTGAGTTCTAGCTTCGAGAAGTTGGATTTTTTGGTCATATAGTATCATTCGAGGGAATTCGGGTTGATCCCAATAGGGTTTCAGCTATCCTTGATTGGAAGATACCAAAGAATGTTTTCGAAGTACGTAGTTTCTTGGGGTTAGCAGGTTATTATCGTCGATTCGTGAAAGACTTTTCCATCATAGCTTTATCGATGACAAAACTGCTAAAAAAAAAATACTCAATTTGTTTGGTCTGAAAGATGCCAACAAAATTTCGATCAGTTGAAAAGATTACTAATTGAAGCTCCGATCCTGACGCAACTAGTGTCAGGAAAAGAGTTCATTGTCTATAGTGATGCATCTTTGAGTGGATTGGGATGTGTTTTGATGCAAGATGAGAAATTAATAGCTTATGCTTTCGACAGTTAAAACCGCACGAAAAGAATTATCCGACTCATGATTTGGAGTTGACTGCTATAGTCTTTGCATTAAAGATTTGGCGTCATTACCTTTATGGGGAGAAATGTCATGTTTTCACTAACCATAAGAGTTTGAGGTATCTAATGACACAAAAGGAGTTAAATTTGCAACAACGTCGATGTTTAGAGCTGTTAAAAGATTACGACCTTGTGATTGACTACCATTCGAGGAAGGCTAATGTTGTAGTTGATACCTTGAGTCGAAAGTCAATGTTTTCTTTGAGGGTAATGAATGCTCATCTATCATTGGAACGTGATGGTTCTATCACCGTAGAGCTTAGGATGAGATCATTATTTCTACAATGGATTCAAGAATCTCAGAGGGATGATCCAAAGCTCATAGCTAAAAGGGAGCAGATGCAAAGTGATGCCACTTCAGGGTTTACAGTAGATGTTGAGGGAAAGTTATATTTTAGGGGCAGAGTATGTGTTTCAAATGATTCGGATCTGAGATGAGACATTTTGATGGAAGCTCACAACAACACTTATATGATTCATTCAGGGAGTGTGAAAATGTATAACGACCTGAAAAGAATGTATTTGTGGCCAGACATGAAACGGGAAATCTCTGAGTTTGTAACTAAATGTTTGGTGTGTCAGCAAGTAAAAGTTGAGCATCAGGTGCCATTTGGATTACTGCAGCCTATTACCATTTTGGAGTGGAAATGGGAACGAGTTACTATGGATTTTGTCATAGGTCTTCCAGTAACCTCTAGAAAGAAAGATTCGATCTGGGTAGTTGTTGATAGACTAACAATATTGGCTCATTTCATCTTTATTCGGGTAGACTACTTGCTTGAGAAGTTAGCTAAGTTATATTTGTTCGAGATAGTATGACTACACGGAGTACTAGTTTTTGTTATCTATGATAGAGATCCATGTTTTACCTCGAGGTTTTAGGGTAAGTTGCATGAAAATTTAGGAACCAGACTGAATTTCAGCATTGCATATCATCCGCAAACGGATGTCCAGTCTGAGCGAGTCATTCAGATTCTTGAAGATATACTACGGTGTTGTATACTCGAGTTTGAAGGAAGCTGGGAAAGGTATTTGTCGCTGGTAAAGTTTGCATATAATAACAATTATCAGTCCAGTATTAAAATGGCATCGTTTGAAGCATTATATGGTAGGAAATGCAGAACACCCCTATATTGGTCAGAGTTGAGTGAACCTAAGTTGATAGGAACCGACTTGGTTCATGAGACTAAGGACAAGGTACGGCTAATTCGTGATTGTTTGAAAGCGACGTTCGATCGACAGAAGTCATACGCAGATCTTAAAAGAAAAGACATAAAATTTGTAGTAGGAGACCGAGTTTTTCTAAGAGTTTCACCTTGGAAAAAGGTGCTGCGATTTGGCAGAAAGGGAAAGTTGAGCCCACGGTTCATTGGGTCGTATGAGGTCGTTGAACGGGTTGACCTTGTAGCATATAAGCTGGCTTTACCATCGGAATTAGAAAATTTTCATAATGTATTTCATGTTTTGATTTTAGGATGGTATAGATCGAACCCTTCCCATGTGATTACACCTTGTGAGGTTGAGATACAACCGAATTTGACATATTCAGAAGAACCGATTAAGATTCTAGCTCGTGAGGTAAATGAGCTAAAAAATAAAAGAGTACCATAAGTGAAGGTACTATGGAATCGTCACGGACTTGAGGAAGCTACGTGGGAGACAGAGACTTTGATGAAATCACAATACCCTAACCTGTTTACTAGTAAGAAATTTCGGGACGAAATTTCCCTAAAGGAGAAGAGTTGTAACAGCTTGGTTTTCAATAATGTCAAAAATAGTGATTTCAGGATCATAACTCCGACAAGTGTAATCATAAATTATTTTATTTTAATATTTATGATGTCATTTTCATCGTATTAAATTTTGGTTGAGAAATTCTAGTGTTTAGATAGCTAATTAAATAGAAGGGATTGAATCGTTAAAAGGATGAAAGTTGAATATTATTATTCAAGTGCATTAAATAGCTTAAGAGAGCTAAGTTCAAGGGTTTATATGAAAATTAACCCAAGTAAAATAGGGGTGGACGGTTAGAGGCTAGTAATTAGTTTAATTTGAGAATTACAATAAGGGTAAAATGGTAAATAGGTATTTAAGGTAATTAAACTAAAAATAAAGAAGAAATGAGCCATTTTCTTCATCTTCTTCAATCTAACTAAGAAAAACCCTAAAAGAAGAGGAGGTACACGGCCAAGCTAGGTCTTTCGATTTGGTGAGTGAAACCTCGCTCGTTTTTAGTAATTTTTATGTTTTTGAGTCCGTATTAACTTAATCTAGCTTATGCAATGATTAAATTGTGAATCTGTCAAATGTTATGAAACTTTCCATTATTGAAAATTCTTATTCTTGAAGGCTTTTGATATATTTGAATGTTTGATACTTGGGTCAAACCTTTTTGTAAAGTGATTTTTGATGAAATTAATGTTTAAGGACTAAACTGCGAAGTTGGTGAAATTATATGTGTTGTTGTGAAAATAAATGTGTGAATGGGTTGAATGGACACCCAAGAGAATTCAGTTATAGTTGATTATGTGAGAGAATGATTATTTTGCATATTTTGTGTTGAAAGGACTAGATTGAATAAAGGGAAACTAGTAGGGGTAAAATCGTAATTTGCCCAAAAAGGACAAAATTGTGTTGAATGATAAAATTATGTGACTAAATATGAGAATTGAACGATTTGTGAATGTAGACTACGATCGTGCTACAGATCGCGAAAAAATAAAATTGGCGGATTAGTCTCTAAAGTTTTTCACAAACCGCAATCCAGTCCGATAAGTTCGTAATGTTAAATTCTTATTAATAATTGCTTATAACTATCTTTCTAATCAATGTTAGAAATGAGAAACGATGATTGGAAACCTGAAAGATAGGAACGACGAGTTGAAAATTTCCCGACCTCGTGCCGAAGATAGAAAATGATTCGATGCTTGATATCCTGCATTTGTTGCGGATTCTCTTCAGCATCGTGAGTTACCATAAGGTGAATAGAATCCATGAATGAATTATAGCCCCTACGATGGCTGAGATTTATGCTTGTTGCATTTTCTCGTCAGCTTAATGTGAGCAGCATTATAGGGAACAAGTATACTGTATTGATAGTTAAGAATAACATCGTATACTGGTAACAGGCATGACCCTTGGGTCAACAGTGAGCAAATGCGCATCATGACCTTTGTGTCAATAGGGAGTAAAATGAATAACAACTTTTGAAGTCCAATTGGGTTGGCTTGACATATTTATAGAGTTGCTTATCACATAAGACTTTGTAAATTGATGAACTAGTGAACTTTTAAGCTATGTAGCTTACCAGTGAACTTGTTGTTGTTTTGTAGATTTCGTTTTGTGACTTGAAGATCAAATCATCTTAAATACATCACACTATCCTATGAGCTCGTTCGAAAGTATTTACATCACTCGATTATTTGGCATGTACTAGGATGATATTAATCTTTGATGTTAAACTATAGATGTTGAAATCTTACTATTTTGATTGTGTAAATGCATAAAATACAATTTACATGTTTAGGCTTAAGATACTTGTAAGGATTTAGAAGTTATGTATGATGTGTGATAACTTAATGTATAACTTGTACTGGAAGTATTTAAATGTTAAAACTTGTGTCTTGGCTTAATTCTTGAAATTCTGCATACTTGTTTCGGTAAAACTTGTGCATGTATCGGTAGAAGTATAGGGTAGGAGAGAGGTTGTCCTCTGTCTTGAGTTGTATTAGTAGTTGAATAATAAGTATCGATAGTTTTTAGCTTTGATGTATCGGTAGTATGTATGCATATATCGGTAGAAGTTGCAAGGTGAAGATTTTTGCTCTCTAGAGTTTTTGGTATCGGTAGAAGCATGACTTATACTGGTAGAAACCATACTTGTATCAGTAGATCTAGCACAAGTACCGGTAGAAGTCTGCACAGTTTCTAAATTGTTCACTGACTTGACTACTACCGATACTTGACTATCAGGTACCGGTAGAAGTCTCCTAAAATGTTGGAAATGTCATTTTTACCCTTGATGAAATTGTGTTATGTTTAAATAATAATCTAAAATATGAGAGGTGAATTTCGTAATGTACAAAGATAAAAATATTTGGATATTTTTAAAGATGAACAGTGTTACATGAATAGTAACACCAGAATCTGTTTGAGATTTGGGTGTTATATGTCCTCTCCATTCTTTTTAGAGTAGTCAGTATTTTTCTATTATTGATTTCTACTCCAATTTTATGATAGAAGAGCTTGCTAAATCCTAAAGGTATACATAATTCGAAAAAATATTTTTAAGGATAGGTTCAACATGCCTTGAGCTATTTAACTCATGATTAAAAAATAAATATTTTGAAAATTGATTTTATTTGTATGTGTAGAACAATAAGAGATTAAATTAATTATTATTTAATGTATCCAAATTATAAATTTAACTAATGATTTTTATATTATATGTCAAAATATTAATTTCTATAATTTTTTTTGAATAATACTCTTGGACTAGGCTTTATTTATTCTGTCAAAATAATGGAAACATGACCCAAGTAAACAAAAAACCACCAGACCCACAAAATAACTACGAAACATACAATAAAAAGCAGCTAGAAACCCTAGATATCAGAACAGTTTCCAAGACCTTCAAAATTCCTTAAAAAACTAAAAAATAAAATCACACAAAACTAGCCAAGCCAATTAGGAAACTACGAAACATACAAAAAAAAGCAGCTAGAAACCCTAGATATCAGAACAGTTTCCAAGACCTTCAAAATTCCTTAAAAAACTAAAAAATAAAATCACACAAAACTAGCCAAGCCAATTAGGAAACACGTACCCCGTCCCTTCATCTTTCTCATTCAATTTTTCCGCAGATGGTTTCATTTCCCCCAAAGTATGCTATCTCTTTCTTCCCTTCATCCTTGCAAATTGTTTACCGAAGAGGAACCAGTCACCGTCCTTCTCTCTTCCAAGGTTTTAAAAGTGCCACCAGTCTCTCAATTCGGTTCCCTCAGCCACTCATCCTCCATCCTTGCATAGCAAAGTCAAGAACCATGCTATCCAAGTAATAGATCTCTCCACTTTTTAGGCATTCTTTCATTAGAGTGTGAGCTAACAAATTTGCCAATCGATTCAAAAACTTTAACTTTATAAACCTAAAGTTGTTTAGCTGTCGTTTGATATCTTGAATGTGCACTCATATATCAGATCTGTCGAACTGATCTGCATTGTATTTCTTTATAACTTTTAACGAATCTCCCTCAACTTATGCCTCTAATAAGTTTTTTTCGAAACCTGTTTGCACTGCTTGTAAGCACGCCAATGCCTTTGCAGCAAAAGCTCATCTTACTCCCTTATGCAAAAGTGTTCTGGAAAACAACACACTTCCAACCGTGTTTCTGGCAATAATTCTCAATGTCGATTTGGCTTTTGTCGAATCAAAGGCAACATCGAAATTTATTTTCATGAGATTATTAATAGGGGGTTCCAACTGCAGCACCAAGACAAAATTGGTAAGCACCTTTACTTCCATAGCTTCCAACTCCTTTACATACCTTATTAAAAAATTTGTAAAGTCGACACTAGATCTATTTTTCTTCTCATGAATTTGTACATTTCTGTTCGTCCATAGTACCCACAACGCACAACAAAATATCCTTTTTTGAGGCATTGAGCAGACATAAAAAATCCAAGTAAGCCAATTGATGAAACCCAACTCGTGTTTGATTAACACCCATTGCCATTCTAATGTATTTAAAAAATCCACTATGAAAGGGAATTCGTGAAAAACATTGTCCAAGTTCTGTACTTCTCCCCCACAACGAGGGTAGGTCTTACTTACACTTAGCCACTTGTAATGTTGATTAGACATTGTAAGAATAAAATTATTAAAGATCCTTCACACTGTAATTTTTATTACTGATAAGAGTTTAAGGGCTCTTATAGTATTTCTTAGAAATGATTTGTACCTCATTAAGAGTAGTCATTAAAGTACCCGTATGTAATAGTTTGTAGGTGCTCCAGATAAAGAATTCACCAGAGGCCTCTCCTCTCCAAGCTAGCTCATCTTCAAGTGCTTCTCTCACCAATGGGATTCGTAAAATTCTCTTTGCGTCGTCCACCATAAAGGTATTGGTAATGACTTTTCTCCTCTGCACCCTACTAATATTGTAAAGTAGGTCAGCAACCATACTTACATTGTTATTACGATTAACGTTGTCAACTTTATAATTAAAAGACTCGGGTACCCAAGCATGATCTGAAATTGAAATTCTGTCACCCACTTCCACTCTCCAGAAAAAACCCATCTTGTAACTTCCTTGATGACCAAATTCTCTTCCAAGTATACGATACTGAATTACCTAATTGAGCATGCATGAAATCTGATCTAGGATAATATTTAGCTTTTAAGAAGCAGGGTAATAAAGAATTAGGTAAAGTAAGAAGTCACCAACCATACTTTGCTAGTAAAGCCACATTAGATTTTTTCAAGTTACGAAAGCCTAAACCCCCTCCTCTTTAAATTCACACAATCAGTCCCCTAATACACCAATGAATTCCTTTTCTCTCATGCCCCTTCTGCCATCAGAACCTTGCCATTCTACTCTTCAAATCTTTACATAATGATTTAGGCAGAAGGAAACATGTCATAGAGTACGTCGGTATGGCCAGTAGAACCGATTTGATAAAGATCTCCTTTCCTCCTTATGAGAGAAATCTCGTACTCCACCCATCGACCTTTTTCCTCAATTGATCCTTTAAAGATTGAAAGGACGCTCTCTTAGTCCTCCCCCACTACATTTGGGAGCCCTAATTACTTTTCTAGGTTATTTGAATACATGACACCTAGCTCACTTGAAAGAGCTGTATGGTCCAATTCCAAGATATTTGTACTGAAAAACACTGTAGATTTATCAAAGTTTACGCACTGACCAGAACACTCTTATATTCCTTCAAAATATTAACACCTTTCATTGTGGCCTGACCAAATAAAATACAATCATCTGCAGAGAAGAGGTGAGAAATTTGAGGTCCCCTTTGACTCGCCTTTGCCCCATTCAATAAGCCCTCCCTAACTGCAAGTCTCATAAGAGCAAAAAGTCCCTCACTGTAAATTTTACAACAAAAAGGGACTTAACGAGTAACCTTGACGTAAGCCTCTAGAAGAATGAAAGCTCTTCATAATACAACCATTAATGTTGACCAAGTAGGAAACTATCAACACACATCTCATCACCGTATCCACGCACTCCTTCGCAAAGCCAATTCTCCTCATCATCTCTCTTAAGAACCCCCACTCTACAGGATCATACGCTTTACTCATGTTAATCTTTACTACCATAGAGCCCTTCCTTCCTAATCATTTCTGACGAAAAATATGATAAATCTCATACGCTAATAGTACATTATCTGAGATTAATCTCCCAGGCACAAATGCACTTTGGCATTGTCAATACAAATATCTAGAACTCTTTAAAACCGGTTAGCCACCATTTTTGCAATTAGCTTATAAAGGACTTTGCAATGACTAATGGGGTGAAAATTAGCCATTTTGGTAGAATTTTGGATTTTGAGGATTAACATAATATGCGTACTGCTCATAGAGTCCAAGCCCAAACTATCGTTTAGGACACCCAAACAATATGCACTTGTCACTTCCCACAATATCTCAATATCTTTGAAAAAATGCTAAGAAACCATCCATACCAAGAGCTTTTGTTGGCCTCATTTCCTTTAAAGCTGACTACCTTTTCCACAGAATATTTTTCAGTTAACATCAAATTTAAATCTTCTAAAATGCATTTCTCCAGTCTTGATAATAAACGGTCCATCACCCCCATCCCTTTCGTTATAAAAAGAGCCGAGAAAAACTCCCTCATTATTTGTTGCATTTCGCCATCCCCATTCATGACCCTTCCATGTTCATCCTCTAGCACTTTGATCATATTCGTTCTCCTTCGTTGCGTAGCAAAACTATGAAAAAACGTCGTGTTCCTATCTCTCAATTTAATCCAATTTTCCCTTACTCTTTGTTCCCATAGAGCTTCCTCATTTTCAATCTTCCAATTCAATTGGATTTTTGTATCTATCATTTTGACCAAGATCTCATCAGTTTGCTTTTCTACCATTAATCATTCTAATTCCCTCGTCAACTTCCATTTCAAAACGCCCCTATCTTACTTAATCCCTTTCACCCATCTCGTCAATCCATTTCGAAGGTCTTTTATCTTAGAAAATATATCACCCAAAGATTCATCCCATAACCTCCTCACTTCCCTTTCAAACAAATCTTTCATAATCCACCACGCTTCAAAGTGGAATTGTTTTATTCTCTACTAAACCCTCTCATTATCAGTATGATTAAGGAGCGAATAATGATCTGAAAAAGAATGAGGAAGATGATGAATTACCAACCTTGGAAATTTACCTAGCTAGTCCACTGTAATAACCCCTCTATCCAGCCATTCCCTGATATTAGTTTCCTTTAAGTTCCCCCTCTCTCATGTATACCACACCCCTATATATCCAACATCCAACAATCCGCATTCTTCAAGAACATTTCTAAACTCCTCCATTCG
The DNA here is from genome assembly GCA_039519145.1 of Kokia cookei. Classification (NCBI taxonomy): domain Eukaryota; kingdom Viridiplantae; phylum Streptophyta; class Magnoliopsida; order Malvales; family Malvaceae; genus Kokia; species Kokia cookei. The sequence goes on along the minus strand of CM076907.1, from coordinate 11,641,598 downwards.
TCTTTAGAAATTCCCCCATCTTTTTTTGTAGAGTACATAATCTCGTTAAAGTCGTCACATACCAACCACAGGAAATCTTGAGTTATTTTTGTTTCTCGTAAATAGTGTACCATAAAAGCCGATAATTCACCATATTGCCTCCTCCTCACCTTCCAAAATCAAAACGTCAATATGATTCAAGGATAAACTTCGCAGAGATACCTTAACTGGTTCCTTCCATGCAAGACACATACCACCCTTTATTCCATTTGTCGAAACCTCCAAACCATTTTGAAAATCGCATCTCTCTCTGATAGGCTCCATATTTTGATCTACTAGCTTTGTCTTCATGATGAAGACCAATTGGGGATTGTTTAACTTCAGTGTGTGCCGAAGTCGTCGAATGGCCCGTGGATTTCTCAATTCGCAGACATTTTAGCTTAGGAGTTTCATTTTGATCGGTCAGCTTGCCTTATGGCAACCGTCGATAATAAATAATATTGAGTCTCTAAACTAACTTCCAACAAATCCTCTAAATCAACCCCCTCAAAGCTCATGTGACTTTCTTATGCCCAGCGAACCCTCTTTATTTTCTCACACCTTGAAAGGGGGTACCCCTTTTCATCATGCTCCATTGTCACTATAAAACTTAGTAAGTCATTTTCCAAGTTTACTCCCAGTCTTGATCTCCCATCTAAAACCTCCACATCCAACTTTCATTTCCCCATAGTATTCCTATTTTTTTTATCTTTCATAGTGCCCCTGGCTATTAGTTTCCAATTGGCCAGCTTGGGCTTCTGTATTTTATCGATTATAGGCACCATGGGTCCACTAGAATTCTTTCCATCTATCACACCTACTAATTTTGAAGTATCTAATTCATTAAAAATTCCCATTTTGATGTTATCCTCCCCAATTAAAGGGAAGTTGACTTTATCAAGATCACTCCTAATTTGTCATAATTCAAGATATACCAAATAGGACTCTATTTCTCATAGCATTAGAAATGACATTGATTTTCTCCCTAAATTTGTGTATTAGTTGTCTCTTTTGTATCATATTTAGCATGCGTTTTTATTATTTTATATTTATTAATTGCATTTTCTAACTCAGTGATGCTTGGTTTAATTTTCCTTAATTTTATAATATTTTTACTACTAATGTCGCCACAATTAGTTGTTAAGTATTGCATCCAAAGATGTCACCATAGGAACCTATCTTGAAGGATCAATGTATGAAGGTGTCCGAAATTGTTGTAGCAAAATATGATCTAAATTTGTGCCCAAAACTGTTATCGCATGAGCACTTCCAGATTGCACCCAAAGTTGTCACCGCATTATTATTTTCAAAATGCACCCAAGACTGTCATTGCATAAGTATTCTTCAATTGCTCCCAAGAATGTCACTATGTTCAGTATAAATTTTGCGCCTAAGGTTGTTAACGCAAAGATCCACCTTAGAAGATCAAAGTAAGAAAGCATTCAAAGTTGCGACCACAAGTTGGTCTAAAAATACGGGGACATTTTGCTGACAAATTATCGTTGCAAATTAAAATCATACTTTGCAGCGACATTCTACAACAGTCTAGTAAACAAATCAGATCTGCGTAGCTATCAATAACAAACTTTTACAGCTATACAAAGTATATGGATCTGAGAATGGAGGAAATCTACAATTTCTTGAGCTTATAAAGAGAGGAAAGAAGAAGGAGAGAGATATCGAGAAGGAAGGAATTAAATCTGTAATTACTTTGTGTTTTTGAAGTTTTATTGGAGATTGGTGAGCTGACTGAGCAGACGAGCAACAACTCCTGATGAGGAGTGCTTGGTGCAGGCACAAGAGGAACGGTTAAGGAATATTCCTAGTAGTCTAGAGATAGTAAGCTTCAATGTATTTGTTAACCCTTCTTTTATGCTGATGAATTACTCTTGACAGTTGAATGAATATGAGAATATCTTTCATTCTTATATCACTTTGGTTCTTACTTATTTCTTCTAATTTGTTTTTTCTTGGATTTAATTGATTTAAACATGAGAGTGACATTGCAGTCTACCGACATCAAGAGATGCGGTGACAAGTTAGATTAACAAGCAAGTTAGTGAGAGTTGCTTGGGATTAGAAGAGATTCTATCTCTTGTTCTTAAGTGCACAACGTTACCTACATCGAGAGAGGGGATAATTGTGGGTACTTGAGTCTCGATTAAATAGAGAGCTGTTATAGGTAAGATTTCATTGGAGCTTTATTGTTATGGCAATTCATCTATACAGTACCTTGTCGACGCATCCAGCGTTGCAATTTAGTGAAGTTAGCGATCCACTTCAGTTCTTCACACTTGATCATCATTTTTTTACATTTAAATTGTCAAAACTTCCACAACTATTTGATTTACTTTCAGTTGCACTGACAATTAACTTTTATAATTATATTGACAATTTTAACTATCTTAGTGTGCAAATCAGATTTAATTGCGTTGACATCTTTACTCACATTATCTCTAATCTTAGTTTTAATTGCCTCGACATATAGACATCAAGAACCTATTCCCTGTGGGATTGATATTCGATAGAATTAATCTATCAACAATACTTGCATCGATGTGTGTCTGCTTGCACAACTGCTATGACGTTACAGGCCGATCAAGTTTCCTTCTCCTCAACCATTGAAATTCCAACCCCCAAAACCTATCCATCACCATCGTCATCCCCAACCTTCTTCACTAATTCCATTATCGCCTCTACCTACCTCGTATAATGGCATTGTTTCTTTAATTTTTTTCCTGAAAGTCCTAACAAATAACTTTCTTTACCTAACATGTTTGATTATACTCGTAATGCTACCGAGTAAGGAAAGCCTTCAACTCCCCTCTCTCTTTCAACATCATTCAGGGATTCACACTCTCTAATTCCATGGCCCATTTTTCAGCACTCAAAGCAAAAGGTCGGTAAGTTTTCACACTTGAATGGGATCCAAATTTTCCCTTGACTAACCACTACAATAATACCCCTTCTCAACGGCTTTTGAATATCAAGTTGAACCCTCCGTCGACATATCTCACCCTTGATCTACAATCTCATTACCCCACCAAACGACAACTCGATAGTGTGTATCAGATCCTTCTTATCGCATTCCATCAGGCACAAACCCAATTTTAGCTAGAAAGGTGACTGAACTAGCCGGATCTGATTATGTTCCATAGGTGTACTCAAACGATCAAACACCACAATTTGTTTTCTAAATAACCAGGGTCTCCCTTCCATAATCATCTCTAAGTCATTCTTATCCTCAAAAGAAATCATAAATAAATTTTGTCCAACCATTTGGATCTCATACTTCTTCTTCATCTTCCATATACATTTCATTTGCGTATGAAAGCTATCTGGGTTATAACATTTTCTCGTCCAAACATAGCACAATAGCATTGGATTATCACTCGAAACTACCATCAAATTCTTCACCGTAAGTTAAACGAGTTCTTCCTCAAGGAGGGAGATCTCGTCTCTCCCCATCTCTGCACAAACCACCACCCTCAACCCAACCACAACAACATTATTTCTCTGGGAAACTAAGAGAGATCACTCTTGGTTTTTTATTCTTTTTCCCGTGTATTATTATAACCACAAAAACCAATTTCAATAAAATTTTTTAGTTCTAATATTGAAAACTAATTTTTTAACATTTTATTTTTAAATATATTTTATAATTTAAAAGAAAATAGCAATTATTAATTAAAAATGTTATAAACTTTTATCAAATAAAATAAAGTACTTAGGTGTATAATTGTAACAATAATTAATTAACTAATGAATTTAAAATATAATAATGAATTTTTATCAACATTTAGATGCTATCTTATTAAAAAATTTTAGGTGTTGAATGTTATTTATTAGATTAAATTTTAATTTTAATTGATATATAATTTTAATATTAATTAATTTAATAATAAATTTAAAATATAATAAATATTATCAATAATTAATTAATATTACTTAGTGTTAATATATTAAATTCAACATCATGTATGGTTGAAATGAATAAAAACTCTATTAAAAAATAAAATAAAAATATATTATGGTTTTATCTATTATTATTTAATAACATTTTTTTCTTAATAGGATGAACCCAACTTAATTTTAAATGTATAGTTGAAATGAATAAAATTTACTATGACATAATTGTAAATTAAATTATAATTATAATTAAAGTTAAATATAAAATTGATATCTGAATTTATTCAATTTTCTTAAATTAATATTTATAGTTTTTTTTATCTCAGATTAATATTCGATTTTTTTTTCGTCCATTAATTTGATACATAAATTTAACGGTGTTAACTTTTTGCTGATGTGACAATGTTGACCAACTGCACGCTGTCACGTGGCATCCTATTTAGCAATGTTGGCCACTCACGTGGCACCACGTGACTACTTTTGTGGATCCTTTTTTTATTTTTATTTTCTTTTTCATTTTCCCTCTTTTTCATTTTTCTTTTTCCTATCCTAGTCGTCCGTCCTACATCTACATCGCTGCTAGGCCACCGTCCGACTTCCTCCGCTGAGCTTTCGACCAACGACGACACCATCATTTTTTTCCTCTCTTGAAAATCCATCATCAGCTATTTTCTGTGTTCATTTTTTAGTTTGTTTCTTCAATTTGTTTAATCCTCACGAGAAAATGAAAGAAAATAAAGATAAAGTAGAGAGAAAATGTAAGAAAATTGTAATGTACTGATTTCAGTTTTTTTCAAGCGTAAAATCATAGCTAATTTTTGGGTTTCTTTTTTCTTCTTTGTTTTCAAAGTTTGAATCAAAAAATCGATGAATGAATTAGAGAAGAGTTTAGGTCCACAGTTATGGCATGCATGTGCTAGACCCATTACCCATTTCATACTCTCTCTATGCTCACCACCACCAGTCGCCACCGTCACCACCGCCACTATCACTGCCACCACTCCTTTTTCTCTTCTTCTCACAAATCAAATGCCGAAACCCCAAATTTCCTCCTTTTCCACTCTATTCAAATTCTTCCTTTCTGGAAAATTATAACTGAATTTTCTTCCCCTCCTTACCTGAAAGAAATGAAGAAGAAATTTTAATACGAAAGCAGAGATAAAGATATGGCTTCAATCCCATCTCCTTCGCTTGGTAATCTCACATTTTAGAAGATCGTTTTATTACCCTTCAGTGAGGTTCCTCGATTCCACTCTATGTCACTGCTCTGATAATTCTTCCGACAATAATTCCGTTAGCTGGAGGTGGGACTCTATTGTTGTAGACGTTATCAAGAGTGTCGTCAAACGATTTGATTCGTACTTGAACCCTTTCCATAAACACCCCAAGAAAAATGACGGTGTTTCTGAGTACCAACGGCGACGGCAAGATGAAGAGGGAGATTGGATTGGGATTGATGGAAAAGCACTTCGAACAAGTCGATGAACAAGAACAACTCCTCTCCCTTTTGAAGGTATTTATGAATCTATGCTTCTTTATTGCTTTTTTTTTTTGAAAAAAATAATAATATGCTTGAAAAAAAATGAAAGAAGATGAGTGATGAAGAAGAAAGATGAAGAAGTCAGTAAAAAGTTGAAGAAGATGAGAAATGAGAGATGAAGAGGCATGTCCAGAAAAAAGGCCAAATAGGATGCCACGTGGTGATGTGCGATTGGTCAGCACTGTCACATCAGTAAAAAATTAACGTGGTTAATCTCAGGTATAAAATTCTAAATTAAATTATAATTATTTTAAAAGTTAATTTAGTAATATGATGGAAATAAAATGTATTCTCGTTGGTTCAAAATTTTTTCCAAACTCATGTTTATATATATATATATAGTATAGATATGTATTCTGATAATTGACATTTCATTCAAAGATGAATAAAAAAAATTAAAATATGTTTAAAGTTTCTGTACTTTTCGTATATTTAAAATTTAATCCTATTATTTATATTTTCAAAATTTTAGTATTTTTATTTTTTAAATTTCAAAATTCAAATTCAGTTGTTTACCCTATTAAAACTCTTCTGTTAAATTTACTAGTGTGATGTTTTGAATAATTTTTTTTAAATACACACTTGGTAACTATGTAACAAAAATAACAGTGTTGCAATAAACTTAAATTTAATAGAAGTATTTTAACGATGTTAACAATTAGGCCAACAATTAAATCCAAAAATTAGAGGAATAAGTTCCTTTAAAAAAAAAAATTAAGATTACACATTAAATCAAAATTAATGAATAATTTTAAAATTTATTTTTTTTATAAGTAACTTGTATTTCATCTAGCAAAATTTGCTAAAATATTAGAGCACACCATGCCGACCTAAGAATGGTAGAACTTAAGGTTTGCTCTTACTCTTGCTAACCATTCAATAAAAAATGCACTGCCAAGAGTCAAATGCATGTAAAGGTCACAAGCACGAAGGATAATAGTCCAAATTTGCTAAGGAGTAGCTTTCAAATAGATAATCTCTATTTTCAATTTCCATGGTACACAATGGACACATCAGATTAATCTGATAACCCCATTCCTCCATCTTGGATTTCACAGGAAGATGATCTAACACAATTAACCAGACAGCAAAAGATTGTCTTGGGAAAGTTAGATTACCCTAAACCAGACTATGCCATGTAACCTCTTCTTTTGGGGTCTAATCTTTTTCCACACTGTATTTGTCTTACAAAAATAAATATATGACTTGCTGATTAAGTATTAACTTGATTGATATTGATATTATTATTAATATCGAAAGATATGAATTCGAGCATGCTGAGATATATTTTATCTTCCTAACACTAATTATATAATACTTAAAAAATAAAATCAATTGCTATTTTATTCTTAATTAGAATCGTATTCAAGTTATAATTTTTAATAAATATGAAAGTAAAAAAGTTTACTTAAAGAAAAATAAAAATAACTCAGAAAATTTTAAAAACATATTTAAACCTTAATTAATGAAATGTAATTAAATAATATGATGAAATGGTTATAATCTTGATTATTAGTTATTTTAACTTTTTATTTTTATTCAAGTTAGGATTATATTTTAGAGTAAAATTAATTCTAAATATTTTTAAATGTTAAAATTTTTGGTGAATTATAAGTAAAATTCGAACAATAAATGTGACTCGATTTCAAGTTACACTTGAAGCGGTAAATATTTTTAATCATCATGCCATTACATAGGGTTATTTTTAAATGTTAATTTAATAATATGTTAAAAAAATATCATCATTGGTTCAATATTTTGACAAGTGCTTTTAAATATTATACAAATTATAGATAAAAGTATAAAAGTATATTTAATGTGAAACTATTTTCTTAATCTTAAACATTCGTTTTCGATAGAACTAAACGATGTACCAATCGACATATCCTTATTTTGTTAATTTAGACCAATCAAAACCACGTGTGCTCTACAAAGCAGTTTGTCGTTCTTGCGTTGTCCTACTGTTTTGACCATTTTGGTTCGAAAATTAATTTAAAAAAGCACTCCATGTACACACACCTCATAATACTAATTATTATTATTTTATTTTAGGATAAATTACAAAATAGTTATTTTTATTTATTTTAGATTATATTTTAGTCATTTATGTTTAAAATATTACGTTTTAGTCACTTACATTATCGTTTTGTTACGAAGTGATCACTCTACCGTTAAGCTTCGTTACCTCTCTAATGACAATCTTACATAGCAGCCCAAATGAGTTTAAATTACCAACTTGGATGTCCAAATGAATTTTTTTTTTTCAGTTGTAATTAATTTAAAAATTTCAATTAATTAAATTTATTTAATTAAAAATTTATTATCATTCCAATTAGATATTCAAGTTGACATTTAGAATTCATTTGGACTGTCGCATAGGATTGCTATTAGGAAAGTAACGGAGCTTAACGACAGAATGATCATTTTGTAACAAAATAATAACATAAAAGATTAAAACGTAACATTTCAAACATAAATAATTAAAATATAATCTAAGTAAGATAAAAATAATTATTTTTATAATTTGCCCTTTATTTTATATATAAAAGTCAACTATGAATTTTCAAAGCTCTGCTTTAACTTTGGCTGCTTCCATTTTTTTAACGTCAACTCACGTATGTTACTCATGATTAATTGGATAAATACCTGAAACTTTTGTCCAATCAATTAACTTATGTTCTTTCATTACACGACAAAATTGAGAAACCTGTGTAATAATTTGTTCAATTTTGCTGTGTGAGAGACGAAAAAAAAAAAGAAGAAGCTTTTTCCTGGAAATTGCCCACCTCTACCACTTGTTTGAACACAAATAGATTCTTTCAAAGTATTGACTTCTCAAGCAATTTTTATGAATATAAATAGCCCACCAAGATCCTGAAGAAATCTTAAGCCGAGCATTTCATTTCGTTGAGTAAAAAGAAAAGGAAAGGAAAATGGTGAGAGCTCCTTGCTGTGATAAGATGGGATTGAAAAAGGGTCCATGGACTCATGAAGAAGACCAGCTTTTAATCTCATATATTCAAAAACATGGCCATCAAAATTGGCGTGCCTTACCAAAACAAGCTGGTAATTTTCCATTTTCTCTTCTTACTGGTTTTCCTGGAAAAAATTTTCCTTTTAAAGATGACAATGCGTTTATCTTATAATGTTTATGTTTTTTTCTTTATAAATAGGTCTTCTAAGATGCGGGAAGAGTTGCAGATTACGATGGATAAACTATTTAAGGCCTGATATTAAGAGGGGAAACTTCAGTTTGGAAGAAGAGGAAACTATCATTCAACTGCATGAAATGTTAGGGAATAGGTATCTATCTCTAAAACTATCATTCAACAGGGACTAAGTTGAAAATAACTTAAATAATGAGAGAGAAGTTCTGAAATAAATTGGTCTATTGTGGGGGACGAGTTGTTTTTCTTCCTTTTCCGTGAGTTGGTTTTGAGTACTAAAATCTCCTCAAGTGGTCTGAAACATCCCTTTTCATATTAATCCGGATTGCGTAAAGTTAAAAAGAGTAATTTGGTTTTTTATTAAAATTTTTAATTTCGTATATTAATGTGGGGTACACCTAAAATAAGATAAATAATTATTTAGTTATTCGATTAATCACGTTACAATTTCAAATAAAATAAATGGTTAATATATATTTTAAAATTTTCAGGTGGTCGGCAATTGCAGCAAAATTATCAGGACGAACGGACAATGAGATAAAAAATGTATGGCACACTCACTTGAAGAAGAGACTTAAGCAATACCAGACAAAACCAGATAACACCAAAAAGAACTCAAACTCCAAAACCAAGATCAAATCGGAGCCGTCTACCACAAGCCACTCAAAATCCGATGAGGTTCCATCATCATCATCATCATCAAGTGAAGTAGTTTCTTCCATTATAGATGGCAGTGATCATAGGGAAGACGACAACATGGATAGTTGGGAATATTTGGTTGAAATTGATGAAAGTTTCTGGTCGGATGCACTGTCATCGGATGAGTCTCAAGTTCCTTCATTATCGACTGATAATATCATGGAACCAAACTATACATTTGATGAAAACCTTGATGATTCAATGAAGTTTTGGTACGACCTGTTCATTAAAGCTGATGGCAGTGAACAAGGTTTCCTCACACAATTCTAAGGAGAACCACCTAATTGACCCAAAAAAAGAAGCCAAGTCATTAGAGGAAGATTTTAGTTCCATTCAAAGTAGAAATCATGTCTTGTTATTGGAAGATTTTTGTGGTGTAGAATTAAAGGAGGAAAGGCAAAAAGATTGACTTAGGAACAGTTATATATATGGATGGATGATGCTTCAAAACTTCAAAAAAAAGTTGAAGCTCATTGCATATAGAGAATGATAATGACGATGATGATGATGATAATCGCAACTTATTATCTTAATTTAGTATATTTTCATTTTTTTATTTGCAATTTATTTATTTATTTTATGAATTTTGATTTGATTTTATTATATATAAAATTTTACTAGTGTATTTTATTATGTAAAGGAAATTTAATTTTAATATATTTATACATATTTTTTTTGGTAGAATATTTATAAATATTTTTAAAATAAATAAGTTTAATTATTTTCATATTGAATAAATTATATGCATACCTAAATTGTTGCAAAGTCAATAAAGGTGTTAGTGGCATGTACCCAAAAAAGATATAGTGACTTGTGAAATTAAATTAAAATAATATATATAATTGAATAAAGACTAAATTTGATGTGCCAGTAACTTATGACCCAGTAATAAGCGAATTTGTGTCAGTGATCTAAAAGTTTGGGTTCAATCCCTAACAAATTTACCTTTATCTTCAATTATAAAAAAAAAAAAAAAAAAATTTTAATTTGTATGAAATTTAAAAGTTATGGGTTTACTATTACATATACTAGAATTATCCCTAGCTTTTGCTGGAGTTTTCAATTTATATAAATTAAATAATAATTTATTTATCATTATTTCAGATATAATTTGAATTCGAATCGCGCGAATCGTTATTTGTAATTCACTAAAAAAAAATTATTTAAGCATATTTAAACTCACATTCTTTTGATGATTAAAATAATAGAAGTGCTAATTGAACTAATGCTCAATTAAATACATTTTATTATTTTTAGATTACATCAATATTAATTATTTATGAAAGTTAAAAGATTAATCCCAAGTATGAATCGACTATCAATCTGTATGTGAACTTACTAATTACCTCTCTTAATACATTACTTTAAAACAAAGAAAAAGAAAAAGAAATCATTTTGTAGAGAAAATTGATATGAATTAAGTTACAACATATTATACATTGATGGTTGCCAACTCAAAATCCATATAGGTTTCAGGTCGTCAGCCCACGACCCAGTCAGATCCCACCAGATGAATGCATGCAAGGCGTACATCAAGAGGATAGCAGGGGAGCTCACATTTGCCAAGGGGAGCTCGTGGTCTCGGGGAACTTGCAGTTTCAACTCGCATGCGCTCCGAGGAGCTCGCAGGAGGGAGATTGTGAGGTCTGACAGACAACCCAGAATGAAACACATGTTCGGCATGCTCGAATTTCGCCTAGAATGTCAATCCTAAGAACAATGAGATCAAGTCATGAACAGTGAAATCATGTCGTGAATAATAATAATGTATATATAAATACCTAAATGTTTCCATTAATAAAATATAAGGCAAAATTACTCAACACAACAAAAAAAATTTAAAATAACATGAATGCATTGATACTTAATATGTAAATTTTTTTATAAATTTAAAATACTTTATAGAAGTTACATTTAAAAAAACGATGTACTATGGTATAATGACGAATTATGCTAAACATATATAAGTTAAAACATAATATGTAAAAGTTAAGACCAACAAAAATTTTTCTTTAAATTAAATCATAATAATAAAGCATTATATGAATTAACACATAACACAAAACTAACGTTAGAAAATTTATTATATATTCCAAAAAATAACATTTCACTAAAAATAACACAAGATATACTTTTTTTTATAACTAAATAATTGAACTTAGGATTTTTTTATATTTATTTTCATTATCTTTAACTTAAACTTCTTGAAAATTAATGCATTTTACTAAGTCAAATTGTAGTTAACTTAGATTTTCTGTTCTTATTTTCTGCAGTGTACTTGATCAATACTTAGATGTCAATAAGAGAATAATTTGCTCTGATTTGGTAGGATATTATGTTAGTTCGTTTTAAGAAAATATCTCATGTTTTGAGTCTTTAAATAAGCAATTTATGTAATATGTTAATCATCAAGAAAATAAGAATTAATTTATCCTCCAAGTTTAAGTTCTGTTCTTTGTGTGTTTCATAAATCCCTGCTTTTGTTTTATGGTATAAAGAGCCAAGTACAAGGTTCTTCTCTCTCTGATTCTTACAAAAATTAGAACCTGTAAAAGGAAGCTATCATTATGGAGGTGATAAATGGAGGAAATGGTGCTAACACACCACACAGTGTAGAGAAACTTGTAGGTACAAATTACAAGTATTGGAGAATGTGCTGGAAGCTTATCTTCAAGATCAGGACTTGTGGGACCTGATTGCTGGTGCCTATAGAGAGATTCTTGCTGACACTCCTGTAAATGCTAAACCACGAAGGAAATGGAAGATTAAATGTGGAAAAGCTTTGTTTGCTTTATGGACTTTGATTATTAAAGAATTTATTGATCATGTTCGTGATGTAAACTCTCCAAAGGAAGTGTGGAATGCTCTAGAAAGAATATTTTCCAAGAAAAATACAGCTAGATTGCAGATATTGGAAAATGAATTGGCAATGATAACGCAAGAAGGTATGTCAATTTCAGATTATTTCTTGAAAGTAAAAAAATATTTGTGCTGAAATTTCAAAACTCGATACAAACAAGAGAATAAGTGAAGCACGTTTGAGAAGATTTCTCATTCCTGGTATACAGAAGGAGTATAATCCTTATGTCACCTCTATACAAGGTTGGGAGAAACAACCATCAGTTGAAGAGTTAGAAAGTTTACTTTCCAATCAAGAAGCTTTAGCTAAGAAAATGGCCAAAAGCTTTAGTTCTGAACGAATCACGATTCTTTTCTCAATAGGAAAGCTGAATGAGAATAATTCAAAAGAAGACACAGTTGGAAACAAGGCTTTTAATAACAATACTCAAAGTAGCAGATTTTTCAGATGTTACAGATGTGGAAAATTTGGGCATATCAAGAGGAATTGTTGTACAAAGCTCTCTAGAGCAAATGCTGCTTATGAAGATGATTATGTTGATCAACTCAATTGGGAAAAATGTTTTACAACTTAAGTAGTCGGAGACAGTAACAATGTCACTCTTGAATCAACATTAAATCAAACTTCAATCAACTACGCCAATTGCAAAGATGAGTGGATCATTGATTCTGGTTGCTTACATCATGTCACAAGTGATGATTCTTTATTCTCACGGCTACAACAACATAATGGGAAATGAGTTATTGCCATAGATGATAACTTAACATATTCAGTGGCTAAAGAAGGTGCGGTGAAGATTGATGCCGATGAATCAAGTGTAAAGTTAGATGACGTTTACCATGTGCCAGGTTTGAAGAAAAAATTAATTTCAATCTCTCAAATTACTAATTCTAGAAAATATGTATTGTTTGGTTCAAATGATGTCAAGGTGCTTGATAATGTTAAAAATGTTGTAGATGATGTTGTTGTTTCTGGTGAAAAGAAATGATCTTTATTTACAATGTCAGTAAGGGAGGCATATGTAAATAAAGCAAGTTAAACAGATAGTGCAGCGACATGGCATGCTCGATTAGGTCATGTGGGTTACCAAATGTTGCAAAAAATTTCTTCAAAGAAGTTATTGGATGGCCTACTAACGCTAAAGAGTGTGCATGAAGATGCGGTTTGTCAAGGTTGTTAGTACGAGAAATCTCATCATCTTCCTTTTAAAAGCTCATCTAATCGTAGAACTACTCTTCTTGAGTTGATTCATATAGATTTGATGGGACTAACAAAACACCAAGTTGCAACAATTGCCACTATGTAATGATATTGGTGGATGATCATTCAAGATATATTTGGACTTATTTTTTGAAAGAAAAGAAAGATGCACTGTCCAAGTTTATTGAATTCAAAAATATGGTAAAGAAAGAGTTGGGGCAACAAGTGAAGTGTTTAATAAGTGACAACAGTGGTGAATTCATGTCTGCGAACTTCTTTCAATATTGAAATAATAATGACATTCAAAGGCAAATGATGTGTCCTAACACTCCTCAACAAAACGAAGTAGCTGAAAGAAAGATGGCGCATCTTATTTCCACAAGCCTTTCGTTGCTTCATGACAAAAATCTTCCACAAGAACTTTGGGCAGAATTAGTTTGATGTGCGTGCTACATAATCAATCGTTTGCCTCCATGGCCAGGTAAAGAAAAAGCCCCCCTTAAAATATGGTGTGAAGCCAAATGTAAATTATTTTCGAGTGTTTGGTTCAATATGTTATGTTCATGTTCCTAAAAATAATCGAACCAAACTTGATGCGAGGGCGAAGAAATGTGTTTTTATTAGTTATGACACATACAGGAAAGGGTGGAGGTGTATGGATTCAATGACAAAAAAATCTATTACATCCAGAGATGTTGTGTTCGATGAAATATCATCATGGCATACTGGTGAAGAAATTTCAAAAGTTGTAACTTTTCCTAATAATTCAGAAAATCTGAAGTTGTCCTCTCAAATAGATGAACAAGTTTCCCACAATGTTGAGTATGAATATCAAGAAAGTGACGAATCTCCAACCTCAAGAAGGAATGCTTCAAGAAGTGAAGGAGGTGATGGTGTTGCTAAAAGACCTTTGAAGGAGAAAAGAAAACGGATTCATCTTGAAGATTATGAAGTGCAACTAAATCATTGTTGCATCAGTTCATGTTTCTTTGTTGGAGTATCAAATGAAGAACCAAAGTGTTATGAGAAAGATAAGGGCTGCTTAGAATAGGAAGCATCAATGCAAGATGAGATTGAAGCATTAAGGAGGAATGGTACATGTAACACCCTATACCCGGCCTGATTGTCGAGCCCGAATACTAGGATGCCACACCACCGTCTCGCATCATGTTCATCTCATTTTAGCGTATTAATACACATGCAACTTTTTTATTTCTTTTATTCATATAGCATTCATGCAAATTGTATGTCATACATACTCTAAGGAGGTTAACACATGTTAAGCAATCATTGATTAGACATAAAATAACACTAAACATGCATTACTCATCTAATCAAATAAACATCAAAATATACGAAATAGTAGTCCAAACATCATGTTTTAAGTCCACAAATTTCCAAGCATAATAGATATGCAAATAACAAGAAAACCATAACCAATATAAAAATTTACCACATTGCCTTATTTCCAAAATATAAAATAAACATATAACACCTATTAATATAAGCTAAAATAATCGGCTTGGATCACACCTCAAGACCACATTACTCACACTAACACTAAGTATTTACAATGGTTAAAAAGGAGTGAGTGAGCTTAACAAGCTCAGTGAATGCTTAGAATAACCACTATGTAAACAAATCATAATGCGTTAACAAACAAACATACATCATATTCATATCATCTTTTTCTCTTAAGTCATATGTTACACATTAATCATCTTTCATGAATTTATTTACACATTAGTCACATGAATACTTAAGCATAGTTTTCAGCACATATTAATCACATATAATCACATATAATCACACTCAGTCATATATATAGTCACATTTAATCACAATTTATGATAATTTGACTCTTGAGATTATGAAACATAAAGTGGACTCTATCACCACACATCGGATACACGGATCTCCAAACACACCAAATATGACTCAAAAAGTTGAACATGTCCCATAAGTGAAGCATATAACTAACACTCTCCAAACACACCACACATACATATCCTGTTGAATGGAGTGTAGCTCACATTCCCTTATCTCTCCAAAAATTGTCCCTAGTCCTTAATGCCCCATATATCACAACAAAAAGGTGAGTACTCACTATACTATGACATGCCAACTATATCTAATGGTCTCATAAGGTCACAAGACCAAAATATTCACATTATGATCACACATTTACTTACCGATTTTTCGTACATTATCACTTCATATTCACATCATTAGCATAACATATTCACCATCACATGGAGTGAATAACATACCCACATATTTACTGTCTCATGGCATGAATAACATACCCACATATTTACTGTCACATGTCATGAATAACATACCCACATATTTACTATCTCATGACATGAATAACATACCCACACATTTATTGTAACATGGCATGAATAACATACCCACACATTTATTGTAACATGGCATGAATAACACACATATTTATTGTCTCATGGCATGAATAACATACTCACATATTTACTTTCACAACAGTTATCACAAGCTTATAACACATGTCATATCATCTCATATATGCCCATATTTGCACAAGCACACATATAACAGAGATAATCATAAGTACGAGAACACTTACACTCAAAATTTAGAGTAGAGGTTTAGGCTACCTCTAAATTCTCAATTACATATTGAATCATCTATGAGCAACGATTCCAAAACACTTACCACAATTTACGCATTTGCCAAAAAACCGAAAGCTTAGACAAGCTTTCCTTTGTCTTTATCTCTATACGTTGAAGGTTCTATTGACTCTGACGCTTCAACAAGACGTACCACACAAACATACAAGCAACAATCAGTCATCAACTCATCTCAAACAGTCATAAATAATAACCTAAGCTACATTCTCTTTCAACCGAAACCTTTAACATAAAAATTTTTAAATTTTAATATCTCAGTCTAAACGTTTTAAGGTATTGAAAATTTTTGACATACAATGGCCATTATGATGAAAATTCATTAAAACTTAAGAAATATTTAACGAAACTTCAAAGTAACTTTAGAAACCTTCTAATTGTGTTAAAACTAATTAAAAACACTTTAAAACCAAGTTTTTATCCACAAACCCAAAATTCACAATTAATGACCTAATTTTTGGCTTTTATTTAAAACATGCATTTTAATGGCTAAAAATTCAGTTTAAGAGACTAGATATCATTTAAAACTCATAAGAAATAAAATAGTTACCTTTACTTCAAGAAAAACGAGCTCTGACACAAATATGGAAAAACCCACATTTTGGAGAAGATGATGAAGATGAAGTTTTTGGGTGTCTTTCTTAGTTTTAATGGTTATTTAAGGTTTAAGGGTTATTAAAAATCAAAGGCAATTAGGATTGGTAATCAACAAAAATTGGAAGAGATTGGGAGAGCAAAAGATAACACAAAATATGGGGAGAAGTTTTTAATGTGAAAATATGGAGAAAAGGGGGTTTTTAGGTTGATTTTGGAAATTTGGTCAAATTGCTTCATAAAAACTCTTAATTTTGACTCTTTTACAAATTAGTCCTATTTTCAAAATTAAAGATATTTAAAACTCATTTTTAGAAATTGATTTAGTTTCCTAATAGCTATTGTCAAAAACATTACCCGTCACTAACCTTACAAAATTCTAAGTACATATAAGCTAAAATTCCTAAAATACCCTAAAAAATTCTAAGCCTAATTTTGGGGTGTGACAATATATGGGAGCTTGTGCCAAAACTAGAAAATTGCATATCAATCACTTACAAAAGGGTATATTGCTTGAAAAAGAAACCAGATGGTAACAATTGATTGGTATAAAGCTCGTCTCGTTGCTCGTGGTTTCTCCTAAAGCTACGAATTAAACTGTGAAGAGATTTTCAGTCTAGTGGCAAAGATGGTGATGGTAAGGTTGATTTTCTTGCTTCCAGCTTTTAAGAATTGAAAGATATGGCAACTTGATGTAAAGAACACATTTCTTTACGGTGAGTTGGATCGCGAGGTGATGATGGAACAACCCCTGGGAATTGTTTCTAAGGAATCTCCTCATCATGTTTGTTTGCTAAAAAAAGGCATTGTATGGCCTCAAACAAGCACCACGTGCTTGGTATGATAAATTGGCTCAGTATTTTATTTTCTATGAATTTACTATTACTGATTCAGATTCTAGCCTATTTGTGAAAATGGAATCGAAGGGACACTTGATGGTTCTATTATACGTAGACGACATGTTAATCACAAGAGGGAATGAAGCTGAAATTTCTCGTTTGAGAAATGATATGTTAATCACAACTTGTTGGCATCTTAATTTATTTAACAATTACAAGACCAAAAATTGTCTTTTCTGTTAGTGTCATATTTCAGTTTATGCCGAATCCTTGAACTCGTCATCTTGATGGTGCTAAGAGAATCTTGCGTTATATAAATGGTTTTTATTATTACAGTTTTATGTACAAGAAAAGTAATGTATATGGTTAAAGCGTTTGATAGGAGACATTTATGGTAAGGTCAACCATGCAGTGTAAATTGAGTGTGACAATGAGAGTGCAATAAAACTTGCTTCATATCCAATATTTCATGGGAGAACGAAACATGTTCAAATTCATCATCACTTTGTTAGAGAAAAGATATTGAATCAAGAAGTTGAGTTGAAGGGAGTTCATACTAGCAGACAAGTTACTGACATATTTACAAAGGCTTTAGCGAAGCCTAGGTTTGAAAGTTTCACAGATGCACTTGAAGTCGTCGATAGTAAGTACGCACTAAGGGGGAGTCTTGAAAATTAGAGCATTTTACTAAGTCAAATTGTTGTTAACTTAGATTTTCTATTCCTATTTTTCTTCAGTGTACTTGATTAATACTTAGGTGTTAATAAGAGAGTAATTTGCTCTAATATGGAAGGATATTATGTTAGTTAGTTTCAAGAGAATATCTCATGTTTTGAGTCTTTAAATTCAACAGTTTATGTAATATGTTAATCATCAAGAAAATAAGAATCAATTTATTATCCAAGTTTAAGTTTTGTTCTTTGTGTGTTCATAAATCCCTACTTTTGTTTTAAAACTAACCTCAAACTAATAGGAATGACATTGCATAGGTGTCAATATTTGCAAGATTCACAATCTCATTGCATGGGGATTACTTTTATAGTAGGTATAGATTTATAAATAGATAATTGATAATATCACGAAGAAAATTAAAAAATCTATCCATATAGTAATGTGCCTTTCACAAATGAAAAGTCCAGGATGTTTTTCTTTTCTTCATTTTTCAATATAATCTATGAAAGCTAAACAATTTTAATTATTTTCAGTCATTGTAATGTGAATAAAATCAAATATTTAATTGGGTTGAGTATTGGATCCTCAAAATGTTTGGTGTTGTTTTTAATGAGGTGTCTGTTCCTCAACCTTCTTGAAAACTCAAATGTCTAAAAAGACATTGGTGATAAGTTCTCAAAATGGGAGTGTCTCATAAACCAAACCATGCAAACATGCATGATCATCAACCCATATTTGCTTGTTGAGATTTAAATTCATGATGTATATTATATAATGCTTTGTTAGGTAAGGGCTAGCTCAAGTAACACCTTACCCAACAATGCCCAATATGCTAGAGAGCAAAAATTCAAATACCATAAAGCGAAAATATGGGATTTTTTTGTGGGTGATCATGTGAGACTTGAATGGTTCATCCTTTTAGGTGCTCGATGAGATGCTTCTTCTTTGTAAACTCGTTGCCTTTTCAGGCACTTGGACCCTTTGACAAAGTCAAGAAACAAATTGCTATGAGAACAATACTAACACGTTAAGGAATCCATCAACTCTTAACAAATAACACTTCATAGACTTCTATAATGAACCACATTCATAAATATGCACATTGAATTTTCAGAAACTCATTAACTTAAAATTTTGGGTACTTTATGAAAAATGCATTAGCTGTGTTAGTAAGGTTAAGACTAATAGTTGTTAGTAATGCAAAGGGTTGTTGTTAGTGGGTATATCCCACATTGGTTAAGTACAAGCTATCAAGAGAGTTTTTATATAGCTTTACTTCTTACTCTCATTAAGTAATTGGATCATAGGCTTATCACGCGCACATGCCGTTGCCTGCCAGTTCTGGGCCATGTCAAATCTTTTTGGATAGAAGTTTTATTACTTTTTCTAATTTTATTGTTCCAAAAAATCTGGAACTGATATATTTTTGGCTGTTAGGCACGAAAATAGTGGGACAGTTTCAAAATTTTTCCTGCGCTTTTTACTCCTTTACCCTTACTTATTTACCATTTTGCCCTTCTATTTCTAGTATAAATAAAGGGCTGATTTCCTCATTTTTCACATAGAACAAAAAACATAACACTCTCTGAAAAACACTACTCTTCCTTCCTTTTCGATTTTCTTATGAACTCTATCAGTTTCCCACTAAATCAATTTAGAGAAAAAATTTGTCTTAGAGTTTGGGTTTTAAGCGGGGCCGATTGTGGCCTATCCAAACTTTCCTTGGAATTGATCCTACCATGATTTCCCTGAGAACTGCAATACCAATTGAGTTCCATCTTCCTTATTCGGGTTTACGGATATCAAAGCATTGTGTTAACCTTAGGGGATGGCGTCCACTACACGACTACACCGATCAAGGGGAATTCATTTATAAGGCAGTGAGTTTACCACAACATAATAAATTTTTGATTTCTTAATTCGTTATTTATTTTCTAGTCAGTGCTAATAGATTTGTTTGCAATAGCTTATTTTCCAACAAATTTTATTTTTAGGTAGTTATCTCTTTAGAGTTTCAAACAAATAATAATAATTAAATGAAATTAAAAAAAAAAACACACCCAAAGCCCTCACGTTCCTTTCTTTTCATTAATTCCCCATTTCATGCCACCACTTCCTTTCCCTACTTTACCATCCAGTTTCGTTCTTTTTCTTTACTATTTTCTTTTGTTCTTTATTGGTTTTCTTGATTGATGTAACAACCCAATTTTCAGTGGTGTCGAAAATAGTGATTTTGGGATCACAACTCTGATGAGTCGAGTCGTAAATTTATTTATTTTAAAATTTATGATGCCGTTAGCATCATATTAAATTTTGGTTAAGAAATTTTATCGCCTGGATAGTGAATTAAGTAAAAAGGACTAAATCGTAAAATGTGTAAAAGTGAAATTTCATTGAGTTAAAGTATTGTAAGATAATTGGAAGTTTTGTTAGGGTACCAAAATGGTAATTAGACCATTGAATAGGTGAGTGGACGAATTTGGGATAGAAATAAGAAGAAATGAGTTGTTAAATAAAGGGTAATATAGTAAAATGAAAAAGGAAATGATTTTAACCTAAAATCAAAACTAAATTAATTTTTTTCTTCATCTTCTTTACTAAACAAAATAAAAAAACCCTAGAAACCTTAAGGGAAAGTTTTGGCCAAGCTTAGAGCTTCATTAGGTGAGTGATTTCTCACCCGTTTTTAGTAATTTTTATGTTTTCTAGTTCATATTAGCTTAATTTAGATAACTCAAGGACTAATTTGAGAATCTGTCAAATGTTATAAAACTTTCCATGGATGAATGAGCTTATTCTTGAAAGCTTTTGATGGATTTGTATGTTTGATGGTTAGATTTTATGATTTTGTAAAGTGATTTTTAATGAATTTAGGGTTTGAGGACTGAATTGTGAAAATGGTGAAAAATACATGTCCTTGATGTGAAATAATTGTATGTATGAGTTGAGAATGTATCCTAGGGCATTCAACTGGCATGGGTTGAACTTGGAAATGGTTATTTTGCATGTTTTGACCTTAAGAACTAAATTGAATAAAAATGCAAAGGTTAGGGGTAATTTTGTAAATTTCCCAAAAAGGACTTATATGTGTAAAATTGATCAAATTACATGATTTAATGAGAGAATTGATTTATTATTTGTGTTAGATCAAGATCGAGCCACCGATCGTGGAAAGGGGAAATTGTAAAATAGTCCTTGAAGTTCACTTAAACTGCAATTCCGTCCGGTAAGTTCATTTGTTAGATTTCATATTTGAACTGTAAATTATTGCTTGATGTGGAAGTTCTTGAATCACTTGATATATAAATGGAAGACTCATGTCTTGGGATAAGCATGAGATTATGTTTAAAGGAAGACTCATGACTTGGGATGAGCATGAGATTATGTTTAAAGGAAGACTCGTGACTCGAGATGAGCATGAGATTATGTTTAAAAGGAAGACTTATGACTCGGTAAAGCATAAGATTTTTTGAAAAGGAAGACTTATGACTCGGTTGGAGCATAAGATTAAATTCGGTTAAAGAGAAATTGTATCCATAAATGTGACTCAGTTGATATATATGTCATTATATGGCTTGATATTGTGCTATGATACAATGATTACGAACTTACTAAGCTTAGAAAGCTTACCTGTGTATTGTTGTTGTTTTGTAGATTTCGTTTTGTTGGTTGAAGATCGGATTACCTCGAAGACATCACACTATCTCGGGAGCTCGTTCGGAAGTATTTACATCACTCGGTTATATGACATGTACTAGGATGATGTTTATCTTTTGTAATAGTTAATTTTGGTTTTGTTGATAAATTGTTAAAACCCTAGTTGAATGGTAAACCTATTTTATGTACTTGCTTAGTATTGAAAGTAGGCATTATGCACTAAAATGTAATGGTTTTTGTGTACATTGATCACTTGAGATGTATCTTTGCACTTTATGCCTATACAATGGAAATTGGTTAAGATCTTGTGTGAAAATTGAATTCTGCATACTTGTTTCGGTAGAACTCTTGCATGTATCGGTAGAAGTACAGAGTAGGAGTGAGGTTGGTTATTGACTTACATTGTACCGATAGTATCATAAGAAGTATCGGTAGTTTTGTTCATAGTAGTATCGATAGTTTGAGTACTTGTATCGGTAGAAGTTGTAGGGTAAAGCTTCCTAGCTCTTTGGAGTTTTTTGTATCGGTAGAAACATGAGTTGTTTTAGTAGAAGACACCATTGTATCAGTGAACTATCTCAACTACCGGTAAGATTTAGCAGCTATTTCTGAATTGTTTACTGACTTGACTTCTACCGATACTTGTCCTACAGGTTACAATAGAAGTCTCCCAGAATGATCGATAATATGGAGAGTTAATTTTAATGAAGTAATATGGAGAGTTAATTTGCGATGAATGATCGGTAAAGACCCTGACCCCTTAACTGGTGACCGTATCGAGTTTTGGGTATTACAATTGGGTTACCATTACATTCATTGTTTGTTCTTCTTTTGGTTTTATTTCATTTTAATTTATATCAATAATTTTTTTCTTTTCTCTTTGTTATTTGGATTTGTTTTTGGTGTGTGAGGTTGTCACGATTGTATCAATAAGTAATTTTGGGATTACTCATTAGGTCGGGTTTTGATTTTATCAGATTTTGTGATATTGAAATCGAGTTTTAGTGTTGGTTATAATTAATTGTTTTGCATGTCGACAAGAGAGGAACGAGAGTCAACTGGTGTTCCTCCAGCAATTTGAAACGTTGGATTGTTGTTGATTACTATTACTTAAGTGCTTTAATGTTAATAGAAGTCGAATGTGGGCATTTGTGTTTGGAATTCCTATTTGGGTTTTTGTTCGATGTTGTTAAATTTGGTGTTTGAATGTAATTTTAGGTTCCAAAAACCTCGTGGGTGGATTTGCATAAAAAAAGTGAAGGTGTGTAACGAAAAACCTGAAAAAAAGAACGAAAGCTGAAAATATGAACTGTTGACGCCACTTGGCCGTGTGCAAAATTTTTTAGCCACACAGGTTGACCATGTAGGCAATGTGAGACACACAAACATACGGGCCCAAAAATGTGATTTTTTTCATATATTGCTAATTAAGCTATAAAACATGATTTTCTGATAATTTGTTAGCATAAAATTTATATAAGTACAATTAAAATGTGCATGTTACCATTTAACATAATAAGTATAATTTGTGAAACAATATGAATGATCTGTAATAAGGTATATCTGTTCTATATCTATTATATGAGCATGTATGATATGTATATTTCGACATCTGTAATACTATGTGTGCATTGAGGTGGGTTTTGTGTGTACGGAGGAAATGTGGGCATACCTCTACCGAATCTGGTGGCACAAACACACATTGCTGTAACGGCGATAAATCATCTAATAAATTGACAATTCAATTGTAAATATTCTGAAAAGTGTCATACCGACACTAAGCGGTGTAAAGGGTTGGTTAAGTATATAATACCCTATATGGTGTGTTGGGATGGTTGGAGATGGTGTGTAGCGGAACGTGGTAGGAATATAAATTTTAATTTGTTATGTTATGATAAGCTCTATTTCTGATATTTATATATGTCTGATTTATTTTTGTACGATATGTTAGACACCGAGTTTCAAAAACTCACTTTTTTGTTGTCTGTCACTTTTAGGTAACCCTCATACTTAGAGGGGGTCGGTGCGACGGAGTTCGGTTAAAATTCATTAGTTAATCATACTATATTTCTTGATATTACTATTTTGGACTGTTTTATGTTTGAAATTTATTTTTGTTGTTTGTTTTCCATTTTAAATATTTAAACTTCTTGACGAAATTGAATATAATCTGCAAAATTTTTATTTTTCTAAACAAGTGTTTTTGAAATTGCATTCAACTAAAAGTTTTTTTGCTGCAAATTCAATCATCTTGAAATATGTGAATCTAAACAAAAGTTTTCTCTAGTTGAATATGAAAAATATATTTTATAATTAATTAGATTTCAACACAATAAGAGTTGACAACTTCTTTTCAAGACAAACAAATTTTGGGTTTTCAATCGATTTACGGTAACACCTCCAGATCTGGCCATAACGTTTAGGTTGTGTTTGGGGTATTACATTTGGTGGTATCAGAGAATATCATCACCTAAACTCATCACAAGTTCACCATTACCTACATTAATAACTGATCTAATAGTGGGTAAAAAGGGTCTACCTAAAATCATGGGTACCTTAACATCTTACAAGAAAATCATTAGGGAATATGAATTTATCTACTTTTAAAAGCACATCCTCAATAATACCCTTAGGATATCTGATTGATCTGTTATCCTAATGGGTTTCGGTTCCCCAAGATCAACTTGTTTGAATAGTTTATAAGGCATAAAATTTATGCCAACCCTCAAATCAACCAAATCATTTTCAACATTTAAACTACCAATTAGATAAGGAATAGTAAAACTCCCTTGATTTTTAAGCTTGTTAGGTAGTTTGTTTTGGAGATTGGCTAAGCAATCCTCATTGAGCTCCACAGTTTAAAAGTCGTCTAACTGCCTTTTATTTGTTAACAACTCCTTTAAGAATTTTACATATTTTGGCATCTATGGAAGGGCTTCAAGAAATGGTAAGTTAATATGCTATTTTTTCAAAAGCTCAAGAAATTTAGAATATTGTTCTTTTATGTGGTCTCTGATGGTATTACAAATGATATAGATTTTCGTCTCAATTTAGTGTTTAAATTGACCATTTTGTAGTTAATTTAGCATACATCATTAGCATTTTATACTTAGTTTACTTGTTTTCCAATTCATTGTTAGATAGTTTGAATTCTTGTTATTTTCACATATTTTTGTACTAATGTCAATGCAAGTAGCCGAATATTGCATCTTAATATTGTCAGCACAGGAACTCAGTCTGGGAATGAAATATTGGACAATTGTAGCCACAATATCAGTTGAACATTGCGACCATGAAATGTCGCCGCATTGAAACTGAACCTTAAAAGAAAGGATTCAAGATGAATTCACAATTGGAAGCACCAGACGCAAGAATTTCACATATGTCGCCGTAATTTTTCCTTCAGAATGCATCCAGCGATACAACGACAATCTGCAGATCTCCAAAGAAAACATTAGAACTGCGTGAGTGCACAACTATAATTTAACTAATTTTGATAGCTGCAAGATCTAGATTTAGATTTGAAAATGAAGGCTGAATCTTGCAACATTTTAGAGGTTATAAATAAAAGAACAAAGAAGGAAGAAGCTATCAAGGAAAAAAGGGATAGAAATTTTGTGTGAATTGAAGATTTAAACCCCGTTCAATATGTTCCTAAAAAAAGTAGTTTTATCATTGTGACCAACGATAAAAACGAGTTAATCCTTACTCGCATCACAACTGGATGGCGTATGTGCATGGATTACCGATGATTGATTGCAGCCACGAAGAAGGATCATTTCCTGCTACCTTTCATCGATCAAATGTTAGATAGGCTAGCTGGTTAAGCCTATTATTGCTTCTTGGATGGCTACTCTGGATACAACCAAATAGCTATTACGCCAGAAGATTAAGCATAAACCACATTTACATGTCCTTTTGGGACTTTTGCTTTCTGACGGATGTTGTTTGGCTTGTGTAATGCGCCAGCAACGTTCCAGATATGTATGATGGTGATATTCTCGAATATGAATGAAGACTCACTCGAGATATTCACGGATGATTTTTCGATCTATGGATAGAGTTTCGACCAATACGCCGACAACTTGGCAAATGTTTTGAGAAGATGCAAGGAAACAAACTTGGTTTTGAATTGGGATAAATGCCATTTCATGGCAACTGAAGGGATTGTTCTTGGCCATCGCATCTCTTGTCAAGGCATTGAGGTCGATAGAGCAAAGGTGGAGATCATTGAAAATTTACCACCACCCACAACTGTCAAAGCAATAAGAAGCTTTCTTGGACACGTAGGTTTCTATAGAAGATTTATCAAAGATTTCTCCAAGATAGCTAAACCTTTATGTTCTTTATTATAGCAAAATAAAGAGTTTGTATTCAATGACATCTGTCTGGATGCATTTACAACAATAAAGACAAAGTTGGTGCAAGCTTTGATTGTCATCGCACTAGATTGGACGCAACCATTCGAGTTAATGTGCGACGCTAGCGACTTTGCTGTAGCAACTGTTCTCGGATAAAAGAAAGAAAAGGTATTTCATGCTATTTATTATGCTAGTAAAACATTAACTGAAATACAGGTTCATTACACCACAACTAAAAAAGAGTTCCTAGAAGTGGTCTTCGCATTTGAGAAGTTCCGTTCGTATTTTGTCGGCACAAAGACTGCAGCCTACATGAATCTCTCAGCTTTGATACCTTTTCAACAAAAAAGATGCTAAATCTAGACTTATGAGATGGATCCTACTCCTCCAAGAGTTTGATGTTGAAATCAAAGATAGGAAGGGATCCGAGAATCAGGTAGTTGACCATTTGTCTCGACTGGAAAGTGGGAGCTAAAATGGACAACAGACCCAGATTGTCGAAGCATTTCCTGATGAGCAATTATTCACTGTCGACACATCACCATGGTATGCTGATGTAGTCAATTGTCTTGTGTGTGGAAAGCTACTCGTGAGTGCAACTGGTCATAAAAAATTAGGTTCATACGCGATGCTACTAAATATCATTGGAACGAGCCATACCTATTCAAGGTATGTGCTGATAATATAATTCGCCATTATGTTCCTGAAGAAGAAATGATGTCAATACTGTGACATTTCCATGATGCCCCTTATGGAGGTCATTTTGGTGGAACGAGGAATGTTGCAAAGGTCCTGCAATCCAGATTCTATTGGCCTAATTTTTTTTGAGATGCTCATAATTTCGTGCAACAGTGTGATCGTTATCAACATACTGGTTCCATTTCTGGTTGCAATGAGATGCTCCAACAACCTATCATGGAGGTAGAACTTTTCGATGTTTGGGGTATTGATTTCATGGGACCATTTCCAAACTCTTTTGGAAATATGTATATACTAGTAGTTGTTGACTACGTTTCCAAGTGGATTGAAGCTATTACAGTACCAAAAGATGATGCTTGGACAGTGTTGCAATTCTTTCACACATACATTCTCACACGGTTTGGAACACTACGAGCATTTATTAGCGACCAAGGCTTTCATTTCTATAATAACCAAGTGGCGACTGCATTGAAACGATATGGTGTGAAGCATCAAATGGCCACCACATATCACCAATAAACTAATGGTCAGACCGAAGTCTCCAATCAAAAAATTAAAGGAATACTTGAAAAGGTTGTTAACCAATCTAGGAAAGATTGGTCTGTGCGGTTACCTGATGCATTGTGAGCACTTCATACCACTTACAAAACTCCTCTGGGAGTGGTGCCATATCAGCTGGTGTTTGGAAAATCATGTCACCTACCTGTCGAGCTGGAACATAAAGCCATGTGGGCAATTAAGAAGGTAAATTTAGATTATGACGCAGCTGGAAGAAATGAATGTTGGACATCACAGAATTAGAAGAGATTCGACGCCATGCCTATGAGAATGTGGCAATATACAAGGAAAAGACGAAAAGATGACACGATAACCTCATATTGCGTTAATAATTTCATCCCGGGCAGTTGGTACTCCTATTTAACTCACGTTTGAAACTGCACCCAGGAAAATTGCAATCAAGGTGGTCCAGTCCATTTCGAGTTGTCAAGGCATTCCCTAGCGGTATGGTGACAATAGAGAACTTACAGGATGGCTAACAATTTAAAGTGAATAATCAGCGTCTCAAACACTATGTTAGCCCAGATGTCCACACACCAGAAGAAACTATCAACCTGGTGATATTTAAATAATGTCGATGCAGTCATTCATTTTCTTTTATTTGTTTTACTTTTGTTTGTGTTGTTTTAGATTCTTAGAGAAATAAAAATCCTCTCTTTGCTGACGCATGGAAGCACATTATGTCGATGCATTCTACGATTAGTCAGTATTACTTTTTTAGGCGAGAATCGCAACGATTAATTTCATTTCACACCAGCCGTTGGATTAAATCGAAACAGTAAAATCTGTAGCCTAGCAATTAATGACTGCAGACACAACGTTTCCCCATGTTTTTCCACTCATTACACCTAGGTTATATAATCCCCCATTGCAGTTACCTTTCTTCCTCACAATTGCCATTGTTCCTGTAACCATCTCCTCAAACCATCTACAGATTCTTTCTCTTCTCTTTCGAAGCAATATCCTTCTGCAAACTTTTCTTTATTTTCTTTTTCTTCCAATCATGGCTAAGACTTGTACTTCTAAAGCTACTCCTAAACCTTCATCTAAACCCACTCCGACCACCCTTATCGAGATTTCATCCATGACACCACCACCCTCAGGCCCTGCACTGTTTCTCACAACTGCGGCCAAAGAAAGATATTACAACACCATGCTTAAACACAATATTCATCCTGAACAAGGCCTCTAGTTATCTCCGCAGTTGCCCATTGGGAAACAAGTTCGCTACACTATCAGTCGCTTAGGGTAGGAGTCTTTCTGTGACCACCTGTCTGGTTATTCCCCTACTCTGGTTCGAGAATTTTACGTGAACTTGGTGGATCAAGAACAAGAATTTAGTTTTGCTTGAGAAGGACTTGTGCCATGGAGTGCGGCACACATTAACGTCTTACTATGGATACTAGAACAGGTAAACGACCACTCATCCTTCTTGCACTGTTTAGATGAGGATAGCCTCACTGCGATGATGATCGACCTTTGTGTCGACAATGCCACATGGACGGTCAGTGGATTCCATAATTTCACAATGCATAGACGTTACCTGATGACCTTTTGTAAGGTGTGGTTTCACTTTGTTAATAGTCGTGTGATGCCTTCTACTCACAGTGCTACGACCACTTTGGACCGTATGTGTTTGTTGCATTCCATCTTGCATCATCGTCACATCGACATTGGTGAGCTGATACATGCCCAGATTATGGAGGCAGCGGGGAAGCAGACTGGTATTCTCCCTTTCCCATCTATTATTATGCTTCTTTGCCAGCATAAGGGTATTGTGCCAAGTGAGGATGAGGAAGTCGTGGATAATAAAGGCCCAATTACTGACAGTTCCGTCTAGCGGATGACAAGGGGATAGGACACACCAATGGCCAAAGTGACTTCCAAGAAAAAGGAAACAGGGAAAGGTAAAAAGATGGTTGACAAATCTGATGCGCTGACAATGACATAAATGACAGAAACACTGGCCCTGATAGAGTCACACTTGGAACACCTCGATAGACGGTCTATCCACACTGATAGTATAGTGGATGACATGGACTTTCGGCTCCATAATGAGGCTCTTGTCCCAACTTTGTGCCAAATCAATCAAACCCCACTTTTAGACTTCCCGCAATTTCCAACCATTTACCGCCCAATGCAATATTCTTCATCTAAACAACCTACTCCTGATGGTAGGGCCGCCCCTATACCCACTCGCATCCATGTTTCTGATGATGACAACAATGGAGGGTAATCATCGGAAGATAATGTGCTACATCGTAACATTGCTCATTTTTTTAAGATGAATACTCAAATAGCCTAGGGGTGAATATGGCGGAAAGAGAGGCTATGCTAAATGACGATGTCGCTACAGTCGGATACGCTGACATTGGCCCAACTGAACCTACTCAACCTGAGGCAGAGGAGGTAAATCAGGATGATCATTCTGACAAGGATGACGAACAAGAGGATGACGAGCACATTGGCACCGAACCTGCCCTGGAGCAGGATGACAAGGAACCTGATGTCCCCACAACGATCATTGAGGATGTTGTGGCCACATCAAGCTCAGACGAGATTTCACTTGCTACAAGTCAGGCTGAGGTAGTCACCAGTATTACGAAAGAACCTATGCTTTAAATGATGAATTTTTGATAATGGTTATGCAAGAAGAACTAAATCAATTTGGAAGAAATCAAGTATGAAATCTTTTTGATAGACCTAGTAATCATCCAACTATAGAAACTAAATGGGTCTTTAGAAATAAACTTGACGAAAATGGTAATATTGTTAGAAACAAGGCTAGATTAGTTGTCAAAGGATATAGCCAAGAGGAAGGTATAGAATATGATGAAACTTACGCACTGGTAACTAGGTTAGAATTAGGATGTTATTAGCTTTTGCATGTTCAAACTATTTCAAACTTTTCCAAATGGATGTCAAAAGTGCATTTTTAAATGGACTCATAAATGAAGATGTTTATGTTGAACAACCACTCGATTTTGAAAATCCACATTTTCCAAATGATGTTTTGAAATTTTCTAAAGCTCTATATGGTTTAAAGCAAGCTCCTAGAGCTTGGTATGAAAGGCTTTCCAATTTTTTAATTGAAAATGGCTTTAGAAGAGGCAAATTAGACACCACCTTGTTCATAAAAACTAAAGACAAAGACATTTTAGTAGTACAAATTCATGTAGATGATATTATATTTGGTGCTACTAATGAACTTCTTTGTCAAGAGTTTTCTAAGATTATGCAAGGTGAATTTTAGATGAGCATGATGGGTGAGCTCAACTTCTTTTTAGGGCTCCAAATCAAGCAAACTCAAAATGACATCTTCATCAATCAAGCCAAATATATCTGGGAAATACTCAAGAAGTTTAAAATGGATGACTTGAAGCCTCAATCAACATCAATGAGTACTTCAAGAAAGCTTGAAAAAGATAAAAGGAGGTAAATGTGTTGATACTAAACTTTATAGTTCTATGATAGGATCATTGCTTTATCTTACCACAAGTAGATCGGATATAATGTTTAGTGTTTTTTTATATCAAGATTTCAATAATCTCCTAAGGAATAACATTTACAAGCCATTAAAAGAATCTTTAGGTACCTTAAGGACACTCCAAACATAAGACTTTGGTATCCCAAAGATTCATCATTTAGTTTGCACGCTTACTCCGATGCGGATTTTGGAGGATGCAAGTTGGATAAAAAGGCACTTCTGAAACTTGTCAAATCTTAGGCGACATGCTTGTTTCTTGGTTCTCTAAGAAACAAAATAGTGTATCTTTGTTCACAACCAAAGTGGAATACGTTGCCGTAGGTAATTGTTGTGCTCAAATTCTTTGGATGAAACAACAATTAGTTGACTATGGAATTGATATGGATTACATTCCTATAAGGTGTGATAACACTAGTGCTATTTGCTTAACCAAAAATCCCATCCAACACTCTAGAACAAAGCACATAGAATTAAGACACCATTTCATTAGAGATCATGTGCAACAGTGACATAGTTCTAGAGTTTGTAGATACTTTGCATCAATTAGCCGATATTTTTACAAAGACTTTGGATAATGAGAGATTTTGGACAATTAAGGGAGAGTTAGGACTAATGAACAAGCCTTCATAAGCTTCTTGTATATATTTTATTTGGACATTCTTGGACACTTGTTTTGTTTTATGCATATTTTGTGTAAATATGTTTGTGAATTTTTTATTTTATTTATCAAGCATATAGATATATATATTTACTTGATTTTCTAGAAATATTTGATTAAACATGGCATTATATAGGTTTATATGAGTTATCTATGTGTTTTGTACTCCTTTCTATATAATTTTTCATTTTTTGATTAGTTGTTTAGGTAGGACATAGGATGTATCAGTAGAACTATGCCAAAATGACATTTTTGGGTATGCATTCATATGATATCGGTAGAAGCAAACATCTACCGAAACCTGTACACTTCTTTCGGTAGAAGTGAACAAGTATCGATAGTTGTGGGCATATATATACCCTAACAACGTGTTTTTGACAGAAAACCTATTTTTTTAAAAATAATTTCTGTCATCTTCTTCCCCAAACCCTCATATCGCATTTTTTATCCCCACTTTCCAAACCCACCTTCCACCATTTTTTCTTCATTCTTTTACTAAATATTGCCTCCCACGTGCTTCCATTCCATTTTCAACAAAGATTTTTCTCAAAAGGGTCACTTTTTCCTCTTTTCCCACATTTATTTTAAGGTAAAACTTAACTTTTTTATTTATTTTTTATTTGTTTTGAAATTTAAAAATAATGTTAGTTTTAGGAGAACATAGTTAGATTAGTAATTTTATATACATATTTTTACAAATTGTATATTTTATACATATATACTATTTTTATATATATATATACATATCAATTTTATATCCATATATTTTTATACATATATACTATTTTATATATATATACATATCTATTTTATATATATATATATATTTTTTTTTTACATATATACTATTATATATATCCATATATTTATACATATCTATTTTATAAACATATATTTTTTTTTACATATATACTGTTATATATATCTATATATATATATATACATATAAATTTTAGATACATATATTTTATTAAAATTAATGTATTTACTGTTATATAAATTTTGTACATTTATTTTTTATATAAACTAATTTTATATTTATATACATGTGTTTCGACTTATTTTTTATTTCTATTTCATAACATCATTGTATCATATTTCAAAATTGCATCTACTGCTATTAGGGATATAAATTGTTTGTATTCTTGTTTTCTTTTCTAGATACTTTTTTACCCGAGCCATTAACCTTTAGTTTACCCTTTCATTAGATAGAATGCTTCACTGGACATCTCGTAAGCGTCCTGTCTCTAAACTCGCTAGAGGTGAATCCACTTCCGCTCCCTTAGATCACCCTTAGACGGTTGAATGTTTTGAGGACAACGATGCTGTCGAAAAATTTAACACCTATTTTGCAACTCGTCAAGTTCAAATCTCTCATCCCATTGATCTAAACTTCTTAGCAAATACCCTTAAATTCAAATACCTCGATCAACTCCACGATTGGAGTTGGCTCGATTTTCTCCAACTTAGGGGTCCTTACTACGACAACCTTGTTCTGGCGTTTTACTCTAATGCTAAACTTAAACACGACCCGATCAGTCACCTAGTTAACTCTATCACCTCTTTAGTCACAAGCCAATAGATTACTATCTCAGTCGAAACCCTCTCTACTTACCTTTCTATCACCAATAAGGGTGATGATTGTCATACCGGCCCATATGACACCTCCTTAATTAGGCCAAATGATTATGTAGGCAACGACATGGACCTTTATGACCGTATCCTCCACCTTATTTTCACTTGGATCATTGCCTCAACTAGCAAGCATTTTGGCTTTCCTCAACCGGTTCTTGGATGTGGCATTGCTTTAGAACCGATCATCCCCTAAACTTAGCTTCCCTTATTTTTTTGAATCTTCTCGAGATCGTAAGATTATTGATGTCTAGCAATAAAACCTTACGTTACGATACTTTCCTATCTCATATCTTTCATACCCTTCGCATAAACGTAAGTGTAGACCCCTCAATTAATTCCTTCATCAATATCTCGATTGCACATAGTTTCAATTGGAAGCTTGATGATGAGGGGAATTGGGTTTGAAAGTTCAATCGCCAATCCTCGACAGCTCAAGGATTGACAATTCCACCGGTAGCTCCACCATCTTCTTATGCTCCTTTATCTTCACATGAGGAACATCCAGCTCTTCTCCCTTTGTCGCCTCCGCGCACTGTACACTTACTCGATTCGATCAATGGATTGTCATTGCAAGTCAATGCACGATTTAATGCATTGAGTGCCCACATCAATGGCCGCAACAATCAATTAGACGAGTGTTTAAATGAGTTGACCTCTCGATTTCCTCCATCGGACGATTAGGACTTCATTTCTTGGTTGAGTTCTACATGTTTTTTTTTAGGTTAGATTACATAATGATTTTGGATTGTTTGGTTGTTTGTTCTTAGGATATTTACTTTCTTTTTTATTGATTGCATAGTTTGTTGCTTTGGGATGTTCTTTCTTTCATTATGTTTGAATGTTTTTGGTTCAAAGGTACTACCATTTTATGTTATGTTATCTAATTGTTTATGCATCATTTTTCTTTACTTGTTGTTTTTATTATTATTCTTTTGGTTCAAGTATTGTGCATTAATTCCCCTAGTTTTTCACGCTTATATTCTTTTTGATATTACAAAAAGGGGGAGAATATGTAAAATTTGCTTAAATTAATTTTCAACTTAACTCTTAAAGCAAAATTCTTCAAGTTGGAAATTTAAACTAAATAACATCTAAAACGTTTTTTTTGAAAATAATCTTTAAGATAGGGGGAGTTAGCAAATTTTTTCAAAATGTTTTGTTATATCAAAAAGGGGGAGATTGTTAGCTCTAGTTTTTCAAGTGTTTTGATATAACAAAAAGTATATTAGAAATCCTCTACTTAAATTTGCAAAAAAAAAAAAAATTTCCTTAAAATTATTTTTAAAGTGTCGGACAAAATAAACTTTTGAAAAGCCTTGAAATAACTACCGATACAACTCTTGGTTCTACCGATACAACTAAGACTTCTATCAGTAGAACAAACTCCAGTGAGCAAGGAAGTTGTGGCTTAGGACTTCTACTGATACCTTCGCCAAAACTACCGAAACAACATCAGTTCTACCGATACCTTGGCCAAAACTACCGAAACAACATCAGTTCTACCGATACCTAGAAGACTTCCACCGAAATAAGTCAAGTCAGTAGCCAAAGTTTAGCATCCCCTGCACTTCTACTGATACTCTAATGGGTTATATCGATACCAAATGAAAACCTCAGAGTTCTATCGATATAATGAGGGATCTATCAATACAATGACTCTAATGGTCATATTGTGTAAAGGCTTCTACTAATACAAGTGTTCTTCTACCGGAACAACGAAGATGCTGTCTGCATTAAATGTTGGTTTTAATGGTTGCAACGACTCTATTTTATTTCTAACGGCTGCAAATGTCCACAAGGTTGTTAGTGGACTTAAATACAAGGTCAAGGCTCCCCATTGAAGTCAACAAAGACAAGAATCAAGTGCTTAACTTCAAAAAACTCATTTTTCGATCTTTTATCAATCTTCTATCAAATATTTCTTGTACACTCTCGTGGGTTAAGTTTTCAATCATT
This sequence comes from Kokia cookei, assembly GCA_039519145.1. NCBI lineage: Eukaryota > Viridiplantae > Streptophyta > Magnoliopsida > Malvales > Malvaceae > Kokia > Kokia cookei. The sequence continues at coordinate 11,606,423 of CM076907.1, read as the reverse complement.
CTTTCAAGTGTTGTAATTTTGTGTGAGAGTGCTTAATTGTTAATCATTTACCTTTTAGAGGTATATTCTCATTCATTCTTATTTTCTCTCATTTTGTGAGGTGTTACTTAAGGTTTTGGGTAGAAAACCTTAAGGGGAAGTGGTTCTATCTTACCTTTGAAAAGATAAGGATTTGTAAGGTTAACCCTTGCCCTTAAAGGTTCAAATCTAGTGGATTTGGAAATCCTTAGTTAAGGAAAGCTAAGGTAGTGGACATAGGCAATTGAGGCCAAACACTATAAATTCTTGACTCATTTGCTTTTTTCAAATTTACCGAAAACTTTTTAAAACACCAATTCACCCCCCTCTTGGTGTATTTCGATCTTAACACAGTTCAATTGTTTGCTTATTGTTTCAAGGAAGCATTATGAGAAATCAAACACTTGAAAAGTTAGGGATCCTTAACTTGAGTTGGTGCGATCCCTTTTGGCTTTTGCACAAGATGCTTGTCTTTGCTCCTTTGAAAATCTAAACAACAAAAAAGGAAGAAAAGTGAAGGTATTTTAGGGTTTCAAAAGATTAGAGATGAGTTTAAGAAGTAATATGAAGTTAATAATATGTTTAGTATATATAGTGAATGAAACCTAGGGTTAGAAGTGTTAATAATCGGTAAAAATTAAGGGTTGGCCTTTGGGTTGCGCAGTTGGGTTTGGTCAACCCAGCAAAAATTGTAGTCGATGTCGCGACATAGAGATGTTGGTCGTGACATCCCCTTCAATCCTATGGTGTCACGACGTTGAGGCTATGTATTGTGACATCTTCATCAGCTTCAGATTTTTCCAATCTGCGACCTTCGTTGTGACGCAAGAATTAATGTGTCGTGACATAACCTTGTTTCCTACTATATACTAAAAGAAATTTGTTAGACATATTTACAATAATATACATAAACGAAACGATAATATCCACCATTATGTTTTACTATCGGATTCATCCGACAATCTTACCCTCACCGATTTGCTCTTGCTTTCTCGGTGTTTGGCCATCTTCCGTCATACCGTTCCATTTTTTTCAACCGATCCCTTTCTTTAAATCAATAGATAAACTCTTTGTTCATGAAAGGGGTCTTATTGTGTCCTTCACGGTCACCTACAGCCAGCATGTGATATCGTTCCCTTCGCTCCTTCCCGTCTAGCCTATCCTCACATTTAAAGATTTCTCTCACTGTTGATCTTCATGGTTAACTCTTTTGTGTTTAGATTAATGGTGGATCTAGATGTGGCTAGAAAAGGTCTTCCTAGTAAGATCGGTATATCCTTAACTTCCACGAAATCCGAAACCATAAAATCTGCAGGGATAATAAAATCTTGTACTCGGACTAATACATCATCTAGGATCCTCTAAGGTCGTATAGACGACCTATCAACCAATTGTAAGGTCACTTGTGTATTTTTGAGATCTCCAGACCCAAGTTTCTCAAAAAAAAAAAGAGGCATTAAGTTTATGTTGGCTCCAAGATCGCATAAAGCTTTACTGAACTGAAGATTCCTAATTTTTTTATAATTGTTAAGCTTCCAAGATCTTTCAGTTTTTGAGGAATTCATTTAGAGATGATCGCGCTACAAGATTCGTTGACTTCCACCTATTCACCCACTCTGATTTTCTTATGCTTTGACATAATCTCCTTTAAAAACTTAGTGTATTTAGGGACTTACCCTATCAATTCAATTAGAGGTAAGTTAACATTTAGGGTTTTAAATAAATTCAAAAAAATTACAAACTCATTGTTATCTTATCTCTTTTTCTCCTCTTACCATTTAGGGAACGAAATGGTCGTACCTTTATTTTCTTTAGGGATATCATCTTTTTTTCGATTCTTCTTTTGGGGATATCATCCTCCTTCTTTTGGAGGTATCTCTATGATGTTGTTTGGCTTTTTATACTCTTCTACCTCATTAGGTTTTTCTAGGCTACTCAGTACTTTGCCCGATCGAAGCTCGATTGCCTTGACATGCTCCTTTCGCTCTCTTTAGGGATTATTTTTTGTATTACTGGGGATGCTAGTACCAATTTTTCTTTTAATATCTCCCATCATATTGATTAACTGGCCCATTTGCTCCTCTAGTTTTGTAAGGTTTTTGAAGAATTAGTGTACTTAGGCTGTACTTGCTTTACTTCAGTACGTATAGTCTTCATTTCATCCTCAATTCGATCCAACCTTTGACCACATACAGTATGGTCATTTTGATTAACTCTCTCCTGTTGCCTTTGTGAAAATGGAGGTTGGTAGTTTGTACTTCTTTATTAGTTGACATTACCACCTCCCCCTTGGTTTACTCCCCACCTCGAGTTTCGATAATCCTTTCAGCTAGGATTGTAGGTATTTGAATAAGGATTTCCACCCTTATTCCTAACATAGTTTACATCCTTGGTGGTATTAGTAAAGTAGTGGTAGAGAAGTTTATCATCCACTTGTGAAGATGGTGCACCTGTTGTAGATTCAATCCAGTTAAGTCTATCCAACAGTTGTTGGTATTTATCATCTTCTTAAATCATCTGAATTGAGGTGGATTTCTGCTCATATGTGAACCATTTACTTAGCAACTGACATGAATTGGTTGCCATATTCTCGATCAATCCATATGCATCATTATAGGTCTTGTTCATTACGGCTCTTCCTATCACACCGTCAAGCCAAGATTTAGTAGATGCGTCCAACCCATTGTAAAAGGTTTGTAGTTGCAACCATTCAATCAAACCATGGTGTGGGCATTTTTATAGCAAACTTTAGAAGAGCTCCTGTAACACCCAAAAATTTTAACCATCACCGATATAGGGTTTTAGGATTTACAAAACTTTACGAGTTTTTTTATACATACAAATCAATCATAATCTATACAATTACAAACTAGCAACCTAGAGTACTAACTTCATTTAATCTTACAGATTCATTTACGACATTTCAACCAATCAGGGATCAAGTGTAATCATACAAGAACTTAGGATCATATTCAAAAGTTTTTCATCAAGGATCACATGGTCGTATGTCTCAAACACAGAACTTTCATCACTAGCTACCAAATTATAACCCAAAACATACTCATCAATACATTTGTAAGAAGGAATCAATATTCATATAACATATCATGACATCTATATTCCATATCAAACTATAATACCACAATATCATCCAAGTTATATCAATCATTCTGACTATCACTATATAGCACCCAAAACCAAAATTGTCATCGGTTAGGGTTTCGTGGTCTTTCAAATCATTTACTATTGATTAAATTCTCATATTTCAGCAATTCAGTATCACAAGAATATGCATGGAATAAATTTTGAGCTTTAACAACATTCCATTTCAATAAAGATCAAAAATGTCATTTACACAATTTGAGGGACTTCTATCGATATCTGTTGGTTGGATAAGTATCGGTAGAAGTCAAGACAGTAAGCTTTGGAAAAATAATTACAGCTTTCTACTAGTAGAAGTCACGATTCTATCAGTATAAGTATCAGACGATCGATACTACTATGGCAAAACTACTGATACCTCAAAACTTATACCGAAACAATGAAAGTCAGTAACCAAAGTTCAAATACCTCGTACTTCTATCGGCAAATGCAACAGTTCTACCAAAAAACTGTCCAAAATTCAAATATAAACATAGTTTCTAAGTTTACAAACATTCTTCATATAAGTTATTAATGATGAACCAATCAACCCAAATCAAGCATTACAAAAGATAACATCATCCTAGTACATGCAATAAAACTAAGAGATATATACTATCGGACGAGCTCTCAGGATAGTATGATTCCTCAAGATGATCCGTTCTTCGAACAACAAAATATTATCTACAAAAAAACAATAATTTCATAAGCAAGCTTTCATAGCTTAGTAAGTTCGTAAAGTTTAACAAGTTACCAACTAACATGTGTTGAACAGTCTATTACTCAATCGAATCGGAGTATGACTTTGCTTCAACGAGCCATACCAAAGTTTCATCTTCTCTTGTCAAAATCCATCTTTTACCAGTATACGATGCTACTCACACAAGCTAATGAGGACTCACAACATATGCGGTACCCCAACCATCATTACAATATATGTATAAATATATTTGTTCCCTAACGATGCTGCTCACACAAGCTGATAAGAATATGAAACTCATGCATAAATCTCAACCATCGTAGGGCCATATAATGTTATCCAGGATTCATTTCAACATTTTCCCGACTCATGATACTTCTCACACAAGCTGTTGAGAATATGCAACATATGCATAAATCTCAGCCATCGTAGGGCCATGTAGTCCAATCCAAGATTCAATCAGAAGTCGTTGAATCACGATGTTGCTCACACAAGTTGTCAGGAAACTGCAACATATGCAGGATCCCAGCCATCGCGTCGATACAGATCACCAGCCCAAGACTTGACAAATCGTCATTTCCTGCATTTCTTAGACTTCTCTAATTGTTAAGCATACTTTAATTTGCTATAACCACAAGGAATATATATATATATATATAAAGAATTATTAAAATATAGATGTTAGAGCCCAAATTTGTTCGGGCCCAACTCAAAATCCAAAAAGGAAATAAAAAAAAAATAATGATAATTTTAAATTAAATTTTGTTTAATTTAAAATGTCCCAAATACAAATTCAAGTGTCCATTTACAAAACCCAAATCCTAAACTTACCAACCTAACCTAGCCCAACACCCACAAGCCCAAAATGGCCCAACACATTTGTAAAATTGGAAAACCCTAAACAGCTAGGGTTTTTAGCCACCGCTCCTCGTGTGCTCCCACTTGCCCATTTGGATGTTCCACCACTAGCACCATGCCTACTTGCCTCTGCCACCATGTCAGATCTGCCACCACCATCATCACCTACAAATACAAGAAGTAAGACAAGATAGAAATAGGAAAATACATGTATCCATTCGGCTATAAAAGCCATGTAAAAATTGTAAAAGGGGCATTTTTCTTCCTTTCGATTTTCACATGAAATTAAGAGAAAAAGAACAAAAAAACAGATTCAAAAATCAAGTGATATTGTGCAAGGTATTTTTGTTTATATATAAACATATATACGCATATATTAGTTTTATTTTTATTTTTATATTTTTAAATTTCAAAAATAATACAACTTATTTCCCATTGCATTTTTTTATTTTTTCGATATATATTATCGAAAATAAAATAAGCATAAACTAAAAAAAATATTCAAAATCTTAGATTTAGAATAGATTTTTAAAAAATGAACAAAAAAAATCAGATTTGAGAGTAACTTTAAACACCACAAAACTACATCGTTTTGGCCTATGCTATGAGAATCAGATTTTTTTTAAAAAATGGGGAAATTTTTCCTCTGATCCTTTTGCTTTTCTTTGAATTTACGATTCAGTCCTTTTGCATTTTTTTAATTTATTTTAAAATTACCCATCAATTTTATTTTCCTTTTTAATTTAGTCCCCTAACTTTTGGGAGGTTTACGAAGCAGCCATGTGTCCATTTTTGGGTTATTTCTCCAATTGGCCCTTTCCTTTTTTTATTTATTTCAATTTCATCCTTAAATCAAATTTTATTTTATTCTAAATTGGCCCAATTATTTTAAATTAGTTTCAATTTGGTCCTCACTTCTGAAAGCTTGAGAAGCTACCACGTGTCACCCTTTTTTTAGGTTTATTACCTAAAAGGTCCTTGGACTTTCAAAAATCATATTTTGACCCTCAAACTACATCAAAAATACATTTTGACCCCTAAATTTTTCTAAAATTACATTTTAACCCCTAAACTTTTCCAAAATTACCTTTTAACCCTTAAACTTTTCCAAAATTACATTTTAACCCCTAAACTTTTCCAAAATTACATTTTAAGCCTTATGCTTTTCCAAAGTTACATTTTGACCCCTAAACTTTTCCAAAATTGCATTTTGACCCTTAAACTTCTCTAAAATAATATTTTAACCCTATACTTAACCATAATCACATTTTAACCCCTAACTTTCCTAAAATTACATTTTTACCCCCAAACTTTTCCAAAATTATATTTTAACCCTTTTTTATTTTGATTCGTGATTCTATCAAATCTCGTATTTTATCTTATGCTTAATTTTTTTCATTTACTTTTATGCTTAGTTATTTTATTTAATTTTATCAATAAATTGCATATTCGTGTTTAATTTGCACACTCATTTTTAAAAAAATTGTTTTCGTAAAAATACATACGAAATAATTTCAAAATCGAGGCAACATCCTTTCGTATGGAAATCTCGAAATATCATGCCCTAACGTGCTAGGTGTGATTTTTTGTATGATCAGCACAATCGAATATCCTTTTCCAAACTTTTCAAATGCCTTTTAATTTTGGGATTCCGAGAACGTCGTGCCCTAACGTGTTGGACACGACTTCAATGCTCCGAGAAAGTCGAAACATATGAGCATTTTTCTTCAAATCTAATTTTTGAAAATCAAGTGAAATAAGTTGTGTCCGAGGATCGTATTTTAAACTTAATTCAAAATTTCAAGTTCTTAAAGAATATACAAATAATTTTAAACGAAAAACGAGGCAATAATCCTTTCATGTGGAAATTTCAAAAAATCATGCCCTAACGTGTTCGGTGTGATTTTTCGTATAATCTTCACACGATTGAAATATCTTCTTTAAATCCTTTCAAAATGTCTGTCAATTTCGAAATTCCGAGAATCTAGTGCTTATTGTGTTGGACATGACTTCAATTCTCCAAGAAATTCAAAACTCACAGACGGTTTTTCTCAAATATGATTTTTGAGAATCATGCGAAGTTTTTTGAGAACAAAGATCGTATTTTTCGTGTTTTCAAACTTTTAACAAATTATGACCCGAAAATAATCGATGTGGTACCAATTTTGGGCGTATGAGGGTGCTATCCTTCCTCATACATAACCGACTCCCGAACCTGTATTTTGGATTTTGAAGCCCAAAACATTTTTTCAAAATGAATTTTAAACATTTTGTGGTGATCCAATCACACTGAATAAAAGATTGGTGGCGACTCCCATTTTTCAATTTAAAAATATTTTTTGAGACCTGTTTATTTTCCAGAAATAAACGTTTTGACAGCTTGACAACCCTGCTAGAGACATTTTTTTAATAAAAGGGAGTCAAGCCAAAAATCAATTATTTTCGGGTCTTTTTGTTAAAATTTTTAAACACTTGGTTTTGTTTAATATACTATCCTCTACATTTTTGTGTGATGCTATATTATGTCAATATTGCTAGTTAAGTTTGCATTCATATGCATTTGTTACTACCCTTTATGTGGAAGCGAGAAACTACTCCTTCGTGAGGTTTTCACCTCCGTGTAGGATAGTGGATCGCTTTCGAGATTACATCTGTACCCATGTTTTCGTGAAGTTTTCACTTCCGTGCAAACATGTAAGAAATGTGTCCCCTTAAACCAAACTCATCTGTATGAGCCTGAAATGGGTGAGGATCGAGGAATCCGCTAGTTTGGGTACCCTTTACACTAGAGACTAAACCGCATGTAATGAGCCATAAGTACTTGCCTTAGAAGGAGTTATATCGAACCTTTTAGCAACTATCCAAGACAAGTTCTTAGGTTATTTATTCTATACCTGCATATTGATATTGATATGTTTTGCTAACTTATTTTATTTTACTTGCATTGCATCATCATACGATAAAAGATATTGATTTAAGCTCGATTACGAAAAAGGCAGTTTCGTCATGGAGGACAGATTTCTTGATAGAGTGGAAGATAACATGGTCGTGCGCTTATGGTCAGAGGAACGACAGCGTGAGTTTGAAAGAAGGGCATTTATCAGAATTTTGGGATCATACTTGGGTTAAGGTGACTTAAAATAGTTTGCAAGAGTTAATAGTGAGACGAAGCAAATATTTTATCAGGAATACAGAGACTTACCCTATTTACTCGATGTGAAGATAAACAAACATCTTTTTTAAGCGCTTACCAAACACTGGAATCTTGCATATAGTTGTTTCACCTTTGGAAACTTCAACATGATGCCTATAATGGAAGAATACACCGCATTGATTCATTGCCCCAGAATTCAAGTCGACAAGGCAAACTCGAAAGATGCATGTGTCCCAACCTTTTTTGAAAAGACTAATGAACACTATTGGAAGTGAACAATGGGTTGCATCCAGGATCAAGGCAAAAGGAGATAAGTATATCAATTGGAAAAGTCTACAAGATCTAATACTGGCACACCCAGATGAGAAGAAACGCATTGACATATACGGGTTAGTCATTTTCCCAGAAGCATTAGGACATGTAGAAGATGCAATTGCAAATCTTTTTTATCAGCTTAGCAAGGGAGTCACTCCGATCCTAGCCATCCCCGCTGAGCCCTTCAGATCATTAAACGCTTGTCGAAGAGAAGGAGAAGGGAGGTTCATCGGTTGTGCACCACTTTCGATAGGCTCAGAGACAGGTTGAAAGCACTCACCCAAATAAGAGAAGCAACTAATCACTTGTAAGTATTAGCCGTCGAAGCTGATATATTGAGCATGCAATACAAATCAAACCAAGGCGGGGAGAAAATTAGTCGGACTCCTTAGGAAATCAAAGCTTTAGGCAGTAAGGCAAAGTCATTTATATCATTTGCTTTATGTAAAGAATTTTGTCTTCTAGAGAAGTTGTTCTAATGGAATTCAGTTCAAAACCAATGCCTTTTCTTATGCATACATGCATTCATAAGCCGTAAATTTTATTAACCTGATTTAATTCCAAAGGTGGAATTGTGCTAAACCTTTAGTGGTTACCCGAATAAGGTAAGAAACACGATTATATTTTTTGCAATATATTTTGAATCTGTTTGCATTGCATTTTCATAAAAAAAAGGTGTTGATTCATGTTCTATTGCCAAATAAAGAGCTGGTCATAAGAAAACAGATTCCTTGATAAGGTAGAAGCCAACGTGGTTGTGCGTATGTGGTCAAAGAAAAAACGAAAAGTGATAACTTGTCAAAGGGGTACATATCAAAGTTCTGGGATTACACCCAAATAAATGAAACTCATAACAGTTTGCAAGAGCTGAAAGAAGTATGGAAGACAAAATGAGGCACATGTTCAAATTCAAATATGTTGATTTGCCTTACTCACTCAAGCTTAGTCGCTTCGCTTTAAAAAACATGAACATAAGGAAGAGGAATTCATTACGTTGCCCGAGGATTCAAAAATCATAAGAGCTATCTTGGATGAGCGAACATTGGGTTACAGCCCTGATCAAGGAAAGAAAGGATCACAAATACATTACTTTGAAAAACCCGTAAGACACAATGCACCCAGAGGAGAGAAAGAATGTTAACATCTTCGTTCCAAATGCATATGAAGTAGTCGACTTCCTTAAAGTTTCTAGGCATGTAGAGGACACGATTGCAGATTCATTTTATCAACGTGACAAGAAAATCACTCATGTTCTAACAATCTCAACCACTAAACACTTACCGAAGAAAAGGCAAAAGAAGGTGTATTGGTGCTCAACTTTTTGCTAGAATGGTTCCGTGACCATTTTTGAAAATTGAAAAAGTCCCTTGTTGAGTATTCTCTGAGTACTATTCTCTGTCGAAGGAATTTATGCCTATCTAAAGACAAAAAGATATCGCCAAATAAAATTTGAAATAAATGAGGAATAACTCCAATGCTCTTAGGGGCAAGTCTAAGATAGGGACCATGTTGCAAGCAAGGATTTGACCCAAGTGCGAGAAATGACTAACCACTTGTAAACTTTAGCCATTCAAGATCGACACTTTAAATTTGAAAGCAGGGTGAAACCGAAGCAAAAGTTAGTTGGGAAGATTAGGACTTTGAGCATCAAGGCACGACCATACATATATCTGCCTTATGTACAGGAATTTGTTTTCTAGTAAAGTTGTTCTAAATGGAATTGACCTAGAATCAACACCATTTTGCATACATTTTACCATTCATTTGCATTGCACTTCATTCATTAAATTTCAATAAAATCCATCATATTTGAAACACTCATGTGAGAGAGAGCCATCAATCTTAAATAAAAGCTAAGAGGAAACACAATAAATCAAGATAGGGAATGCTAAAAATTTGAGCAAAAGTCATATTGAGAGTGAAACCTGTTGAGAGTTCGTCCCTACAAGCTTGAAAGTGTTTTGGACAACTAGATTGTGGAGGAGCTTCCTGTAGTCTTTGGACTTTTCTAGGAAAATATTTAGAACACACTTATTACTCTAAGTCCGAGAGTAATAGGGATCCTTTTATAAAGGGCACATGATCACAGTCTTTTATTTCGATGAAAATGATGCATTTCTTGTGTCTCACTTGGCAAACATCTTGCATTTCTTTTTCAGCCAAATAGTTGTTCATTCTTAAATTCATTCTCTTACCCATACGTTGGATCCCTTGATATCAAAGACACGAGTGACACTGCTGTTGACTTAGACCCTTTTGAGTATGACATGTGTCTAGAAAAACTTTGAGACTTTGAAAATGCTCAAGGATGTGACGTGTCTCCCGATCTGGTACGAATGTTTGAGCAAGACTAGAAATGAACATCACCTCGAAAAGTTGTGATTTTAAGTGAGAATCGAGACATGTGTCTTTGTAGAAACAAGAAAAGTTGCCTCAAGAATCCAAAGGTCTTTGCATGGTCCTATCAAAGCATGTCAAGTTTAAGGAATTGATGTCGTGACACACAAGCCCTCATAAAGGAAGAATGCAATCCAATTCAATAGAAACTCCAAAAATTGAGGCTCGACGTGTTATAAAAAAAAAAGAGAGAGAGATGGGTTGAAAAATTTGCTAAGGGCATTTTAAAACCCAAAAAAAGGAAAAAAAGAAAGAAGAGAAAGGAAAGTCAAGACAAAAACCCGCAAAGGGCATCTTGGAAATTTATTCTCCTTCATTTTTGCACGTCATGACCTCTTTCTATGAAGCATGGGCAACCAAGCCAACTTTGTAAAAAAGTTTCTAATGAGCATCAGTTCGTCCTCATGATCATTGATTACTACTTCCTATGCCAATCGACGGTTAAGCATATTATTGAAAATGAGATTATATGTCGATATGGGATGCCAAAAAGGATCATATCCGACGATGACTTGAATTTGAGCAACAGCATAATAGCGAAAGTCTACAACCAATTCAAGAACAAATATCACGACTCAGCACCACATCACAAAAAAAGTAAGACATTGGAGGTGACCAATAAGAACATCAAAAGGATTCATAGCAGAGACCTACAAAGGCTCGACATGAGATATCACCATTTATCTTCGAGACTTATAGGCTTCTATCAGAATATCCACTGAGGCAACACCTTTCTCACTAGAAAAAAAGTCGTCCTACCCATTGAAGTCTAGTTTCTTTCCCTCCAGATTTTGTTAGAGCTGATGAAGCAGAATGAATCCAATCCAGATGTAGTCAACTAAACTTGATTGAACAAAAGATACTAAAAGTCATCAGTCATGATTCAAATGACAAGGGTTTACGACAAAGAAGGATCCGCTCTAAAGAATTTCACGAGAGAGCACTGGTTTTAAAAAGGATCTTGCTTACAAAAGTTTTCCAAGAACAATGGATGTTGAATTGGGAAAGGCCCTATGAGGTGAAGAAAGTTTTTTAGAGAAGCTTTGATTTTGATCGAAAGGGATGGCAAAGACCTGCCCAACTTCGTGAACTCGGATTCAATGAAGAAAAAATAAATAAAAAAATAAAGAAAAGAAAGAAAAAAGGAAAAAGAAAAAGGAAAATGAAAATAAAAAAAAGGGGAAAAAGAAAAAGAGAGGTCGAGGTAAAAACTCGTAAAGGGCATCTCGAAACCTAAGGAGACTTGAGTTTAAAACCTGAAACGGCGGCTCAATTTTGAAAAAAGGAGCGTGAAATGGTCCTCTCTCTCAAAAGTAGCAATGTGGAGAAACTTTACACCTTGAAGCATTGACGAAGTACTCCAAGTTTCATGAACACATGTCAAGCTCAGAATAGTCCTCATCAAGTTTCCCCAATGAAGCTCATACTTTGATATCTGGGGCACCTAACTCTATTCTTTGCTCGCTATATGTTTGGCAACTTTTTGACCAATATGGGTCATTTTTAGTCTTTTCATTCATGCGAGCTTCGCCTCTAATAAAATTTCATTCGCACTGATACCATGTTCAAGCAATTCTGCAACAAAATAATGGTTAATGAACCAATGATCTTTTTATTCATGCAAGCTTTGCCTTCAATCAAATCCAATTTCATCCACCTTACAACTTTGATTCAAGCACTTTTGTATTTGAAATAATGGTTAGTGGTCTAACGATATAAGGAATAAAAGGATTTTTGCATATCATTATGAAAAATTTCTAAATAGTACAGAGACCTGAAACAGGACCACTAGTTGGAAATAACACAAACTCGAGGGATAGAAAAGTTTTGGAACAAATATTTCAAAATATGACTACCTCTTTAGGTTCCATGAAAAAGATACCATACCAAAAAAGAACAGGATAACACATCAGTGATATGACTTAAACAAACGACGAATAATGCCGACCTAAGGACTAAAAATAAAATTATTCTCAGAGATGTCTTTTTTGCATCAATCATTCATAACCATGTAGTTAGGAGGATTAAACTCATTCTAATCATGGCATCCTAATAATCTGGCCTACATAAAGGTCCATGAAAGCATGTTCTACAAGTTTGATAGGGAAGGATTGAGGCTGCGACGGTGAATCTGGTACCTTAGAAGATGTGAAAGGAAAGGTTGAGGCCGCAACGACGAACTTGGTACCTTAGAAGATGTGATGGGAAAGATTAAGGCTGCTACGGTGAACCCGGTACCATGAAGAGATGAAGGGAAGGATTGAGGCCACGATGGTGAATTCGGCACCGTAAAAGATGTGACGAAAAAGGTTGAGGCCGCACCGGCGAACTTAGTACCTTAGAAAACAAGATGGAAAAGATTGAAGCCGCAACGACAAATCTTATACCATAAAGTCGAAGAGGAGCAAATTGAAGTTGCAATGGCAAATCTTCTACCTCGAAGTTGCAGTGAAGTAGATTAAAACTACAATACCAAATCTTTATCTCTCTGAAGTTGAAGTAAGAGCAAGATGAAGTTTCGACATCAAATCCTATCTTCCTGAAGTTATAGTGGAGTTGGATTCAAACTACATCATTCCAGTTTTTTACCATTAATCAAGAAGGGTAGATTGAAGATTCCAATCTCTTACCCCAATCCCGGGTCAGATTGTGGCCATCCGATCTCTTATCCCGAGCCTGTGGTAGATCACTATCAGCCAATCTCTTACCTTGAGCCTAAGGAAAATTACAGCCATTCGATCTTTTACCCCGAGCTTGGGGTAGATCAGCATAAGCCAATCTCTTACCTCGAGCCTGAGTCAGATTGCATCCATTCGATCTTTTACCCCGAGCTTGGGGCAGATCACCATCAGTCAATCTCTTACCATCGAGCCTGGGGCAGATTGCAACCATTCGATCTCTTACCTCGAGCTTGGGGCGGATTGTGGCCATCTAATCTCTTACCCCGATCATGGGGCAGATTGTAGTAATCCAAAATAATGAAGTGGTCATCTTCCTGATAAGATACTGAGAAGTAGACCAAATCAATGAAGTAACGCTCAATGTTAGTGAAACTTCAAACCCATCTTCCTGATGAGATACTGAGAAGTGGGTCAAAGCAATAAAGCGATCGTCTTCTTGATGAGATACAGAGAAGTGGATTAAAACAATAAAGCGGTCATCTTCCTAATGAGATACTGAGAAGTAGACTAATTCAACGAAATGAAGCTCAATAGAAGTGGGTCAGACAACAAGTGGTCATCTTCCTGATGAGATATAGAGAAGTAGACCAAGATATGAAGTTACGACAGCAAATCACTAATGTGTCAGAGAAATTGAATCAAAATCTACAATAGCGAATCTCAACCTCCCTGAAGTTATGAAATGCAGTAGCAAATTTTGTCATTTTGAAGTTACCCTGGGCTAAGATGGAATCATGACATCAATTCCCACGCAGTGCAGTTAAATGACCGATGAAGCAAAGAGCGGGGTACTTGAAGAAGAAGGGCTAGAAAGACCAAATCCAATGGAACCAGAAAAAATCGACCATCCTTTTAGTCTTTGCTCTGTTCCTGTTACACAACAACGAGCAAAGAGGGGTAGCTGTTGGAACCTAAATTTTTCCAGGCCCAACTAAAAATCCTAAAAGGAAACAAAAAAATAATGATAATTTTAAATTAAATTTTGTTTTATTTAAAATGTCCCAAATACAAATTCAAATGTCCATTTACAAAACCCAAATCCTAAACTACCCAACCTAACCTAGCCCAACACCCACAAGCCCAAAATGGCCCATCACATTTGTAAAATTGGAAAACCCTAAACAACTAGGGCTTTTAGCCGCCACTCCCCATGTGCTCCCACTTGCCCACTTGGATGTTCCACCACCAACACCTTGCCTACTTGCCTCTGCCACCACCATCATCACCTGTAGAGACAAGAAGCAAAACAAGATAGAAATAGGAAAATACATGTATCCATTCGGCTATAAAAGCCATGTAAAAATTGTAAAATGGGGTTTTTTTTCCCTTTCGATTTTCACACGAAATTAATAGAAAAAGAACAAAAAAACAGATTCAAAAATCAAGTGATATTATGCAAGGTATTTTTGTTTATATATATACACATATATATGCATATATTAGTTTTACTTTTATTTTTATTTTTATTTTTATTTCGAAAATAATACTACTTATTTCCCATTACATTTTTTATTTTTTCGGTATATATTATCGAAAATAAAATAAGCATAAACTAAAAAAAAATTCAAAATCTTAGATTTAGAATAGATTTCAAAAAAATAAACAAAAAAATCGTTTTGAAACTTTTTCAAAGTTTAGGGGTAGATCTTGATAGATCTAACCCCAATCTATGTTTTAAAAGAAAAAAATTACCCCGGATGGTGGCGACGGGGACGATGGTGGCAACCAACGGTGGTCGACGGACGGCGGGAGTAGTCGACGCCGGAGAAACTCACTCAAAAAAAGAGAGAAGAGAAAAAGAGAGAGAAGAGAGGAGTTTTTGAGTTTTTTGGAGAAGAGAAGGTGAAAAATGAAAAAAAAGTCTTTAAAGGGGTTTATATAGCCTCCCAAAACGGCGTAGTTTTGGGAGTAACTTTAAACACCCCAAAATTAAGTCGTTTTGGCCTATGCTATGAGAATCAGATTTAAAAAAAAAAAAAGAAATTTCCCCTTTGATCCTTCTACTTTTCTTTCAATTTACGACTAAGTCCCTTTACATATTTTTAATTTATTTTAAAATTACCCATCAATTTAATTTCCTTTTTAATTTAGTCCCCTAACTTTTTGGAGGTCTACGAAGCTGCCACGTGTCCATTTTTGGGTTATTTCTGCTTAGCCCTTTCCCTTTTTATTTGTTTCAATTTCATCCTTAAATCAAATTTTATTTTATTCTAAATTGGCCCAATTATTTTAAATTATTTTTAATTTGGTCCTCTCACTTCTGGAAGCTTGAGAAGCTGCCATGTGTCACCTTTTTTAGGTTTATTACCCAAAAGGTCCCTAAACTTTCAAAAAATCATATTTTAACCCTCAAACTACTTTAAAATTACATTTTGACCCTTAAACTTTTCCAAATTACATTTTAACCTCTAAACTTTTCCAAAATTGCATTTTGACCCTTAAACTTCTACAAAATAGCATTTTAACCCTGAACTTCACCAAAATCACATTTTAACCCAAACTTTCCTAAAATTACATTTTTACACCTAAACTTTTCCAAAATTACATTTTGACCTTGAATTCTCTGAAACTTCATTTTTGACGCGTTTTTCCTTTTTCTTCGATTTCTATATATAAAATTTAATTATTTTTCTTCATATTTTAAATTAATTCCATTTTTTATTTTGATTCATGATTCTATCAAATCTCGTATTTTATCTTATGCTTAATTTTTTGCATTTACTTATCTGCTTAGTTATTTTATTTAATTTTGCCGATAAATTTCATATTTGTGTTTAATTTGCACACTCATTTTTAAAAAAATTATTTTCGTAAAAATACATATGAAATAATTTCAAAACCGAGGCAATGTCTTTTCGTGTGAAAATCTCCAAAAATCATGCCTTAACGTGCTGAGTGTGATTTTTCCTATAATCTGCACAATCGAATATCCTTTTCCAAACTTTTCAAATGCCTTCTAATTTTGAGATTCCAAGAACGTGGTGCCCTAACATGTTGGACACGACTTCAATTCTCTGAGAAAGTCAAAACATACGGGCATTTTTCTTAAATCTAATTTTTGAAAATAACGTGAAATAAGTTGTGTCCGAGGATCGTATTTTAAACATAATTTGAAATTCCAAGTTCTCAAAAAATATACAAATAATTTTAAACGAAAAACAAGGCAATAATCCTTTCATGTGGAAATCTCGAAAAATCATGCCTTAACATGCTAGGTGTGATTTTTCATATAATCTTCACGCGATCAAAATATCCTCTTTAAATCCTTTCAAAATGTCTTTCAATTTCAAAATTCCGAGAATGTAGTGCCCTAACGTGTTGGACACGAATTCAATTCTCCGAGAAATTCGAAACTCACGGACGGTTTTCCTCAAATATGATTTTTGAAAATCATGTGAAGTTTTCTGAGAACAAAGATCGTATTTTTCGTGTTTTCAAACTTTTAACAAATTAAGACCCGAATATAATCGATGTGGTACCAATTTTGGGCATGTGAGGGTGCTATCCTTCCTCACACAAAACCGACTCTCAAACCTGTTTTCTGGATTTTGAAGACCAAAACATTTTTCATAATGAATTTTAAACGTTTTGTGGTGATTCAATCACACCAAATAAAAGATTGGTGGCGACTCCCATTTTTCAATTTAGAAATATTTTTCAAGACCTGTTTGTTTTCCAAAAATAAACGTTTCGACAATAGATATAACAGAACGAACTTACATGACTAATTTCCGTTAAAGTCTCCATTATAGAGACTATTCGTCAGTAAGACATTCAAGACTAGCTTTCGAAACTATATAGCCCCTAATAACATATCCTTTGTGTCCCAATTATTCACAAGATTCATATGTGTCATAAATTTCCTCACATTATACCATTTCGAGCACGCATCAATATAATTCTTACTTGTCAGACATGATATCAAATTAACTAACAATTCATTTAGTCTAATTTGCTAATTGTTATATATCGATCGAATTAATTCATTCATAACATGAATAATAACTAACACAACACATAATCATTTAATTGTTTCATTGTCACCTGAATTTAATACTTAATAAGAAACAAATTTAAATACAACATATTTAAATTATTTCAATAATTCAAAACAGAAACTAAATCAATTATTTTACTGTACAAACTTACCGGATTAAGTTGTAGCTACGACTTAACACCAAGGATTTTTTTTATATTTTCCCCTTTTCCTTGATCTACGGCATGTTCTTGATCTATTACAATAATTTCATTCAATTATTTAAATCAACATGATTTTTAATCATTTTATGCAAATAAACCTTTTTGGTATTTTTACAAATTTGCCCTTAACTTTTCACTTTTATTCTATTTAGTCCTTTAGCTCAAAACTTGCAAATTAACCATTTTATTTTAAAATTTCAGCTTGACCAGTATTTAAGTGCCACAAAAAGCCCTCTTTTGTAATTATTTCACCTCAAGTCCTTGAAAATTTATCACTTTAACATTTTAGTCCTTAAACATTAAAATCATCAAAAACTACGTTACAAAATAATCAAATCTAACAACCAAGCTTATAAATCTTCCATAAACTTTTAAGAACAAGCTTATTCATCAATGAAAAAATTTATAACATTTGACAAAATTACAAATTAGTCCTTGGGTTAGCTAGGTTAAGCTAATACGAACTCAAAAACATAAAATTACTAAAAGCGGGCGAGATTTACTGACCAAATCGAGCAACTAAAGCTTGGTTGATGGTTTCTTTGTCTCTTATTTAGGGTTTCAAATTTTACTATAAAAAATAAGAAGAAGATGACCATTTCATCTTTTAAGTTTTGGTTTAAAATCCATTTTTTTTTAAATTACTCTTTTACCCTTTGTTTACAGTTAACTTTTAACCAAATTTAAGTAAAACTTGTCCACTCAAATTACTAATGGATATATTACCATTTAAGTACCTTTCCTTTCTCTTTTTAATTGGCATCTAATACATTTACTTAGTAGAACACAACTTTCACACCTTTTACGATTTAATCCTTTTTACTTAATTAACTTTCTAAATGATAAAATTTCTTAACCAAAATTTAATACTTTACTAATGACCACATAAATATTAAATAATTAATATTTATGGTTTGACACATCGAAGTTGTGGCTGCAAAACCACCGTTCTCGATCATACTAAATTAAACTAATTAGTGAATCCTCATTTTATTAGGATTTAATTGCAATTAACCAAAATCTAAAGAGTTTCACATCATTTCTGTTATTAGGCCATTTAAAGAGGTTCCAATTTCATAATTGGTCCTTCAATTATATTAAATTTTAATTAAACAAACTTGTTTTCAATTTAGTCCTAAACTAATTAGGACTAAATGAATAAATAACCCAAAACTTAGTGGATTGTAATCATATCCACCACCGCTTGGACTTTTTGACCATTGTTTAATTATCACTTTGGTCTCTTTACTATTTTTAATCAATAGTAATTAACTTTTACCTCTTTTACAATTTACTCTTTTTTCCTTAATTAAAAATAATTCATCAAAATTACCCGACCAAACTCAATTCACATATAGCAAGTCTCCATAAATATTTAATTAAAATATTTACGACCCTAAATTTTAGAAACGAGGTATCGATACCTCATTTTCTAAAACCAATTGACTTTTGAATCAAACCACTTATACTAACTTTTAATTCAATAATTAAAATTAATCAATTCAAAATTCCATATAAAATTATTATTTACTCATATAAATTAAATACTTATTATATGAATTTACTCGATGAATTTGTAGTCCCGAAACTACTATTTCTAACACCATTGAAAAACGAGTTGTTACAGCTCCCATGTCTCATGAAAACCTTCTCCTTCAAATTGCCGAAAGGTCGAAATCTCCCTCCTCAACTAGACTCTTTTACTAATGGTGAAAAACTTCTGTAAGAATTTTCCTGCGAGCTCATCCGATGTAGTAATAGAACCTAGTGCCTGTGCATCCAACTAAGAAAAGGCATTGTCAGTTAGAGAGAAAGGAAACAATAGCAAATGAATGGCGTCATTAGTAACATAATTATATCTAAAAGTATCGCATAGTTGTAAAAATCGCTTTAAATGTAAACTCAGATCCTCTGCCATGGTGCCTCTGAATTGCAAATTTTTTTGGATCATTTGGATCATGGTTAGCTTGATCTCAATGTTATTACCAACGACTATTGACATAGCGATACTTTCTTGAGCTAGATCCATGTTAGGTAAAGCATACTCCCTTAATGTTCGTTGATCTTGCATCATGGGTTCGTTTGATGGGAGTTGTGGTGGTAACCTAACTTCTTGGAAGTTATCGTCAACTGGATCGATAGGTGGATCTTCTTGTTCTTGCACTTTGGCAGGTGGTGGTGGATTTTGCATCGACTGTGCTTGTCTACGGTTTCGCCTAATAGGTGCTTCAGGGTTAGAAATTGGCTTTACCAAGTTTCCTTGGCTTCGAGTCATAAACTGAAACTAAACAAAATAATTACTTAAATAAATAAACAATAAATAATAATAGAGATAAAAAATAAATAAAAAATCATATATATGACCTAAAAATTTCCTAACTTTTGCTTTTATAAATGCAATAAATTAAAATTACTAAGGACGTTGCCTCCCTAGTAACGGGGCCTACAACTTGACCACGTCCTAACGTACTCCGTATTTTTTGGCTTCTGCAAGTATACAGGCCAAGTTGTAATATAGTTACAACGAAGTAACAAGTACTCCGAGGATCATACCCAAGGGAGGCTAAGCAATATTAATTTCAATCCATGCACAAAAAAGATATAATTAGTACTCTTATTAGAATTATAGTACGGAAATAAAATAAAGAGTTTGATTTTTATAATCCTAATAAAAAACATGAAAGTAAAATAACGCGAAGGAAAATGATTTAAGGCTTCCATAAACTGATTTATAGAGGATTAGCTCACTTTGACATGATTTCTTCAACCTTTGCTTTTGGGGTTTTCGTCAATCAACTAGTCGCTATTCTAGCAAATTTTTCCGATCTTCCACTAACAAAATGAGTCAACAAGAACTATTTTATCTTTCGACCTCATAGTTCAGATTGGTTTGGGGTAAAGGTGTTCACGAATGGGCAATACCAAACTTAGGTTAATTCCCAACTAAATGACTTCCTAGGTTGTTAAGCCTACGATTTGTTTCACTTTCTTCCATTTTCAAACATTTGATCCGTTGAAGATCCCTATACAACAATTAAATAATCATACCTCCAGTCCCTAATCCCTCACAAAGGGATTAGTTACTCATTGTTTCTTAAAACATTATAAATTCAATAAAGAGATTAAACATATGAAATATGATTGAAAATATAATTAAAGAAACTCAAGGATTTGTATTGCAATCTGTTAGGTTGAATCCACAATCATTTATGCGAACGTAAAAATCTCTTTTTTGTAAAACAAAAATGAAAATAACTAAAACTTAAAGAAGACAAAAACCTAAATTACAAGAGAGAATTAAACAAAAGAAAGAAGTGTGTAAACTAAGTGCTAAAAGGGCCTATTTATAGCATTTGGACGGTTGTTTTCCTTAGCCCTAGGCAAGGTGTCGTTCTTCGGATTTAAAGTGTGTTGTGAAGACCAAAACGCTTCTCACTCGATATAATTCTACATTCAAGAGTTAATGTTGTGACACATAGGGCCCCTGTCGCGACATGGTAGGTAGTCTACTCCTTTTAGTGTGATTTTCGACCGTTGTCGTGACATGTATTGTCCGTGTCACGACATAGAAGATAGCTTCAAGATTTTGTGAGTCTGGTCTTTGTGTTGCGACATCGCTTGTTCCATGTTGTGACATGGTGATCAGTTTCAATGTAGTTCATCTTCTAAGGGTCTTCTGCACACTTACGAAGATCATTGGCCACCCTTTAGGCCTAAGTCAGCCTTAAAGTCAAATAAAAGAGAACTTTTACACTTTTTATTCATACTACGAAAACCAAAGTAAACCCTAAGAAATTCTAACAAAAATGTCGAATTTCAAGCTCCTAAAGTGTAAAAACTAGTTTAATCTGCTATATCAAATTATGATAGATCAAATATGGAATTCAAGGTCTGTATTCTCTACCCACCATCTAATGCTCTTTCTTGCTTTCCTCAACCTCATCATTTTTCACAACATCTCCGAGCTTCGACTTTTACTCAGGCTTGAGTAACCCTTCCACGCTTCGAATAGTGGTTACGTGAATTTGCTCCTTTGGGTTAGTTTTAGTGTTACTAGGGAAGCTAACTTGTCATCTTTTCAAATTAGTTTAGCAAGCTGTCGAATCTAACTTTGAAGCCCTTGAATCAATGCTTGTTGATTTTTTAGAGCTATCTCAGTATTTTGAAATCGAGTTTCTAACACTGAAATAAATTTAGCTAACATCTTCTCAAGGTTAGGTTTCTTCTCTTGCTAATAAGATTGCTGAAAATCTAGAGGGCATTGTGATCTTTGATTTCCTTAACCACCCCATGAAAAAGTTGGATGATTCCTCCATCCTGCATTATAATTATTGCTATGAGGTTCATTTTGAGGTCTATAATTTTTATCGAAAAACTCGACTTGCTCATGCTCCATGTTAGACTTGAAGGGTAAATATTCTGAATTAATCATTCCCGCTCCATTCGCATCACATTACATTTCTAAACCATCAATTTTCTTATTCAGTGCTTCCAATTGACTTGTCAATATAGCAATCACATCAATATTAAAAACATCGGCTACTTTCATCGGTTTTGTTCTCATGACTTGCCATTTATAGTTATTCAGTGTTATTTCATCAATAAACTCTTGAGCTGCCATTGCATCAATTAATTGCCTAGTCAAGGGATTTAAACAATTCTAAAAGGTTTGAACTTGCAACCACAAAGGTAACCCATGATGAGAGCACCTTCTTAAAAGATCTTTAAATCTCTCTCATGCATTATATAATGTCTCCATATCAAATAGAACAAAATAAGAGATATCATTTCTCAATTTAGTTGTTTTTTCTGGTGGGAAGTACTTTAATAGAAACATTTCAGTTATTTGATCCCAAGTCGTGATAGAACCTCATGGAAGTGAATTCGACCACTATTTTGCCTTACTCCTAAAACAGAACAGGGATGATTGTAAGCATATGGCATCATTAGAAATGTCATTTATTTTGAATTTGTCACAAAATTTTACAAAGTTAGTCAAATGTGTATTCGGATCTTCATCTTGTAAAACATCAAACTGAACATACTGTTGTATCATCTGAATTATGTTCGGCTTTAACTAAAATTTATTTGCAGCAATGGTAGGTCTCACAATACTCGCGTCAGTATCAATCAGAGTAGGCTTAGCATAATCATACATAGTTTGAGTAGTAAGAAATGCAAGAGATAGCTGATTATTTTGATTATCACCCATCTCCACAATAATATTCTTTTACTCTTTATCGTCTACTATATTCTGTTGACTTTGTCTCGCTTCTCTAACCTCTCTATGATTTATGCAAGTAGCCCTTTCAATCTCACTTTCAAAAGGTAATGGATCCAAGTTTCCTCTAGTTATAAACCAAAAAGACCTGCCAAAAGCAAACAAACGAAAAATTAGAATATAAAAATTAAATTAAATTAAAAAATAAAACGGCTAAATAAATAAAAATAAAGTTTTCCTAAAATTTCAATCCCCAACAACAACGCCAAAACTTGATGCAGTCGCAAATTAACTAAAAATCTGACTAAGGCAAGTGCACCTATCAATTAATAGTATAGTTATGGTGAGCAAAAATATCGTTCACACAAGGACTAAAAGTACTAGTAATTATTATCTTGAACCATAGAAATCCCTAAATTATGCTAATATCTCTTTCAAGGGTAAGAGCAACTGACTCTAGATTGATTAATTGAAAATTCTTTCTAATTAAAATCTCTATTATCGCATTAACTTGATCTATGTATCCCTAATTAGATTTAACTGTAATCTGGTAGATTTATGTTCTCCTATTTCAAGAATTGCATGCAACTCCACTAAATTATGCTAGATATACATTTATATAGGGTCTATTCCACCTCTAAGTTAAGCACATCAAACATGGATTAATAGCCTAAAAATATTAGACCAAGGATTAAGCACACATAATTGAGAACAAGATTTAAGTATTTATTGCGTAAAACAAAAATCGAAAGATAAAAGTCATCATAAGGTTCATCTCCCCTAGGTATTTAGAAAGTTAGTTCATAATTGCAAATAAAAACATCCAAAAGACAGTATAACCACAAGAAACAAAGAAACTCATAATAAACTTTAAAGAAATCAAAAGGGGATCTTGAATCTTGATGGAAATCTTCTTCATAGTCGACTTCAATGGTGTTTTTCGAGTTATTTTCTTCAATATTCTCTAATGAACAGTCCACTCTTCTTATCTTTTTCATATATAGGTCTTAGAATGCCCAAAAACCTAAAATAATGAGTTTTCCTGCGTGTTTGGACTGCAATTCATGATTTCCACAAGGTCTGGCACATGGTCGTGTGGCTCATACAACCGGGTGTCCAGCCCGTGTGGCTCATGAAACTTGTTCCAATTTTTTGATTTTCACTGTTTTCTCGCTACTTTTTCTCCCAAATACTCTACTAAGTATAGAAACATGAATTTAAAGGATTAAGAGCATAAAATATACCATTTTTAAATAGAATAATAATCCAAAACGCATTAAGAATGAGGTTAAAACATGGTACTTTTGACATTTATCATGGAGTTAATGATTTAGAGTTAATAAATGATTCTATTACTAATGCATTTTTTTTATAAATGAGGATCCAAAAACCTATGATGAAGCAATAAATTCAATATATGCTAGTTTTTGGAGAGATGCTATTAATACTAAGCTTTAATCTATTATGTCTAATCACACTTTGGAACTAGTACACTTGCCAAAAGGTTTTAAACCTATTAGTAATAAATGGGTCTTTAGAAAAAAACTTAAACCAGATGAGTCAATACAAAAGTATAAGACATGATTAGTAGGACAAGATTAGTGGGTAAAGGGTTTACTCAGAAACTTTAAGTAGATTTTTTTGATACATGCTCTCCTATGACTAAGATCTCTACTATTCGTGTTTTATTTGCTTTAGATTTTATTCATAATTTGATGGTACAATGGATGGATGTAAAGATAGCTTTCTTGAATGGTGATTTGGATGAGGAGATTTATATGGAGCAACGTCAATGATTTGTGGCACCTGGTATGTAAGATAAAATTTGTAGACTAAAAAAATCTCTCTACAGTCTCAAACAATCTCCAGAAAATGGTATGAGAAATTTCATAAGACTATTCTCAGATTCGATTTTATAATTAATGGTGCAGATACATGTGTGTATTCTAAAATGTTTGGTTTTGATTATGTCATCATAAGTTTGTATATAGATGACAAATTAATTTTCAATTCCAGTATAGAAGCCATTAAGTTTGTATGTAGATGTAATCTTGGGAGTTAAGGTTACAAAATTAGAAAAGGGATTTTCGTTAAACCAATCTCACTATATAGAGAAAGTGTAAAAAATGTTTAATAATTTTGATGTAATCCCTATGAGAACTCTTTATGATTTTAGCATACAATAATTAAAGAACAGAGGAATATGTTTCTCAATTAGAGTATGTTAAGATTATTGAAAATATTATGTTCTTGATGAACTACACTCGACCAAATATTACTTATGCAGTTAGTAGATTAAGTAGATATACCCACAATACAAGCAAAGATCACTGGAATGCTCTAAAGAGATTGCTTAAATTCCTTAAAGGTACAATAGCTTAGGAGTTACGATTTTTTGCGTACCTTTCAGTCCTTGAAGGCTATTGTGATACAAATTAGGTAACTGATAAATGGGTTAAGATCTACAAATGTGTATGTCTTTACTTTGGGCAAAGCAGTCATTTCATGGAATTTTGCAAAATAGACTTGTATTGCTTTCTCTACGATGGAGTTAGAGTTTATAGCTCTTGCTTAGCCGGGCAAGAGGTCGGGTGGCTTAGGAATCTACTTGCAGAGATTCCTTTATGGGTAAAACCAATACCTCCCATATCTTTATTATATGCCTCGAAAGCCATGATTTTTGTTCCTAAGAGTCAAACTTATAATGGTAAGAAAAGAAATATTCGAACAAGACATGAATTTGTGAGACATTTAATAAAGAATGGAGTACTCGCTTTAGAGTACATGAGGTCTAAAAGGAACCTAGCTGATCCACTAACCAAAAGGTTAAGTAGGAAAATGGTCATTGATTCATCAAAGAGGATGGGTCTTAAGCTCAGTGGTTGAGGAATTCATGGTGGATACCCAAATTAGTTTCTAAGTTCAATGTGGTCAAACGAAATCATGAAAAGACTCATAGTGTACATTTAACCTATCCCCATGGCGAATGATGTACATGTGAAAGGATGTGTTTTTACACTTAATGAATTCATAGCCCAAAATTGGGTGGCCCTATTAAGACGAACTTGATGAATTCACCGACTTGATAGGTTGAGTTTATTTCTCTTAATGAGTTCATATACCAGAGTTTGGTGGTCCTATTGAGATAGACTTGATGAATTCATTGAACTTAAATTTGAGAGGATGAGCTTAATGAAAGCACTTAATGATTTCATAGCCCTGATTTGGGTGGTCTATATTGAGATAGACTTAATGAAATCACATATGTAAGTCTGAAGGACTAGCCACCTTTTATGAAAAACATTTTAGGTATTTTTTCTAGAGCACTTACCAGCATCCCGAGGTACATTAGCTAAAACTTGTTATCACAGAACTTCAATTGAATCTAAGATTAGTTGTATGTCATGAGTTAACTCCTATCTTAACAAGATCAAGACTCGTTCGCTTGTTAAAGAGAAGAATCACTTATTTCACTATGCACTAGTTCAAATCCACAAGATACTAGCGCTTGAGAACTAATTTCAATCCTGCTCTTATCATGTTTTAAATGAAAAGAACTCTACTTTTTCTCGTGTTTACAAAATCTCCAAATTACTCTGTACTAATAGGGGATTGTTGGTAATGCAAGGGTTGTTGTTAGTGGGTATATCCCACATTGGTTAAGTACAAGCTATAAAGAGAGTTTTTACATCACTTTACTACTTACTCTCATTAAACAATTAGGCCATAGGCCTAACACACGCGTCGCCCACCCGTTTTGGTCTGTGTAACACCCCTAACCCATCTTCATTTCTGGATTAAGGTTACGAAATGTTACTGAGCAAAATCAAACTTTAAATTTGAACATAGCACAAATATTTCAAATTAAGAAAAATTTTCAATATCTTACAACAATTATAGCAAACATATATATTTAAGCCTTAAGTCGAGTTTTCGAAGCCCTAAAAGTAATTTTTAAGGAATCAACGATCATTTTGAAACAAATCAAAAAATTATAGAAAAACATGAGACATTGGGAAATAGGTGTTAAATGGTCATGTGGCTAGGCCATGTGACATGGTCCAGATCGTGTGTGCATTTGAAGTAGGGATACACAGTCGTGAAAAAATTTTAATATCTCACAACAATTATAGCAAACATATATATTTGGGCCTTAAGTCGAGTTTTCGAAGCCTTAAAAGCAATTTTAAAGGAATTAGGGATCATTTTGAAACAAATTAGAAAATTATGGAAAAACATGAGACATTGGGAAATAGGTGTCACATGGTCATGTGGCCAGGCCATGTGACATAGTCTAGATTGTGTGTGCATTTGAAGTAAGGCCACACAGTCGTGTTGCTAACCTTCTCCAAACGCACTCTTGTTTGCATGTAATTTTAAGCTTCCGAAAGTATACGGGTTGAGTCGTAATATATTTACAACGAAGTAACGAGTACTCTGAGGATCGTACCTAAGGGAGGCGTAACGATAGTAATTTAAATCCCTATAAAGAAAAGAAGTAATTAGTAATCTTTTTAGGGTTTATAATATGAAAGGAAAATGAAGGTTTTGGGGTTTGAATTAAATAACATAAAATTAATGTAAATGAAATAAAGTAAAGGAAAGAGATAAGAAAACTCAATAATCAGATTGATGGGGATTAGCTTGCTTCAGTATGAATTCTTTAATCACCGTTTTTTTAGGGTTTTTCTTTAACAACTAGTCGCTACCTTAGAAGAATCTTCCAATCTTCCACTAACATTACGAGTTAACAAACACTACTTATCTTCCGATGTCACAGTCTAGATTGGTTTGCGGTAAAGGTTTTCACGAATGGTTATTACTAATTTTGGGTTAATTCCTACCTAAATGACTTCTCGGGGTTGTTAGACTTAGGGTTTGTTCCATATTCTTCCTTTTCCAAACAATCGATCCGTTGAAAAGCACTTTATAGAATAATCAAATAATCATACTTCCACTCCCTAATCCTCCATAACGGGATCCGTTCCTCATGCTTTCTTTAAACATCATAAAATCAATAATATAAATGAACATGAAATTTAATATTGAAAAATATGAAGTGAAAGAAACTAAGAATTGTATAGAAATCTATTGGGACGAATGCACAATCATTAATGCAAATATTACAAATCTCGTTTCCACTTAGAACAAAAAATGAAAATAACAAAGAAATGAAAAACAAAATTAAAAAAAACCTAAATTACAAAGGAAATAAAGACTTAAGAAAAAAGAGATGTGTAAACCTAAGTGCTAAATGGCCCTATTTATAGCCTTTGGATGGTTGTTTTCTTCAAACCTAGGTCAATTGTCATTCTTCGTGTTTAAGTGGTGTTGTAAAGATTGAAACACCCTTCACTCGATGTTATTTTTGCGTTCAGGAGTCGATGTCGCGACATACAAGAGTCATGTCGCGATAGAGAAGACAATCTACTCCTTTGGCATGTTTTCCAAGCGTTGTTGCGACATAGAAGACAACTTTCGAATTCTATAGATCTGGTCCCTATGTTGCGACATAGATCAGTTTGTGTCGTGACATAATGATCAACTTCGTTAGTATGCATCTTCTAAAGGTCTCCTATACACTCAAAAATTTCGTTAGCTAACCTTTAGGCCTCACTTGGCCCTAAAGTCAATAAAAATCACCTTTATACACTTTTTACACACTTTATTTAATAACTAAAAACTAAACTAAATTCTAAGTAATCCTAAGGAAAATGCTTAATTTCAAGCTCCTAAAGTGTGAAAACTAGTTTAATCTGCTAGGTCGATTTATGACAGAAAAAACTCCACCACACTTAAGTCATTGCTTCTCCTCAAGCAACCAAAAACAAAAACCATAATAAGAAAAACATAGATGCTTGAGCACATATCATTCAAGGATTAAGTTTGCAACATCTACATTAAGCATTATATATCTTCCAATAAATTCAACATGATGAGCAAGTAACCTTACATTTTTTTTTTCAAAACATCTAAGTTCAGTAAGTTACAAAAGATACAAATATCAAGATTTTATTGGAATAACTCCATCAATGACTAATACATGTACTTTACTTATCCTAG
Organism: Kokia cookei; assembly: GCA_039519145.1. Taxonomy (NCBI): domain Eukaryota; kingdom Viridiplantae; phylum Streptophyta; class Magnoliopsida; order Malvales; family Malvaceae; genus Kokia; species Kokia cookei. The sequence goes on along the minus strand of CM076907.1, from coordinate 11,577,675 downwards.
TACAATATAAATAGCTATAATGGAACTATGTAATGTCATATTCATTCATGCATAGAACTATTTAGGTCACATAAGTCTTTTCGGCTTGTAATGTTCTAAGGCTTAGGACAAGTATGAAGTTCAAAAGAATAGTAATCGTAAAAGGTTACAAACACGAAAATAGTTTGGCACATTATATTATTCTCTATTCTTCCACTTTTAGTATCTCATTCCCTCTCACCATCTTATTTCTCCTTCTCTTACCTTCCTTTTCTCTCCACTTAGGAAATCTCAATATGGTCTAATCTCTTGAGCTAAGCCTACGAGTATTCTACATTTCTTGAAGAAGACTTTTTTTTTTGTGACTTTGTCATTGATGGCTTTAGAAATGACAATTAAAATCTCTCAGATTAGTGTATACTTTGTTTCCTTTGTATTACATTTAGCATTCATTTTCAGCGTTTTATACTTAGTATTTGTATTTTCTAAATCAGCGTTGTATGGTCTTACTTTCTTTCATTTTATCTCATTTGTGCTACTAATGTCGCTTCATTCAGCATCAGTTTTGCGTCTAAAGTTGTGAGCGTAGGAATCCAGCTTAGAAGATCAGAGAAGGAAAGCATTCAGAGTTGTCGCCACAAGTTTGGTGTAGAATTGCAGCCAAATATGTCACCACATGAATATTTATACATTACACCAGGGACTTTATGCTGCTAACATATCCAGAAGCATCAGCTTAGGAGAATGTGAAGTTGTGGCAGGAAATAAAAAATTTAGTTTGCATCCAACAATGTCACGACAACCTTCAACTATCTAATGCACAAACCAGATCTGTGTGAGTGTACAGTTGGAAATAACCAACTTGTACAGCTGCAAAAGGGAGTTACATCTGAGAAGGGGAAGAAACATGTACCTTCTAGTGGTTATAAATAAAGGGGAGAGAGAGAAGATCATCATCAAGCTCATGAAGAAATTAATTCCACATTTTTTTATTCTGTTTTTAAGTGAGCTGCCATGGAAGCTTAACTTCCCAAGAGGGTGATTTGACATGATGAGGAGGCGACTACTTTAGATGAGGAGTGCCTAAGTGCGACGCAAGAGGAGCAATTATGGAAGGATTCTAGTAGACTAGAAATAGCAAGCTTTAATTTCTTCTTTAATTCCTCTTGAATGGTGATGAATTCTGTTAACTATAATTGTGTATGGAAATACCTATTAATGTTAGATCTATTTTGATTTCTACTAAATTCTTCTCATCTTTTTATCTTTGGATTTAACTGTTTTGACCACGAAAGTGCGATTGCAATCACAGCCACTGGAAGGTGCGATGAAAAAGTTAGATTAACAAGCAAGACAACGGAAGTTGCTTGAGGCAAGAAGGAATTCTAGCTACTTGTTCTCAAGTGCAAAGCATTACCAGCACTGAAAGGTGTGGTAATTGTGAGTGCTTGGGTCTCTGCTAAACAGAGAAGTTGATAGCAGTGAGATTATATTAGAACTTAATTGCGACGACAAATTATCTACTAGTTACCTTGTAATCACATTTAGTGTTTGTCAACTTGCCAAGTCAAGGATCCCCTCCATTTCTTTATACTTGATTTACTTCTTTTAATTTTCTGAATTTTCATTCATAAAACTTCTTTAAATATTCAATTCATTTTTCTATTAAATTGCCTTGACATTTAATGTTACAGTTTATAGTATTTGCATTGATAGATTTAATTCTAATCTTTGTGCAGTTTTGACTTAATTGCATTGACATTATTTCTAACAATTTTCCTTATTTTAATTTCATTTGCTTCGACAATTTTAAGCAACAAGAACACCATCCTCGTGGGATTGATATCCGACAGACTCACATCTGTCTTTTATACTTGCATCGATAGTGTTCGCTTGCATATAATTGTTGTGATGTTTATAACGCGATCAAGTTTTGGCGTTATTGCCGGGGGTGACATTTGTTTGAAGTTTTTTTTGTAGCTGCAATTATTTTTTCTTTTTAGACTTCTATTTGTTACTAATCTGTTTTATTTCTTTTGTTGATTCTTTTCAATTCTCTTTAGGTGTTTTATGTCCACAAGGAGAAATCCTAACAACATTGTCTGTTTTGATCCAGAAATTGAAAGAACTATTTAGAGGAAGAGACAAGAGCAAAGAAATATGGTTGGAAATAATAACGATGTTCCACAGTTACCGCGACAAAACCCTATTCCTCTAGTGCAGCCACAACAATTCAACAATATATCGCTGCCATAAGAAAAGCAAATTCCAAAAAGGATAGTTAGAGACTTAGTTGTTCTAGGGCTCGATGATTTGCAACTAGGGGTTGTTAGACTAACAATACAAGCTGGGAATTTTGAATTGAAACTTGTGATGTTCCAAATGCTAAACTTTGATGGACAATATGTTGGTTTGCCTCATGAAGATGCGAGGGAGCACCTCAAATCCTTTCTGTTAATATGTGCTTCCTTTATTCAACATCGTGTTCCTAACGACGCCTTAAAAATGCAATTGTTTCCTTATTCTTTACAAGGAAGAGCAGGTACATGGTTTCTTGGTTTACTGGCTAGAACTATTACTTTAAGGAATGCGCTAGCAACTCAGTTTGTTCTGTGATTCAATCCACCCAAAATGAATGCTAGTTTGCAGAATGATATCACGGCGTACCATCAATTGGATGATGAAAACTTGCACACTACGTGGGAGCGTTACAAAACTCTTCTTAGACGTTGTCTCATGCACGGAATTCAATAGGAGACACAAATCGAAATCTTCTACAATGGATTAAATACGCAAACAAGAAATCTTGTCGATGTATATGCAAACGGTCCTTTGTTAGATTGCACCTATGATGAAGCCGTGCGAATCTTAGGGAGAATTGTGCAAAATGATTATCAGTACTCGATTTCTAGATTTGCTCAAGTGAAAACAAATCCTAAAGTTATTGAGTTAGATGTCATTTTATCCCTAAGTGCACAAGTATCCTCACTGACGAACATGATAAAAAACATGAAGGGGACGAGTGAGGTTGCCCTATTCAAGTAGCTCAGCAAATGGATGTCCCAATATTTTGTTGTGAAATTTGCGCCGACAACCATAACTATGAGGATTGTGCACAGCATGCTAAGAATGCATTCTATGTTAATATTATCAGAGGGAATTCATATGGTAACTCGTATAACAGTTCAACTAGGACCCAATAACCTTGGGGGAATCAAAATACTTCTACTTTTAGATATTGAAATTCCTCGAGTCAAGGGAACTTTTGACAAGGGAGTTACAATCATCAATAGCAGAATTACAATCATAATCCTCAGGTACATTCACATACTAATTAGATACAATCACAAAATCAGATGCAATCAGATGCAATCACATGCTCGCATGGAGCCATAATAGATTGCAATGCCAAAGATGCAATGACAGCATCAACAACAGCAACAATAGTACTCTCAACAAAGATCAGATTCATTAGTTGCTCTTGAAGTTTTGATGCATGAGCATATTACTAGAACTGAAGCTATCGTCCAAGGAAATTCTTCTTCCATCCATGTGTTGGAAGCACAGCTAGGACAGTTGGCTTCTAATATGATCACAATACCACCAAGTGCTTTGCCAGTGACACAAAAAATCCAAATCAGAAGGGGAAGGAACATTGCAAGGCTATTGCTTTGCGAAGTGGAAAGCAAACTGTCGAACACAGCAACAACTCCAATGTAGTACTTGTCGACGCAAATGTAATAAAGCAACAAGGAGAAGTTGCATCTAAAGAAGAAGTAGTCGAAATAAATGAGGAAGAACCACCAGTAATCACACCTATGCCTACCATTCGACCTATGAAGTTGTCGATGTAGCTGCCAATGTCGACACAACCGGGTGCATCACAGTAACCCACTGTTAATATACCTTTACCATTTCCATAATGATTTAAGGAGAAAGAACATGATAGAGACTATCAAAGGTTTGTATCTACTTTGAAACAATTACATATTAATATCCCTCTTGTTGATGCTCTTGTACAGATTCTCAGCTATGGGAAATTTATGAAGGAGCTGTTATAAAAAAAGAAGTTATTTGATATCGAGACAATTGCGCTCGTAGAAAGGTGTAGCGTTGTACGGACAAATAAACTGCCACCTAAAATAAAAGATCCTGGCAGTTTCATAATTCCATGGTCTATTGGAAACAATAATTTAGGAAACGATCTATGTGATCTAGGAGCTAGCATCAATCTTATGTCATTTCAACATTCAGGAAATTAGGAATTGGTCATATGAAGCCCACTACTGTGACATTACAACTTGCAAACAGATCTTTGGCACAACCTGAAGGACATATTAACTATGTTCTTATTCAAGTCAATAAGTTTGTGTTCCCAGCAGATTTCATCATACTTGATTGTGAAGCTGATAAGGAGGTGTCCATTATTTTGGGACACCCATTTCTTGCAACGGGGTGCACTCTTATAGATGTTTTCAAGGGCGAGTTGATCATACGACATAACGATAAACATGTTACCTTCAGTGTTTTTGAAGCAACGCCTTCTAGGAGTAAGGAAAAATGTCACCACATTAATATTCTAGATGAGTTAATTACGGAGGAATCTCATGGACGTAGTTCAACAGTGACAAAAGAATATGTAGTGACATTTGGAGACAATTTCCAACCAGAATGTGACCATAAGGTTGAGGCTAATGTTTGTGAGATCAGACATGGACGGAAAATGGAATCTTTGGATTTAACAAAAAAGACGATACATGGTTTCAAGCAATCGATTGAAGAAGCTCCGACACTTGAGTTGAAACCATTCCCAATTCATCTGAAATATGTTTTGGTAACAATGATACATTTCTAGTAATTTTCAGCGCAAGTCTCGACGTAAGCCAAGAAGAGAAGCTAATTGGAATATTGAAGCAATATAAGAGAGCCATTGCCTGGAGTATTACAGATATTAGAGGCATTAGTCCCTCTTTCTACATGCATAAAATTAGGCTGAAAGATGAGGGAAAATAGTCAATTGAACAGCAACGTCGATTAAATGAAAAAATGAAGGAAGTCATGAAGAAAGAAATCATCAAATGGCTGGGCACAGGCATAATCTATCCAATCTCAGATAGTACATGGGTAAGACTGGTCCAATGTGTGCTAAAGAAGAGTGGCATCATAGTGGTAAGCAATGATAAAAATGAACTAATCCCTACTCATATTGCTACAGGTTGCAAGTGTGTATGGATTACCGTCGTTTAAATGCTGCCACAAAGAAGGATCACTTCCCACTTCCATTCATTGATCAAATGCTAGATAGACTCATTGGTAAGACCTATTATGTTTTCTCAATGGGTACTCTGGTACAACTAGATAGCAATCGCGTCGGAGGATCAAGCAAAGACAACTTTTACTTGCCCATTTGGAACCTTCGCTTTCCATCGGATGCCATTTGGTTTATGTAACGCACCAATCACATTCTAAAGGTGCATGATGGCCATCTTTTCTGATATGATCGAGGATTCATTGGAGGTATTTATGGATAATTTCTCTATTTATGGTCACAATTTTGATAAACATGCTGGCTTAGCGAAAGTGTTGAAGCGATGCGAGGACACCAATCTGGTGCTTAATTGCGAAAAATGCCATTTCATGGCAATTGAGGGCATTGTCCTTAGCCATTGTATTTCTTATCAGGGCATTGAAGTTGATAAGGAAAAGGTAGAAATCACTAAAAAGCTACCTCCACCTACCAACGTAGAGGGAAGAAGGAGTTTTCTTGATCATGCCAGATTTTATCCTTATTTTATCCAAGATTTCTCAAAAATAGAAAAACCTCTCTGCTTCTTGCTGGAGCAAAATAAAAAGTTTTTGTTCGATGATGCTTGTTTGGAAGAATTCATTAAAATTAAGTAGCAGTTAGTGGAGGCACCTATTGTCGACGCACCAGATTGGTCTCAACAGTTCGAAGTGATGTATGATGCGTGCGACTATACTGTTGGTGCTGTACTTGGATAATGCAAAGGTAATGTATTTCATACAATATATTATGCTAGCAAAACTCAAACTAAAGCATAGGTAAATTATACAACTACATAGAAAGAGTTACTGACAGTAGTTTTTTCATTTGACAAGTGCCGCTCGTATCTTATCGGCGCAAAAATTACAGTTTATACTGACCATTCTGCCTTGAGATATCTTTTTGCTAAAAAAGATACCAAACCTACGCTAATTAGATAGATCCTATTATTACAAGAATTTGATATTGAGATTAAGACAAAAAAGGATAAAAAAATCAGGTAGCAGACCCCTTATCTCGACTGGAATCTGAAAGTGAAGATGGAAACAAATCACAAATTGTCAACGCATTTCCAAATGAGAAGTTATTCTTCGTCGACGCATCTTCATGGTATGCAGATGTCGTCAATTATTTAGTCTGTGGAAAGCTACCGTTGAGTGCAACTGGTCACCGGAAGGTCAGATTTCTTCGGGATGCTACAAAGTATCATTAGAATGAGCTATACCTATTCAAGGTATACACTGACAACATCATTCATTGCTACGTTCCTGAGGAGGAAATGCTCTCTATCCTGAAGCATTGCCACAATGCTCCTTTTGGAGGCCATTTTGGTGGTGTCAGGATTGCTACAAAGGTCTTACGGTCAAGACTTTACTAACCTACATTATTTCGAGACACTCACACTTTTGCTTAACTGACAAATGTCAGCGCACCCAATCAATATCTCGATGCAATGAGATGTTACAACAGCCTATCATGGAGGTTGAGCTCTTTAATGTTTGGGGTATAGACTTCATGAGACCATTTCCAAATTCTTTTGGAAATGTGCATATTCTAGTCGTTGTTGACTATATTTCAAAGTGGATCGAAGCAATAGTGGTTCCAAAGGACGATGCTCAGACGGTGTTAAAGTTCTTTCACACATACATCCTTACATGATTTGGAATACCTCGAGCTTTAATAATTGATCAAGGCACTTATTTCCATTGTAACCAAGTGGCAACAACTTTAAAACGTTATGGTGTGAAGCATCGCATGGCAACTACATATCATCTGCAATCAATGGACAAACGAAAGTATCCAATCGGCAAATGAAAGATATTCTTGAGAAGGTGGTTAATCCATATAGACGTGATTGGTCTTCGCGATTAAATGACGCATTGTGGGCGCTTCGCACTACATACAAAACACCGTTATGGATGTCGCCATATCAACTAGTGTTTGGTAAATCCTGTCACTTGCCCGTCGAATTTGAACATAAGGCCATGTGGGCAATCAAGCAAGTGAAAATGGACTATGATACTGCTAGGTAGAAAAGATTGTTGGACATTTCAAAACTGGAAGAAATTCGACGTAATGCTTATGAAAATGCTGCCATTTACAAGGAAAAAACTAAAAGATGGCATGACAACATCATTTTGCGGCGACAATTTTCCACAGGTCAATTAATGCTTTTATTTAACTCACGTTTAGAATTGCATCCAGGAAAATTACGCTCCAAATGGTTAGGCCCTTTTGAAGTTGTCGAAGCATTTCCAAATGGTGCGGTGACAATCAACGATTTGAATGATGGGCACCAATTCAAAGTGAAAGGCCAACGATTAAACCACTACCTAAGCCTAGACATTAACGAACAAAACGAGACAATTAACCTAGTCACATTTTTTTAGAATGTCATTGCAATTTTTCTATTTACTTCTTGTCTTTTATTTTCCTTTAATTCGTTGCTTCAGTTTTCCACAGGAATAAAAGTTTTTCTTTTTGTCGACGTACACGAAAGCATGATTTATCGATGCATCCAATTACTGACTCATCGAAGCGTTTCAAGAAAGAATCATGCGGGTTGATTCACCCTGATCCCGAACCGTTGGATCAATCTAAAAAAGTACGATCTGTGTCTTGTTATTTATTGGTTGCAAGCACAATGTACTCTCACGGTAGCAGCAATCATCACACCTCTTCACCTTCATTTTCTATAAAATACCCTATTTATGCCAACTATGTCTTCACACTCACATCCGTCATTGTTGCTGTAATCTTGCTTTTCTTCAACTTTCAATTTTTCTGCAAAATCTTCTCTATCTTTCACTAATTTAGAAATGGTCGAAAATGATGGTCCGAAATGACGATCAGCCACCATCCAAGGAGCCTATCTTGTTCTTAATGAAAACGGAAAAGGATCATTTTCATGATGTAACGATGAAATGAAATTACCATCCCAAGCAAGGATTTCAATTGTCCCAACTACTGATGTTGCGAAAACAAGTGGCCAAAATGATTTCGCATTTGGACTGGGAGCAATTTTGTGATCATCTGGAAGGGTACTCCCCATCCATGGTAAGAGAATTTTATGCAAACTTAGTTGATCTGAAGTAGGAGTTTATCTTCGTCCATGAAGGACTGGTGCCATGAGGCACTGACCATATTAATGCCCTCTTCCACATTACCGAGGGAGAAGACGATCATGTCAAGTTTTTGGAGAAATTGACAAAGAAAGGCGCTGATTTACTATTGAGTGACTTATGCGTCAATGGCGCTGTTTAGATTGGAAATTATTTGAACAATTATACAATGCACCGTCGTTACCTCACCGTCCAGAGCAAGGTATGGTTTCACTTTATCAACTACCTTCTCCTACCATCCACTCACAGCACTATTGTTACGCTGGATAGAATGTGCCTGATACATTCTATTAACAAGGGCCAATGGATTGATGTCGGGGCAATCCTTCACTAGGAAATCACTAAATCTACTGCCAAACAAACGGGTATCTTACCTTTCCATTCTCTAATCATGTTGTCGTGTAAACAAAGGGGTGTTTGTGCCTTGCGAAGGGGAAGAGTTTTTGGAGAAAAAAGGCTCGATAAATGATATTTCAGTGGAAAGAATGATGAAGGGGCCAGAAAACCCCTATTGTGAAGGAAGTGCCGTCGAAGAAGGAGAAAGGAAAAGGGGAAAAAAAGGACAAACAAACCTATGCACCCACAGATCCTCAGATTTGGAGGAAGCTTACTGAGATTGAACAGATTGCTGATCGTATGGCTGTACGACAAATTAAACTTGTTGCTGCAGTGGATGATATGGATATGTGCCAGAGCCTAGTCTATGCTTATACCAAGGCATGGAATACTGCCATTGTCAGCATATTAAGCAGTATGAGTAAGAAGTCATTGTCAGAGTTCCCCGTGTTTCCCCTATCATTAGGGCGGTTACACCATCAACATAGCAAACTGCTTTAGAAGAAAGGATTCAGTCTGTCCAATCCCTGCATAGAATCCACATCTCTGACGATGAGGACCAAGAGGTGCACTCCAAGGATATGAAAGATTGCTTCCGCAACATCACCAGCCTTTTTAAGGATGAGTTTTCAAATAGTTTGGTGGCCAATATGGTGGAAAGAGAAGCTGCTGCTACAGAAGAGGAGCATACAACTATTGCCTCTGTAGGTGTTGAAGAAGGAAAAGGAAAAGAAGAAAAGGAAAAAGAAAATGAAGAAGATTTTGTGCCGAAAAATTTATTGGAGGAATTTGTCACCGTACCTGATAGTGTGGGTGCTTCTGTTGAAATCCTAGCACCATCTGGGGTGAGCCAGGTCGAGGTCGTAACATCCAACAATGAGAATTATAATTCTCTAGCTACTGTGCCAAATGCGGCACCACTTGTTGAGATTCATCCGTTGGATGTTATTGTTGATGAAGCCAGTATCCAACTAACAATGGAGGAGCAATCAACCGCACCGGTTGACCCAAAGGAGAAAAAGCACAAATGCAAGGAAAAGAAGAAATGAAAAGAGGAGTGACCTAAAAAGAAGAAGTCCAAAGCAGCCACATCCTCGGCTGCGATACACTGAGTTACTTTTTCTTTCTCATTACTTAGTTTAGTTGCATGCATTTCATGTAGTTGTCATTGCATTTTACTTGTCTTTTCATTTTTATTTGTTAACGCATTTTGCATTGTAGTTGCATTTTCATATATTTTGTATAGTATTGTTAGTGCATTGGGGACAATGCAAACTCTAAGTTTGGAGTGAAAAATATATGGAGTGGAAATGCAACTGCACCTACAAGTTTAAGATTTTATTTGTCTTTTGAGTTAAATGAAAGTATGCAAAATTATGAAAAATGTGTGACCACGATTTTTTTATTTGATGCATAAATCTTGAATGAAGTGAGATGATAATGTATGGAATCGGATGAATATGATTGAATATTGTATCCTTCTATTTTTAGATGAATGGTTGAAATTGCATTAGTAATAAATGAGTAGTATCATTCTTTGAATCTTGAATTAACGTACCATCTTGTAGCTAAGTTTATAATTATATCTACTAATAAAAGACACTCCAATGTGGGTGCATTTTGACTTAACAAAGGGGAACACTCCACTGCAAGTGTTAGAAAAATTATGTAGCCAAAGGTTGTCACTGCAAGAGTGTGTGTCAGTGCAATTACATGCTCCCTGGGGTTTTGTTGCACCTCATCGTTACTGCCATGGAACAAGAGTATAGTAATGCAATGACATCTCTCAGCTGCATAAAAAAAGAGAAAAAGAAAGAAAAGTTGATAAAAAGAAAAAAATATCTATATGTATATAAGAATAAATGTTGCATTGCTTAAGAAGATTTAAGATTTAAAGCATGATGCTAGCATTAGTGAAGTTGCAATTTTAATTATTCATGCCTAAAATTGTCAGCACAATGTTCAATTATATAAATGTAATTTATACATTAGAATCTCAGAGAATTTAAGTTACTAGAATAATTATTGTGCTGACAGGAATTTTGATATGACTTTGCTAGCTTTTATTTACTTGAGGACAAGTAAAAACTGAAGTTTGGGGGTGTGATGACAGTAGAAATGACCATTAAAATCTCTCTGATTAGTGTAAACTTTTTTTCATTTGTACTACATTTAACATTCATTTTTCAGCATTTTATACTTAGTATTTGCATTTTCTAAATTAGTGTTGTATGGTTTTACTTTCTTTCATTTTATCTCATTTGTGCTACTAATGTCATTACATTCAGCATCAATTTTGCGTCTAAAGTTGTCAACGCAAGAATTCACCATAGAAGATCAGAGCAAGAAAGCATTCAGAGTTGTCACCACAAGTTTGGTGTAAAATTTCAGCCAAATATGTCACCACATGAATATTTCTACATTACACCAGGGACTTTATGCTACTAACATATCCAGAAGCACTAGCGTAGAGAATGTCAAGTTGTGGCAGCAAATAAAAATCTTAATTTGCATCCAGAAATGTCGCGACAACCTTCAACTACCTAATGCACAATCTACATGAGTGTACACATGGAAATAACCAACTTGGACAGCTGCAAAAGGAAGTTAGATCTGAGAAGGGGAAGAAACCTATACCTTCTACTGATTATAAATAGAGGGGAGAGAGAGAAGATCATCATCAAGCTCATGATGAAATTAATTACACATTTTCTAATTTTGTTTTTAAGTGAGCTGCCATGGAAGCTTAACTTCCTAGGAGGGTGATCTGACACAACGAGAAGGCGACTACTTCTAACGAGGAGTGCCTAAGTGCGACGGAAGAGGAGCAATTACGAAAGGATTCTAGTAGACTAGGAGTAGCATGCTTCAATTTCTTCTTTAATTCCTCTTAAATGTTGATGAATTCTGTTGACTTTAATTGTGTATGGAAATACCTATTAAATTTAGATCTATTTTGATTTCTACTAAAATTTTCTCATCTGTTTATTTTTGGATTTAACTATTTTGACCATGAAAGTACGATTGCAGTCACAGTCACTGGAAGGTGAGGTGACAAAGTTAGATTAACAAGCAAGACATCGAAAGTTTCTTGAGGCAGGAATGAATTCTGACCACTTGTTCTCAAGTGCAAAGCATTACCAGCACTGGAAGGTGTGGTAACTGTGGCAACAACTTATCTATCAGTTACCTTGTAGTCACATTTAGTGTTTGCCAACTTGCCAAGTTAAGGATCCCTCCATATCTTTATACTTGATCTACTTCTTTTAATTTTTTGAATTTACATTCATAAAACATCTTCAAATATTCAGTTCATTTTTCTATTAAATTGCCTTGACATTTTATGTTACAGTTTATAGTATTTGCGTTAACATATTTAATTCTAATCTTTGTACAGTTTTGACTTAATTGCATTGACATTATTTCTAACAATTTTCCTTATTTTAATTCCATTTGCTTCGATAATTTTAAGCGACAAGAACACCATCCTCGTGGGATCGATATCCAACACTCATATCTGTCTATTATACTTGCATCGGCAGTGTCCGCTTGAACATAATTGCTTTGAAGTTTATAGCACGATCAAACACTTTTCATAGTTTTTCCCACTCAAGGATTTGTTTTCTTCATTTGTTTATACTTGTCTCTTCTTTTCTTTTGGAATTTTCTTGTTTTCATATCTCTGGCTATTCTAAAGTTTATATTCCACATTATGTTTCCTATTTCACTTTTGTTTACAAACTCCACCTTGAAGTGTCTACTTACCCTCAATACATATGACCATACGTCTATAATCGTGCAAATTCGGACTAAAGAAAAGAGTACACACAAATTGACTTTTTTAGGCTTTATGGTTTGTAATGTGGTTCATCAAGAAGGGTCAATAAGCTCAAATATGGGTACTAAATGATAGAATCAGAATAAGGTTGCTTTTTGGCTCTAAGTGTATCCAAACATTGCCTTAGGTCATCCCTAAACATCTCAATATGAAAATTTTTCAGTTTAACCACACAATTCCAAAACTACCATTTATTATATTGACATAGATTTTCGTCCCAATTTAGTGCTTAAATTGGTCCTTTTGTAGTTAATTTAGCATACATCATTAGCATTTTATACTTAGTTTACTTGTTTTCCAATTCATTGTTAGATAGTTTGAATTCTTGTTATTTTCACATATTTCTATACTAATATCGACGTAAGCAGCCAATATAACAAAGAAGATCTCTAAAGAACACACTAGAACTGTGTGAGTGCACAGTTGTAATTTAACTAATTTTGACAACTACAAGATCTAGATCTGGATCTGAAAATGAAGGTTGAATCCTACAACATTTTAGAGGTTATAAATAAAATAACAAAGAAGGAAGAAGGTATCAAGGGAAAAGGGGATTTAATTCTAGAAATTCTTTGTGAATTGAAGATTTGAGCTGGAATAGGTGAGTTGATGAAACAAGTCTGCAACTGCTTCTAGCGAGAAGTGCTAAATGCCAAACAAGAGGAACAATTAGGGAGTAAGCCTAGTAGTCTAGAAATAGTATACTTCATTTTACTCGTTAATTCTTCTTAAACGATGATGAATTATGATAATGTTAAATGAATACGAGAGTATCTTTTAATGTTATATCATTTTGATTCTTACTTTACATTGCTTATCTGTTTATTCTTGGATTTAACCGCTCTAAACACAAAAGTGAAATTGCAGTACACCGACATCGAGAGATGTGGTGACAAGTTAAATTAACAAGTGAATTAGGCGAGAGCTGCTCGGGACTGGGATAGACTCCAGTTACTTGTTCTTGGATACACATCATTGCTCACACCGAGAGGTGGAGTAGTGTATCTGAGTCAGGATTAAGTAGGGAGCTATTGTGGGTAAGAATTCGAAGGGACTTCATTGCTGTGACAATTCATCTACACTCTACCTTGTCGATGCATCAAACATTACAACTTGTAGAACTAGTGAACCACTTCCACCCTTTACACTTGATCACTTTTATATTTCCTACATTTATATTTTAGCACTCAACACCATTGGATTTATTGTCAATACACTGACATTTAACTCTAATTGCATTGACAGTAATGATTATTTTAGTGTGTAAATCTGACATAATTTCCCTGACATCCTTACTTGCATTACACTAATTTTTAGTATTGATTGCTCCGACATTAAAACATCAAGAACCACTTCCTCGTGGGATCGATATCCGATAGCTCTGTCTATCAACTATACTTGCATCGACGTGTGTACACTTGCATAATCGTGGTGTCAAAAAAAATCGATCAAGTTTTGGCACTGTTGCCTGAGAATTGGCGTTTGTTCGATGTTTACTTTTGTTGCTGCAATCAATTTTACTTACTTAACTTTTTACTTCTATTAATTTGTTTATCATTCTTTTCTAATTTTGAAGGTGTTGTATGTCCACAAGGAGAAATCCTAAGGACATTGTAAGCTTTGATCCGAAGCTTGAGAGAACACTTAGGGGGAGAAGGCAAGAACAAAGGAAGATGGCTAGTAACAACAACAATAATAATTTACCACCACTGTTGCCATAGGATAACATTCCTCATGTGCTACCACTAGATTTACCACCACCACTTCCATAAGAAGAACAAATACAAAATAGGACAATAAGAGATTTTGTTGTGCCTATACTCGATGATTTACAACCAGGGGTTGTGAGACCAGTAATTCAGGCTGGTAGCTTTGAACTGAAACCGGTGATGTTTCAGATGCTCAATTCAAATGGGCAATATTTAGGTTTTCTGCATGAGGATGCACGCGAACATTTGAAATAGTTCTTACTCATTTGTGCATCCTTCAGTCAACATGATGTCCCTGATGATGCCATGAAAATGCAATTATTTTCGTACTCGTTGCAAGGAAAAGCAAGACCATGGTTTTTATGTTTTCCAGCTGGATCCATTACATCTTGGAATGCATTAGCAATACAGCTTTTTTGAGATTTAATCCGCCGACAATGAATGCAAGGTTACGAAATGACATCACTGCATATCATCAACTCGATGACGAGAATTTACACACAATATAGGAGTGCTACAAAGCATTGCTTCGATGCTGCCCAATGAATGGGATTCAACAAAAGACCTAGATTAAGATCTTTTATAATGGTTTGATTGCTCAGAAAAGGAAGCTTGTCGACGCATCTACAAATAGTCCATTGTTGGATTGCACATATGATGAAGCTATTCGAATTCTAGAGAGGATAGCCCAAAACGATTACCAATATCCGATTTCTCGTTTTGCATAGGTGAAAACTAACCTTGGATTTCTTGAATTAGATGCTATTTCTGCATTGTTAGTGTAGGTATCTTCCTTGGCCAACATCATTAAGAACATCAATGGAACAAGCAATATTGCTCCTATACAAATGGCCCAACAAATGGATGCATCGATATTTTCGTGTGAGATTTGCAGTGATAACCACAGCTATGAAGACTACCCATAACATGGAGAAAATGCATATTATGTCAATAACATCCAAGGGGGTTCATTTGGTAACTCCTACAACAATCATTCGCAACAACCTTAGGGAAATCAGAATGCATCCACATTTCGATATGGAAAATCTTCAACCCAAGGAAGTTATAGGCAAGGAGGTTACAACAACAGTCAATCGCAAAACTACCATCAGAATTCACAAGTAAATTCTCGTACTGAACCAATGCAGTCACATAGTCAATTGCAACCACAATCGCGATTACAACCACAACCATCTATACTACCACAAATGCAAGGACAACATCATCAGCATCAACAGCAACAATTTACTCATCCTAAGGTAGCTCCTATGGTTGCTTTTGAAGTGCTGACGCGCGAGCATATTACACAAACCGAAGCGATAGTGCAAGGTAATTCTTCCTCTATATGAGCATTGGAAGCTCAACTTGGATAGTTGGCCTCTAATCTCAATACCAGATCACCGGGTACACTACCTAGTGATACTGAAAATCCAACGCAAAGGGGGAAGGAGCATTGTAAAGTAATCACACTAAGAAGTGGGAAACAAACTATAGGATTAAGCAAGTCTGATCAAGACAATTTCGAAGCATCCACTTCACAGCAATAAGAAGAGGTTATAATTGAAGGAAGTCAAGCACAAAATAATGTGGAAGAACCAACTGTAGTATCATCTCTACCTACAGTTTGTCCAGATAAATTGTCGACACAATCATCATTTTCGAAGCAACAGAGTTATTCACAACCACCTCCTGCAACAATACCTTTGCAATTTCCATAACGTTTCAAAGAAAAAGTCCATGATGAACAATACCACAAGTTTGTTTCTACTTTAAAACAATTGCATATTAATATACCTCTAATAGATGCTCTTGTGTAGATACCTAGTTATGGGAAATACATGAAGGAGCTACTATCAATGAAAAAGAAACTATCCGAAATCGAGACGATTGCGCTCATAGAGGGGTGCAGCGCTGTCCTCACAAACAAGTTGCCAAACAAGATGAAAGATCCTGGCAGCTTCACAATTCCATGCTCCATTGGAGATTATTACTTAGGTAAAGCATTATTTGATTTAGGACCTAGCATTAACCTAATGCCTTTGTTGTCTTTTAAGAAGCTAGGAATCGGATTAATGAAGCCCACTGCTATGACACTGCAATTAGCAGATAGATCTCTAGCACAATGTAACACGTAGGTTTGTGCAAGTGTACACAGTCGTTATTAAGTAATAAGTAAGTATCGAGCTATCGTCTCCACAGGGATTGTATTTGTGTTAAATCACTTAATTGTAAAATTTTATTAACAACTAGGTAAAATTAGAAACACAGTATGATTAAGAAATGAAAAATTAAATATATTAAACTAAATGCAATGATCTCTAATGCAAATTATCCTCAGTATGCAAACTATATGAATGGAATAGATTTTAGCAAGATTAAACACAATTTGCAACAATGATAACATAATCAAACTAGGACAATCACTTTAATTAAACTAAATTTATTATCATCATGCTTAATAGTATTCGAAAAAATATTCCATGGCAACTAGATCTTTCATGAGTTTGGAAACCACATTAGGTCCTTTCGGAATCCTTTATTTAGTAAATATGCATTTTATTGATCCTTATTTACATAGGGTTTCTTAGCATTCATGTGAGGTAACAGGGACGTGTTAGGTTTGAAACAGTTTAATCACAAAAATCTAAAAACTATGCGGATAACAGAGCTTGGTTAGAGTTGTTATGCAACCTGCAATTTAATCGGGTTAGGATCTAAATTGAGCATGCACATTTCAATTATGTGTCCATTAGTCATCGTCTGGTTAGGATCGCTCACCTAATTCAGGTGCATTTCAATCACGTATGAACGAAATACTGACTTGATTTTAATTGAAAACATGACCGATTGAGGCACAAACATCATAAGCATGATTTAAATAAATATTATTTAATTAAAGCAATCATCCTAGCTTAAATAAAATTAAGCTAACATTGTTGTAAACAAGAACAAAGAACACATAGCAAACATTTTCAAATTAAATTAAAGAAAAGAAAGATTAAACCCAAATCAAAGTGGTTGTCACCCAAGACTCTGATCAAAGAGGGCTCCTTCGTTTCTTTGCTCTGCTCCTTTGCTGATGGCTCTCCAAGGCGTCCGACCAAGGGCTCTTTAAGAGGTTTAATTGCTAAAATCTCTATGAAGAGATGATGCTAGGCATGGGAAATGGGAAATGGTAGAGAGAATTGAGAGTAAGGAAAGAAAGATGAGGGATGAGGGATGATTAGGAAATTGTGAAATGGGATCTTATTTATAGGTGAAGAGAGGAGAGTAGTTTCCTAAAAATAGAGAGGTTTAGTCTCTTCAAGCTTCTTAATGGGTGGTCGTCCATGATTAGTGGATTTTTAGTTGAATTTTGCATGATTTTTAAGCAATTTAAATGTCATAACAACTCAAGATTGAGACTCGGTCAAATGTAAATCTTCGGGCAAATCTCTGATTTATTTAATATTGTAGGGACCTTGTGCAGTTAAACCAAAAAGTGGTTTATGTGGACAGCCATGTGTAGCCAAAATTGGGTTGACTTGGTTTTCAATTTGGACGGTTTTGTAATCCAGCAAAGTTTATTAGACCTGTCAAAAATAAATTAATTAATTAAAGGACTAAAGAAATAAAATTAACCCAATTTAATTAATTAATTCAACCCAAATTATTTAATGAAATATTTTAGAATGAGTTATTAAAAATAATTTTATATTTTATTATTTAATTTAATCATGCATGGCCCACTTTATGTCTTAAAAATATAATATGTTCAAATAAATATAAAATAAGTCATTTTATGCATGAAAACTATATAATAAAGCATAAAATCACATTTTAATAATTTCTATGTCCTAATTTCATATTTTCACATATTTCATTAATTTATTAAACAATTAATTAGTTTTAACAACGAATTTAAGTAAAAAGGTGATAAATTACATAGGAAAAATCCTTTATATTTTTCAGTTTACACACCCCCAAACTTAAATCATTGCTCGTCCCGAGTAATGTTCATGCACAACAAAAGGTCTTGCTAAGGCAAAATTGCTAGTTGTGTAAGCAGCATCAATCTTTGTCCCATAATCATGCATTAATAACTTCATGTTCATAAGTCTTCTTTATCAACATGTAATCCATATGCAAATATTTTTAGATTTTATACTAAGTTTTAGAATATCTCAACATGAATCATAGTTTGTATTATGTCACAGTCACAGATAACATTCTTCATTAAACATAATTTCTCATCAATCAAACAAAACAATCATAAGGCTTATTTATGATCTTTATATGTTGAACTTAGTACTTCCTCTCCACTAATGTAGGTGACATAATCATCAAATCAATAGGTCTTTTATAAGGTTGTAATGGGGCTCGATTAAAGGTAAGGATTTTAAGAGATGAGACATTTCGGTTTCAAAATCTTAACCTTTAACTTTGTCTTAGATTTCTCGAAATACAACCTTTTTTCTTTAAGTGAACCTTTGGAACACCCCCAAACTTATTTTGAACTCATGCTCATACATTTTTTTTTTCAGAGATTGAGCAAACTTTTCTTCACTTTTTTTTTTGATTTAGCATGAGCACATCTTTTTGAAAATTTCCTCAAATGTTGATCTCCAAGACAACTTTAGTTAAGATGAGTGCACAAAATTAGGATAACTTAAAAAGATGGTAATGTGGCTTACAATGTAGGTACATTTAAACAGGCCTTTAAGCTCAAAATTACAGTTTCAAGGGTCTAATATCATAGGGTTGGCTTGAAAAGGCTCAAACGATCCAAAGAAATAGTGCCTATATCATTTTAGATTTTTATGTCTCCTAGGATTTTGCCTCAAGAAAGTTACTAAGTCAATTCTAAAGATATAAACCTTCATGCATGTCTAATCTTAAGAGAAACTAAGTTTTCATGGTAAACGTTACCTAAGATTAAGATCATACAAGCATTCCATTCTTCATGATAACATACATTTACTCAGATAGAATCATCATTCATACTTGTATACAAACTACCATATTAACAAAAAATTTCTCTAAACATTCATTTATTAAAGCATACTTCTGATAGAAATGATTGAAAAACTTGAAATTTTTAAAAAATTTGAGCAATTTATTTGCCTTACCCCCCTTTAAAAACAAGCAATGTCCTCATAGCAAGAATAAAGTAATGAATGAAAATTGAACACAAGGTGGGGTTGTAAGAAAAGAGAGGTGAGTCATAAAGACTTCTTAAATACCAAGTCTTTCTTATAATCCAACCCTAGACATGTTCATTCCCATTATCACATCACTTAGTCTTTTTCTTTCTAAAGAAGTGTTCAGCTTATTCATGCTTGCTATGTTTTATTCTGCATAAATTAAATCCTAATTACAAAAGAAATAAATTCTTAAAGACCTAAAAAATAATTAAATAAAAAACAAGACAAGAATCCCCCCTTTTATTTTTCTGACTCATTCCCCTTGTCTTCTTCAGCTCCATCTTCTCTTGCATAGTCATTATCTTCCTTCCATGTCTCAAAGATAGCATATGGGAACTCAAGAAAAAAAGTGTTAGAGATAATCTTAAAAGTATTTCGAATTGAGTCATCTCTAATGTTTGCATATTTCAGTAAGTTTGTTGTTGATTGTGCATGAACTTGCATATATCCATCATAATTGACAACTCCGATTTCTTTGAAGTGCTTACAAAAGTCGGCATTGTAGTTGTAAATTCAGGTTCAATACTTAGCTTAACTGTTTCTTCTTCTAGCTCAACCTTTAGTTCAGGGTTTGCAGATCCCACAACTGGTTTAAGATAGTTTGGCTCCTTATCAAATTCTTCTTCTTCAGTGTCTATAACTAAATTAGCTTCAATTTTAGTTTCATTTGTTGACTCCTCTGTATCTGGTTCAGTTGGCTTTTCTTGCTCGCCCTGATTCAGCTCATGCACCTTCTCTACTAACCTTTCAAGATCATGATTTGTAATGCACCCTTGAACATATTGCCCCTTCAAATTTGTTTGTGTCTTAACATGGGGCCTTAAGCAAAGTGAAGTGATTAATGATAGGAAATAAGAACTTCTTGCCTTCTTTTTAGCACAATCATGAATCTCCTTGAGAATAATTTTCCCTAAATTAATGGACTTTTCTGTCAAAATTGCATACAACAAGAGCATCCGTTCCATCGAGATGGTGGAACTATGTGAGATAGGCATGAAACTGTAGTGAACGAAATAAAACCATACCTTTGCTACCAACTTTAGGTATTCCCTTCGGCAAGAATGGCTCTCAAACTTTCTTATAATCCATTGAGATCCCAGATTTGTCACAACATCAAAAACTTGTTGAAGAAAATCCTAATTAATATTGTTCATCATAGGGTAGTACTCATCTTCTTCAACATCAGGTAAGTTAAACAAATCATTAATGGACTTAAAAGTAAGAGGTACCTTTTTCTTTTGAACGATGACCTCAGTAGCATCTTGCATAGTCAAACTAGCATAAAACTATTGAACTAGTTCATCATCGGGAAGAGAACGAGCATCACAAAATCATTCCCACTTGAGAGCATTTATTTTCTTTCTAATTGGTACAAGAACAACCATCAAGTCATGACTCTTCAAGTTAAAACCTTTTTCTGGCATCATAGGTTGATGCTTGAAGATTGAATCAAATCTCTCTTTCACTTCTTCATCGATCAAGATCGGGTTTTCAAGAGTAGTCTTTGAATATCTAGTTCTTTTGCGAGACATGGTATCTTTTCTCGAAAAATTGACAAAGTTTTGGCACAAGGGAGAGAAGAGAAATCGGCAAGGTGGTGTCAGAAGTTACTAAAGCAAAAACCTTGACGGCAAGGATGGTGCGACAGCAACAACAATGTGCGACAACGGTGGTGTGCAACAGAGACAATGGCAATGTGCAACGGCAACGTTGGTGCTTCGACAATCTTCTTGCTGTGGCAATAGGTCATTTCGACAAAAAAGGAAGGAAAACTAGGGTTTATTTCAGGATTTGAGGCTGGCGGCATAATAGGGAAATTTAGGGATTTTTATGGTTAAGCAAATTGCTTTGAGGGATATGAAAACTAGTAGAATAAAGAGGGGTTTATATAGGGAAAAATTAGGGTAATATGTAAAAAAAATTTAGCTACGTTAGGGTTACTTGGGTAGCAAGCAATGGGAGTGATAGCAAAGCATGGATATTTTCCCTCATTTTTACTGTCCTAGGCCTTAAACTCAGACTGTATTTACAAACTTATTCAAAAAAATTGATTAGTACTTGGGCCAAATTTGACCCCCTTTATTATCATAACAATTAAGATTAAAATTTAAACAACAAAGAATGAAACTTAAACATTTTAAAACTCAATTAGAAAATTTTTTCTTAATAAATTACATTAAATTAATTCCTAGAAAAGGTTGAAGGGGTTACAATGGTCCCACTTAAGTTCCAATCTCCATCGAGATTTAAGCTTCCTAGGGAATAACTTCAGCCTTGAATTAAACAATCAAACCTTCTGACCTTCTTTAAACTCGCGAGGTTGTACATAACTATCATGCCATCTCTTTGATCTTTCTTTACACATTTTGGCATTCTCATAGGAAAACAACCTCAGCTCTTCCAACTCATCAACTTGTAACATCCTTCCCTCACCGGCTTGCTTAAGATCAAAGTTCAATTGCTTCAATTCTAATGGAAAATGACAAATGACATGCCTTTCCAAAGATTAACCGATAAGGAGCCATTCCTAATGCTGTCTTAAATGCTGTTTGATAGGCCCATAATGCATCATCGAGACTTCGAGACTAATCTTTTCTACTAGGGCGTACTACCCTTTCAAGGATACCTTTAATTTCACGGTTCACTCTTTCAACTTACCCATTCGACTAAGGGTGATAAGCTATAGCAATCTTGTGCTTCACATCATATTTGTCAAGCAACCACTTAAGTCATTTGTTCACAAAATGAGAACCTTCATCATTAATAATAGCTCTTGGAGTCCCAAATCGTGTAAACACATGCTTATGTAGAAATTGCATGACTACCTTTGCATCATTTGTAGGGTATGCTTCGGCTTCAACCCACTTGGATACATAGTCCACAGTAACTAAGATATATTTGTTCCCATATATAGAAGGAAACGGGCCTAAGAAGTCAATGCCCCAAACATCAAATAACTCAATCTCCAAAAGTTTGTCAAGGGCATCTCATTTCTCCTTGATATATTTCTAGTCCTTTGGCATCTATCACAGCTCTTCACATAAGCATAAGCATCCTTAAACGATGTAGGCCAAAAGAAACCTACTTACAAAATCTTTGCTGCAGTACGTGAACCACCAAAGTGTCCCCACCTTGGAGATGAATGGAAATGATACAAGATCTCAGAAATTTCACTTTTAGCTACACATTTTAGGATTATATTATCTGCACACTATTTAAACAAAAACAGATCCTCCCAAAAAATAATACCGACTATCATGAAGGAATTTCTTCCTCTGTTGGTATGTCATTTCTCGAGGAATTATTCCACATCCAAGATAATTGGCAAAATCAGCAAACTAAGGTGTTTCATGAATTCGATTTACCTCAAATAGGTGTTCATCTGGGAAATTCTCGTTGATAGGCACACATGATCTAGTTACCTCATCTTGTTCCAACCTCGACAGATGATCAGCTACTTGATTTTCGACACCTTTTCTGTCTTGGATCACAAGGTCAAATTCTTGGAGTAAGAGTATCCAACCAATTAGCCTGGATTTCGCATCTTTGTTCATGAGCAAGTATTTAATGTCCGCATGGTCAGTAAATACTGTAACTTTGGTACCTATAAGATATGAGCGAAATTTGTCAAAAGCAAAAACTATAGCAAAGAGTTCCTTTTTAGTTACCGTATAATTTAGTTGGGCTCCCTTCGAAGTTCTTCTTACATAGTAAATAAGGTGGAACACATTGTTTCTCTTTTGACCCATCACAGCTTCAACGGCATAATCGCTTGCATCATACATCAACTCAGAAGGTGAGCTCCAATCAAGTGTAACAATTATTGGGGCTGAGATTAACCGTTTTTTCAGATCTTCAAAAGCTTCCAAACATGCTTTGTTGAAATCAAACACTGTATCTTTCTCTAACAACAAACACAAAGGTTTAGAAATTTTTGAAAAATCCTTTATAAATCTTCGGTAAAAACCCGCATGGCCTAAGAAACTTCTGACTCCTTTCACATTGATTGGGGCTGGTAATCTTTCAATTACATCTACCTTTGCTTTATCAACTTCAATTCCTCTCTTTGAGATTTTATGCCCTAAGACAATCCCTTCCTTATCCATAAAATGGCATTTCTCCCAATTAAGGACAAGATTCGTCTCTTCGCATCTCTTCAGTACCTTAGCCCAATTATTCAAACAAATATCATAAGTGTTACCAAAAACAGAAAAATCATCCATGAAAACTCAACAAAATTTTCAACCATATCAGTGAATATTACCATCATGCATCGCTGAAATGTTGCAGGTGCATTGCATAAACCAAAAGGGATTCTCCTAAAAGCAAACATACCATACAGACAAGTAAAGGTTGTTTTATGTTAGTCCTCCGAAGCTACAACTATTTGGTCATATCTCGAATAGCCATCTAAAAAATAATAAAATTCATTACCAGCCAGTCGATCTAACATCTGATCCATAAAAGGCAATGGAAAATGGTCCTTCCGAGTGGCTTTATTCAACTTTCTATGGTCAATACAAATTCTCCAACCACTAATAGTTCTCATTCGAATTAACTCGTTCCGCTCATATTCAACAATCGTGATTCCACCTTTCTTCGGCACACATTACACCGGATTTACCCACGAACTATTTGAAATATGGTAGATGATTCCCACATCTATCCACTTGATCACTTCCTTTCTCACAACTTCTTTCATAATAGGATTGAGCCTCCTTTGCCCATCAATTCGAGCTTTTTCACCTTCCTCTAAAATAATTTTATGCATGCAAAAAGAAGGGCTTATACCTCGAATATCAGTTATGGTCCAACCAATTGCTTTCTTAAATTTCTTAAAAACAGTAATTAGTTACTCCTCTTAATCTTTCATTAATGCTGCTAAAATAATCATAGGCTAAGTAGAATAGTCACCTAAATAAATGTATTTTAAATGGGAAGAAAGTATCTTTAGTTCGAGTTTAGGTGGTTCTTCGATTGACAAGTTTGGATGCACAAATTCTCTGACTTCTAACTCCAACGGTTCAAACCGTGTTGATTGAATAAAATTTATTGGATTGGCTTCCATCAAAGCCATGTTTTCTTCACCTTATTCATCCTCCAAAGGGTCAAACTCTAAGGTTTTCTCCAATGGGTCTTCTTCAAAATTGTTTTCCATAGAAACCACAGATTCTATCTCTTCCATAACTAAACACTCTTTTGTCAGATTGGGAAATTTCATAGCTTTAAGAATGTTAAAGGTTACTTGATCGTCTTGAACTCGCATGGTAAGTTCACTTTTCTACACATAAATTAACATTCTTCTCGTGGTCAAGAAAGGTCTCCTAAGGATGATTGACACTTCCTTATTTGCTTCAAAATCTAAGATGATGAAATCAACAGGAAAAATAAATTTATCAACTCTTACCAAAACATCCTCGATCTTTCCCTCGAGATATGCTAAAGATCGATCTGCTAGCTGAAGCGTCACAGTTGTAGGTCTTACTTCACCTATCCCTAGCATCTTGAAAATAAACTTAGGCATCAAATTGATACTCGCTCTTAAGTCACACAAAGCTTTACCACAGTAAGATTCACTAATGTTACAGGGTATAGTAAAGCTTCCTAGGTCTTTCAATTTCGACGGTAGTTTGTTTTGCAAGAACGCACTACACTCCTTTGTCAAGGTAACAGTCTCATACTCACTAAGTCATTTCTTTTTGGACAGTATAACCTTCATAAACTTCACATAATTCGACATTTGTTCTAAAGCCTCCACCAACGAAATATTGATGTGTAACTGCTTTAAAACATCCAAAAACTTCTTGAATTGTACCTCTTGTTTCTGCTTGTGTTGCTGCAATCTTTGTAGATATGGAGGTGATAGAACTTTCGATTGAATTGGACAACTCTTCTGAGTAGGTAAATCTGCATCCAAAGAAGATGTTAAAGTATTTGAATTCACTGAGTTAGGATTTACCTTGTCAGACTTTACAGATTCTGACTCTTTCGATGTAGGAACTTCAACAGCTAGTGATTCTCCTCCTTCTCAATAGGCTCATCTTTGACATCATTCATTCTAGGTTCAAGAATTTTACCACTTCGCAATGCCACTGCCTTGATATGTTCATTACCTAAATTTCTTGGATTCTCAGTATTGCTGGGAAAGGTTCCTTGTGGCCTATTGTGAAGCTCTGTAGCTAATTGACCCATTTGGTTTTCCAAATTTTTCAACGTTGCTGCTTGGCTCTAGATCAAAGCGTCATTCTTTGCCATGTATGCTTTCAACAAGTTCTCCAAACTGTTTGATGACTCAGCTTGAGGTGGTTTTAGAGCTTGCTAATTGAACCTTGAGATTGGTTGGGTCTATGCTGCATAAAGTTGTTGTTCGGTCCATTTTATTTGTTGCTCCAAGACAAGTTAGGATGATTACGCCATGAAGGATTGTAGAAGTTGGACTAGGGTTCTTGTCCACTCCTATTTCGATGTTGGTTCCCCACATAGTATACTGACTCAGGATTTGATGGACAATTGTCAAAAGAATGACCTTCCCTATAGTGCACGCAGGAAACTACTTCAAACTGACTTGGTGGCTGAGCTACAAAATTATTAGCACTATCAGCGGTAAATTGTTTTGACATAGAGGAAATAAATGATACCTGAGTTGATAATGAAGTGAGGGCATCAACTTCATGAACTCTAGCTACAAGTCTTCCTGAAGCTGCTTGATTTGTTGGCCATTGATAGTTATTGCTAACGATCCTCTCGATGATCTCATAAGCCTCATTATAAGACTTAGACAAAATTGCACCATTTGCAGAAGCATCTACCATCTATCTTATATGTGCATTGAGACCATTATAGAATGTCTCCAATTGGATACAATGAGGAATCCCATGATGAGGACACTTACAAAGTAACTCCTTGAATCGTTCCCAAGCCTCATACAAAGACTCGTCATCTAATTGTTGGAAAGTTGTGATCTCATTCCTCAACTTAGCATTCTTGCTAAGCGGGAAATACTTAACCAAAAATCTTTCTGCTAATTCTTGCCCTGTAGATATGGAACTTGGTGGTAATGAATTGAGCCATGCTCATGCTCGATCTCCCAACGAGTACAGAAACAACTTCAACCTCAGTGCGTCTTCAGTCACACCGACTATCTTGAATGAATTACTCACCTCCATAAATAATCGAAGGTGGAGATGTGGATCTTCCGTGGGCATACCACTGAATTGGCCCACCGTTTCTAGCATTTGAAACATCACTGGTTTCAGTTCAAATTAGGTTGTGTCAATATCTGGCCTTCTAATTCCTGGATTTAACTCATTGAAAAGTGGCACAGCATATTATCTGATGCATCGATCCCTATCATCAGCAATGAGGATGGGATTTCGCTCACGATCGGCTTCATTACCCTGGTCTTGATTCTAATTTCCAAGGTCCATCTCAACTTGTCTTTGAGCTATTTGTTCACATCTTCTTTGTCTGAAAGTTCGCTCAATTTCAAGGTCTACAGGGAGTAAATCGATAATCCAATCTATGCTCATAAACACCTGAAAAAAAAATCACAAATTAAAAAGAATAAGTTAGTAATGTGAGAAAAAAAACCAAATTGAAAATAAATAATTTCACAAAAATGACTATGGCAACAGTTAACAATCCCCAACAACGGTGCCAAAAACTTGTAACGCGTAGGTTTGTGCAAGTGTACACAGTCCTTATCAAGTAATAAGTAAATATCGAGTTATCATCTCCACAGGGATTTTATTTGTGTTAAATCACGTAATTGTAAAATTAGAAACACAGTATGATTAAGAAATGAAAAATTAAATATATTAAACTAAATGCAACGATCCCTAATGCAAATTATCCTAGGTATGCAAACTATATGAATGAAATATATTTTAACAAGATTAAACACAACTTGCAACAATGATAACATAAATAAACTAGGACAATCACTTTAATTAAACTTAATATATTATCATCATGCTTAATAATTTTCGGAAAAATATTCCATGGCAACTCGATCTTTCATGAGTTTGGAAACAACATTAGGTCCTTTCGGAATCCTTTACTTAGTAAATATGCATTTTACTAATCCTTATTTACTAAGGGTTTCTTAGCATTCATGTGAGGTAACAAGGACGTGTTAGGTTTGAAACAGTTTAATCATACAAATCTAAAAACTATGCAGATAACAGAGCTTGGTTAGAGTTGTTATGCAACCTACAATTTAATAAAGTTAGGATCTAAATTGAGCATGCACATTTCAATTATGTATCCACTAGTTGTCGTCTAGTTAGGATCGCTCAGCTAATTCAGGTGCATTTCAATCACATATGAACGAAATACAAACTTGATTTTAATTGAAAACATGATAGATTGAGGCACAAACATCGTAAGCATGATTTAAATAAATATTATTTAATTAAAGCAATCATCCTAGCTTAAATAAAATTAAGCTAACATTGTTGTCAACAAGAACAAAGAACACATAGCAAACATTTTCAAATTAAATTAAAGAAAAGAAAGATTAAACCTAAATCAAATTGGCTATCACCCAAGACTCTGATCAAAGAGGGCTCTTTCGTTTCTTTGCTCTGCTCCTTTGCTGATGGCTCTCCAAGGTGGCCGACCAAGAGCTCTTTAAGAGGCTTAATTGCTAAAATCTCTATGAACAGATGATGCTAGGCATGGGAAATGGGAAATGCTAGAGAGAATTGAGAGTAAGGAAAGAAAAATGAGGAATGAGGGATGATTAGGAAATGGTGAAATGGGGTCTTATTTATAGGTGAAGAGAGGAGAGTAGTTTGCTAAAAATAAAGAGGTTTAGTCTCTTCAAGCTTCTTCAATGGGTGGCGGCCATGATTAGTGGATTTTGAGTTGAATTTTGCTTGATTTTTAAGCAATTTAAATGTCATAACAACTCAGGATTGAGACTCGGTCAAATGTAAATCTTCGGACAAATCTCTGATTTCTTTAATATTGCAAGGACCTTGTGCAATTAAACCAAAAAGTGGTTTATGTGGACAGCCATATGTAGCCGAAATTGGGTTGACTTGGTCTTCAATTTGGACGATTTTGTAATCCAGCAAAGTTTATCAGACCTGTCAAAAATAAATTAATCAATTAAAGGACTAAAGAAATAAAATTAACCCAATTTAATTAAATAATTCAACCTAAATTATTTAATGAAATATTTTAGAATGATTATTAAATATGATTTTATATTTTATTATTTAATTTAATCATGCATGACCCACTTTATGTCTTAAAAATATAATATGTTCAAATAAATATAAAATAAGTCATTTTATCTATGAAAACTATATAATAAAGCATAAAATCACATTTTAATAATTTCTACGTCCTAATTTCATATTTTGACATATTTCATTAACTTATTAAACAATTACTTAGTTTTAACAACAAATTTAAGTAAAAAGGTGATAAATTACATAGGAAAAATTTTATATATTTTTTAGTTTACACACAACCGGATGGATAAATTAAAGATGTTCTTGCTCAAGTTGATAAGTTGGTGTTCCCTGCTGATTTTATTATCCTAGACTACGAAGCCGATAAGGAGGTACCCATTATCTTAGGAAGGTCTTTTTTAGCAACAAGACGAACGCTTATCGACGTGTTTAAGGGAGAATTAGTGATGCGTCACAATAACGACCAAGTAACCTTCAGTGTGTTTGAAACAGCACCATCAGGGCCCAAAGAACAATGTTGCCACGTTGATGTGTTGGAAGAAAATATTTTTGAAGAATTTCATACCAGGAATTCAACATTGTCTGATACTGATGTGATGATATCTTAGAAGACTGTGTTGACAAAAAGGAGGTGAACAATTGTGAGCTGCAAAGATATTAGCAAATGGAGTCATTGGATTTGTCTAATAGGACAAGTCCAGTCTTTAAACCGTCTATAAAGCAAGCTCTTACCTTGGAGTTAAAACCATTGCCGACACATTTGAAATATATATTCCTTGGTGACAACGAGACACTACCTGTTATTGTCAACGCATTCCTCAACACAATACAAGTCGAGAGACTCATTGCAATTTTAAAAGAACACAAGAAAGTCATAGCCTTGAGCATCACAGACATCAGAGGCATTAGTTCCTCTTTCTGTATGCATAAGATAAGGTTAGAAGAAGAAGGGAAGCAATCCATTGAGCAACAAGGACGACTCAATGAGAAAATGAAAGAAGTGGTGAAGAAGGAAATCATCAAATGGTTGGATGCAGGCATAATATACCCTATTTTTTATAGCAATTGGGTAAGCCCCATTCAATTTGTTCCTAAAAAAAGTGGTTTTACCTTGTGACCAATGATAAAAACGAGTTAATCCCTACTCGCATCACAACTAGATGGCATGTGTGCATGGATTACCGATGATTGAATGCGGCCACAAAGAAGGATCATTTTTCGCTACCTTTCATCGATCAAATGTTAGATAGGCTAGCTGGTAAAGCCTATTATTGCTTCCTAGATGGATACTCTAGATACAACCAAATAGCTATTGCGCTAAAAGATCAAGCAAAAACCACATTTACATGCCCTTTTGGGACTTTTGCTTTTCAACGGATGCTATTTGACTTGTGTAATGCGCTAGCAACGTTTCAGAGATGCATGATGGCGATATTATCGGATATTATTAAAAACTCACTCGAGGTATTCATGGATGATTTTTCGGTCTATGGACAAAGTTTCGACCAATGCGCTGATAATTTGGTAAATGTTTTGAGAAGATGCGAGGAAACAAACTTGGTTCTGAATTGGGAAAAATGCCATTTCATGGAAACTAAAGGGATTATCCTTGGCCATCGTATCTCTTGTCAAGGCATTGAGGTCGATAGAGTAAAGGTAGAGATCATTGAAAAATTACCACCACCTACAACTGTCAAAGCAATAAGAAGCTTTCTTGGACATGCGGGTTTTTATAGAAGATTTCTCCAAGATAGCTAAACCTTTATGTTCTTTATTAGAGCAAAATAAAAAGTTTGTATTCTACAACAATAAAGACAAAGTTGGTGCAATCTTCGATTGTTGTCGCACCGAATTGGATGCAACCATTCGAGTTAATGTGTGACGCTAGCGGCTTCATTAGAGGAGCTATTCTCGGACAAAGGAAAGAAAATGTAATTCATAATATCTACTATGCTAGTAAAACACTAATTGAAATGCAGGTTCATTACACCACAATTGAAAAAGAGTTACTAGCAGTGGTCTTTGCATTTGACAAGCTTCGTTCTTATCTTGTCGGCGCAAAGACTACAGTCTACACGGATCACTTAGCTTTGAGATACCTTTTCAACAAAAAAGATGCTAAACCTAGACACATTAGATGGATCCTACTCCTCCAAGATTGATGTTGAAATCAAATATAGAAAGGGATCCGAGAATCAGGTAGCTAACCATCTGTCTCGACTGAAAAGTGGGAGCGAAGATGGACAACAGACCTAGATTGTCGAAGCATTTCTTGATGAGCAATTATTCACTGTAGACACATCGCCATGGTATGCTGATGTACTCAATTATCTTGTGTGTGGAAAGCTACCCATGAGTGCAACTAGTCATAAAAATATCAGGTTCATACGCGTTGCTACTAAATATCATTGGAAAGAGCCATACCTATTCAAGGTATATGCTAACAATATAATTCACTGTTCTGTTACTGAAAAAAATATTATGTCAATACTATGACATTGCCATGATGCCCTTTATAGAGGTCATTTTGGTGGAACAAGGACTACTGAAAAGGTCCTACAATCCGGATTCTATTGGCCCAATTTGTTTCGGGATGCGCATAATTTCGCGCAATAGTGTGATTATTGTCAACATACTGGTTCCATTTGTCATTGTAATGAGATGCTCCAACAACCTATTATGGAGGTAGAACTTTTTGATGTTTGGGGTACTGATTTCATGGGACCATTTCCAAACTCTTTTGGAAATATGTATATACTACTAACTGTTGACTACGTTTCCAAGTGGATTGAAGCTATTGCGGTACCAAAATACGACACTCGAACAGTGTTGAAATTCTTTCACATGTACATTCTCACACTGTTTGGAATACTGCGAGCGTTGATTAGCGACCAAGGCACTCATTTCTATAATAACCAAATGGTGACTACATTGAAACGATATGGTGTGAAGCATCGAATGGCCACCATATATCACCCACAAACTAATGGTCAGACTGAAGTCTCCAATCGACAAATTAAAGGAATACTTGAAAAGGTGGTTAACACATCTAGGAAAGATTGGTCTATGCGGTTACCTAATGCATTGTGGGCACTTCGCACCGCTTACAAAACTCCCCTGGGGATGTCGCCATATCAGCTAGTGTTTGGAAAATCATGTCACCTACGTGTCAAGCTGGAATATAAAGCCATGTGAGCAATTAAGCTGGTAAATTTAGATTATGATGCTGCTAGTAAGAAATTAATGTTGGATAGCATAGAATTAGAAGAGATCCAATGCCATGCCTATGAGAATGAGGTAATATATAGGGAAAAGACAGAAAAATGGCACAATAACCTCATATTGTGTCGACAATTTTATCCTAGGCAATTGGTACTCCTATTTAACTCACGTTTGAAACTGCACCCAGGAAAATTACGATCAAGGTGGTCTGGTCCATTCCAAGTTGTCGAAGAATTCCCTAGCGATGCGGTGACAATAGAGAACTTACAGGGTGGCCAACAGTTTAAAGTGATTGGTCAGTGCCTCAAACACTACGTCAGCCCAGATGTCCGCGAACCAGACGAAACTCTCAACCTGGTGATATTTAGATAATGTCGATGCATTTGTTCATTTTCTTTTATTTGCTTTACTTTTGTTTGTGTTATTTCAGATTCTTAAAGAAACAAAAATCCTCTTTTTGTCGATGCATGGAAGCACATTATGTCGGTGCATTCTATAATGAGTCAGCATTACTTTTTAAGCGAGAATCGTGCCAATTGATTTCATTCACCCCAGTCGTTGGATCAAACCGAAATGGTACGATCTGCAGCCTGACAATTAATTGTTGCAGACGTAATGTTTCCTAGTGTTTTTCCACTCATTGCACCTAGGTTATATAATCCCCAATGCAGTTACCTTTCCACCTCATAATCGTCATTGTTCCTGCAACCATATTATTAAATCATTTACAGATTCTTTCTCTTTTCTTCCGAAGCAATATCCCTTTATAACTTTTCTTTATTTTCTTTTTTCTTCCAATCATGGCTAAGACTCGCACTTCTAAAGCTACTCCTAAATCTTCATCTAAAACCACTCCGACCACCCCTATCGAGATTCCATCCATGACACCAATACCCTCAGGCCTAGTACTGTTTCTCACAACTGTGGCCAAAGAAAGATATCACATCACCATGCTTAAATGCAATATTCATCCTGAGCTAGGCCTCAAGTTGTCTTCGCAATTGTCCCTTGGGAAACAAGTCCACCACATTATCAGTCGCTTAGGATGGGAGTCTTTCTGCGACCACCCCTCTGGTTCGAGAATTTTATGCAAACTTGGTGGATCAAGAACAAGAATTTGTTTTTGTTCGAGAAGGACCTGTGCCATGGAGTGCGGCACACATCAACGACTTATTATGGATACCAAAACGAGTAGATGACCACTCGTCCTTCTTGCACTGTTTAAATGAGGATGACCGACCTTTACGTTAACAATGCCACATGGACAGCCAGTGGATTCCAAAATTTCACAATGCATAGACATTACCTGACGACCTTCTACAAGGTATGGTTTCACTTTGTTAATAGTCGTGCGATGCCTTAAACCCACAGTACTACGGCCACTCTGGACCGTATGTGTTTGTTACATTCCATCTCGCATCATCGTCATCAACATTGGTGAGTTGATACATGCCCAAATTGCAGAGGTATCGGGGAAGCAGACTGGTATTCTCCCTTTCCCATCTCTTATTATGCTTCTTTACCAGCATAAGGGTATTGTTCCAAGAGAGGATGAGGAAGTCGTGGTTAATAAAGGCCCAATTAATGATATTTCCATCGAGCGAATGACAAAGGGCTAGGACACACTGATGACCAAAGTGACTTCTAAGAAAATGGAAACAGGGAAAGGTAAAAAGAAAGCCGACAAGTCTGATGCACTGACAATGACACAAATGACAGAGACACTGGCCCTGATGGAGTCACACTTGGAACGCCTCGACAGACAGTCTATCCACACTATAGTATAGTGGATGACAAGGGCTTCCAGCTCCATAAATTCTATGCATATACCAAGGCATGGAATGTGGCTCTTGTCGCTGCATTGTGCCAAATCAATCAGACCCCACTTCCAGACTTCCTGAAATTTTTGACCATCTATCGCCCAATGCAATATTCCTTATTCGAGCAATCTACTCCTGATGGTAGGCCTGCCCCTGTACCCACTCGCATCCATGTCTCTAATGATGACAATGATGTAGGGAAATCGCCACATGATGATGTGCTGCATCGTAACATTGCTCAATTTTTTTAAGATGAGTTCTCAAATAGCCTAGGGGTGAATATGGCGAAAAGGGAGGCTGTGCTGAATGAAGATGTCATTACAGTCAGATACATTAACATTGGCCAAACTGAACCTGCTCAACCTGAGGAAGAGGAGGTAAATCAGGATGGTCATGCCGAGAAGGATGAAACGAAGGATGACGAGCATGTTGACACTGAACCTGCCTGGTGCAGGACGAGAAGGAACCTGATGTCCCCACAACAATCATTGAGGATGTTGTCGGCACATCAAGCTCAGACGAGACTCCACTTGTTGCGAGACAGGCTGAGGTAGTCACCAACATTGCGGATGAACCTAACACGTTAACAATTGTTCCTTATGTGGCCCCACTAGTAGAAATCCATCCATCCGATGTGACTATCGATGAGGCCATCACCCAACCTGCTGAGGAGGAGCAGTCCGTCGATCCGGTTGGTTCGAGGGATAAGAAGTGGAAGCGCGCAAAGACAAGAAAAAGAGGAAACACCATGATGAGTAGGAGCACCCGAAAAAGAAAAAGAAGAAAACAAAAGCAGCTTCTGTATCGGCTGCAGCTGAATAAGTTGGTACATCCCTTTTTAGTTAGCATTCTTGCATTTTATTGTGCCTGCATTCTTCTTAGTATAGCATATTATCATTGCATTTCCATACATTCTGTATAACTGTTGTCAATGCATTGGGGACAACACAGACATTAAGTTTAGGGGGAATTAATTTGATTTGGAAATGCAACTACATCTTGTTATTTGATTTTTATTTTTCTTTAGGAATGAAAAATTGACAATTTTCAACAAAAATGTGACCATAATTTTTATTTTAATGCGTAATTCTTGAATTGTTTGAATGTTGATGTTAAAATTGGATGAGTATGAATTAATGATGAATCTGCTATTTTGGAATGAATGATTGAAATTGTTTGAGTAATGAATGGATAATATTGGTGTTGAATCTTAAACTAACCAGTACAACGACATTGTATGAACAAAAGACACTCGAATATGAATGCATTGTGATTCTTAAGGGGGAACACTCCACTGCAGTTAAAAAAAAAGAAAACTTATCTAGCCAATGGTTGTATCTACAAGAGTGTCTGTCGACATAATTACATGCCTCCTGGGGTTTGTTGCACCCCATCGTTACTGCCCAGGAATAAAGGTAGAGTAATGCAATGACATCTCTCAATCACTCGAAAGAAAAAAATGAGAAAAAAAAAGAAAGAAAAGAAAAAGAGAATAAATTGTTGAAATGGTTCAAGGAAGGATAAGATTTAATGCATGATACTAACATTGATTAAGTTGTAGTTTTGGTTGTCCTTACTTATAAATTTTCGGCGCATCATTCTATTATATGAATGCAATTTGAACATTAGAATTTTATAGAATTCAAGTTGTGTGAATAAAGATTATGGAGACATTTCTAATTGTTACTTGTTAATTTTTATTTACTTAAGGACAAGTAAAAACTCATGTTTAGGGGTGTGATGGTATTATAAATGACATAGATTTTCGTCCCAATTTAGTGCTTAAATTTCCCCTTTTGTAGTTAATTTATCATACATCATTAGCATTTTACACTTAGTTTACTTGTTTTCCAATTCATTGTTAGATAGTTTGAATTCTTGTTATTCACATATTTATGTACTAATGTCGACGCAAGCAGCCGATATATTGCGTCTAAATATTGTCATCACATGAACTTAGTCTAGGAATGGAATATTGGACAATTACAGCCACAAGATCAGCTGAACATTGCGACCGTGAAATGTCGCTGCATTGAAACTGAACCTCAAATGAAAGGAATCAAGCTGAATTCACAATTGGAAGCACCAGACGCAAGAATTTCACAAATGTCACCGCAATTAGTCTCTCAGAATGCGTCCAGCGATACAGCAACAAACTGTAAATCACTAATTTTTACAACTGCAATATCTAGATCTGGATCTAAAAATGAAGGTTGAATCCTGCAATATTTTAGAGGTTATAAATAGAAGAACAAAGAACGAAGAAGGTATCAAGAGAAAAGGGGATTTAATTCTAGCAGGTAATTAAGTTGGGATTAATTAGGGAGCTATTGTGGGTAAGAACTCGAAGGGACTTCATTGCTACGACAATTTATCTACACTCTACCTTGTCGACGCATCTAGCGTTACAACCTGTAGAATCAATGAACCACTTCCACCCTTTACACTTGATCAATTTTATATTTCCTTCATTTAAATTTTTAACACTCAACACCATTGGATTTATTTTCAGTACACTGACATTTAACCTCTGATATTTAACTCTAATTGCATTGATAATAATGATTATTTTAGTATGCAGATCTTCTATCCTTACTCGTATTACACTGATTATTAGTATTAATTACTCCGACATTAAAACATTGGGAACCATTTCCTCGTGAGATTGATATCCGATAGCTCTGTCTATCAACTATACTTGCATCGATGTGTGTGCGCTTGCACAATCGTTGTGTCGTAAAAACACCGATCACATAAATACTAGCATTATTGTTTCCTCATACTATTCATATCATTTGGTACAAATAATATCTTTTTTATCTATATTTAGTGTAACTTATAGAAATTAGTAGTTTCATGTTCCAAAATTTAAAAACTACTCATCATCATGCCAAATTTATTCAAAAGGTGCAATCAATCTATTGTACATGGTCCTAATCTATCACTTGTATTTCTACAAGCTTAAGCACATGACAAAAGCAAAAATAGAACAAAAACAAGCAAAAATAATGAAAAATTCCTATGTCCACACTATAGAAAGCACATTGTCGTCAATGTATAGCCCTTAAAAGTAAGGAATGACGTTACTCGATTTGATCGTGAAAGGCTTATCTACTAATGGTGGGTTCCTTATCCATTTGTCTTGAATAGCTCCAAATGTTGTGCCTTCTTTATGCGGGGTTCCTACATAAAAATTAATAATATAAAAAAATAATCTAATGCAGATAAGTCCTAAAAACAAAACCAAATCATCCAAATTACAAAGTCTTTTAAATAAAACTAATGTCTTTTATCTAAAAATTTAAAATGGTCAGTCCTCCTTTGAATCATCCGAGGCACGCATTTGTTGTGGAATCATCGGTGCCTTGCCCTTTCCGGAATACTTTTGGTGGGAACTCTCACCTTGTTTTCGTGTTGGACTTTGAATTATAAGCCCCTTTGGAGTCGGGTATTATGGCTGAAACATAGCCTCATACTCATCTTCTGTGCCTGGATGCACTTGAGCAACCTCTTCTTTTTCCTCATCGTCTCCTTCCTCCCCTTGAACCGAATCCGATAGGAACATATTGGCGGGATAATTTAGATCATGAAGTTCATGTATTTTCATGAATGCAGAAAGTATCGACTCTATTTCTTGCATCCATAAAATCATGTCATCTAATTTCCCTTCCATGTTGCTAGCATGTCCTCTCCGAACTATACCTTTATTCTTCCTCCCTGAACTATACCTTTATCCTTTCTTTTAGGAGAACCTTGTACATCCATCTTTTCCTTTCTTTGTTGGTTCCACTCTGTAATTTCCTTTCGCTGAAGCTCAACATACTTCTTGTACGGGGAATCCCTAATAATGCTTCGAGTTGGCTTCAAGAATTGTGCATTTTAACCCATCGATACTCCCACCTTTTTTCATAGTGCCGTTACTAAATGGGGGAAGAAAAGGCCACTCTTCTAACTTAGTGTACAATGCTTCATCTCCCTGTAAATCTAGCTACCTATACAAATTTGTTTTTGCTACAAGATACCATACAATAAGATAGCTAGAAAAGTGTTAAAATTAGACGTTTAAAGTTGGTACACTTCGAGTTGCCAAGAACGACATCCACATTTTTTGTGATTGGAAACATGATAGCCTGATTGAAGTTAGAAGGATAACTCATGTCCAGTCTATAATTCCAAATACCCCTTCTTTGTGTCAAAAGTTTAATAACTTCTTCTATGTTGATGTTCTTAAATAATTCTAAATCCACACTAGCTACGTAACCTTTCTCATAATATGGTACATTATAATACTCATAGATATCCTCGGGTAAAATGGGAACCTCTTTCCCTTTTACTGTTACCTTTCTAGTAGTGCCCATTTTAATCATATCATTGTTTAGAGATGCATAAAACTCTTGAATTATAGGTACAATAGCATTACCTGTTTGGGTGATGATATGTCGATTTTATACCTAATAGATTGAACTAGTTTTCACACTTAAGGAGCTTGAAATTAAGCATTTTATTTATAATTCTATAGGATTTTACTTAGTTTTTACCTTTGAATAAATTGTGAAAACCAAGTACTAAAAGGTTACTTTATTGTCTTTAAGGCTGATTGAGGCCTAAAAGTTGGCTAACGTACTTTGTGAGTGTGTAAGAGACCATTAGAAGGTGTACCATATAGAAAACAATCACTCTATCACGACACGGGATAATGGATGTCGCAATATAGGGACTAGAATGAAGAAATCATGAATCTGCTTTCTTCGTTGCAACATAGGATGTCTATGTTGCAACAAACCCCCTTCGTCGCAACGTAGCTTGTCTATGTCACAACAAACCCTTAAAAATGTGTACAAAGAAGTACATTGACTACTATGTTGTGACATAGGACTTGGTATGTCACGACATTGACCCCTGGATGCGGATTTTACACCAAGTGAAGGACATTTTGGTCTTTACAATGCCACTTAAACACGAGGAACGGTAGTTGACCTAGGGTTGAGGAAAATGGCCGTCCAAGGCTATAAATAGGGCCTCTAGCACTACGGTTTTACACACCATTCATTAGCTTTTAGATTTTAGTTTTATGTTATGTTTTAGTTTGAAACAAGATTGTAGAACTCGCATAAACATTCGAGGAATTTTTTTCAATAGATTGCCATTACAATTCTAGTTTCTTTTTCATTCCCTTCTTCAATTATATGTGTTTATGATGATCAAGAAACTCATGAGGAACTAATTCCATTTTTGGGAACGAACCTATAATTGGTATTGTCCATGGATGAACACCTTTTCCCCAAACTGATCTAGACTGTGACATCTAGCGATAAGTAGTCTTTATCGACTTGCTATGCCGATGGAAGATCAAGAGATCCAACTGAGGTAGTGACTAGTTTATTAGAAGAAAATCCCCAAAACGTAACGATTGAAGAGCTCATACGGAAACGACCTAATATTCCCAAAGCAATTTATAAGAATTTCTACATCTCAAATCTTTATCTTATTTTCTATTTTATTTCATGCTTTTTAAAACCAACTCTTTTATTGCTCTCCGTACTATAATCCCTAAAGTAAGTACTAATTAATTTTATTCTTTTTAGGGATCTAATTTACTGTAGCCTTACGCCTCCTTAGGTACGATCCTCAGAATACTACCAAGTGTTTCATTGTACACACTATATTTACAACCTAAACCGTACACTTGCAGAAAGCCTAAATCTACGCCGAACAAGAGTACGTTCGAGGCTAGTCAGGTGACACAGAATTGTTCCCATTGATGGTACCTAACTAATGTCCAGATTTCTTTGCAGTGCGCCATAGAGGGTTTGAATCCTTGTTCTTGGTTTAAAAGACGTCCTTATGAAGCTAAGAAATTATTTCCAATTTCAGCTATTTCGAACCTCACATAATTCAAATCGTCCTAATCTTGCTGCACCACAGTTCGTTTGTTCTTTCTAGGAGGCATCTCTAATCTTCAAACAACAAACAAAGATGAGCAGTAATCAATGGAACAATAAAAGTTTGAAGATACCTTAATCCTTGTTTCATGTTTGTTGAATCACTTGATTTTAAACCTGTTTACTTCCTTGCTTCTATTCTTTGAACAATGGATATGAAAGTTTTGGGGATTTTAAGATTGAGAATGTAAGGGAGAGTTTGGAGGAGATATAAGTGTTTAAAGGGTCTAAAAAAGTTTAGAATTAGGTTAGTATTTATAGGGAAACCTTAAATGAGGGTTTTAGGATTAAGAAACAGAGTCATTTGTTTTGTGACATATTAGCCAATGTTGAAATTTCTTGTAATGTAGGTAGTCTGGCTCCTGTGTCGCAACATTAGATATGTGTGTCGTGTCATCGAAGTGTTTTGGCAGCTCTTAAGTATTTTGGTTCCCTTGTCGTGACACGAACGAGTCATGTCGTAACACATGTGTTAGTGTCTCCGAAGAGTTATCCTAAAACGTAAATTTTTAAATGTTAGCATTGATCGCCTATAATGAACTCTCGTTCGGTATGTGTTTTCGAGTTTCAACAAGTAATGGGTCAGGTTATAATATAGTTTGTACATCGAATTCTTGGTAATATTCCAAGGATCGTACCCAAAGGAAGCTTAAAGTTGTAGTGATTTAAATCCCTACGAAGAAAAGAATTAATTAGTACTATTTTTAAGGTTTATAGTACGAGAGTAAAAGAAAAGGTATTGATTTGAAAAACTTAAAAATAAATAAAACAAAGAAAAAGAAAGAGATAGTGAATTCAATAAATGGATTTGGGGAGATTAGGTCGCTTCAGTATCGGTTCTTTAATTGTCAGTTTTGGGGACTTTGCTTCAATCTACTAGTCATTAACCTAGAAAGATCTTTCGATCTTCCACCAACATAACAAGTCTGTAGAGACTATTTATCATTAGATGTCACAATCTAAACTAGTTTGGGGTAAAGGTTTTCACGAGTAGGCAATACCAATTTTGGGTTCATTCTCACCTAAATGACTTTTAGGGTTGTAGGCCTAGTGTTTGTTTCATGTTCTTCCTTTCCTAAACAGTTGATCTGATTGCAAATCCCTGTATTCAAGAATCAAATATCCATACCTCCACTCCCTAATCCCACAAAATGGGATTAGTTCCTCATGGTTCTTTAAACTTCATAAAGACAATAATATAAATGAACATAAGATTGAATTAATGAAATGAAAAGAAACTTGAATTTTATAGCAATCTGTCTGGAAATAATTCCATGATCGTTTATGCGAAGTTACAAATCTCGTTTCTAAAATGGAATGAAAATAACGAAGTAAAAATGAAACTAAGTTACAAGCTGTGTATAACCCTAGTGCTATATGCCTTATTCATAGCCTTAGACGATTGTTTTCCTTAACCCTAGGTCAGCTGTCGTTCCTCATGTTTAAGTGGCATTGTAAAGACTAAAACACCCTTCACTTAGTGTAGAATCTGTATCCAAGATGTCGCGACACATCAGGTGTTGTTTCACGACAAAGAGGTTAGTCCACTCCTTTAGTGTAATCGTTCAGGCATTGTCCCGACATAAGTGATGTATGTCACGACAAAGAAGTCAGTTTCGATAATATTCAAGTCTGGTCCCTTTGTTGCAACTTAAAGCAGTGTATGTCATGACATAGTGATCAGCTTCATACTTGTTTGACTTCTAAAGGTCTCCTGTAAACTCATGAAGTACGTTAGCTAACCCTTAGGCCTCAATCGACCTTAAAGAAAATAACACAATCCTTTTTACGCTTTTTACACAGTTTATTTCATAATAGAAAACTAATTTAAATCCTAAGGAAATGAATGGAAAATGCTTAATTTCAAGCTCCTAAAGTGTGAAAAATAGTTCCATCTGGTAGGTACAAAATCAGCAGATCAAATTCACCACACTTAAGTCATTGCTTGTCCTCGAGCAAAAAAAAGAAAAGAAAACAGATGAGCTTGAGTCTGTATCATACAAGGATTAAGTCTGCAATATCTACTCTAGGTATTATATATTTCTCAATAATTTCAACATGATGAACAAGTAACTTTACCATTCGTAATTAAAAACATATAAATTTAGTAAGTTACAAAAAATACAAACATCAAAGTCTCATTGGTATAACTCCATCAATGCCTAATACAAGTACTTTAATTATCCTAATATAATATAGAAAGTCATAATGGGATCATATAATTCCACATTTTTTTATGCATGGAGTTGTTTAAGTCACATAGGGCTTTCTGGTTTGTAACGTTCTGAGGCTTAGGATAGGCATGAAATTCAAAGAATAGTAAGCACAAGAGGTTACAAATACGAAAAAAGTTTGGCACATTGTATTGTTCCCTATTCTCCCCCTTTAGTGTCTCATTCCATCTCATTTCCTTATATCTCCTTCTCTCACCTTCCTTTTCCCTCCACTTAAGAAATCTCAATATAGTTTAATTCTTTTGGCTAGCCTATGAGGATTCTTCTATTTCTTGAGTAAGATTTTTCTTATTTTTTATATTTTGTGACTTTGTCACTTTTCACATATTTTCTCACTCATGCATTTTTTTCTCATTTGTTTCTACTCATTTCTTTTTTTTCATTGCTTTTCTCTTTCTAGCTATACTAAAGTTCATATTCCATACTGATTTTCCTATTTCACTCTTTGTTTACAACCTCCACCTTAGTGTGTCTACTTTACCCTTAATACATATGGTCATACGTCTATTATCATGCAAAAAAATTACCAAAGAAAAGAGTACACACAAATCTTATTTTTAGGCTTAAAGGTTTGCAATGTAGTAAGAAGGGTCATTAAGTTCAAAGATGAGTACTAAATGGTAATTTAGAATAATGTTTTGCTTTTTAGTTCTAAATGTATCCAAACAATGCCATAAGTCATTCCTAAACATCTCAATATGCACAAATGTGAATATAGTCACATAATCCCAAAATTACTATCTATCATATACTAGCATGCTTGTTTCCTCATATCATTCACATCATTTGGTACCAACAATACCTTCTTATCTATACTTAGTGTAACCTATAGAATTTAATAGTTTCATGCTAAAAAATTTAAATATTTCTCATCATCATGCAAAATTTATAAAAAAATACAATCAACTTATTATGCATGCTCCTAACCAATCACTTGTATGTCTACAAGCTCAAGCACACATCAAAGCAAAAATAAAACTAAATGCAATAACTCCCACGTTACCCTCGACACTTTGGATAACACATTGCCCTCAATGTGTAGCTCTTAAAAAGTAAGGTACGAAGTTACCCGATTGATCGTGAAAGCTCCTCGTCTAATGGTGGTTGTCCTTCTCTCTTTAGTCGTGAATAGCTCGAAATGGTGTGTCTCCATTATGTGGGGGTAATTTTTTTTTTGGATTAATGTAAAAGAAAGTTGATATGTCTATATAAAAGAAATTAAAACATATGAATTCCTAACAAAGAGAATAAAAACCTATGAAATATATAGAAATAATTAAAACCTAATCCTAAAGAAATCCTAAAATATAAATCCCTACTCACCTTCATCATTAAGTCCTCTCCTCATTCATTCTTCACTTTGGCTTTGTTGTAATAGTGTGAATTGAGAGAACAAGTCATCACCTAATAATTTACTAGGTGGATTCATTGTTAGATCAAATCTTTCAATCGGTACTCCTACTTTTTTACACATGGCAGTTATTAGATGAGGGAAAAGTATACCTTTCCCTAAATTCTTTGCACATTCCACCATACTTCGGTAAATCCATTTTCCAACACATATTCACTTTTTCATAAGAATCCCATATGTCATGATAGCATGAATTAGGCGTATCTCTGTCATACCCGAAGTGAGGAGAATGCTTGAGCAAATTAATTTCATTCACATCTTGGCTTTGGGTGTCATTAGTTCTTTATTAAAAGTTTCTGGGATTGTCGTGCCTTCCCGATATGTCCATGATTCTTTCTCAGCTATCAAGAATATCAGAATTTCCTTAGTATCATCATTCTTGAACTCTTTTAAATCAATTCTGTGGAGGTAATCTT
Source organism: Kokia cookei (assembly GCA_039519145.1). Lineage (NCBI taxonomy): Eukaryota > Viridiplantae > Streptophyta > Magnoliopsida > Malvales > Malvaceae > Kokia > Kokia cookei. The sequence continues at coordinate 11,533,976 of CM076907.1, read as the reverse complement.
GTTAATAATATGGCACGTCGTAAAACCTACAGATTTGTACCTCATTCATATATACTTCGACTCCTCGAATTTTCAAAGAGCCCTGAAGATGCCCACAAGATTGTCCCACCTCCCTTTTCTTCATTACCTAGTAGGATTCTTTCACTAACGAGATATTGAATGGTTCTTTACAGGGTAGACAAAATTAAGTCCACTCATGATCTATTATATTTTCCCAAATACCTTTATAGACTCTCATTAAGGGGTCGAACCCCTGTTCTTAGATTAAGGTATACGACTGTAGTTGTTGTAAGTACTTGTCTAAATTATTCTCTAGAAACTCAAAAATAAGGTTAGAACCGCTAGCACTTGAATTATCCATGTGATCATAGATTTTTTTAATTTAGGGTTTTTGTTTCTTTTCATTTCTTTTGATTATGAGTAAAAGATGAATATAGTTGGGAGGAATTTATATTAGATTATTAGGAAGAAGTTTAATATTTTACATAAATTAAAATATTTAAATTAAAACTAAATTTTATAAGTGTTAAGAGTTAGATTTTACCTGGAGTTCAATCTCTTACGTAAGTGTGTTGCGACATCATAAGGTGTGTCATGACATCAAGGCCAAACTCGATGTTCCATAAAGCAAGCATTGTTGTGACATGGAGGTTGCGTGTCACGACACCGTGACCAATTTCCTTGTTGTTCTTGTGGCTCACGACATGGGATATGTACATCATGACATCGGGACTAGTTTTCCTCAAGCTCTAAATATAAGCCGCTATCCATTCCTTGAGCACTTTTTTTGTGATATTTAAAGTTAACACAGGTCCCTACTCCACAATGTCTTGTAGTATAAGCGGTTGCTGATTAACAAGTACATTTGTAGTTCTCGCATAATAGGGCTTTACTTTCTGTCCATTCACTAAGAAAAATTGACCATTCTTACCTATCAACTCGATTGCTCCATATATGGTTTTACTTGATTGATGGTATATTGTCCTGTCCATCTTGATTTGAGTATACCAGGTAACAATTTTACCCTTGAGTTAAATAGTAATATCTTTTATCTTGGCTCGAAAGTTCATTTTCGAATCTGAGCATCGTAGCGTAGCCTACTTCTGTCTTTATATAGTTTTGTGTTTTCATAGGCCATTAAATGAATTCCTCTAATTCTTGTAACTACAACAACCTCTCTTTCTTTTCTAATTCGGGATCTAAGTTCAGTTCTTTGATAGCCCAATATGCCTTTTTTCCAATTCGATAGGTAAGTAGCAGATTTTTCCATAAACAAGTTTGTAAGGGGACATTCCTAATGGTGTTTTGTAAGTTATCCGATAAGTCCATAAAGCATCATCAAATTTCATTGCCCAGTCTTTTCGATTAGGGTTCACTATCTTTTTTAGAATCTGTTTAATTTCCCGATTGGAAACCTTAGCTTGTCCATTTGTTTTTAGGTGATGTCTTGTTGCCATTTTATGTCGGATACTGTACTTTGCAAGAGCGGCTTCGAACTGTTTGCTACGAAAGTGTGATCCTTCATTACTAATTAAGGCTCGGGGTGTCCCAAATCATACAAAAATATTTTTTCTTAAGAATCAAACAATTGATTTCATATCATTGGTAGGTAATGCCACAACTTTGACCCATTTGGAGACATAATCTACTACCAATAAAATGTACTGATTTCGAAATGAACTGGCAAACAGTCTCATGAAATCAATTCCCCAGATGTCGAATACTTCCACCTCAATATGCCCATTTGTGGCATCTAATCCAGCTTTGATATATTTCACGTTCGTTGACACCAATCACAGTTTTGTACAAACTCGTAAGCGTCTCTGTTCATAGTAGGCCAATAAAATTTTGACTGCAATACTTTTTGAGCTGTATGTTTCCTACCGAAATGTCCTCTACAAGGGGAGTCATGGCATTCTTTAAGAATATCATTTATCTCTTCTTCGACTACATATCATCGTACTAGCTGATCAACACATTGTCGAAACACATAAGGGTCCTCCTAGATATAATTTTTTGGCTCATGTATAATCCATTTTTTCTACTGCCATGATACCTTTGGTGGGAACACCCTGTTGGTAAGTAATTCTCATAATCTACATACCAAGGTGTTCCTATGTTCAATAATTGTGTTTCTACTCTGAATAACTACTCATCTGGAAAAGTTTCTTTTATTTCCTCCAAAGGTGTAAAAGTATTATGGGTCTCTAATTGTGACAAATGATTAGCAATCTGATTTTCTGTCCCTTCCCGATCCATAATCCATAAGTTGAACTCCTGCAACAACAATACCTATCTCATTAATCGCGCTTTCATCTATTTTTTTTATTACATACTTTAGTGCTGAATGATCTGCATAAACATAGACACGAATAGCCATTAACTAAGGACAAAATTTTTCACAAGCGAAAACTATTGCTAACATCTCCTTTTTAGTGGTGGTATAATTGCATTGTGCCGGAGTAAGAGTTTTGATGGTATAATGAATATCTTCAAATAAGCGATCTTTTTTCTGGCCTAAAACAGCACCTACAGCATAATCACTGGCATCACACATGATAATAAAGGGTTCTGTCCAGTCTGGTGTGATAATTATAGGGGCAAACACTAATTTTTCTTTAATCTTCTCAAAAGCTTCCACACAATCATTATTAAATAAGAAAGGAACATATTTTTTTAATAATAAATTTAAGGGTTTAGAAATATGAGCAAAGTCTTTAATAAACCTCTCGTAAAACCCTACATGTCCCAAAAAAATTCAAATACGTTTGATATTTGTAGGATGTGGCGGATTCTTTATTATCTCAATTTTGGCTTTGTCTACCTTTAACTCTTTTCACAAAATTTGATGCCTCAAAACTAATCCTTCTCTTACCATGAAATGACACTTTTCCTAATTAAGTATTAGGTTAGTTTCTTCACACCTTTAAAGCACCTTCTCTAAGTTCAACAGAGATTCTTAGAATGATTTTCCATATATTGAAAAATTGTCCATGAAAACATCCAGTCTCTCCAAAAGACATTCTTTTACAAGCATAAGTTCCAAAAGGGCATGTAAAAGTGGTTTTTTCCTGGTCAACAGGATGTATAAGAATTTGATGGTAACCTGAATACCCCTTTAAGAACCAATAATACTCTTTTCCTACTAGACGATCCAGCATTTAATCAATGAAAGGTAGCAAAAAGTGATCTTTCTTTGTTGCATCATTTAACTTCCTGCAATCGATGCACACTATCCACCTTGTGACCGTCCATGTGGGAATTAACTCATTTTTATCATTTTCTACTACCGTCAACCCACCTTTTTTGGTACACGTTGTGTCAAGCTAACACATTCACTATCAGAAATTGCATATACAATACCTGCATCTAATCATTTCAACAACTCCTTTTTCACTACTTCCTTCATGGCTAGGTTAATTCTTCTCTGTGCATCCAACACAGGTTTCCTTCCCTTTTCTAATCGAATCTTGTGCTGACAAAATGTTGGATTGATGCCTTTGATATTCACAAATCGTCCACCCAATAGCTTTCCTATGATGTTTTTGCACATCTAGCAAATCTTCCTCTTGTGTTTCACTCAACCCTGATGCAATTATTATGGGTAAAGTATTTTTTTCCCATGTACCCATATTTCATATGTTCTGGTAATGGTTTCCATTCCACTTCTGGTGGCCTTAAAATTGATGGTATCATTTTTGTGGTACTCGACATAGTTTGATCTACTGCCTCTGCCTCTTTACTTTATTAACACCATTCCAACTGAGTTGTTATAGATTTGACACTTAGCTCCTCCTCGTTCTGTCCTTCATCCTCAGAATGTTCTTCCTCAAGTTGGGCAGTTGCAATCTGATCACAACTGGGCTCACTGGGATCGCTTAAGGGTTCATGTTGTTCTTCCCAGAATATTGAATTTGCACTTGCTATCTCTAGTATGTTTGTGACATCTGGCCACGTCTTGGTCCAAACACTTCCTCCGATCATAATTTCTACCTTTCGTCTATTTTCTGTACTCAACCCATCATAGAAATGTTAAATCTGTATATCGATAAGAATACCTCCTCCTAATATAGAGCGGAGTATTGATTTGGATTTTTCCTAAGCTTGCCCTAATGTTTATGTCATAGTTTTCCTAAAATGGAACATTTGTATATATCCTTGCATAATTTTAGGCATAGAAATCATACGTTGAAGAAACATGTACACAAATTCCTCACATGTGGTGATAGTATTTGGTGGCAATGAATCTAACCACGATTATGTTTTCTCATCTAGAGCAAAAGGAATCAATAGTAGTTTAATAACATCTAGAGCCAGTACGACGTATGAGACTATACTACAAATTACCTTGAATCTCAGTAAAAATACAGAAAGATCTTCTGTTAGAGGATCAGAAAATGTAACATGGTTAGTAATCCAGGATATTAGAGATGGGCTTAATTCAAAATGGTTATGATAAATAGATGGTCGACCAATACTAGATTGTAATCATTCTAGATCAAAAAGAATCCCCAATGCATTTTTCATCATTTTAGAAAAATAAAAAAATTTCTAACAAAAATAAAGAGTTGAAATGTACAGGAATAATAATAAAAAATAGAAAGATTGTATCTATAACCTAAAAATTTCTTAATTGTCCTTAGTAATAATGCGAAAATAAAATTTCTAAAACGTTGCCTTCTTAACAACGACGCCAACAACTTGATCGCCTTCGAACGTACTCCAGTTCGGTGTGTGTTTTTGAGTTTCCACAAGTATACAGGTCAGGTTGTAATAGAGTTTGTACAATGAAATACTTGGTAGTATTCTGAGGATCGTACCCAAAGAAGGCTTAAAGTAGTAGTGATTTAAATCACTGTAAAGAAACAAATTAATTAGTATTATTTTTAGGGTTTATAATACGAGAGTAAAAGAAAAGATTTTGATTTGAAAAGCATAAAAATAAATAAATAAATAAAGCAAAATGAAGAGATAGCGAATTCGATAAACAGATTTGGGGAGATTAGGTCGTTTCAGTATGGGTTCTTCAATCGTCGATTTTGGGGACTTTATTTCAATCAACTAGTTGCTACCCTAGTAGGATCTTACAATCTTCCACCAACATAATGATTCAATAGAGACTACTTATCGCTAGATGTCATAGTCTAAACTGTTTTGTGGTAAATGTTTTCACAGATAGGCAATTCCAATTTTGGGTTCATTCCCACCTAAATGACATTCTAGGGTTGTCAAGCCTAGTGTTTGCTTCATGTTCTTCCTTTCCCAAATAGTTAATTTGATTTCAAATCCTTGTATCAAGAATTGAATATCCATACCTCCACACCCTAATCCCCTAAAATGATATTAGTTCCTCATGATTTCTTTAAACTTAATAAAGACAACAATATAAATGAACATAAGATTGAATTAATGAAATGAAAGAAACTTGAATTGTATATCAATCTGTTAGGAAATAATTCCATGATCGGTTATACGAAGTAAAAAATCTCGTTTCTAAAAGGGAAAGAAAATAACAAAGTAAAAATGAAACTAAGTTATAAGGTGTGTAAAACCCTAGTGCTAGAGGCTCTATTTATAGCCTTGGACGGACGTTTTCCTTACCCTAGGTCAATTGTCATTCCTCGTGTTTAAGTGGTATTGTAAAGACTGAAATGCCCCCCACTTGGTGTAGAATCCACGTCTAGGAGTCGATGTCTCGACACATCAGGTCCTGTGTCGCGACGAAGATGTCAATCCACTCTTTTAGTGTAATCATTTAGGCGTTGTCGTGACATAGATAATGTATGTCACAAAAAAGAAGTCAATTTCAATAATCACATAGTGATCAGCTTCATACTTGTTCGACTTCTAAAGGTCTCCTGGACATACACGAAGTACGTTAGCTAACCCTTAAGCCTCAATCAGCCTTAAAGACAATAACACATTCCCTTTTGTACTTTTTACAATATTTATTTCAAAATAGAAAACTAAATTATATCCTACGAAAATGAAAGGAAAATGCTTAATTTCAAGCTCCTAAAGTGTGAAAAATAGTTCAATATGCTATGTACAAAACCAGCAGATAAAGCATGTTAGTATAATTATGAAATAAAAGATTATTTATTAGTGCCTGCCAAAATTTTCTAGCAAAATAGTTAGTGTGCATTTTGATAGTCTGGAATAGTTCGTTCTGTCACTATTAATCCAACTTCCATCATGCTAGGCTATCCTCTGGCATTTGTCTCTTTCCCAAAATTTAACCTTTCGTCCCCCATTAATTACTGATATCTCCCTACGTCGGTCGTATTTATCGGTAACAGGTACGAATCGATCCACCATTTGATTCTGTAATTACTTCCTTTGTGGTGCCTATCATGAAAGATACAGGTTCAATCGTGAGGCCCTAACAGTTGCTCAATTAGCTCATCTAGTAAAAATGAATTTCTCAATGAATTTTCATGTAATTGAATCAATATTGGTGCAATTGTAAATTTTTCGTAAAATCATTCCCAACTGTTGGTGCATATTCCCACGGGGGTAAATATTATCTCTACACATGGTGCTGGAATCCATCGAACGAGTTGGTCTCCTCATGGATCTATCTCCTTCTTTAATGAGGATAACATGACTTTATCATCCAAAGAGTGATATGGCGATTCATAAACGTATATCCTCATTGTCATCTGAAGTATATGAAAGATCCCGGTACAATTGATTTCCTTAGGAATTTGCTTTAAAAGGGAGATATTGCACCTTATAGCCATTTCCATTAAAAGCATATCCCTTGATCCATAGATTCTTCAATTTCCAACATTTCTTCGATACTTTCATTCACAACAGACTCATATTTTGTAAGTGGAGATTATCATGATTATCCCAAGAAATCAATTCATCACTAAATTGAGGCTCACTTTCAATTCTCAAAATATGTTCAATTTTCTCTTCTAATGATGTCTTTGTTGTATGCTCAATGATTTTGACAACAGGTTCCTCAGAAGTTTCTATCTCTTTATCCTGAGCAACAAATGGCTTCTCCTCTTGTTCTTATTCTTTTTTATCGGGTTCTCCATGTTGTTTTTCAAGAGATTCGTTACTATATTGTTCGGCGATTGGAATTTCTCCTCGAAGTTAATTTAACTCGAGCATTAATAATTTCTAATTTTCTTGTATCTCCCAATCCTCATAGAATCCATCCTCGTAAATGTTATTGTCATAATCCCAGTCCTCATATGACCATATATAATAATAATCGTCCATCGTACACAGCTTTTATGGGAATAATTTTGACAGTGCTTAATCTAAAAATAGATATTTGTTAGTACTGTTAAATAGTACTCGTAACTATATCCTAAAAATTTCCAAATTATTCTTTTAATAACAATGCAAAAATAAAAATCACTAAAGACGTTGCCTACCTAGTAACAGCACCAACAACTTGATCACCTCTGAACCTACTCTCGTTTTGCTTGTAATTTTGGGCTTCCTTAAATATACGGGTCAAGTTGTAATATAGTTACAACGAAGTAACAAGTACTTCGAGGATCGTACCCAAGGGAGGTGAAGCAATAGTAATTTAAATTCCTACAAATAAAAGAAGTAATTAGTAATCTTTTTAGGGTTTATAGTACAAAAGGAAAATGAAGGTTTTGGGGTTTGAATTAAATAACATAAAATTAAAATAAATGAAATAAAGGAAAGAGATAGGAAAACTCGATTATCAGATTGATGAGGGATTAGCTCGCTTCAGTATGAATTCATTAATCATCGTTTTTAGGGTTTTTCTTTAATCAACTAGTCATTAACCTAGTAGGATCTTTCGATCTTCCACTAACATAACAAGTCAGTAAAGACTACTTATTTTTCGATGTAACAGTCTAGATTAGTTTGGGGTAAAGGTTTTCACAAATGGATAATACCAATTATGGGTTAAATCCCACCTAAATAACTTCTCGAGGTTGTCAGGTCTAGGGTTTGTTTCATGTTCTTCCTTTTCCAAACAATCAATCCGTCGAAAAGTAATTTATACAATGATCAAATAATCATACTTCCACTCCCTAATCCCTCACAACGAGATTAATTCCTCATGGTTTCTTTAAACATCATAAAATCAATAATATAAATAAACATGATATTTAAGATTGAAAATATGAAGTTAAAGAAACTAAGAATTGTATAGCAATCTGTTGGGATGAATCCACAACTGTTTATGCTAATATTACAAATATCATTTCCAATTTAGAATAGAAAATGAAAATAATAAAGAAATGAAAAATAATTACAAAGGAAATAAAGACTTAAGAAAAAGAGATATGTAAACCTAAATGCTAAAGGGCCCTATTTATAGCCTTTGGACGACCGTTTTCCATAACCTAAGGTCAGCTGTCGTTCTTCATGTTTAAGTGGTGTTGTAAAGACCGAACGCCCTTCACACGATGTTATTTTTGAGTTTAGGAGTCGATGTCACAACACACAGAAGCCATGTCGTGACAGAGAAGACAGTCTACTCCTTTGGCATGTTTCCCAAATGTTGTTGTGACACATAATGCCTATGCCGTGACATAGAAGACAACTTCCAAATTTTGCAGATCTTGTCCTTGTGTTGCAACATAGATTAGCCCGTGTCATACCATAGTGATCAGCTTTGTTATTGTACATCTTCTAAAGGTCTCCTGCACACTCACAAAGTTCGTTAACTAACCTTTAGGCCTTAGTCGGCCTTAAAGTCAATAAAAAGCACCTTTTTACACTTTTTACACACTTTATTCAATAATTGAAAATTAAACTAAATTCTAAGTAATGCTACGAAAAATGCTTAATTTCAACCTCCTAAAGTGCAAAAACTAGTTTAATCTGCTAGAACAAAGTGCGACAGATTAGTTGCAGGCCGTGTAACCTACTAACTTGAGACACACGGTCATGTCTTAGATCGTGAACCTGTACCTAATACAATAAAACACACACGACCATGTGGGGTGACCATGTGTGGCACACGTTTGTGTGATAGCCCGTGTCGTGTGCTCCCAATTTAACCCCTTAAACAAGCCAAAACAATACTAAACCTTGCCTAACAAGGTACACTGATAGCATTAGAAATGACACTTTAATTCTCCTTAAATTAGTATATTATTTGTTCCTTTCGTATCATTTCTAGCATCAATTTTTAGTATTTCATACTTAGGATGTGCATTTTCTAACTCAATGCTGTCTGATCTTATTTTCTTGCATTTTATATCTTTTGTGCTACTAATGTCGTCGTATGCATCATAAGTTTTGCGTTTGAAATTGTCAGTGCAGAGATCCACCTCGAAAGATCAGTCTGGAAAGTATTCAAAGATGTAGCCACAAATTTAACTTGGAATTACGGTTACAGATGTCACCGCAAAGATACCTTCACCTCATGCAAGTGAATTCACGCTACAAACATACCTAAAAGCACCAACGTAGGAGAATGATAAGTTATAGCAAGAAGTAAAGATCATAGATTGCACCCAGAGATGCGGCGACAACCTGCAGATGCTTGATGAACACATCAAATCTACATGAGTGTACAACTGGAAATAACCAACTTCTACAGCTGCCAAAGAGGTTAGATCTGAGAAGGGAGGAGATCTAAAATTCCCAGAGCTTATAAAGAGGAGGGAAAGGAAGAAGATGGATATCAAGTGGTGAAGAATTAAACTCTGCAAAATTTCTCAAATCTTTAAGCAAGCTGCCACAGAAGCTTAAGTTTTAGAGGAAGGTGAGCAAAGGAGCAAGACTTCTGACGAGAAGTGCCTATCTACGGTGCAAGAGGAGCTATCACAGAATAGTTCTAGTAGACTAGGAATAGGATGCTTCGACTTTTTTCTTTAATACCTCTTAATTGTTTATGAATATTGTTGATTATCAATTGAGTATGGAAGTACCATTTGAAGTTAGATCTAATTTGATTTCTACTCTATTCTCCTTATCTGTTTATATTTGGATTTAACTGTTTTGGACCACGGAAGTGCGATTACAGTCACAGTCACTGGAAGGTGCTGTGACAAGTTAGATTAACAAGCAAGATAACGAAAGTTGCTTGAGGCTAAGAAGGAATTATGGCCACTTGTTCTTAATTGCAAAGCATTACCAGCACTGCAAGGTGTGGTAATTATTATCATTTGGGTCTTTGTTAAACAGAGGAAGTGATAGTAGTAATATCTCATTGAAGTATAATTGCGGCGACAATTTATCTATTTGTTACCTTGCAGTCACATTTAGCATTGCGACTTGTGAAGTCAGTGATCCTCTCCAGTTCTTAAACTTGATCATATCTTTTAATTTCCTGAATTTACGTTTACAAACATCCCAACAATTATTCATTTTATCTTAATTTGCTTTGACAATTTATTTTATGTTTGCATTGATAGATTAATTCTTTTAGTAGCACAGATCTAACTATTTTGCACTGACATTTTTATTAACAATTACTCTTACTTTAACCTTAGTTGCTTCGACAATTTAAACATCAAGAACTCTATCATCGTGGGATCGATATCCGATAGATCAAATCTATCAACTATACTTGCATCGACAAGTGTCCGTTTGCACTTAAATGTTGTGACGTTTACAGGCCGATCATACACCCTTTGTACACACATTCAATTGACCAAAATACTCTCTAATCACACTTAAAACATACCACATCAATCCACGTAATAGTTTCTAGCCAATATGCCATTGAAAGGCACCTCAATTCATACCCATTCAAAATCATAAAAAAATCCTAAACATACATTACCACATCCACACATCATCCAATCATTTCCATCATATATATAAACTTGTCTTAAGCTATACATTTATAATGTACTTAAAAGTGACCAAAGAAACACATTGCCAAAGCATTACAAATCCAAGAAAATATATACATATACACAAAAGCATAACCATACCATGACAACCAAATAACATACTCCATAACTTCATTACAAAAACAACCTATACATGCCATTTATAACCATAGCCAAAATAGTTCAAAAACTAGTAAAGTGTTTGATGGTGATAATGTGATAAGACTTCGACAGGGTTCCAATTGTTTGAGCTTCTGATGATATACAAAACAAAAGAAAACGACTATGTAAGCAACTAAGGCTTAGTAAGCTCATATAAGAGAAATTCACTTACCAAATAAATGTTACATAACTAAATTATACAAGAAAGGACTAATTCCTTTATACATCTTTCTTTCTTAGCATACTACTTAACAATTTAGTGACTATTGAAACGATGAAAATGTGCAACTGTACACAATCGTATTCAAGTAATAAAGTGACAAGTAATGTCGAGCATCGTAACCATAGGGATTGTGTTATGAAAAGTATTTATAAAATATTTAATTAACAATTTGGTTAATAACAAGATAATATTGGTGAATGATATTAATCTAAAGTATTCTAAACAAGATTAAGCTAAGTTAAAATTAAATCTATGTTAAATTCCTATGCACGATTTCTAAAGGTTTGGATCAATATGACATAAATGTGTCAAGTTAATTGCTTTAATTGCTCGATTAAGTATAAATCATGTTCATGCTTGTTACGAAATAATATCCACGGCAACCGATATCTTGCTAACTTATAAATAACAATACTTATAAAAATCAGTTTATCTCTTAAACATACACCTATGCCAATACGATTGACTAAACTAATCTTTAATAAGTAAATGTGTTATAGCACATACATACATTATGAAATCAATTTATCTCTTGAACATACACCTATGTCAATACAACCGAATAAATCAATATTCATAAGCATGTAAAGGATCAAGTGAGGTAACAACATACACCTATATTAAAACAGTTTAATCACAAAAATCTTGCAACTTATGCAAGACTAGTATTCTCCAATACAATCACAATTTTAACCCTCAACTTCCTTAGAGGATTAAGCATACACAAATTAAATAGTGTGTCCATTAATCACAATATCAACGAGCTTAAATGATTAATTCGATAGTTATATCACAAGGGTAATGCAATAATAACTTAAGCATGATAATATTTAATTAAACAAAATATTCAGGGCCTATAAGAACATAAACAAGAATTAAATATAAACAAGCAATTAAACACAATAAACCCAACACTTAAAGAATTTAAGTCATTTTAATTAAATAAATAATAGCATTCATAATAGCATTAATCATGATAACAAAAAGAATCTAAAATATGAGAAAAAGAATATGATTAAATCTGACGATTTCTTAAGAACTACTTTCGCATTCTTCGTCGTTCTTGTTCGATTCTTCCCAGATCGAAATCTCTGATGAGCACTCAACAAAGGCTATGGAAGACTGAAGAACCACTCTTTTCCAAGAGGGGAAATTGGCAAGGGAATGAAGGAAAAATGGAAGGGAAAGCTAGAGAGCAAACTAGAAAAAGAAGAGAGAATAATGAGTGAATTGGTGTGGAAAATGAGGTGAGTGAGGGTGGTATTTATAGGTGAGAGTTGGGGGCTATTTTTAGCAAGTGAATATCATCCACTCACTCCTCATGGCTGGCCACCATTCAAGCACTTTGCCTAGTACAAAGTTTGCTTGAAACTAGCTTGGGAAATATCTACAAAACCACCAAAAGTGGAGGGGTTTGAATGGAATTTTGGGAAAGTTTAGGGGCTATTTTGAAAAGTTGAAAAGTCAAAAAAATCAGCCGAATTGGTCAGTACTTAGACGACACATGGGCTAGCTCAAGTCAGTGTGGGTCGACCCTCAGTTGCATGCACATCGAGCCACTTTGCTTCAGCTTTTTGAATTAAAAATATAATTATAAGCTGGAAAAATATTCTTCTTAGCTCTTTATTGACTCGGTGTAAAAATTCCCTTAATGGTTCAAGTTGTCAGTAGTGTTTGACAAGTCGATTTTCACCAATTGTGCAAAACTATCAAAAAATCATCAAATTTATGCTTAATAGTTTTTAAACAAATTAAAAATCAATATGTTAGAAATTTTAGCAAAAATTAATTATTTTATAATTAAATTGTATTTTTCAACATTAATTACTCATAATTTGCATGAATTAAGGTTAAAAAAGGTATGAAAAAGTCTATATATTTTCATCGTTCAACACCCCCAAACTTAATTCATTTCTTGTCCCGAGTAATGCACAAATCACAAAAGAGTTGTGAATTCAAAATAATTAAGCAAAAAAACTAGAATTTAGAAATTATGCAGCTCTAGTATTTTTGATTAAATTATCTTCAATTATCATCATGCTTATCTCAATAAAGACATGTCAAAATCCTATCACTCAATTTTTATTCCCTTGTTAAGACCAAACTGCAATAATTAAGTTTAACTTATGTCTTTATATGTTGAACATAACAATTTCTCTCTACTAATGTAGGTAGCATTGAAATCTTGAATCAAGTAGGTCTTTTGCATAGGTTGTAATGGGGCTAGGCTAGAGGTAGGTAAAAGATGGATAAATTTAAGCTAAAACCGTAGACTCAGCTTGCAACAAACCTTTAGTTTCACCAACTCTTTCGAACTTTGAATGCTCATACTCTTTTCTTTTTCTTTTGAGTACATATGCTCTATATTTTCTTTCTTTTTAATTTTTTCTGAACATCATTTTTGTATGTACTACACTTTGTTAAGCATTTTGGTACTTCTTCTTAACTCCCCCAAACTTATTTTCAGAATATAATCTTGATAGACTGAGTCTAGTAGTTGGGACAATTTAGATATAAGTACGAGAGATAGAATAACTTATAATTGTAAGGTACAAAGAAAATCAGGCCATATAGTCTCAAAGTTGGTTTCAAGGGATAACATTTATTAAGATTAGCTTGAAAGGCTCAAACGGTCCAAACAAATGTTGCCTAAATCATTTTCAAAATTTCATACTTCCTAGGGTTTCGCCTCAAGAAATTACTAAGTCAATTCTAGAGACTTAAATTTTCATGCATATCTAGCTTCTATAAGGAATAAAAAGTTTTATGATATGATTCACATATTTTATTAAGAATAGCATTCAGATCATGGTTCAGCTTAACATTATAACCATCGAGATAATTAAATTTTATTCATACTAAAGCTTTAACATAATCAACATAAATTCAAATTTTCAAGCAAAATTATTACTAAATTCATAAAATAAGAATAAATAATAGTTATTAAGAAGTTTTTGATTTTCGGTCCCCCTACTTAAATTGAACAATGTCCCTATTATTAAAAAAATTAAAGAATGTAAAAAAATAAAAGTGAATAAATATTGTACACTAGGTAGGATCAAAAAAGAGGAGCTTAGTCAAACTTGACTCTTAAGTACCAAGCTCTTTCAATGTCCAATCCTAGACATGTACATATCTATTACCACACTTTTATATTTCTAATTTGTTCAATTATTGTCTTCAACCTCTTAATTTATTATGCAAGAATTGAAAACTAACCTAATGACCTAATCTTAAATTCATTAAAAACTTAAAATAACCTAAGAAAATAAAGTAAAGAAAGACAATAAATTCCCCCTTTTTATTAATTTATGCCATCTCTCTTTTTCCAAGATTGTTGCAGCGTGGGGAAGTGATGTTGAGGCAAAGGGAAGGGGCAATGTATGTTGGATATTTTTCCCCTCGTCACTGTTCTAGGCCTCAAGCCCAAAACTACGATAATTTTATTACCTACACAAACTTGATAGTAAATCAATGCAAAATTCCACCTCTTTGATCGGCGACAATCCCGATAACTCTTCAAGAAACACATTTGTAAACTCATTAACAACTTATACCTGATTCAGTTCTATTCTTGACCCTCAAGAATCAAGTATGTAAGCTAGAAATGTCTCGCAGCCCTTACGAACCATTTTCTATGCAAAAATAGCTAAAATCACTTTAACATCACTATTTAATTTACCGGACTCAAATGTAATTATCTCACCAATCGTGCATTTTAAACCAATACGTCTTTGCTTGCAGTTAACCACCGTATCATGCTCAAATAACCAACCCATACCCAAAATCACATCGAACTCATGAAAAGGTAGTAACATCAGATCAACAGGAAATTCACAGCCCTGAACTTTCAGTGGACATTTACAACAAACCAGATTAACTATAACACTATGACCCAATGGGTTTGTGCTTGTACATCAAATTCAGTTGACCATACAGACAAATTTTTATCAATTGCCAAAGCAGTACAGATATATGAATGAGTCGACCCTATGTCAATCAAAGCACACACAATTACATCAAAAAGATAGAATATACTAGTCATAACATCTGGTGCAGTAGCTTCCTCTCTATCTCAGATGGCATAAGTTCTGGCCGGTGCTCGGGTCTCAAATCTATTCATACCATCTTTAGTATCTCCCAGGTTACCTCTCACATTATTGCTTTGTTCTGGACGTCTCCCCTTCTCGACTGTGATTGGAGGTTTTACACTCCAATCTTTATTCTCCTCAAGTGCCACCAGGCAGTTTCAAACCTGATGGTCAGTCGCTCTACACCTAAAACATGCTCCCTTTTTAACTCAACACTCACTATTGTGAAATCTACCATAGTGCTCACACGTAGGGTTTAGTGCATTTTAGACACTAGCCACACTATCCGTAGGTCAATTTTGGAATCTCGATCCAGACTGTCCCGATCTACTACAACCATGAAAATCAAACGATGCCGCTGCCCGATTTTCATTTTCTCTGAACTTCTTCGATGGTGACATAGAGAAAGTCTTAGAAGGAAGCTTCTTTCTAAACTCATTGAATCTTTTTTCCCTCTGTCTCTTGTGATTATAAATTTCTTCCATTTTTTGAGCCCGACCTGTCAAAACCATAAATGGTCATAATTTTGAACCACCAACCATCATCTTGATTTCATTGTTTAACTCATCTTCAAAACGGATACACATAGCTTCTTCGGTTGGCACTATCTCCCGAGCATACTTGCTGAGATATACAAATTCCCTATCATATTTAGCAACTGACTTGTTTCCTTGCTTTAACTCTAGAAACTCTTTCTTTTTCTGGTCCAAATAACATTTGTTGATATATTTCTTTTTGAATTCAATCTAAAATAATTCCCAGCCAATCTCATTTTCAGGAACCATTGTCTGCATTGTCGTCCACCAATTATAAGCCTCATCTTTCAGTAGTGATGTAGCACACCTCAAATAGTCTTCAGGAGGACAGGCCATTTCATTCAAAACTCTCAAGTTGTTTTCCAACCAGTATTCAGCTTTAGACAAATCCTCCTCGATACTTCCCCAAAATTCTTCAGCCTCGTATTTCTTGACCTTATCCGTCGGAATATGGTGTCTCTTTTCTATTACGGCAGCAGGTGAAGGCACAATCGGTGGTACTACAGGCTGTACAACAGGTTGCACAGGAGGAGGTGGAGGCTGTGGAGCTATCTGATTATTTCTCATGAATTCAGAGAACATTTTACCTATCAAGCCAAAAAACATATTTTTTGCCTCATTTTCGATAATCGGTAAAATCGACACCCCTCGGCTCGCGTCAGAATCAAAAGTTGAAAAATTTGTATTCACCTCATTGGTTTCTCCTCGTTCAGAATTAGACATTTTTACTCATTTACAGAAATTCAAGTTCAGATCGGATCTATCACAATCACATTATCACAAGTTTATATGGCATGTTATTCTAAGCTTTTAAAATTCATGGTTTCAATCAAAGAATTGGCTAAATTGTAAGCTCTGATACCACTAAATGTAACACCCAAAACCTAACACCATCGTCGGTTAGGATCTCGGGATCTTTCAGGCCATTTACCTTTGTTTAAACTTTCATATCTCTATTTTTCGGTATTTTAAAATCATGCATGCAATTGATTATAAACTTTAATAACATTACAAATCAATAAGGGTTAAAAATGTCATTTTATACGATATGAGGGACTTCTACTGTGCCTATTGGACAAGTATCGGTAAAAGTCAAGTTGATAAGCTTCTAAAAAATAGTTGTAGTCTCCTACCGGTAGTTGTGATGGTTCTACCTATAGAAGTATGCTTACTACCAAAACAATTTATACTACTATCGATACAACAAACTCCAAAGAGCTAAGAAGTTTTACCCTGCAGCTTCTACCGATTCAAGCAATCAGATTATCGATACTACTATGATTAGAACTACTAATATTTCAAAGTTGATACCGATAGAATACATGTCAATAGCCAAAGTTTCAAATACTATGTACTTCTACCGATACATGTAAGAGTTCTATTGAAACAAGTAAACAGAATTCAAACATACACATAAATTTCTAAGTTTCCCAATATAGTTACATCATTTGCCAATCTTTCAAAATCATACCTACATAGCATTTATCAGCAACCTATGAGAACATATAGAAATTTCAAGCAAACCATACTCATTTCCATGTAAAAACATACCAAAATATACGAGTCAACAATCACAATTTCATCATTCTTCATGTAGTATATAACAACCTAACTACAATCTAAAGGATAACATCTTAAGCTAATTTACAAAATTCATCATCCTAATACATGTCATATATAACCAAGTGATTAAGGTATACCAAATGAGCTCCTGGGATAGTGTGATTCTTCTTGGGGATCTGATCTTCCATAGTAAAACGAATCTAAAAAACAATAAACAATACACGGATAAGCTTATAGTGCTTAGTAAGTTCGTTAAGCAATTAACTTACACAATAGTTTTTTTAATGAAAAGAGAGTAAACATTCGTCTCCATTCCTTTTATATTCGTATGCAAACGGACTCTAAGACTCTTCCAATAATATAGTTCAAATGAGCTTAGTTAGTAAATTGCTCCTACGAGCCAGTATCGCTCTAACGAGCCAATATTGCTCTTACTAGCCAGTGTTGCTCCTACGAGCCAGTATTGCTCTTACGAGCCAGTATTGTTGATCCCTTTCATCTCTTCCAGTTCATTCCAACATCCCAAAATAAAAACAAGACAATTAAAGTTAGAAACCAAATAGAAATATAGTTACACAAACTTACCGAATGAAATTTTAGTTAGGGCTAACTTTAGGGACTACTCTACTAATTTCCCTTTTCCTCGTTCCGTAGCATGCTCATGATCTAAATTAATAAATCATTCAATTCACTCATTAAATAATGAAATCTAACTCATTTTATACATTTTAGTCATTCTCAAAAAAATTACGAAATTACCCTTAAAATTTCACTTTTTATTCAATTTAATCCTTGAACCTAAATATGCAAATTAAGCATTTTTCCTTCAAAATGTACCCAACATCTACATGAAATTATTTCACAAAAAGGACATGTACTTTTATTATTTCCATAATTTAGTCCTCAAACCCTAAGTTCATAAAAAATCACTTAACAAAATCATTGAATCCAGCAACCAAGCTTTTAAAATTTCCATAAACTTTCAAGAATAAGCTTATTCATCAATGGAAAAAGTTATAACATTTAACAGATTCACAAATTAGTTCCCAGGTTAGCTAAATTAAGCTAATACAGACTCAAAAACATAAAAATACTAAAAACGGATGAAAAATCACCTACCTGAAGATGGATTAAGTATGGCCAAATGTTTGAAGTTCTCATGTAGGGTTTCATCCTTCATTTTCAATGAAGAAGATGACGAAATTAGTTTAAGGTTTGTTTATAATTATTAGTTATCAAATTACCATTTTACCCTTAAGTAATTTCTTAATTTTCAACTAATTTAAAAGGCTAAACCGTCCACCTCTATTCCAAAAGGGATAATTACCATTTAAGTACCTTAACATCTCATTCAATTAGCTTATAGTGCCTTTAATTAATGAACTTAAACTTTTACATTTTTACGATTTAGTCCTTTTCACTTAATTAACTATCCAAATGATAAAAATTCCTAACCAAAATTTAATAAGATGCTAAAGAAATAATTATTATTAAATAAATAAAATTTATGACCCGATTCATCGGAGTTGTCCCAAAAGTACTATTTTTGACACCACTAAAAAATGGGTTGTTACAATTTGCTTCCCTTTGTTTGGATGAATAAAATTTACTTAATAGATAGTGTGATTGATGGAGAAAAGGGAACTTTTCTTCAAACTACTTTCATTTTCTTTCTTTTGATAAACAAAAAAAAGTAGGAAAGTAATTAAAAAATGTAAGCCAATCGAAGCTAGCCTTTACGAGTTACAGTCAACCAATAAAAAAATGTCATGCCAGCACCCCGTTAAAATGTAATTAAATTTTTTTTATATTAATGTTGAGTATGCTTCATATTTCAGTCAAATAAGAGATTGCTTGCAAGTCAAGTTAAACAAAATATATCATCTTTCTAGACAATTTAGTAATATAATATATTTTGCATTTATTAGCATAATTTATTTGACCTTCGAAATTAGCCTATAAATAGGCTCTTTTACAACCTTTGAAAATACACCAATTAGAGTTTATAACTCATAATACTTTTGGAGTATTTTGTGTTTATGTTTTGAGGATTCTTTTTTTCAAGTTTTGGGGTTTAGTTTTATCTTCATTTTTATACTCATCGTTCTTTTGCCATTATAGTAAAATTATCTTTGCTTATGGTTTTTTATCCTCTTCGGATGGGTTTTTCCACGTTAAATTTATGTGTTCAATTTCTCAATTTCTTCCGCTATTTTTACTTGTTCGTTGTTTAATCGGGTCAATCCCCAAGAAATAGTATCAAAGTTAGTTCGATTTTCGTAGATTAGCCCGTTCGAAGATTGTAACAAAAAAGTTCGACATTGAGAAGTTTGATGGTGTCTCAAATTTCAATCTGTGGTAAGTTTAGATGATTGCAATTCTTGTTTAGACCGACCTGAAAAATGTCATTATCGTGAAAAAGCCTAAGAATCTAGATCAGTCAGAATGGGAAGAGCTTGATGAAAAGGTTTTTTTTGCAATTCAATTGTGCCTTACGAAAAGGGTATTGCAGAAGGTATTGATGGAGAAGACCTCATCAGCCTTATGGAAAAGGTTAGAAATTCTTTATGCGAATAAGTCTCTAGCTAACCGTTTAGTGTTGAAACAATGTCTATTTACATTTCACATGAACGAAGGTGAACTTCTTAGAGATCACATCAGTTAATTCATTACCCTTTTAAATGATTTAAATAATGTTGAGGTGTAGATTGATGATGAAGATCAAGTTGTGCTATTATTATTTTCTTTACTCTCTTCATATAAATATTTCAAGGAGACCTTGATTTATGGAAGAGACAAACTCTCGTTCAAGGATGTGAAGGGTCATTTGTTGAGTAAAGTCAAACTCAACAATGAGTTTGGTTCAGATAGAAAGATAAAATGTGTCACTATTGTAAGACGTTAGATCTCATCAAAGTAGATTGTTATAAATTACGAAATAAAAGGGTTGCTGAGAGTAACGAGGAAGATGTAGCTGGTGCTAATTTGGTTGATGAAAGCGGTGAAAATTTCTTGTTAGTGTCAACGAGTGATAGCTTCAAATTTATGTCTGAGTGGATCCTAGATATAGGATGTTCTTTCCACATGTATCCTAAAAGAGAATGGTTCTCCACATATAGTTTGATTGAAGGTGGAGTTGTATGCATGAGAAACGATTCATCCAGTAAGGCAATCGATATTAGTACTGTTAAAATTAGGATACATGATGGGATGATTAGGACACTCTCAAATGTCAGGTATGTACTTGATTTATGAAAGAATCTAATCTTCTTGATTATTGTAGACTCGAAATGTTGCAGAATCAACATCAAGTTAAGCGACATTAAAGTGTCTCGTGGGGATCTCGTTTTGTTAAAAGGTAATAGGACCATTAGTCTTTATATTCTGGAAGGTTCTAAAGTGATCGGTGAAATCGGACGTTCCTCGTCTGTTACAGAGTTGAAGTCAACTCATTTGGAGCGAAGGCAACTTGGTCATAGGAGGGAAAAAGGTATGACCATTTCGTTTTTAGAGAGGTTCTCTTTTGGATGCAGGTTTTGAAAAGTAAGGCATTGTGTTGGTGAAAATCAGACCCAAGTTAGTTTTTACTTAGCAATGCACAAGTTGAAGCCTTGAAGTCTTTCAGCTTCTAAGCACAGATTCGACTCAGTTAATTCTCTACATAGTTCAAGATAGGCCTATAGCGGGCTTTGGAAAAGATGGCGTTGTGGAAATACGAGTCAAGGTGGAGATTTTTTTAGTATGCCTCATATTTTAGTCAAATAAGGTATTGCTTGCAAGTCAAATTAAATAAAATATATTTTATTTCTAAAAGATTTAGTATTTATTAGTATAATATATTTTGCATTTATTAGCATAATTTATTTGACTTACAAACTTAACTTATAAATAGGCTCTTTTACGACCTTAGGAAACACACCCATTAAAGATTAGAACTCATAACACTTCTGGAGAAATTTGTGTTTACATTTTGAGGGTTCTTTATTTTTGGGTTTTGGGGTTTAGTTTTATCTTCTTCTTTTGTAGTCTTCGTTCTTTTGTCATTATGGTAAAATTATCTTTACTTGTGGTTTTTTATCCTCTTCGGAGCGGTTTTTCCATGTTAAATTTATGTGTTTAATTTCTCAATTTCTTCCGCTAATTTTACTTGTTCGGTGCTTAATGGGGTCGATTAAACAAAATCTAAGAGATTGTTTGCAAGTCAAGTTAAACAAACTAGATTATCTTTCTAGAAGATTTAGTAGTATAATATATTTTGCATTTATTAGCATTGTAATCAGCCCAATTTATCCGGCCCATGAAAAGAAAAAACGAAAAAACGAAAAAAAATAAAACCAATAAATAAACAAAATACAAAATATAAAATCCATTAAATCCAAAGTCATAATCCAAAAACTAATAGCTTTTCCCTATAAGGATAGCAAAATGGTACCCTAGAATTATGATTGTAATGTGATGATATCTAGAGGTGAGAGTTCCAAAGCTGCATTAGAAGGAGCTCAAGACGTGAGTCTCATCACACGCAGTGAGAAGAGCTATGACCCCATAAGCATAGAAAACGAAACACTTGAGAGAAGAGCCTTGGAAGATCCCAAGAAAGGAAAGACTGATGGACCCAAGTCACCAATCAATGAGCCAGTAATGGAGAAATGAAAAAGAGAAAAAAATCAAAAGTATTTTTAGTTTCAAAAATATTAAGATAAAGTAGAAAGGGATTTCTTACCTTCGAAGGATACGAGCTTCGCCATCGTGGTGAACAAGCCATAGAATGCCCTCGGATCCCGTTGAGTTAGTTTGGGTTCATCAAAAGGGGCATGGTTCTCTTTATTCTTTTTCTTGAAAAATTGAAAGGTTTTTGCTTTCTTAAACCAAATGGATTTTTTTAGGCAAATCTAATCCCAGATTTGAGATCTAAGGCTCAGGAGGATTCGAAGGACAGATTTTGTTACCTCCAACCACTGTGAAAGATGGTCACCAACGCCGATGATCGGTGGCTAGCGGTGGAAGAGGGTAGACCCCTAAGATCAAATAAGGGAAGGCTTTAAGAGAGTGAAAGGTTTTTTTGAAACTTTTTTTTTTTAAATGAAGGGTGAAACGAGGTTTAAAGAAAATTTTTTGATTTATATAACTAACCCATACGACGTCGTTTTGGGTTTGGATTTTAACACCCAAAACGACGTCGTTTCACACCAACCGGCACCGACCCGGATCCAACCCACCAGGGTCAACGTGTTTTCAGAATTTGGGATATTTATCCCCCACGTCCTTCCACATTTTCACATATTTTAGTTTCATCCTTTCGTGTTTTTATTTCATTTTAATTTTGGCATATAATTTTTTTCTTCTTTCAATTTGGTCCTTTGACCATTTTAATCTGTGGTTGACATGTGTGAAGCCCTGGAAAATTGCCCACACTATCCTTGTGATTTCTGAATATTCATATTTGGCCCGTGTTCTTTTTGTCTTCTTATTTTAATTTAATCCTTTGGTTGTTTTTCTTTTAAAATTATGCCCTGTTATCTTGTTTTATTTTCAATTTTGTCCTTTATTTTTTATTTCTCTTTCTTTTTGTTGCATATTAAATTAAATTGTGTTTATTTAATTTATTTTATCAATGTATGTTTTATTTTGTTATCATTAAATTAAATTGTATACATTTGTTTATTACTTTCATCATTTTTTGTTATAAATTACATGAATATTTGTCCACCTTTTATAAAATATTTTAACAAAATAAATTGGATAGCAGTTTTTAAAATACATAAATTATTTTTAAAAATCAAGCCAATATTCTTTTATTTTAGGAAATTCAAGAAATTATGCCCTAACGTGTTGGGTATGATTTTTTTCTTTGAACCTAAATAATTGAATACCCTATTTAAAATCGATAAATGCTCAATGTTCTGTTATTTTAGGGGACTCGAAAATTTGTGCCCTAATGTGTTAGGTATGGTTTTCCTTTGAACCTAAGTAATCGAACATCCTATTTAAAATCGATAAATGTTCTTTGTTTTTGAAGAATGGAAATATTGTGCCCTAACTTATTGGACATGATTCTTCTCAGTTAAATCTAAATAAATGAGCTTCCTTCACAAAATTCGATTTTTTTTAAAAATGACATTAAAACATCTCATTCGTGTATTTATGGATCGTGTTTTAAATTTTACTCGAGTTTTCAAATTTTCAACAATTAAGATATTAAATAATTGACTAGGTACCAAATTTGGGTGTGTGAGAGTGCTAATCCTTCCTCACATGTAACTGACTCCCGAACGTAATTTTTGGATTTCGAAGGCCAAAACTGTTGTTTAAATAAACTTAAATATTTTACGGTGATTCAATCACACCAAATTGAAAAATATTGGTGGCAACTCCATTTTTGGTTTTAAAATAAAAGTCGAGATTAATTTTTTTAAAAATGGTTTCGACAACTTGACGACTTGGCTGAGGAAAAATAAAAGAGTTAAGCAGCGACTCGATTATTTTTTGGTCGTTTTGTTGAAAATTGAGAACTTGGTTTAAATTTAATTTGTGATCTTTTTTGCATTTTGTATTCGTGTTTGGTTTAAATTAATTTGTTTATTAATTTATTTTGAGTTTAAGGTGAGGGTTTTTCACGCATTGCATGATTGAATACTTTACCCTTTTAAGTGGAAGTGAGAAACTACTCCTTCGTGAGACCTTCACCTCCGTGCAGGATAGTAGATCACTTTTGGGAATACATCCATACCTATGTTTTTGTGAAGTCTTCACTTCCGTGTAAACATACAAGAAATGTATCTCGTTGAATTGAACTCGGTCCGTATGAGCCTACAATAGGTGAGGATCGAGGAATCTGTCGGTTCAGGTACCCTTACTTTAGAACTTAAACCGCATGTAGTCGATCTTAGGAGCTTACCCTAAGAAAGACCACGCCAAACCTTTAGTGGTCACCCAAATAAATGTAGGAGAGAGAGTCGTTTTTATGCTTTAATTTTTGCTTTTAATTGTAGTTTTTATTGGTAGATTTTATTTTTGTGTTAAGTATACTGCCTTACTTTATTTTGTCTTTGTTTTACTTCTCGCATTGCATTTTCATCTAAGGAAAGGTGTTGATTTACACTCGATTACCAAATAAAGAACTGGCTATAAAAAAACGGGTTTCTTGATAAGGTAGAGGACACTATGGCTGTGTGTATGTGGTCAAGGAAAATGCGACAAGGAAAATGGCGACAACCTATCAGACAGGTAGATCAGAGATGAAAACCATGCGACAGACAAAGCTTTGACCCAAGTACAAGAAGTGGCTAACCACTTGAAGGCCTTATCCATTCAAGACCAACATCTTGAGCCTGAAATCGAAGTCGAACCAGAGCAAAATTTAGCTTGGAAGATTAAGGCTTTGAGCATTATGGCACGACCATATATGTATATGCCTTATGTAAAGAAACTTGTTATCTAGTAAAGTTGTTCTAATGGAATTGAATTAAGAATCAACGCCTTTCTTACATATGCATACATGCATTCACTAACATTGCATTTTTTACATGCATTCAGTTTTAAGAAATATCCCTAAATTAGTTAAAATTTTAACAGTTACATCAGAAGTCATTGAGAACTCACATTGTTACGGTACTTGCAAAGCTATGGATCAAAGAATTGAAAGGTTAGAATAGAGTCAAAGGGACATGCAAGAACAAATATAAGCGCAATTGCAAGACTAACTGGCAAAAGTGCAACAGGACATGAAAGATCAGATTGTCGAATCACAAAGGGACATAATAAACCATTTAACCCAATTCTTGAAAGACGAGGTTGATAAAGGAAAGGGTCCTGCAATAAATCCTACAGAGGAAAGTGAGGATACCAAGTACCCCCAAGCCTATATACCTCCACACAACCAAGTTCCACTAGAAACGTACTCTCGAGGGGCTCTTATTATCATAAGAACACAACAACTCCTTGCTGGCACTTTAGGGTAAACTAATTATCTAATAGGATCAAGATCCAACCCAGGGAATAATATCGTAAATCCCTTTGTCCCCGACTTTGATGAAAT
This sequence comes from Kokia cookei, assembly GCA_039519145.1. Classification (NCBI taxonomy): domain Eukaryota; kingdom Viridiplantae; phylum Streptophyta; class Magnoliopsida; order Malvales; family Malvaceae; genus Kokia; species Kokia cookei. Next base: position 11,508,570 of record CM076907.1, on the reverse strand, counting down.
GATGGAGATGGAAAGAGCGAAAATGGAGCTCCCCAAATAATTGGAGGAGAGATACAAATGGTTAGAAGAAAAAGTCAAGGCGATGGAAGCAGCCGAAGCCTTCTGTGGGATGAAAGCTAAAGAATTAAGCTTGGTCCCAAACTTGATCCTTCCTTCCAAATTCAAGGCTCCAGAATTTGAAAAGTGTAACGAGACTAGCTGCCTCGAGGCCCACATTACCATGTTCGTAGAAAAATGATTGGACACGTTAACAATGACCAGTTGTTGATTCACAGTTTCCAAGACATTCTAACGAGATCTATTGCAAAATGGTACAACCAACTGAACCGTGCCAAAATTAGTTCGTGGAAAGATTTGACACAAGCATTCATGAAGCAATACAGTCGTGTAACTAACATGACACCTAATAGACTGACTCTACAAAGTATGGAGAAGAAGCTAAATGAAAGCTTTCAACAGTACGCACAGAGGTGGAAGGACATAGCGACATAAGTACAACCACCTCTATTGGAAAAGGAAATGACCATTTGTTTGTCAATACCCTGAAGGCTCTGTTCACTAACCACATGCTGAAGAGTGCTACTAAGAGTTTCTCTGACATGGTTATGTCCGAAGAGATGATCGAAAATGCAATCAAGAGCAAGAGGATTGTTGCAGGGTAAGGTGTCAATAGAGCAACTCCTAAGAACAAAGAACATGAGATAAACAACATAAACCTGTACAGTAGGACAAGCTACTCAAAGACGGTAGTAATGGCATAACCTAGAGCCATAACAGCTAACAATAAAGGTACCCCAAGACAAGAGCCTAGGTCAAATAACGAAAGGGTTCATTTTACCACTATCCCCACTGCATATAAAGAGTTGTATCAGAACCTATTCGACACCCATGTTGTGTCGCCGTTCTATTTAGAACCAATGCGACCACCATTCCCAAAGTGGTACGATGCGAATGCCCAATGTGAGTATCATGCAGGAATAATAGGGCATTCAATCGAAAACTACCTTACTTTTAAGAAGCTGATCGAGAGACTCATCAAAAGGGGAATTGTGAGGTTCGATGACCCTACAAGGTCCAACATAAAGGGGAATCCATTACCAAATCATCCAGATCAAGGGGTAAATACGGTGGTCGAAGATGGGAGCATTAATGCTATATCCGAAGAAGGGAGTCGAAATGGAAATCTCCGTCCTTATGCTCTTGGAAGCATTCTGAGTAATTGGACTATAGAGGAACTCCTTGTAACTTTTAGGACATCTTCGGAGTAATACTCAAAACATACCTATTGCTTTAAGCTTGAGGACGATAAGGATCCTTTGTAAATGGCATGTAACCATTATCTTTTATTTTAATGAAAACAATGCATTTTCTCTCTCATTTGACAAATATTTTAAATTCATATAACAAACATTTTTATTTACACCCTACAAATAATCATTCTTAAATTCATTTGTTCTTGTTCAATTTGACAAATATATTTATTCTTGTCCAAATTGACGAAATGTTCTATTCATTCATACTCATATCATACAAATCAATCATTCTTAAATTCATTTGTTTCTTTAGATCTCCTTTTGTTCCTCTAACAGGTCCTTTGATATTAATGATATGAGTTACACTATTTTTGACTAAGAGCCTCCTTTTGAGAAAGATATGTGTTCAGAGGAATCTCAGGATTTTGAATAGGACCAAGATTGTAACTTGCCTCTTGATTTGTTAAGAGTGATAGAACAAGGTGAGAAACAAATTTTGCCTAAAGAGTCGGTGGAAATCGTGAACTTGGGAATAAGCATCTCTACAAAAATAAGGCAAGATTCCAAAGAGCTGATTTAAGAATTCAAAGATGCCTTCGCATGATCCAATCAAGGCATGTTGGGGTTAAGTATTGATGTCGTAACACACAAGCTGCTCATAAAGGAAGAATGCAATCCAGTCCAATGAAAACTTTGAAGAATGAAGCCTAACGTGCTATTAAAAAAGGAGGTAAAAGAAAAAAGAAAATGGTCAAAATGAAAACCTATAAGGGCATCTTGAAATCCAAGGAAAGAAAAGAAAAGAAAAAAGTCAAGATAGAAACTTGCAAAAGGCATTTTAAAAATCTATGTATCTCCTTCACCTCTTACGTCATGGTCTTTTTCTATGTGGGGCATGGACGTCATCGAGCCAATTTCACCAAAAGCTTCCAATGGGCATCGATTCATTACTTCACCAAATTGGTAGAAGTTAATTCTTGCACCAATGTTACGAAAACTGCAATTAGCAAATTCCTAAAAAAGATATCATATGTCAATATTGGATGCCAGAAAGGATCATATCTGACAATGCTTTGAATTTGAAAACAGCATGATAGTAGAGGTCTATAGTCAATTTAAAATTAGACATCATAATTCACCTCCCTATCACCCAAAGTGAATGGGGCAGTGGAGGTAGTTAAGAAGATCTTTGGAAAAATTGGCACGAGAAGTTACCACTTGCCCTTTTTTGCTTATAGAACCTCGGTCAGAACTTCTACTAGGGCATCACCTTTCTCACTATTATGGAATTAAAGCAGTCTTACCCATTAGGGTCGAGTTTTCTTCCCTCCAAATTTTGTTAGAACAGATGAGGTAGAATGGATCCGAGCTAGATATGATCAGTTGAACTTGAATGAAGAAAAGAGATTAAGGGCTATCTGTCATGGTTAGATGTACCAAAAACGAATGATGAGCCCTTACGACAAAAAGGTTCGTCCTAGAGAATTCCATGAGGGAGATCTGGTTCTGAAAAAGATACTTCCTATACAGAATGACTTCCAAGGAAAATGGATGCTCAATTGGGAAGATTCTTATGTAGTGAAGAAAGCTTTCTTTAGAAGAGCTCTCATTCTGACTGAAATGGATGAGAAAGATCTGCACAATCTCGTAAATTCACACTCGATGAAGAAGTATTTCACCTAAAAAAAAGAAGAAAGAAAGAAAGAAAAAGAAAAAATAGGAGAGGTTAAGACAAAAACTCACAAAAAGCGTCTTGAAACCAAAAGATTGAGTTGAAAACCTGAAAAGGGTGACTCAAATTTGGAGTAAAGAACAGACTTATAATTGTTTCCCTCAAAAATATTAAGGTGGAGGAACTTTACATCTTGGGGCATCGAAAAAGCACTCTAGGCTCCTTGAACACATATCAGGCTCAAAATGATCCCCATCAAGTTCGCTCGGAGAAGCTCATATGTTGATGTCTAGGGCATCTGTTTCCATTTTTGCTCACTTTGTGTTTGGCAATTTTTTAGCAATGTCTCCAATAAATTTCAACTTTATTCATCTTATTACTTTGTTCAAGCATTGTTGCATTAAAATAATAGATAATGGATTAATATGATAAAACATAAAAAGATTTTTGCGTGTCACTCTAGCAAATTCTTAAATAGTACAAGGACCTGAAACAAGACCACTAGTTGGAAAGAATCGAACCCAAAGGTTGGAGGGTTCCCCGAAGTAAGAAGTTTAGATTATGACTACCCCATTGGGTTTCATGTTAAAATACCAAACCTAAAAGAAGAACAGGGTAACACATCAGTGATAGCACTTAGACGAGCGACGGACAATGTCGATCTAAAGACTAAAAAAAATCAGTCAAGAGTATGACATTTTTACCCACCTAGTTTGAAGCATTTCAATCATAGCATCCTAAGTGCACGACAAAATGTCAAAGAAGCATATTCTACAGGTCTTATTCCCTAGAAAAAGGTGTGATGGATTAACAAAACAACAAATCTTATATCCCTAAAGTTGTAGTGAACCGGATTAAAGTTACAGTAGCAAGTTTTTATATCTCTAAAGTTGCAGTAGAACAAGACAGAGCTACAAAACCAAGTCTTATAATCTTAAAATTGTAGAAGGGCGAAGTAAAATAAGTAACGGACCTCAATCACCCTGAAGTTGCAGTGGAATAGAGCAAAATTACCATACCAAATCCTATCTTCCTGAAGTTGCAGTGAAGCATATTAAAATAATAGCGGATCTCAATCTCCCTGAAGTTGTAGTGGAAGGGAGTGAAGTTACATCACCTCATCCAATCTTTTACCCCTAATCAAGAGGGGCTGATTGAAACTAGCATCTAATCTTTTACCCCTAATCAAGAGGGGTAAATTGAAGCTACCATCCAATCTTTTACCCTTAATCAAGAGGGGTACATTGAAACTACAATCCAATCTTTTACCTCTAAGTCAAGAGGGGCAGATTAAAGCCACCATCGAATATTTACCCCTAAGTTAAGAGGGGCAGATTGAAGTCACCATCCAATCTTTTACCCTTAATCAAGAGGGGCAGATTGAAGCCACCATCCAATCTTTTACCCCTAAGTCAAGAGGGACATATTGAAGTCACCATCCAATCTTTTACCCTTAAGTCAAGAGGGGTAGATTGAAACTACCATTTAATCTTTTACCCCTAAGTCAAGAAGGACAGATTGAAACCACCATCCAATCTTTTACCCCTAATTAAGAGGGGTAGATTGAAGTCACCATCCAATCTTTTACCCCTAATCAAGAGGGGCATATTGAAGTCACCGCATCCAGTCTTATATCCCAAATCTAGAGGAGGAGATTGAAGTCACTGCATCCAATCTTATATCCCAAATCTAGAGGGGCAGATTGAAGCCACCATCCAATCTTTTACCCTTAAATCCAAAGGGGTAGATTGAAGCTACCATCTCACAAAAGTGAATATTTATCTCCCTGAAGTTATAGTGGAGAAAGATGAAGCTACAACACCAAATCCTTGAAGTGTCAGTGGATCAAATCAAAGACTATGATAGCGAATCTCAATCTCCCTAAAGCTGTAGTGGAATGGAGTGAAGCTACAGTAACAAATTTTATCTCTTTGAAGTTGCCTTAGGGAAAGACGAAGTCACGACGCTAAATACTATCTTTCTAAAGTTGTAGCGAAGCAGCTGCAGTGTAGTAGAGTGACCAATGATTTGAAAGAGCGGGTTATGTGAAGAAGAGAAGACAAGAATCGGTAGGACCGGATGAAATTGGTCCTCCTTGGAGTCTTTACTTCATTCCAGTTACACAATAATGAGCAAAAAGTCCTAGCTGTAATCGGCCCAATTTATCCGACCCATGAAAAAAACCAAAATAAATAAAACCAATAAATAAACAAAATACAAAAATCCATTAAATCCAAAGTCATAATCTAAAAACCCATAGCTTTTCCCTATAAGGATAGCAAAACGGTACCTTGGAATTATGATTGTAATATGATGATATCAGGAGGTGAGAGTTCCAAAGCTGCTTTAGAAGGAACTCAAGACGTGAGTCTCATCACACGCAGCGAGAAGAGCTATGACCCTATAAGCACAGAAAACGAAACACTTGAGGGAATAGCCTTAAAAGAGCCCTAAGAAAGGAAAGATTGATGGACCTAAGTCAGCGATCAATAAGCTAGTAATGGAGAAATGAAAAAGAAAAAAATAAAAGTATTTTTAGTTTTGAAAATATTAAGAAAAAATAGAAAGGGACTTCTTACCTTCGAAGGATATGAGCTCCGCCATCGTGGAGGACAAGGCATGGAAAGCCCTCGAATCCTTCGGGTTTGCCTGGGTTCGTCAAAAGCGGGCGTGGTTCTCTTTATTCATTCTCTTGAAAAACTGAAAGGTTTTTGTTTGTCTAAATTGAAAGGATTTTTTTAGGCAAAACTAACCCCAAATTCGAGATCTAGGGCTCAAGAGGATTCTAAGGGAGGATTTTGTTACCTCCGACCATCGTGAATGGTGGTCATCGGTGTTGATGATCGGTGACCCGTGATGGAGGAGGACTGACCCTTAGGATCGGACGAGGGAGGCTTGAGAGAGTGAAAGGTTTTTTTTTTTTGATACTTTGGTTTTAAATGAAAGGGTGAAATGAGGTTAAAGAAATTTTTTTTATTTATATAGCAAACCCATACGACGCCATTTTGGGTTTGAATTCTAACACCCAAAACAGTGTCGTGTCACGCCAACCTGCATCGACCCAGATCCACCCCATTAAGGTTCTCGTGTTTTCAGAATTTGGGATATTTATCCCCACGATCCTTCCGCATTTTAACATATTTTAGTTCATCCTTTTGGGTTTTTATTTCATTTTAATTTTGGCATATAATTTGTTTCTGTTTTCAATTTGGTCCTCTGACCATTTAACTTTGTGGTTGACACGTGTGGAGCCTTGGAAAATTACCCACACGATCCCTGTGATTTTCGAATATTCATATCTAGCCCCTGTTCTTTCTATCTTTTTATTTTTTACATTAAATTTCATTTTTATTTTAATTTAATCCTTTGATTGTTTTTCTTTTAAAATTATGCCTTATTATCTTGTTTTATTTTCAATTTGATCCTTTATTTTTAATTTATCTTTCTTTTTGTTGCATATTATATTAAATTGTGTTTATTTAATTTATTTTATCAATGTATATTTTATTTTGTTATCATTAAATTAAATTGTATACATTTGTTTATTACTATCATCATTTTTTATTATAAATTACATGAATATTTATCCACCTTTTATAAAATATTTAACAAAATAAATTGTATTTCGTTTTTTAAATACATAAATTGTTTTTAAAAAAATCAAGGCAATGTTCTTTTATTTTAAGGAATTCGAGAAATTGTGCTCTAACGTGTTGGGTATGATTTTTTTTTCTTTGAACCTAAATAATTAAGTATCCTATTTAAAATCGATAAGTGATGAATGTTCTGTTATTTTAGGGACTCAAAAAATTGTGTCTTAACGTGATGGGTATAGTTTTTTCTTTGAACCTAAGTAATTGAACATCCTATTTAAAATCGATAAATGTTCGTTGTTTTCAAAGAATCAAAATATTGTGCCCTAACTTATTGGACATGATTCTTCTTGGTTAATTCAAAATAAATGAGCTTCCTCTACAAAATTCGATTTTTTTAAAAATGACATCAAAACATCTCATTCGTGTATTTATGGATCGTATATTAAATTTTACTCAAGTTTTCAAATTTTCAACAATTAAGATATTTAATAATCTACTAGTTACAAATTTTGGGCGTATGAGAGTGCTAATCCTTCCTCACACGTAACCGACTCCCGAACTAATTTTTTGGATTTCGAAGGCCAAAAGTTTTGTTTAAATAAACTTAAATATTTAACGATGATCTAATCACACCAAATTAGAAAAAATTGGTGGCGACTCCATTTTTTATTTTAAAATAAAAGTTGGGATTGATTTTCAAAAAATGGTTTCGACAAGCATAATTTATTTGACCTTCGAAATTAGCTTATAAATAAACTCTTTTACAACCTTAGAAAATACACCTATTAGAGATTAGAACTCATAACAATTTTGGAGAATTTTGTGTTTACATTTTGAGGATTCTTTATTTTCGGGTTTCTAGTTTTAGTTTTATCTCCATCTTTTATACTCTTAGTTCTTTTGTGATTATAGTAAAATTATCTTTGTCCGTGGTTTTTTATCTTCTTCGAAGAGGTTTTTTCATATTAAATTTGTGTGTTCAATTTCTCAATTTCTTCCACTATTTTTATTTGTTCGTTGCTTAATCGGGTTGATCCCCACAGTTAATATTAAAGATAAATTATTATATTAATATTAAAAATAAATATTATTTTTGTCACCCTTAGTTAAATTGTTAATGAAAATGATGACTTGGTTACCCTCCATTAAATTGTTAATATACGTTAAATTGTTAATGTAAATGATGACGTAGCATTTTTTTAATTGGTACAAAAACACTTTTAATCTTGAATTTTTATACATTCTATTAATTTGATTCTGGATTTGAATAATTCAATGAATTTAAACCTCCACAACTATAAAATTAATATATTTAATTATTTTATAGCCTTTTACACTTAACCCAAGAAGTTATTTGGGTTTTTCATCTTCTTCATTGTTTTCACTAAAATTTTAATATTTACACACTTTATGATTGTTTAAACTCGATAAACTCAAAAAACTTTGAATATTTTTTTTGTGATACACACTTTATAATTGTTTAAACTCGGTAAACTCAAAAACTTTGAATGTTTTTTTTATGATGTCCAAACTCGCAAAGCCTCAACTATTTTGCTAATGCATTGAAATCTCCAAACTCGAAGTCAAACTTCTTGCTGTGCAAATCCCAAATAGATTTAACACAATAAAATCCACTAGTTGCCAAATGATACTCATTGAAGCTCTCAAAGATATAATACAACAAAAAAAATTACTGAATATATTAGTTTTCAGTATCTCAAGGTATTCCCTTACTATTCGTTTTCAGTATCTCAAGGTATTCCCTTACATCATTTGGTTTGTCTGTATCTATGGCAGTGCTTAAGTGAAAGAATGCACACAATATTATTGAATGATGAACCTCACTTTATTAATTAAACTCGTATTTTTAACAATACATAAGCAGTGATATTTATACAGTTGAATACCATAACTAATAACCATATTAACAGACTTAACTGTTACTAACTGTAACATAACTACTTTCGCATTCCTTAATATTAAGATTGTCAACAAGGCATATAACAAAATCCAATAATCTCCTCTCGCTACACTTTTTTGTGCCTATCCTCGAAAACTATTGAAGAATTCGTGCTTTGATACCCTTACTAGGTAAACAACAAAACAATTTGTCTCCATAAAGTTTGTATTTGGGGATTTGCATCATAATTTCGTCTCTTTCATAACCTTTACTTTGTCAAAAGCACCAACTCAACCAATGCTTTCTAAAACATTAATTAAATGTTTGTCGAAGGAATAAAAATGAAGATATAAGGAGACCAACAAAGAGGATCTAAGCAAAGTTCTCTTGGTATTAATCGGGGGATCATGTTTGTGTTTAGTAATAAATGGATTTATAAAAATCAAATTTTGAGAAATTAAAGTACAGGAATCAACTTCATTTTTATAAAAGAGAGAGATGAGATTCATAATTAAAACAACAAATTTTGTATCGAAATTCACTAACCATATATGTGCATCAAATATAAATATTGTTGTATGGATACCCAACAATGTAGCAAATATTAGTAATTTTAATTATTATTTCAAAACTTAAATATTTATGAGTTTATTAAATCCAATGTTTGTTTACTTACAATACACATAATAACCAATCTCTTAGGGTAGACATGGGATCTGCTGATGGGTTTATTGGGTTAGTTAAGTGTCTAATCCATTGCTAAAAAAAAAAACAAGTTTTATATCTATATTAGTACTTGACAAATTGTTTTTGTTATTAGGGGACCGAAACTAATAAAATTAAATATGTCTCAAATTGATATCATATGATTTTGTTTTACTATTTTTTAGAACATGATTAATGTTAAATATTTCCACTTCTATTTTACTAGGAAGTATTGGATTAATAAGCTACAAGCAGATGTAGTTGATGTTGTATCTTTTCACTTCGGATACAATCCAAAGTATATGCTACATAATTAGGAATTTCGCTGAATTTCCAAAGAAATCTGCATATTACAGTCATACATATTGTTCTAAAATGCATAAGGAAAAGTAAGTTAATAATGCACCCCCCTTGGACTCAGTTTTTTTTTTTTTTTTTGTGAGGTAATAAAGAAGATACATTAAACTTATTAATAAAATACTCTTGTTGGCTGAGGAAAAAAAAGGTAGCTTTGACACAAATGTCAAAAGGCCTAATGCTTACAGCACTTTAAAATACCTTCCAATTTCTTTCTTTCCACCAAGCTGCAAATATAGGAATTTGGTTAAATCAAATCAGGCCACTCCTAGGCTGAATTTTCGTGGAAGTTCCACAAAATTTGCACATCACAACCCTACATATAGCTTGTAAAATGCATAAGGTAAAAAGTAAGTTCATAAAATGACAAGCTATTTGACGAGCAGAGCAAGTTAGATGTGATCCTGATTGGTTTTAATTAATTAAAGCTCTTCATAGTTCTATCATTGGCAATTAATTTAAAAGTTGGAAAATTTCCTATTAACAATGGTAGAAAATAATTGTATGGTAATGAGAAATACCCTGGCTGACACCCCTATTATAGCTGTTACCTCACGAAGGAGTTCGTAATCAGTGATGTTACCTCGAGAAGTTCAGTAGGTGTTTAGATATGGATGCTTTATGTACGGTGTTTAGAATTTTGAGTAATCCTTCATTCGACGGAGGCGTCAAAAAATTAATTTAAAATTGAATAATAAAATTTTGAAGATTAAAATGTATTTTTATCATTATATTATCTTTGCATGATAGAACATGTTTTTATAAGGGTTAGAACATGAATGTTAGAGTAAAATGTTACTGAACATACCAATAGTGGGAGTATCAAAACACAGGTAATATTACAATATACTGCCGTGGCTCCAGCATCTTTGGGAACCCTAGGTGCCAACCAACACGGTGGCAAATAAGACCTCAACTTTTACACACTCATCTAAGTAATCTCATTAATATACTCTGGTCCTTGACCTATTACCCCTTAACTAATCCTTTCAACCGGGATTGTTGGGTTCATTTTAATTAATGTTAATTTGAAACAAATTAATTTGAGTTATTTCAATTTTAAATCAGTTTCGGATTTGTGTCGTTTGGAGTTTAAGGATTTGATTTATTGGTTTTTTAAATGAAATTAGGTTGAATGAATCTGAGTTGTATACTTTATATAATTGAAATATGTTGGATTGGATTTAAGTTGAAATCCATCAACATGATTTTAAAATACCAAACATACATAAATCACATAAAAATCATATTCTACCATAATCTTATAAATGCATTCAGTTTAACGTAAGCATATAAAAGCATCAACAAGCAATGCACAATCATGCAAGAATTTGTGCATCATACATTGTTAGTCTTAAATTTCGAGTTCAATCGCCTACAAACTTATTCAGTGAGAAACCATTCAACAATTAACAAACACAAACCCAAAGACAAAACATAAAATTAACAAACAAATGTCTTCTTCATCAATCAGCCTCAAGATCATCTTATTACACAATTGTCTTCTTCCTCAGTCGCCCTCAAAATCGTCTTTCATTGATCATCTATTCCAACAAATTCTTCAGAAGCACGTTTAGACTCGCTATTCGTCAACCTTTTTTTTTAACTTATCAACAGTATCTTTAATGTACTCAAATTCAGGCCTAACCAATAAACAAAAAAAAAAGTTTAAAGTTAAAACAATGAAAAGAAAATATATAGTTACCAGTCGAATTTGCCTCCTATATGCCACCCTTTTAATTTTCCAACTTCAGCAAAGGTTGCTTCCCATCGCTTCACTTCATAAACAGGCCTTTCCGATTTATGCTCTAATTGCTTTAGCTTGAATCAAGATTTAATTGATAACATTCAGGCAAATGCGTGATTAAATTTGAATCCCAAGCACCAAAACAGATATAGACATGGGAGAATCCTTATCGTCAATATAGATCATTTTGTTGTTTCCCGGGGAACAAAATTTCTGCAAATAAGTTCGAGCATCAGAGCACGAGTTCTTCACTAGTTTCAAAGATAGACCCAAATAGGTTTCATGGGAGCAGATTCTTGTTTTTTTCCATCTGCATTGTGGCTGATCTTACACGCTGCGGCTGCCGTAAATTTCTTAAATTTATCTGTAAATACCAACTGACAGTTTGAGAAGTAAAAATCATAACAACCATAAATTTGTTTTGGGTTTCAATTGAGAAGAGATTAAGGTATTGAATTTTTTTTTCGAAACAACATTCAAATTGGGGTTTTTGTTTTATGAAATTGATAAGCACTAGATCAATCTTTTTCTTTTTTTTTTATCAAAAATCAATCTTCAAATTGCGAAACAGTTTTCAAATTGCAATTTTTGTTAGTTTAGTTTATCTTCAAAATGTTACAAAATGATAAATGAATTATTAAAAAAATTTCATTTAAGTTATTGAAAATTTAATATCAAGCCCAACTCTGAGGATAGTTTAGGGATGCGACCACTCAAGACGTAAAATTGGAAGGGGTCCAATCTTTTTTTTTAATGTGAAAAAAAAAACTTCGACCTTTTGAGTTTTTAATCATCACTTCATTATAGACAAGAAAAAATAGAAAATAAAATAAAAGGAATCTTCAATTCTTTGCCATAAATGTTTCATCTTGAATTCCTTGGCTTCTCCAAACCTTTTCTAGTTCTCAAATTCCAACTCTTACCAGTAAAGCTAATGGAGAATATCAGTTTCCCCCAAAAAAATCAACGGTTATTAGCATTCAACCTTCTCTATTATCTCATGATCATGACAACGAGAGAAATTTTTTACAAGTTAAATAGGATCAAATTTTATTTGAGTAATACATTATTCATCAATCATCATCAGCAATCAATTGAAGTTATTAATTTTTACTTTATATTTGAGAGATTGAGAGTTTGAGATTCTAAAATAATTTTTTTGGTGGTTGAAGATGACTTTGGCGTGATAGTCCTTTCTCCTGTCGTCCTATGTGGTTGTGTCAGACTGTTGATATTCAATTGGCCGTTGCGCTTGCTTGTTGCCCAAGATGCCTCCCATCTACAGTCTGTCGGATCTACCATTTTTGTTGGTATAATTCTCTTCCCTTCCTCTTCTTTCTTGTAATCTTTTCATTTTTAATTTAATGACATCTTTGAGTTTTAACCAATAAAGTCATTAAATCAACCTTATATTTAGCTTCTCCCCCTATTTCCTTTTTTGATTAATCATAGTACAGTATAATATTGCATACAATTTCTTTATTACTTTATGCAATTGAAATTTTAATTGTTTTTATTACTCATTTAATTTTTTAGTTACATTTCCCTCACAAATAATTGGATATTTTTATTTATCATATTTATTTGTAATTGATTATTATAATTATGTTTACAAAATTTCAGTAACTCGATTTGACTTTTGGAATTAACAAATGTGAAAGTAAATATTCAACTTGGAATTTTTATATCAAGTGCTATTGCTTTAATTTCTTGTGTTACATGAGCATCTGATTTATCTTTTATATACAATATTACCTAAAAAGTATTTATCTGGAAGTGAAAAAAAAAAAAAAAAGAAAATGTGCTAAAGAGTTAAAAAAATCATAGCAATATTGTAACATCCTGAATTTTTTTTCTTAAGTTTGTAGAATTGTGTCAAGAATGACTGATTGGCTTAATGATTAAAAATTAGTGTAATTGGCCTAGAGACTTAAGTTTGATTCCCCTTTGTTGTGCAAATTTTATTTCTTGTAAAGTTTTACTCCCCTTGCTTAGGTGTGTCACTCACACCTAGTAAAAACCCTAGGTTTAGATACCAATTTTATCACAGAAATCAGCCTTTTTCATTCCTATTTTTTTCCCCCTGCCACCCACCTTCTCGCTCTCTGTTCATCTCCATTTTTCTTTCTTTTACATTCTTTCCGAATCCATTGTCACAAAGTTAAATCGAGGGGTAAGTTAATAGGGTAGATTTGATTTTACGTTTTCGCTTCCTTTCATTCTCTTTTTTTTTTCCCTATGTTGATGGATTATGTGATCTCGTGAATTAACTTTTTGCAAAGGTTCAGATCTGAATCCCTCGGATCCTCAGTGAAGTAGGTGGTCATCTCCATCTTTCGAGTGATCGAAAGTAGTGTAAGTGAATTTGACAGGTTTTATCACATCCCAAAACCTGACCTAGTAGTTTCGGGTTAGTAGAATTGGGTCATTAAATTGGAGGTTGAGTAAACATCGAAAATTAATGTTGTAAGTGAGTGATTAAAGAATTAAACTTACATATTCGAGTTTTTATTTTATTGACTAGCTTAAAGTAAAATTCAATTTTGAGGTGTAATTTGAAAAAAAATGGATTTTAATTGATTTAGACCTATTTGTAAAAGGGAAGAATTAGGAGTCACCTAAAAGAAAATTGCCCAATTTTTGAAAATTAGTCTCCTGCATAGAGTTAATCACGTGTTCCCCTTTTCACAAAAATCCTCCAAATCATTCAAAAGTTTTTCAAAATCTAAAATTAGAAAGTTCTTTCAAAATCAATCAATTCCTTCAGATTTATTAACTTCGCAAACACCAAAACAACCACCAATTTCAAACGAAAATCGCATTTCTTTCTCAAATTTGTCATTGTTCTTCTTGAGTTCAAATCTCAAATTAGAGTTGTAGATTGTCATTTTCATCAAATTAATGTAATATTTTGACTGTTTAGGGTTAAATAAAAACTGTTATTAATTCAATTTGAGTTTTAAGCAATTGTATGAAGATTTATTTCGATTTAATGTTTTTAAAGCAAGCTTTGATTCAAAAATGACAAATCTCAAAATCTTGAGTAAACCTGTGTTTTCAAAGTTATTTTTTGTTCATTCTAACCTAATTAGAAGGTGTTTCACTTCAATTTGATAGTTCATGACTGAATTTTTAAGAATCAAACTTTTCTCCTTTCACATGTTCTTGAAAGCTTGAATTTTTCGAAAAATTTAAAACCACGGATTTAGGTGAAATTAATAGTCTAGATATGAAATTAAATGATATTTAGGATGTTTGAAATCAAAATTGAGAGTTAGAAGCAAGGTTAGAATGTCGAAACTTCAATTTCGACAGAACTAACTAGTTTTCAGTAATGAGAAAGGTGAGGCTTGAATTGTGTTTTACTTACTGTTTGTGTGTGTAAAGTGTCGGATCAATCGGGAGCCAGTACGAGCAAGTCTAAAGGTAAGGAAAAGCTTGTTTGAGATTTCGTCTAATAAGTAGAAGTGTGAACCGTGAGTGCCTGGCGCTGTTGGTATGCACGATTTGTAGTGTTAATTGGGAGCTTAAGATTAGCCTAAATCCCTATCCTAAGTTCCGAGAGTAAGCTTTTTCTATACTTTTTGCCTTGTTGTGAAATTGTGCCTAAGTAAGATGAATTGTGATTTGTGATGCTATTACAAAAGGTAATATGTGAAAATAAATAAATGTGATATGTGATATACTTATTTTAATGCACTCGTATGAGGTCTGATATATGATATCTCAATGGTTATTATTGTTGCAGTTGAAGTGCAATTAAATGTGATTCCTATATGCATGCGTTCTCTATGAGATTGGATGAGAATTGATGAATATGAACAGAGGTTGTGTGCATTAAAATAGTAAATAAATGTGTGTAATTATGGATATTTTGACCTTATGATCTCTTAAAATTGTTGGATATAGTTGGCGTGTCATAAGATTGTGAGTACTCACCTTTGTGTTCTGTGATTTTGGTGTTGAGACCTTGGAACAGGTTGGAGAAATAAGGGAATGTTGAGGTAAGCTCCATTCATCGGGACATGTTGGTGTGTCGGAGAGTTTTTAGCTTAATGCTACACTTATGGGACATGTTAGACTCATTGAGTCATTGGTGTGAAGGAGATCCGTTTATCAAATGTGTGGTGTAGAGTCCACTTTTTATGTTTCATAATCTCAAGGTGCCAAATTATCATAAATGGATTTATATACGAGAAATGTTGCGTGTAAATGCATGCGAGTACATAACCTAGACATGTGAGATAATTAAGCATGAATATGATATTTTGACTTGATGTAAATATGGTTGTGAATTTGCTTTAGTATGCTCTTACTTAACTTATAATGTTGTGTATGGTTGTGGTAATTTTCAACATTCATAGAGCTTATTTAAGCTCACATACTCCACACTAAAATTTTGCAGATAAGTAACACTTTCGATGTGAGTGGAATAGCGAAGGAAGTGATCTTAGCAATGCAATAACTTTTTATTAGGTGAATTTATAATTTTGGGACACTTTGAATAAAAGTAATGTGGGTTATATTTACAATTATTATTATCATTATTTTGGGATTAGGCTTATGAACTGTTAATGTTGTTTTTGGACTTTGAATCTGGACAATTTTGATACTTAAGATTGATATTAGTAATGTATTCTATAGTTGCTTGAAATACGTGTTAATATGGCATGTAGAATGATTAAAAGATGATAGTAAGGTTGGTTGAAGTAGACTTTATTTGCATGTTGAGTAGGAATATGTCTTGAGTATGAAAAACGTTTCAACTTGTGAATTTTTAGCATTCTGGGTAAAAGTATCGATACTCATGCTAAATTTCAATAATTTTAAAAATGGTTCTTACTTCTCGAATAATTCTATTTCTATTATTTATTTTTTGCTTCCTTTCATTCTCTTTTTTTCACTGAGTAAACCTATGTTTTCAAAGTTTTTTTTGGTTCATTCTAACCTAATTAGAAGGTGTTTCAGTTCAATTTGATAGTTCATGACCAAATTTTTAAGAATCAAACTTTCTCCTTTTTCATGTTCTTGAACGCTTGAATTTTTCGAAAAATTTAAAACCATGGATTTAAGTGAAATTAATAGTTTGGGTATGAAATTAAGTGATATTTAGGATGTTTGAAATCGAAATTAAGAGTTAGAAGCAAGGTTAGAATGTCTAAACTTCAATTTCGAAAAAACTAGCTTGTTTTCAGTAATGAGAAAGTTGAGGCTTGAATTATTTTTTCCTAGTGTGTAAAGTGTTGGATCAATCGGAAGCCATTACGACCAAGTCTAAAGGTAAGGAAAAGCTTGTTTGAGCTTTCGACTAATAAGCAGAAATGTGAACGGTGAGTGTCCAGCATCGCTGGTATGCACGATTCGTAGTGTTAATCGGGAGATTAGGATTAGCCTAAATCCCTATCTTAAGTTCTGAAAGTAAGAATTTTCTATACTTTTTGCCTTGTTGTGAAATTGTGCCCAAGTAAGATGAATTGTGATATGTGATGCTATTACAACAAGTAAAATGTGAAAATAAATTAATGTGATATGTGATATACTGATTTTAATGCATATGTATAAGGTTTGATATATGATAGCTTAATAAGTATTATTGTGGCACTTGAAGTGCAATTAAATGTGAACCCTATAAGCATGCATTCTATAAGAGACTGGATGAAAATTGACGAATATGAACAGAGGTTGTCTGCATTAAAATAGTAATTAAATGTGTGTATTCGTGGATATTTTGGCCTTGTGATCTTTAGAAACCGTTGGATATAGTTGGCATGTCATAGGATTATTAGTACTCACCTTTGTGTTTTGTGATTTAGGCATTGAGGCCTTGAGACAAGTTGGAGAGATAAGAGAATGTCAAGCTAAGCCCCATTCATCAGGACATGTTGGTGTGTTAGAGAGTTTTTAGCTTAATGCTACACTTATGGGCCATGTTAGACTCATTAAGTCATTGGTGTGATGGAGATCTTTTTATCAAATGTGTGGTAATAGAGTCCACTTTTTATGTTTCATAATCTCAAGCTGCCAAATTTTCATTAATGGATTTATATCTGAGATATATTGCGTGTAAATGCATGTGAGTACATAAGATAGACATGTGAGATAACGAAGCATGAATATGTTATTTTGACTTGATGTAAATATGGTTGTGAACGTGTTTTAGTATGATCTTGCTTAACTTATAATGTTGTGTATGCTTGTGGTAATTCTGAGAACTCACTAAGCTTATTTAAGCTCACACACTCCACACTAAAATTTTGTAGATAAGTAGCACTTTCGGTGTGAGTGGAGCGACAAAGGAGTGATCTTAGCAATGCAATATCTTTCGAGTAGGTGGTTTTATAATTTTTGGACACTTTGAATAAAAGCAATGTCGATTATAGTTACAATTATTATTATCATTATTTTGGGATTAGGCTTATGAAATGTTAATGTTGTTTTTGAACTTTGAATCTGGACAATTTTGAAACTTAAGATTGATATTAGTAATGTATTCTATAGTTGCTTGAAGAATACGTGTTAATATTGCAAGTAGAATGATTAAAAGATGATAGTAAGCTTGGTTGAAGTAGACTTTATTTGTATGTTGAGTAGGAATATGTTTTGAGCATGAAAAACGTTTTAACTTATGAATTTTTAGCATTATGGGTAAAAGTATCGATACTCACGTTAGATTTCGAAAATTTTCAAAATGGTTCTTACTTCTCGAATAATTCAATTTCTATTATTTATTTAAATACTTTATTAGTCATGATTTCATCTCTAAAAGTTGATAGTGGTGGTCATTGCTCCAATTTTAAATTGTGTATGCATGTGTATAAGTTCAGATAGGTGTTAAACATTTTAAACTCCAAGTCATTTTAGCCACATCAATAAAAAAATTTCACACGATCATGCCATGTCATTTTTGTTACTTTTTCCGTTAAGTAGCAAGCAAGTTAAAACTGCAACGTTGAGAGCAAAATTGTTAAAAAAAAAAATGATTAAATTGTCAATAAATGTAAGCATTAAATATCATTTTTAACATTATGCCTTTTTAAATACATTCAAATTTGGGGAAGAGGATTTGGTTTTGTATGGTTTGGGTCAAGGATTTTACAATCCGAATAGTGGTTGAATTAATCAAACCACAAGTTACTGGTTCGATCAAACTTATTTCAAGACTTAGCTCAAAAACTTTGGAAAGTTGTCTAAAAATGACCTCAAAGTTTGATGCGAAAATATGCAAAGAAATCTAGAAAATTCTACTTTGCTTAATTAAGGGAACTTTTATACTTTATTCATTTTATAGACATTGTTAGGATAGTAGTCACATATATACTTAAATATAGACACACATAGCCACATTTAGTTTTATTTTATTTTTATGTTTTTTTCACATGAATTTCTAAAATCTTCTTTTTTAGTCAAAGAGATTTCAAAGTTTTGAGTCTTTAAATTTGTGAGATCTAATTTGTTCTTAGTATCTTTTTTTATTCTTTGGTATTCATATATCTTTTATTTTAATTACAAATATCCGGGTTTGTTAAATATAAAGCTCTTATTTGATAGAATATTTGTCTTGTCAATTAGAATTTAATTATTTAATTGGTTCTAATACTTGTGTCGAATAGCATGATCATGAAACTCTAATTATGGTTCAAATGTGTACTTGAAACTTTAAGTTAATTTGATTTAATCCTACACGTTTAAAGAAATAAATACATTAATTTATTTTTATGTATGCAATATATAAACATAAAATTATGTTATATCAATAATTGTGTTAATAATTTACAAGATTTGGATCAAATCAAAATTTCATATATAAAATTATACAAAAATCAAAGTTTATGTATACAATTACATATTAAATCATAATTCATGTATAATTTTAAGATTCATCTCAATAATCACTAGTCCTTATGAATTTTACCTTACTCATTACTATTTCCAAATATTTGTATTATTAAGTACAAAATTTATAACTAAGTTGCAAGTAATTTACTTGCTAAACCTATATTTTTATTGGCTAAACATTTGATGATTAAACTAATGCAGAATTTTGATACCTTTTCATAGTTCTTATTTTTCTTTGTCCCCCCCCCCCCCCCACTATTTTAACCTTTCTTTCTGGAATCAAATGTACAAGTATTAAAAAAAGGAAGCCTAGTTTACCAAGTAAACTTGATAATACTCTTATATTTATAATATTTCCAACTAATTTTATTATGATTATTTTTATTTTAAATTTTTAGGTTTTATGTAATAAGTTGAAAAATTAAGTATTAAACCTAAATTAACGAATTATCTATTAAATGATAAGTAGATTTTTATTTTATGAGTGTAATATTACGATTTTTAATCTTTGTTTTTTGATACAATGCTTATAACTATACATAATCCCTCTTCAACCCTTCAATAAGAGTAAAATACGCTTCAACGCACTCAAACTCATGTATTTTTGCACTGACAACATTATTGATGCCAGCTAAATTAAAACTCAATCATCGATTTTAGAGTTTTTTATTTCAAACTGTTTGATACTTAATATAAATCCACTAAATTGGTTCACAATTTTGTCCCACTAGAGGACCTAGACTCTGGACTACACGCCAGTTACCATTTGCCAAATAAATTAATGTTTTAACGAACATTAAGAAACAAAAATCTTTGGCGTCATACCTAACCTGATAAGTACGTTAAACATTTCTTTTGTAGAATACTTGAAGCCAAGAAAATCTTCCTTAGTATGTTTTGCTCTTTTTATTTTTCTCTCAATCACAAAGGTTATTTTGTTTGAATACTCTTATCTTTATGGCTTCTTCTTCTTCTCGTCAAATCAAGTACCAAGTTTTCTTGAGCTTCAGAGGTGAAGACACGCGCCTCAACTTCACCAGTCATCTACTCAAAGGTTTGAAAGACGAGGGAGTGAATGTATTCTTCGATGAAGAAAAACTGGAAAAAGGAGAGCAACTTTCAAAAGCACTTTCTCAAGCTATTGCAGCCTCAGATCTCTCAATTATCGTTTTATCCGTAAACTTTGCTTCTTCAAAATCATGCTTGGCTGAAGTTTGTGACATCATAGACCGCAAGAACACTCAAGGGCATATTGTTCTTCCCATCTTTTATCATGTTGATCCTTCCCATGTGCGAAATATTGGTGGGAGCTTTAAGATATCCTTTGAAGAGCATGAATCAAAGAGACTAGTTGACGAAGTGAAGCGATGGAAAGCTGCTTTTGCTGAAGTTGGTAAATTAAAAGGATGGCATATAGATGGTGGGAAACTTGATAGGTAACTATATTTTTTCTCTTCTTATATTTGAGTTGCCTTTGTATTAGATTTCATGAAATCTACACCATCCATCTTTTTTTTTTTTGAGTTTCTTTTTAAGATTTAAGATAAAATTTAGTAAAATTAATTTAATATTTTTTTTTATAAATGTCTAAAAACCTAACTCCTAGATACTAAAACCTTAACCTTGACCCCTTAAATCATAGACCTTCAAATTCTAAATTCTAAAACTAAATTTATCTTAAATTAAAAAGAAAAAAAACCTTGTCTATAAGTACCCTTCAAACTTAGAAGCTGTCATCTTACCATTTTCTTTTTTGATTTTCTGCTAGACCTGAAGCCGAATATATCAAGGATATAATTGAATATGTTACAGAAAAGTTGACAAATAGCAAATCTAAAAGTGCTTCTGAAGAATTGGTTGGATTGGATTATCTGAAAAACACGATTTTGAGGCTGATTGAGCAAAAAGACTGTCGTGCAATTGGACTTTGGGGAATAGGTAGTATAACCAAAACTCCCCTTGTTAAAGATGTATATAAGGAAGTCTCTCCAAAGTCCGGAGATTGTAGTCATTTTCATCAAAATGTTAGTGAGAATATAGAAAAACAAGAGATGAAATCTTTAAGAAATGATCTTTTTTCCAAACTATTAAATGAAGAAATATGTATAGACACCCTTTTGATAGGACCTAGTTTTATCCAAGAGAGACTAAACAATAAGAAAGGCTCCAAGAGGAAACAAGACCGAGTTTTTACTGGGTTAGTGACACTACAAGTTGGGAAATGGAATACCTCTCGTAAGTTCCTTGTCTTTGCAACTTATCTTAATATATATTCATCATATGTGCCAAATCCAGCTTTTCTAATTGCTAATTAATTTAGTGCAGTACCCATCAAACAAATTCCACATATGCTATTGTTGATGCCTTTTCAAGCCACAGGTGATGACATCGAGGGTAACCGAAATGCTGAAAGCATCATATTGGATGACCAAACCTTACAAAGGGACCTGCAGATTGCCGTCGAGGAAGAAAACTATGCTGAAGCAGCAAAAATAAAGGATGATCTTCGAGTCCTACATGAGTATAGTAAAGCTTTGGTACTGATAGCAAATTTTGGGTTTTATGATGCTTTTAGGAGAGGTGATCTAACCATGATGCAAAACCTTTGGGTGAAAGGAGATGATGTATGTTGTGAGCACCCAGGGGGAAATGGGATATCTGGTTATGATTCTATATTGAAAAGCTGGAAAATTGTGTGGATGAACTTTCAATTTCCACTAGAGATAAAGCTGAAAAATGTTCGAGTTCATGTTAGAGGAGATTTTGGGTATGTTACGTGCATGGAATTTGTCAAGACAACAAAAGGTTGCAATTGGAGTTCACAGTTTGTAATAAATGTGTTTGAGAGGATTAATGGTCAATGGCATATATGCATTCACCAGTCTTCTTAACCATAGTTCATTACTAGTATGTTTTGTAGTCTTAGTCAACTTATTATGTGTGGATATATATGGACTTGAAAACATTTTGAATAATCCATTGTGAAGCACATTGTTCTTCTTTTGAACTTTTCGTTTTTGATCTTTTGAATTTTTCGTTTCTGATAGAATCTGGTTTTGCACATTGTTCAAAATATCGATAATATGAAATCTAAGCAGAGACTTGCTGGAGAAGATATCACTTTGTCTGATCCCATTCAAGTTTTACACTGATAATGATGAGAATCGCAAAGACAAAGAAAAAGATGCATTAATTACCGTCCGATACTCAAAAACTTCCATCATTTGTCAGGGGTAAGATTCAAATGAACACAGATCAGTCCTCTAGAACTGATGAGATAATAAGGCTAAAGTGTGGTGATTCTACTCATGAAGTTCGTATCATCATCGAAGGGGAACCCTCTGTCCTTTCGAAAAACGCCCCACATGAAGGCCAAAAAGTATTCTGTTGGAGATTGCAAGATGGATAAGGAAGTTGAGCGGTCAGGCTTGAAAGAGCCCGTTGAGACAAATGATAGAGTTGACCGACAATGGCATGAGAACCTGGTTATTGGCGGCTCACATGCTAATAGTGGAATGGCTTGTGAGGATGGTGCAATATTAGCCTTAGATGCAGTCAGATCTGGTAATAGTGATGATGTAGGCGGGAATCAATTTTGTTTATTCCGATCAATGAATAAGACAGGAAAAAAGACAATAAAGTCAATAGGATGTGAACATAACTTTGGTGGTGTGGGGTTCAACTAGTACATTAATCAATTCTCAAATAATTATGTCATATAGAGTAGGCAAGAAAAAAAAGTTCCATCAAATTGGATAATTATCTAAAACGAAAGAAAAGAAAAGGTTTATGCAAATCAAGGTTTATCGCTTTAAGCTTAGACTAATATACTAATTAGAGGTATTCATTGTCGGGTCGGATCGGGTTCGAGTAGGGTTTAAGCATAATATTAACATATTTTATGCTTGTTAAAATCTGGTTCGACTTGAAATCTGGGCTTAAAATTTTGTCCAAACACGTCTATATTTACAAAAGACTAACTCGAACCCGTTTTAGGTCTGCCCATATTATTTTTTAAATTTTTTAAACAAATATTTATTTTATTCTATATTATATTAATATTTAATATTTAATAATTTTATATAGTTTTTATTTATTGAAATTTTTTATATAGTCACATTAACATTATTTTAATGTTTACATTAGAGTAATATTATATATTTTATTTTTTAATATGTTTTAAATTACATAATATATAAAAATAACATAATATAAATTATTATAAATTTAAAATATGTCGGGTCAGGTCAGGCTCAGGTTTCGAATGTTTAAGCCCAAGCTTGACCCATATTTTAAGCGGGCTTAATTTTTTTTACCCAAGCCCATTTTCGGATCTAATTTTTTTGTCCAAACCCTCTCAAATTTGAACCAATCTTTAAACTTGAGTAGATAGCCCGATCTATGAATAGATCTAATACTAATTAAGCCTAAACTTTATTACTTTATTTTAGGTCCAAATAACCATAAATTTTTAACTTACAACCAAATAAGCTTTAACCTTTTAATTTATTTGTACCTTAATACTAAAACTTTCAATATAAATTTATATTATATTTGAAATATAACACAAATTAAAATATAGGAGTTTATTGGATTTTTTTTAAAAAATATGTAAATTAGTTGAAGGACTCTTTTAATAGTTTAGGCATTTGCTTAACAATTATGTCCTATTGGAAGATCTTGACTGAAATTAATACCCATCATCAACATCATTGGAACAATTTTAATTTCTTGGATTCCAAAAATGATGGATATTTCATATTTAAATATTTTGGGTTGTTGACTGATGCAAAAAATCTAATAGCTATCGAATAAACAGAGAAATATAAAACTAAGAATTGAATGATATATTTGTTATTTGATTTAAATCACAAATTTGCTTCTCTAACCAATGAACTTAGTATTTATAGTTGATACTATCACTCTCCTTTGTTGTTATCCTTAGCTGGAATGGACTAACAGAATACTAACAACCAATTGATCCTAACCACTCACACCTGCTACATTTACATACTCTAATATTTACCTATCTACTTGACCTTGTGAATTCGTAAACTTTGTTTGAAATGACTAAATTGAGGAAACGACAAAGGTTTGATAAAAACATCGGCCACCTGATTACAGGTTGGTACCTCACCAACAACAATAGATCCACCGCTAACTTTCTCTCGTACAAAGAACAAATCAAGTTCAACATGCTTGAACTTCGAATGTAAAATAGGATTCACAGCAACAGCAACAACACTCAAATTATCACATGAAATTATTAGAGTGTCGACAGAGGCAAACTGAAGTTCACTAAGCAAGGAAACAAGCCAAGCAACATCTGCAGTAGCAGTTGATACTCCTCGATACTCAACCTCAACCGTCGAGCGAGATACAACCTGCTGCTTCTTTGAGCACCAAAAAACAAAACTAGCTTTAAAATACACACAATACCCAATTGTGGACTGTCGATCATCAAAGTCCAAACCCCAATTAGCATCAGCATACGCAACCAATAACAACCGCTCAAAAGGTTGTATAACCAACCCATAATCCACTGTACTACACAAATACCTTAGAATCCGCTTTAGAGCAACACAGTGTTCATCCGTAGGCACATGCATAAATTGACAAATCTTATTTACAGTGTAGGCAATGTCTGGTCTGGCAAGAATAACATACTGCAGAGCTCCCGCAACACTACGATATTCATTAGGATCTTGAACTGGAGACCCCATGTCCTTAGACAAGTACGAATAACTAACCATAGGTGTGTTGACAGCCTTAGTATTCGCTATATTTCATCTATGAAGTAAATCAAGAATATATTTGCGCTGGCATAAATGAAGAGAGCCAGTAGATAAACGAGTTACCTTAACGCTCAAGAAATAATGGAGATCACCCATATCCTTGAGTGAGAACTCAATATTAAGAGTTGCAACAAAATTATCAATCTCTGAAGAGACACTCCTTGTGATAATAATGTCATCTACATAAACAAGAACAAATGCTAGAGTTGTGTTAATGGCTCGAATAAACAGTGATGCGTCAGACTTAGATGCCACAAACACAATCGACACTAGAAACGACTTTAACTTGTCAAACCAAGCACGTGGAGCTTGTCGAAGACCATATAACGCCTTAGTCAACTGACAAACAAGAGATTGTCCATCAACACCAACCTGAACATCCCTAAAAGGTTGCGGCATATACACTACTTCAGTTAGATCCCCATTCAAAAAACCATTGTTAATGCTTACCTAACGTAAATACCACTTCATAGAGACCACAACAGAAAAAATGGTTCGAATAGTAGCCGGTTTAACCACAGGACTAAAAGTTTCCCTAAAGTCACAATCAGGTACCTAAGAACACCCTTTTGCTACTAACTGACCCTTCCTCCTTGCAACATTGCCATTAGGGTTCCGTTTAATCTTGAACAGCCTCTTACACCCAACTACCTTCGTTCCAAACAGTATTGGAACTAATTCCCACGTACGATTACGAATCGATGCATCAAACTCATCTTGAGTCGCCTTCTTCCATTCTAGAGAAGCAAAAGCCTCCTCAATAGTCCTAGGTTCACACTCCTGCAGCTCAGTAGAAAATACCTTGGGTTTAAAAATACCTGCCTTAGCATGAGTCACCATGGAATGAGTATTGCCGACAGGACAACATGGATCAGTGACTACTGCGAGTAGAATCGGAGTAGGACATGCCACAGACTCACCAGACACCTGAATAGAAGCTAGAATAGTCTCATTTAAATCCTGCCTAACCACAGATACCGGTGAAGCAGGCTCCTGCATGTCATTCGGTGCACTTGAACCCAGTCGCACCTTAGAAATGAAAGACCCAGTTACCTAAGATTCAGAAACCACGACCGGACTTGTAATCGAAACACCCTCAGATGCTGATTGGACCACTAGAACATGCGTAGTAACATGATCAGGCGAAGACTTACCAGAATCTGTCCTTTCCGAAAATAGAAATATAGACTCATCGAACACAACATGTTTAGATATTATAACTTTACCACTCTTAAAAAGGTATTGATAGCCCTTATGTTGAGGACTATAACCCAAAAACATACAAGGTTCAGACCGGAGTTCCAATTTTTGACTATTATATGGTTGAAGGTACGGATAACAACAACAACAACCAGATACCCGTAGATAATTATAATCTGGTTTCTTACAATACAAACCCGAGAAAAGACACTGACCTTGTAACACTAGCATTAGGTAGTGATTAATTAAGTACACCGCACATGCAAATCATACCCTCAAAATCGCATAGGCAATTTTGTTTGCGTAAGCAACGTGAGACCAACTTTAACAACATGCCTATGTTTGTGCTCAACAACCCCATTTTACTCTAATGTGTATGGACACGAAACCCGATGAACAATCCCTTGTTTACCTAATAGAGAAGACAACAACCTATACTCACCACCCAGTCACTCTAAACCTGCTTAATGTCTTGACCAAATTACATCTTTACCATCTTTTGAAACTGTAAAAAACATTCAAGTACTTGTGACTTGTGACGAATAAGAAAAATCCATGTAAACCTACTGAACATATCCACGAAAGACACATAGTACTAAATGCTTCCACACACAACCCTTGTAGGACCCCACACATCAGAAAAAAGTAATTCAAAAAGAAACGTATAAATAGTCTTAGAGTTAGGGAACGGTAACTTGTGCGCTTTGCCTTGTTAACAAGTAAAATAAACAGTTTCAGAATCTTTATTAGTAATACCAATATTACATGATTTTAACACAGAATGTAAAATATGCCTCGAGGGATGACCCAACCGTCTATGCCACAGATCAAACACAACACCGTGGGATGAACCAGCTCCCAACTTAACCTTTAGATTGACACTCGTACGATGAAATCCACTGTACCCGAGATCGATGAAAATCGATACAAACCTCTATGATTGTGGCCCCTTAAAAGCACTTCCTAAGTCTTTTCGTCCTTAATCACGCAAGTAAAAGGATGAAACTTAAGAACACATTGTTATCACACGCAAACTGAGACACGGACATTAGATTCTTACGAATAGTCGAAACATGCAAAAATTAGATAAGTGCAAACTTCTATTCGATCTCGTTTTTGTAGAATTACATATACCTGCAACCTTAGCACATGAACCATCACTCATTAAGAGAGGATCCATACTTGAATAAGGAGCCGCAGTTTGTAACCTAGTCGCCTCTTTGCACACGTGATGTGTGGCACCAAAATCAGGATACCACGTGGCATTATCATAACCCGACATAAACTCAGGAACATATGGCTCAGTAGTATTCACCGTATTATAACAAAACTTAAGGTCGTCACCATACACCGGCGAAATAGCATCGGATGTACTACCCGTAGAATACTCAAAGCCCATAACATTCGTAACTCGAGGATGATTGGCCTACTCCATGATCTGCCCTTGAACCACCCGTGCACGTGGCTTCGTAGACTACATTCGATGAACCTCGGGTTCAACAAAATTCTCATGCACATCCACCCCATAATACTCAAGCTCAAGACGGCCATGATATGCAAGCCCATCATGCCCATAATACAAACGGCCATCACGTCCAAAATTATCACCTTGACATCCAAACCCAACATCATCATCCGACCATTCAATGCTGACACCTTGGAACTCCACATTGTTGACACATGGGTCAACATGACCTTGCCTTTGAATTTGGCCCAACCGTAAGAGCCCACCTGGGATTAGTATTATCCTCTAAATTCACACACAGTAGACTGACGTCGTGAGTAATAGATCGCTGACCCACATGCGGCCTTGAAATAGCTGCTGGTAAAGAACCAAAAGTCGGTCGAGGGGGGAGGCAATGCCAACGGAGCCCTATTTGGACAATCGTAGCAGTAATAACACTGCTAGGCAGTATGACCAACCCTATTGCAGATCTGACACTGCATCCTGCCTCTCGAACTCCAGCCATGCCCACGATCAGCGAATCTGCGACCACTATGATACGGGACTCGCTGCTCTTTCGAAAGCGGCACACCGAACAAACGACGGACCATAGTCACCATGAGTGGCGAGTCAGAAACGAACCGGCGTTGCCTCGACTCACACTCCAACAGTGCCTCAATAACCAGTTCCATATTCAACCGAACCAACGAGAAGGTCGCCATAGTGATAACCGAATCAAACTCGATTGGGAGCACAACTTGAATCTTTTCCCGTTCGGTAAGCTCGTGACCGGAGGTAGCTAACAAATCACAAAGACGTTTGACTTGAGCCAAAAACTCCTCCACTGACCGATCACCCTTCGTAACTGAATGAAGATCGTGTTTAATTCTGGTGACTTTAACATCCGATGCCGCTGCAAATAATCGCGATGTCTTACACCAGATCTGATGTGCCGTGGCAGATCCAGTAAAGGCCGGCAACAAATCTTCGCTTATCGTAGAAATCAACCAAGAGGAAAGTAATTTATTCTATTTTATAAACGACAAGTAAGAAGGATTAGAAATTGACCTTCCCTCAACATCGGTAATGAACTGTGGCGGCGCTTCTACTGTTCCGTCAACAAAGCCAGCAAGCATCTAGTAGTAATCTCAACTGGTACTGCCTCTGCACAAAGTTATCGGACTTAAGCCGCACCAAATCGTGCTTCAGAAAGGATTGCATCATGCGATAAAAGTTCTCCTTATTGGACAATCGAACTGTGGTTGTAATAGACACGGAGAAGGATTGGTTACTGGAACAACATTCACAGGTACGCTCGATGTCATGTTAACACTCACATAGACGTCCCAAGACGGCTAGCAACTGATACCATGCAAAGATCTCTGATCTAATAACTATCGAATAAACAGAGAAATATAAAACCAATAATTGAAAGATATATTTGTTATTTGATTTTAATCACAAACTTGCTTCTCTGTACACTGAACTTAGTATTTATAGTTGATACTATCACTCTCCTCTGCTATTATCCTTAGCTGGAATGGACTAACAGAATACTAACAACCAACTGATCCTAACCAGTCACACCTGCTATATTTACATACTCTAATAATTGATAATCCTTAAAGCAAAAATGACATCACGCTTTTTAAAAAAATCTCATAAATTAAAATACAAGTTTAATTATAAAAAAGCCACTTTAATTCATTTTGTTGAAACTATTCTTTAGTTTTAATCTAAATATTTAATTTATCCCACTTAAAAGTAAGTAGTGCTCTTTGATGGTGAAGGGGTAATAATACAATGTGCATACATAATTGGCTAAGCTCAAGTAAAGATGAATTTGATGGATGGTGAGGTTTCGAAAACAATGCTTATGAATCACTATGCATTTCCATTTTGAGAATTACCTATTTAAATTATTGTTTAAAAAGATATGTATTGAATTAAATATTATAGACTTATTTTTAGTTTTGTCAAAAAAGAAGAAGTCAATGTAAAACACAATGAAGAAAAAACAAAGAAAGCGAATTGGGAGCTCACTAAATTAATTGAATCGAAGATAAAGTGTTTTTCACATTAACCCACAATTTTTTGGGAATTACATGTATGATGGAAAAAAATTTAAAATAAAATATATTGAATTTTTATAACATATTATTACATTTTTAACCTTTATAATAATTACATATAAAGATAAAATGATAATTTTATTTAATTGAATGAAGCTAGACACGACAAGTAATTATCATAACTGCTTCATATTCATTGTCAAAAAAAATCCACCTCATCTTATCGCACATTCACTTTCTAAAAGAAAAAATTCACTTCATCTAGAATGGATCGATTTCAAATTTATTGGGCAGTTTAGATTTTGTCATCTTATAATTTAGAGAAACTAGTGGCAATATAAAAACAAAGAGATTAGATTATGTTATTTTACAATATAAGGATTAAATCTTAAACTAGACAATATTCGAGGGACCCAAAATGAAAATTTGACCCATTTTTAAAATGAAGAAATTGCTCGGTGATGGAGTTTTTATGGTCCACAGGCACATGTATTGTTTACCCCTTGTTGTTAAAAGATATAAAGGATATTTCAATTGGTAGTTTTAGGAATAAAAATAAAGGAATCCAATGTAAAAAAAGAAAAATACTTTTCAAATACTGAATTTAAAGCTTTGAAAGATGCCGGGATGAATGTCTTCTTCGATGAAGAAAAATCAGAAAGAGGGGAGGAGCTTTTACCAGCATTTTCTAAAACGATTGCAGCCTCAAATATCTCAATTATCGTTTCATCTTTAAACTATGCTTCTTCAAAATCATGCTTGGCTGAACTCTCTGACATCATGTATCGCAAGCACACACAAGAACAGATTGTTCTTCCCATCTTTTACCATGTTGTCCTTCCCATGTCCGAAATATTGGTGGGAGTTTTAAAACACCATTCGATAACCATGAGTCAAAAAGGCTGGATCAAGTAGAGCAATGGAAAATTGCCTTCACTGAAGTTGGTAAATTAACAGGGTGGCATATAGAAGGAGGCAAAGTTGATAGGTAACTTTCTATATATTCATCTTCATATATTTGACTTGTCTTCATTTTAACTTCCATTTTTTTTTATTTGCTAGACCTGAAACTGAGTACATCAAGGATATTGTCCAATATGTTATAAACAAGTTGACCAATAGTAAGACTAGAAGTTCTTCTGAAGAATTGGTTGGAATAGATTATCAAAAAAAGAGGATTTTAAGGCTAATTGAGCAAAAAGACTGTTGTGTAATAAGACTTTGGGGAATGGGTGGTATAGGCAAAACTGTTGAATAGTGGCTCACATGCAGCTCCAATGAAGCTACTACAGCAGCATGCTACATGAAGGACCTAGTTCATTTTGTATTTTTGTTGTTCTTAATTTCATTTGAATTTGATGATGTAATTTGGTCAAATTTAGGTGCTGGCTTATAGAGTATTATGTCAGCTAGCTCAGGATCATATTTTAATGTAATGTTTCCCATGCTTTCTAGTGTATAAAATCTGCTTATGTAATGCAGATCTGCATCATACCCTATGGTTGCTATGAATCTCTTATGTATACTTTAGTTTTATGAATCAAAAAAATTAATCAGATCAGTTTTTACAAAAACATTCTTGCTCTTATTTCCTCTGCAATTTTTTCACAAAAGCCATTGTTTCTTTTGCAAGTTTCAGAAACTGTCATCAAGGCATTGCCTTGCTGAGTTAATCTGTTATTGATCCAACAAAAACTACCCTTGCTGATGTTGTATATAATGAAATCTCTTCAAGGTTTGAGAGTCATTGGTTCCTTCAAAATGCTATAGAAAAAGTAGAAGAGGAAGGGAAGGAATATTTATGTAATTTTCTTTTTTCCAAACTATTAAATCAGAAATTTGAATATAGACACTCCCTCAAAACGAGTTGCTTTAACCCAAGAGAGACTCAACAATAAGTAAGTAATTGTTGTCCTTGATGATGTTGATGACCCGGACCAAATAGATTGTATGGGTTTTAAGCACTTTTGTTTTGGAAGTAAAATCATTGTAACATCCAGAGATCGACAAGTGCTTCAGAATGGAGGAGCTAACACAATACATGAGGTAAAGAAATTAAATGAGAATAACGCTTTTCAACTATTTTCTACCTTTGCATTTAAGCAATTGAATCCCCCAATTGGTTTTCGTAGCCTATCCTACAAGTTTGTATTGTAGGCCCAAAGCAGTCCACTTGCTCTTAAAGTTTTGGGTTTTAAATTATATAAGAAGACTAGAAATGATTGGGAAAGTGAGGTGGATAAGCTAAAGGAATATCCTTAAACAAAAATTTAACAGATTTTGAAGAGAAGCTTTGATGGGCTAGATGAACTAGAGAAGAATGTATTTCTTGACATAGCATGCTTCTTTAAATGGGAATTGAAAGAAAATGTAGAAGAGATTCTAAGTTGCTTGTATAAGGGTTCAATGTGTGCAATAAGCAATTTGGTCGATAAATGCCTACTTGATATCACTTATGGAATGATTTCTGTGCATGATATGCTTGAAAGGATGGCCAAAGACATTGTTTGCCAAAAATGTAAAGAAGACCCTAGAAAATGCAATAGATTATGAAGTTCTAAAGATGTAAAATAAGTTTTCAAATATAATAAAGTAAGTGCTAATTGTTTTTATCTTCTTTTTATGTTTTTCATACACTTTGATGAGAACTTGTCATGTTAAATATTTATTCCAAAATAAAATTATTCCATACACATAATGGTCGATGTCTTAGGGTATAACATGAGATCTGCCCAAGGTTTTATATATTGAGTTAGCTAAACATATAACGCATTGCTTTTTCTATATTTATACTAATTCTTTATATATATATATATATATATATATTGTTACTAGGGGATTGAATCAATTGAGGGAATAAAGTTAGACATGTCTAATATTTATAAGCTACGGCTATGTCCCACAGTTTTCCAAAACATGCTTAATCTTAGATTTATTCACTTCTCTAAATTAAACTATTGGTGCTAGAATCTATTTGCAGACCAAGTTGATATTGTATCTCTTCTTGATAAGCTAAGGTATCTTCATTGGGAGAATTATCCCTTCAAATCTTTATCATCAAGTTTTAATCCAAAAAATCTTGTTGTGATGAAATTACCATATAGCGACATGGAACATCTTGTATTCTTTCATACTTTCTTCATCCAATAACAATTTTTTCTTTCATTTTTGATATGGTTCAAAGTAGATGATACTTATAAGCAATATAACTAATTTATATTTTCATTGCATAGGGTCTTGTTAATTTAAGAAAAATTTTCCTTCTTGGTTGCAAGAATTTAAGGAAAAATCCCTAATTTATTAGGAGCTATCAACCTTAAAAGCCTTGTGACACCCTAAATAAATTAGTGGGACTTAATTAGGAAATTGATAAATTAGTGGGCTAAATTGAGCAATTTAGGATTAATTTGAAATGCGTGTGGAATTTCAAGGGCGGTCTAGAAACCTTAATTTCTTCAGGGACCTCCAAGTAATTGACCCAATTTCATGGGGTATTTAAGCACATTAAACCTTCTTTTTGTCTTTTCTTCTCCCATTTTTACAACCCCTCTACCAAAATTTCAAACCCTCTCCTCTCTCTCTTTTTCCTCCAATTTTTCAACCACACTCCGACGAATGCCCTCCGACCGTGCGTGTCCAATACTGCCGCCATCAAAGTCTTCCTCGTTCCCTTGCCATCAAAATCCTTCATCCCACATCACCTTATCCGTCGCCGTTAGTGTCTTTTGTGGAGAAAAACTTTCGATTTGTGTCGTTGCCCTTTTCTCTGTTATGTTGGTTACCATTCGTGACTTTAGGTGAGTTATGCTTTTGGTGCTGTGGCCGTTTAAGCCTTGTCTTGATGGTTTTTCCATTTTCGCAAAGTGAGGGAAGGGTGGTTAGTGATGGCGCCGTCAGTGGGCAAGGAAAACTTAAAGTGCATATGGATGTGTTGCTAAGTGGTGTGTTAGGTCATAAGTGGCAGGCCCAATGCTAAGTACCCAAATTGTAACCCAATGGCATGCCTTTTGTGGGCCCAACTTGTGACCCAAATCAAGATAACTAAGTGACCCATACCCTTGACCCATTAAACCCAAACCGTTGACTCAAACCAAGTGAACCCATTGACCAAACCCGTTGACCTGAACTCGTTGACTTGACCCATTGACCCGACCCATTGACTCAAAATCGTTGACTCAACCCATTTATCGTTGACTTTTTTCGAGAAACCCTATCTTACCATTTTTTTCGATGTCCTGAGTCCGATTCCACTATCCATTTTGCCTAATTCTAAACCGAAAGCCTCGTTTTGACTATTTTTTCTTTAATTTGGTACTTTGAGTTATTTAGAGATTTAATTTGGGAAATCTAATGTGAGATATTCATGTTTAGGTGATCACGACTCCGAGGCTGACGACTTACCTCCTCCTTCGACTGTGCAACCTACTCCTGCACCGGTTCCGAGAGCTACACGTAAGTTATTCTAGTTAAGTTTTGTGTTTAAGTGGTGGCTAGGATAGTTAAGTTTTGTGTTTGTAGGATCTAATCCCATTAAATCGGGTACTCGAGCAGTGCGTAGTGGAATACTTCCTCGTCGTTAGAGTTCTGCTTCCTAAAGGTGTGTTTCTAACTGTAACATAACCTAATGTGAGTTGTTGTGTTATATGTGATTGTATGTTGTATTGTGATATTTTGTTAATATGATGATTTTGCTGAGATGAGAGAATGGTATGAATGTTGTTGAGTTGTGAATGCATGTTGATAATGTCATGCATATATATATTGAGCATGTGACTAAATAATTATTGTGAATAATCTATTCTAAATTGTGACATATGAGAAATCCAATGAGATTGAGACTGAGATTAATTGTGATAATTATGTAATCATATCAATGTTTGTTCATGGGGTGGGATTGTATGGAGGAAGAAGTGGTTTTCATTCCTTTAAACGATTGATACTAAAACTACACTACGATTGATGACGTTTGGTTGGGAAAGGGTTTTGGGGAACCTTTTCACTGTGATGGTGTGTTGGAGTATGGGTGCATTGCATTGTGCTTGTGATTGTATCATGATTTGTGGTTACATTTAATGTTATAAACTGTTGTGATAATATACTAGGTTGTATGTACTTTAGAGACACACTGGGCTTTATAGCTCATTTCCTTACAGTTTCCCTTACAGATACTCGAAACATAGGAGACTTGGTATCTGGAGGCGTAATTATAGTCTTATTTCATTTTATTTTACCTTATTATTTTAATTTTGGGTTTTTATTATATTTTGTTTATTTTATTTTATTTTCGATGTAAGTTAATTTTTATTTTGGGGATTTTGGTATTTTATTTTGAGAGATTAATTATTTTATTTTAATTATAGCATATATATATTTATATATGTATGTATGTGATTGAGTGTGAACTATTGAATTGCGTGTGGGTAAAATTACTTAAATAACCTTTTGAATCTGGTCGTATCTTTTGGGTAGGGTAAAGGGGGTTACATTTAGTGGTATCAGAGTTGAGTTCAACCCACGAACTATGAGGCTCTCTAGACTTGGTTTTAAAATTTTTGGGATAAAATGGGGATTTTAAATAAATTAATATGTTATAAATAATTTTTGATATATATATATATATATAAAAGTGTGAGTTATTATGAATCTCCGGTACCAATTCTTACTTTAGTACTTATTACTCATATAGATAGATAGTATGCCACCACGTAGGAGTGCTAAACTTATGATTGGTCGCGGCCAAGGTCGAGGTCGAGGCCGTAGTGCTAAGGCCGTTAGTGACCCTACTCCTGTATTCGAGCCTGAGGCGAATGTGGATGAGTTGCCTCATGTGTATGAGGACGAGCTACTCGTAGGTGTTGAGCGTCAACCAACTGCTGGGGGAGACTTACCTGTTGAGGAAGCTCCGGTTGAGGATGTGCCCAATACTGGGCACAGTGAGACCGTAGAGTTAGATAGTGTCAAGGTTAACCGAGAGTTATTGAGATTACTTCGTGAATCTACAAAGGTCAATCTGAGGGTTCGAGGAGGTTCATTTGTGGCGATTTTATAACTGCTGGGATGAAGGTATTTGAGGGTAGGACTGGTACGAATCCTTCTATTACTGAGTATTGGTTGAAGGATCTTTAGAGATTGTTTGTAGAGATGAACTATCCTACTAGTCAAAAGGTTAGGGTTGTTATTTCTTTGTTGATTGGTGAAGCCCAAAATTGGTAGGATACTATAGAAGAGTCTACTCTTGCTGGTTAGATTACATGGGATTATTTTAGAGAGGCATTCCAAGATCGTTATGTAGGTGAGGAGTTTCTCGATAAGTGTAGGGATGACTTCATGAACTTAAGACAGGGGACATGTCTGTTAATGATTATGAGATAGAGTTCCTGATGGTTCGTTATGCGTCTAGGCTAGTGACAAATGAGAAAGAGAAATGCGATTCGTTTAGGAAGGGATTTCGACTCTCACTTCAGGCTGGGTTAACATGCATCATGATAGGATATTCATTGATTGGTTAGTCGAGCGAGATCTGCTAAGAGTGTGGAGGCTCGTACTAAGGCTCAGAGGGCTCAAGACAAGGAGCATAGTAAGATGCCAGCAGGCATATCAATTCAGCCTGTTTCGGCTGGCCTTTCTATTAAGAGGCCTAGAGAGGAGGCAGTTCAACCTAGTTATTCGAGAGTGAGGCCTAGAGTTTCGACAGCTCCGGTGGGTAGTGTTGGTGGTTCTACTGGTCCTCGTCCTTTACATCTCTATTCTTACTGTAATAAAAGACATGGGGATGAATGTTGGAGAAAGATCGAAGCTTATTTTAGATATAGTTCAAAGGAGCACTTCTTTAGAGATTGTCCCCATCCTCCTACTGATTCATTTGTATAGAGTCAGTCTCAGGCTTCGGTTCAGGCTCTTGTTGGGAGTAGAGGGTAGGTTAGATCGGTTGCTTCTGGTTCAACTACTAGAGGTAAGCCGGTTCATAGTGGAGGAGCATCTAAATCTGGGGCGAGACAACTTGGGTTAGTGTATGCGACTAGGAGGCATGAGGATCGTGATGAGCCTGATGTTATAGCAGGTACCTTTTCTATTCACTCTATTCCTTATTTTGCATTACTCGATAATAGTTCGACACATTCCTATGTGACGAGTGCTGTGTCTTGGGGTCTTAAGATTACTACTAAAAATGTTGAGTGTGTGGTTGCTGTTCAAAGTCTAATGGGTATTTTTGTGGAGGTTAGTAAGATATATCGCAACTGTCCTCTTGAAATTTAAGGGGAAATCTTTCCTGCCAATTTATTAGAGTTAGCATTCAGTGAGTTTGATCTCATACTTGGAATGGATTGGCTTTTTATGCATCGAGTTCAGTTGGATTATGAGAAAAAAAGAGTAACTTTGAAAACTTTTGATAACAGGTAGATAACCCTAGTTATCGAGCGTATAGGATTCCTGTCTAATGTGATCTCAGGCCTTAAATCTGAAAAGTTAATTAGGAAAGGGTCCATGGCTTATCTGGCTTACATCTTGGATCCAAGGCAATCAGATTATGGAATTGAAAAGATTCGAGTAATGAGGGACTTCCCTGATGTATTCCCAAAAGAGTTGCCTGGTGTGCCACCTAAACGTGATGAAGTTGAGTTTGGCATAGAGGTCTATCCTGGTATGACTCCTATGTCCATGGCATCTTATCGAATGACACCTAAGGAACTCAAGGAATTGAAGGTACAGTTGCAAGAGCTGTTGGATATGGGTTTTATTTGACCTTGTGTTTCACATTGGGGAGTACTAGTTCTATTTGTTAAGAAAAAAGACGGGAAACTTCAGTTGTGCATTGATTATCATAAGTTGAATAAGCTAACAATTAAGAATAAATACCCCTTGCCTCGTATTAATGATCTATTCGATTAGTTTCGAGGAGCTACTGTGCTTTTTAAGATAGACTTGAGGTCTGAGTATTATCAGCTTAAGGTGAAAGATTCTGATGTGTTCAAAATAGCTTTTCGAACTCGTTATGGGCATTATGAGTTTTTGGTGATGCCTTTTGGGTTAACGAATGCACCTCCTGCTTTTATGGACATGATGAATAGGGTGGTGTTTTTAGATGACATCTTGGTTTATTCTAAGTTTGAGGCTGAGCATGAGGAGCATCTCAAAGTTGTTCTACAAACCTTGAGAGATAAGAAGCTTTATGCTAAGTTCAGCAAGTGTGAATTCTAGCTCTCTGAGGTTATGATTTTAGGACATATAGTTTCTATTAAGGGCATTCGTGTGGATCCCAAAAAGATCGAGGCTATTATGAGTTGGAAGCAACCTAAGAATGTTTCTGAGATTCATCGTTTCTTAGGTTTAGTTGTCTATTATTAGAGGTTTGTTGAGGGTTTTTTGATTATTGTGGCACCTTTGACTAAGCTTCTGAGGAAGAGCGTCCCATTTGCTTGGACCGAGACTCAAGAGTCTAGTTTTGAGAACTTGAAGTTTGTGTTGACTTAAACACCAGTTCTGATCCAACCTGAGTCTAGAAAAACTTATACTGTCTACAGTAATGCTTCTCACACTGGATTAAGATATGTGCTAATGCAAGAGGGAAAGGTTGCAGCTTATGCATCTCGACAGTTGAAACCACATGAGATTAATTACCCTAACCATGATCTTGAGCTTGCTACGATAATTTTTGCTCTTAAAATTTGGAGACACTATCTCTGTGAGGAGAACTGTTACATCTTCACTGATCATAAGAGCTTGAAGTTTTTGCTTACTCAAAAGGAGCTTAACTTAAGGCAATGTCGTTGGTTAGAGCTACTTACGGACTATGACTGTGAGATTGAGTATCACTCTGGTAAGGCTAATGTGGCTGCCGATGCCTTAAGTCGTAGTGTTGTGACTGAGCTGAGGGCTTTATTTACCAGGATGAGCTTGTTTGAGGATGGCAGTCTATTAGTTGAACTTCGAGTTATTCCTACTTTACTCTCGGAGATAAAGGCTGAGTAGATTAATAATCCATATCTAGAGCATCGTATGAGAGAGGTGGAAGAAGGTACATCTATGGACTTCTCCATGGATCAGAATGGTATACTATGCTTCCGAGGTCGATACTGTGTTCCAAGGGATTTTGGAATTAAACAGACTATTCTTCGTGAGGCGCATGATAGCCTTTATTCCATGCATCCTAGTAGAGATAAGTATTCATGGAAAGGTTTAAAGAAGGATGTTGTTGACTTTGTGTCGAAGTGTTTGACTTGTTAGAAAGTCAAGGAGGAGCATCAGTGTCCTTCTGGGTTACTTCAACCGATTGAGATTCCGCAGTTGAAATGGGAACAGGTGACTATGGACTTTGTGAGAGGTCTTCCCTTAACACCGTCCAAGAAAGATTCAGTTTAGGTGATTATGGATCGAGTCACTAATTTCGTACACTTCATTCGTGTTAGGATCGACTATCCTTTGAGTAAGTTAGCTGGACTCTACATTTCTGAGATAGTTCGCTCCATGGGGTGCCTTTGTCTATCATCATTGATCGAGATCTGAGGTTCACTTCACGATTTTTGGAATCCTTACACTATTCTTTGGGTACTCAGTTAAACTTCAGTACTACTTTACCATCCGCAGACTGATGGTCAATCCGAGAGGGGTGATTCAAGTTTGGAAGACATGTTGAGGGGTTGTGTGATTGAGTATCAATGTAGTTGGGAGGACTTTTTACTATTAGCTGAGTTCACTTACAATAATAGTTATCAAGCCAGTATTAATATGGCTCCTTACTGGACTTTGTATAAGCGTAAGTGTCGTACCCTTATCGATTGGACTGAGTTGACTAAGCATCGGTTGTTGGGACCAGATATTGTTCACAAGTCTGAGGTGATTGTTAGATTGATTCGTGAGAGGCTTAAGGTTGCTTTTGATAGACAGAAGTCTTATGTAGATTTGAAGCATCGATACATTGAGTTTAGTATGGGTGATGAGGTTTTCTTGAAAGTATCTCCGTGGAAGAGGGTGCTTAGGTTTGGACGGAAATGTAAGTTGAGTCCTCGTTTTATCGATCCTTATCGAGCACTTCATCGTGTGGGACCGGTTGCTTATCAGCTTGAGTTACCGCCTGAGCTTGAGCAGATTCATGATGTCTTTCATGTCTCCATGTTGAGACGATATCGTTCGAAGCCATCTCATGTCGTGCTTATTGAGGAGATTGATATTCGTCCTAATTTGAGTTTTGAGGAAGTGCTGATTGAAATAATTGCTCAGGATGAGAAGGTTCTTAGGAGGAAGACCATTAAGATGGTTAAGGTCTTGTGGCACAATCATGGTTATGAGGAGGCTACTTGGGAGCCCAAAGCTATCATCAAGGCCCAATATCCACATCTTTTTGGTCCAGGTAAATTTCGAGGACGAAATTTCTTTTAAGAGGGAGAGAGTTGTGACACCCTAAATAAATTAGTGGGACTTAATTCGAAAATTGATAAATTGGTAGGCTAAATTGAGTAATTTAGGACTAATTTGAAATGCGTGTGGAATTTCAAGGGTAGTTTAGAAACCTTAATTTCTTCAGTGACCTCCGAGTAATTGACCCTATTTCATGAGGTATTTAAGCACATTAAACCTTCTTTTTGTCTTTTCTTCTCCCATTTTTACAACCCCTCTACCGAAATTTCAAACCCTCTCCTCTCTCCTTTTTTCCTCTAATTTTTTGACCATACTCCAATTAACGCCCTCTGGCAATGCGTGTCCAACACTGTCGCCATCAAAGTCTTCCTCGTTCCCTCGCCATCAAAACCCTTCATCCCACGTCACCTTAGCCATCGCCATTAGTGTCTTTTGTGGAGAAAAACTTTCTGTTTGCATCTCCGCCCTTCTCTTTATCGTGTTGGTTACCGTTCGTGACTTTAGGTGAGTTATGCTTTTGGTGCTGTGGCCGTTTAAGCCTTGTCTTGATGATTTTTCCGTTTTAGCAAGGGGGAAGGGTGGTTAGTGTGTGGATGTGTTGCTAAGTGGTGTGTTGGGTCATAGGTGGTAGGCCCAATGCTAAGTACCCAAATTGTGACCTAATGACATGCCTTTTGTGAGCCCAACTTGTGATCCAAATCAAGACAACTAAGTGACCCATACCCTTGACCCATTAAACCCAAATCGTTGACACAAATCAAGTGAACTCGTTGACCGAACTTGTTGACCCGAACCCGGTAACTCGACTCGTTGACCCAAAAATGTTGATTCGACCCGTTGATAGTTGATCGTTGATCATTGACTATTGACCGTTGACTTTGACTATTGACTTTTTATGGAAAACCCTACCCTGCCATTTTTTTGACGTCCTGAGTCCGATTCCGCTGTCTGTTTTGCCTAATTCTAATCGAAAGCCTTGTTTTGACTGTTTTATCTTTAATTTGGTACTTTGAGTTATTTAGAGATTTAATTTGGGAAATCTAATGTGATATATTCGTGTTTAGGTGATCACGACTTCGAGGCTGACGACTTACCTCCTTTGATTATGTAACCTACTCCTATACCAGTTCCGAGAGCTACACGTAAGTTATTTTAGTTAAATTTTATGTTTAAGTAGTGACTAGGATAGTTTTCATATTAGTTATGTTTGTAGGATCTAATCCCATTAGACTTGGTACTGGAGCAGTACGTGGAGGACGACCTCCTCATCGTTAGAGTTATGCTTCCTAGAGGTGTGTTTCTAACTGTTATATAACCTAATGCGAGTTGTTTTTTTATATGTGATTATATGTTGTATTGTGATATTTTGTTAATATGATGATTTTGCTGAGATGAGAGAATGGTATGATTACTGTTTAGTTATGAATGCATGTTGATAATGTCATGAATATATACATTGAGAATGTGACTGAATAATTATTGTGAATAATCTACTGTGAATTGTGACATATGAAAAATACAATGAGATTGAGACTGAGATTAATTGCGATAATTATGTAATCATA
Organism: Kokia cookei; assembly: GCA_039519145.1. Classification (NCBI taxonomy): domain Eukaryota; kingdom Viridiplantae; phylum Streptophyta; class Magnoliopsida; order Malvales; family Malvaceae; genus Kokia; species Kokia cookei. The sequence continues at coordinate 11,467,072 of CM076907.1, read as the reverse complement.
ACATTGTATGTTCATGGGGTGGGATTGTATGGAGGAAGAAGTGGTTTTCGCTCCTTTAAATGGTTGATACTAAAACCACACTACGATTGGTTACGTTTGATTGGGAAAGGGTTCTGGGGAACCCTTTCACTGTCTTGGTGTGTTGGAGAATGGGTGAATTGCATTGTGCTTGTGATTGAATCATGATTTGTGGTCATTTCATGTTATAAATTGTTGTGATAATATACTAGGTTGTATGTACTTTAGAGACACTGGGCTTTATAGCTAATTTCCTTATAGATACTTGAGACATAGGAGACTTGGTACTCGGTGGCGTAATTATAGTCTTATTTCATTTTATTTTACCTTATTATTTTACTTTTGGGTTTTTATTGTATTTTGTTTATTTTATTTTGTTTGCGATGTAAGTTAATTTTTATTTTGGGAATTTTGGTATTTTATTTTGGGAGATTAATTATTTTATTTTAATTATAGAATATATATATTTATATATGCATGTATGTGATTGAGGGTGAACTATCGAATTGTGTGTAGGTAAATTTACTTAAATAACCTTCTAAATCTGGTCGTATCTTCTGGGCTGGGTAAAGGGAGTTACAAGCCTTATCTTTACGGGATGCAAAAGTTTGGTTGAACTCCCTTGCCTCAATCATTTGACATCTCTTGAAATGCTTGTACTCAAGGGATGTTATAACCTTAAGAAGTTTCCCGAGCTTCCAAATAATTTTCCATCATTAAGGTTAGAAGGAGCTAAAATAGAAGAAGTGCCTGGTTTAATTCAACATATTGTTGGATTTCAACGGTTGTATTTGAAAAACTCAAGTGTCAAAAATGTATTGAGGAATATTTCAAAGGTGGAATCACTTCATTAAATGGATGTTAATCATTGTCTAATCACCGAATTTCCAGAAATCACAAGAAGCTTAGAGAACTATACATATCTTGTACTCAAATTGAAGAAGTGCCCTTCTCTTTAAACTATCCAAGTCATCATCGAGTCTTAGATATGAGTTGCACAAGTAATCAAAAGTTACAGTGCAATATTGCCCTTTCTGCTTCGAGAGAGTCCCACAGTAGATGTGCCTTCACCAATCTTAAGGTTAAATAGCCTTGAAAAATTGAAAGTGGATCATTGTAAAAGCCTTAAATTACTCTTAGAGCTTCCACCACATATACAATACTTGAATGCACATGATTATGTTGAATAAAATGATAGTGATGTTAAGTTCAGCATTGACTTGGGATCTAAGGCTCAATTTCTTGAAGAGAAAACAAATCAAAATTGGAAGAAAAATTGCAGAGTAAAGAAGTAAAATTGATGAAAAAGTTCTATGTATTTAATTCATTCATTAAAGGATATAACATAACAAAAGTGATAATAGTAACAATAGGGTATGGAACAAATCTGCATTACATAACCAAATTTTCTACAGTGCAAAGTATGAAAGATTTCATTGAAAAATGCTCCTAAGCTTAGCCGACTCTAAGCACTAAGTCAGCCTACATATTTGAATGAATTACACCAGATTTTTAATACAAAAAAAATACAATAATCTAAGTTCAAAATATAAAACAAAAAGCTGGCACAAGTGTTGGACTTCATGTACTGACTGAGACTGCCTTTTGCCTCTACTCTTCTTCTTGATGTTGCATGCAATTCAACTTCAACACTACTCCTTGGGTTGTATGCTACAAATACCAAGTTTAGTTCTCAAACATTCAAACCTTGTTATACCAAGAGGTTTTGTAAAAATATCAACAAGTTGCTCCTTTGAACTACAATGAATCAGTTTGACTTCATGACTTTGCTCAGCGTCCCTCACAAAGTGAAATTTAATCTTAGAAAACTTGGTCTTGCCATGAAACACTATATTCTTTGCAATTGCAATAGAAGATTGATTATCACACTTGATCTTTGTTGCTTCTCCTTGGTACACATTCAAATCCTTTAAAAGCTTTCTCAGCCAAATAGCTTGACTGACTACAGCAGCAGTTGCAACATATTCTGCTTCAATAGTTTATTGTGCCACAATGGACTGCTTCTTCGAACTCCAACTAAAAACACCTGACCCAAGAGTGAAAAGATAACCAGAGGTACTCTTCATATCATTAATGGAACCTGCCCAGTCACTATCAGAAAAGCCAACAAGTTGCATGCTTTTTGACTTTGTAAATTTAACTCCATAGTCAAGTGTGCCTTTGATGTACCTCATCACCCTTTTTGCAGCTTAAAGGTGTGAAATGTTATAGCTATGCATGAACCTTGACAAGAGACTAACAACAAACATAATATCTGGTCTTGAGGCAATTAAATAGAGTAAACATCCAATCAAACTCCTACAGCCAGACTCATCCATCTTCTCATGATCAGTTTGGCTTGAAAGTTTCTCAACAACAGTTACTGGTGTGCTTGTTGACTTGCACTTGTCCATGCTGAATTTGTTCAGTATCTTCAAGGCAAATGACTTTTGGCCAATGAAAATTCCATGCTCAACTTGAGATATTTCCATACCAAGGAAATAATACATCTCTCCTAAGTCTGACATCTCAAACATATTTTCCATCTTAGCCTTAAAATCTACTAACAAATTTCCATCCCCACCAGCTACAATGAGATCATCAACATATATATTGAGACAATGAGAAGTGTCTCATTTCCATTTTTCTTCACATACAAGGTAGGCTCACTAAGACTTCTTTCAAAGTTTAAGCTTGACAGGTAGGAATCAATCCTGTCATACCAAGCCCTCGGTACTTGTTTTAAGCCATACAAGGCTTTCTTCAGCTTGTAGACTTTAGCTTCTTTACCAGGCTCCATGAACCCTTCTTGTTGTTCAACATAAATCTCTTCATTGAGGTAACCATCTAGAAATGTTGATTTGACATCAAGTTGATGAATTTTCCAACCTTTCTGAGCTGCCAGTGCAAGCAAGAGTCTAATTGTATCAAGTCTTGCAATTGGTGTAAATGTTTCAAAGTAGTCCACACCATACTTTTGACTGAACGCTTTGACAACCAGCCTTGCTTTCAGTTTGTTTAGATCTAAAAACCCATTTCATCCTAATGACTTTCTTGTGGACTGGTCTTTCAACTAAATCCCAAGTCTGATTCTTGTTGATCATTGACATTTTAGCTACCATTGCTTCTTTCCATTCTTGTTGTGAATTTGCTTCTTCAAAACTGATTGGCTCAGCATTAGCCAAGTCAGCTATTTCATAAACATCACTCAAAAGCCTTGTTCCTCTCACTGGTTCATCATCAAATTCCTGACTATCACCATTTTGGATTGTTTCTTCATTTTCTGATACAACGTCTTCTGAAATATCCACTGTTTATGATTTTTCCTAGTTCCATGATGCATTCTCATCAAAGACAACATCTCTACTTACAAACACCTTGAATGTTAAAGGATCAAGCAACCTATAGTCTTTCATGTTGGTGTTGTATCCCACAAAGACAACTGGTTGAGACTTTTGATCCAGCTTATCTCTTTTTACTATAAGCACCAGTGTATAGCAAATGCATCCAAAGACCTCAAATGTGCCACAAAAGGCTTGTGACCAAACTAGACTTCAAATGGAGTCTTTTCAGATAGGGCTCTTGTTGGTAACCTGTTCTGAATGTAGACAACTGTGTTGACAGCTTTAGCCCAAAAACTCCTAGGCAACTTCCTTTCAAACATCATGCATCTACTCATATCCATAATGGTCCCGTTCTTCCTTTCACTTACACCATTTTGCTGAGGTGTATACACATTGGTGAACTAATGTGCAACCCTTGACTCTCCACAAAAGGACTGAAACTGCTCAGAGATGTACTCAGTGCCATTGTCTGACCTCAGAGTCTTTAACTTGCAGCCTGAGGAGTTTTCAGCTACAGTCTTGAACTTCCAAAATATTGAAGCAACTTCATACTTTTACTTGAGGAAATAGACCCAACAAAACCTTGAAAAATCATCAATAAAGAGAATAAAATACCTGCTCCCACTTAGTGATTCAATCTTCATAGGACCACACACATCTGAATGTACTAGCTGTAATCTTTCAGTGGCTCTCCAGGCTTTGTTTGCAGGAAAAGGAAGCCTAGTTTGCTTTCCAAACTGACAAACATCACATATTTCATGTTGGTGCACTATTTTGGCAAAATTTTGAACCAGATCTTCCTTGGCTAATTGAGCTAAGGACTTATAGCTAACATGTCCCAACCTCTTATGCCATTGTCTTGATTCATCTGAAACAACTACATAAGCCTCATGACCTCTCATTTAAGTCAACAACAATGCTCCTATTTGACATGGTTACTGACATGAGTGTATATCCACTTGGATTACAAATTTGACACTCTTTGTTCTTGAAAGCAGCTAAATAACCTTTCTCTACTAGCTGAGCAATGCTAAGTAGATTTTTTGTCTATATCAGGTTCTAAAAACACATTGGGGATAAGTTTAGTACCTGTTGGAGTGTCAATCAGCAAGTCACCTCTTCCTATTGCCTTTATGAACTGACCATTTCCTACCTTGACTTTAGTACTAAAGCTCCTATCAAGTATTTTGAAAATAGAAGCATTTGGAGTCATGTGGTTTGTACAACCATTGTCTAGCAACGATCCCTTAGTCGTGCTTCTTTTGGATGCAGTACAGGAAGCAGCAAACACTTGCTCCTCCTGAGCATCAATGTCATCAACTACTTGAGCATGTGTGTTTTGTAGAGCTTGTTAGTCCTTTTGTTGACCCTTATTCTTGCAAGCTTTCTCAGCATGCCCCATTTTCTTGCAAATCTTGCACTGCACGTCAGGCCTGTACTAACAAAATGTCTCAAGGTGAGCAAGGAGGAAAGTTCTTCTTGGCAACATCCTTTTTGGACTTGTATTTGTTTTCAGTCTAGGGCTTCTTCCCTTTGGTATTGGAAGAGCTCGAGGATGGTCTGCCCTTGGCTTGAAAGGCTCATTTCTGGTACTCCTCTTGCCTACTTGCCCTTCTTTGTTCTTAAGCATGTAAGGCATTTACAAGTTCTGTCAAAGTGATCTTGGTCAAATCCCTTGAGTCTTCAAGTGATTAGATTTTAGCGTATCTCTCAGGTAAAGTAACCAAAATCTTCTCCACAATCATGCTTTCACTGAATTGGTCTCCAAGCAACCTTATGCTGTTGACAACTGCCATTATTCTGTCTGTGTACTCATTTATTGTTTCACTCTCCTTCATCTTCAAATTCTCAAACTCCCTTCTTAGTTTGATTAGCTGTCGTTGCCTCATTTTTTCAGTGCCTTGAAACTCTTCCTTCAGCTTGTCCTGAGCCTGTTTTGGAGTCTCACAGGCCATGATTCTTGTAGAATCAGATCTGACACACAGTTTTGAATACATGACATTGCCTTGTATTTCTTGGCCCTATCATCAGAGTGCTGCCTGATTTGAGCAACTGTGGGATTGGGTCTTAGTGATGGGGGTTCAACATCAGCATTGACAACTTCCCACAAGTCAAGTGCTTGTAGGTAAGTCTTCATTTTTACTACCCAAATGTGATAGTTTACCTTAGTAAACTGTGGTGGTGGAGCTGGAGAATAACCTAAAGAAGACATGTAGCCTTTTGAAGGTTGACAGCAAAGAAGGTCCTCTAAGAAGCAAGCTCTTGATACCAATTGTTGAATAAAATGACAGTGATGTTAAGTTCAGCAATGATTTGAGCTCTAAGGCTTAGTTTCTTGAAGAGAAAACAAATCAAAATTGGGAAAAAAATTGCAGAGAAAAGAAGTAAAATTGATGAAAAAGTTCTCTATATTTCATTCATTCATTAAAGGATATAACATAACAAAAGTGATAATATGAACAATAGGGTATGGAACAAATCTGCATTACATCAGCAGATTTTCTCTAGTGCAAAGTATGGAAGATTACATTGAAAAATGCTCCTAAGCCTAGCTGACTCTAAGCACTAAGTCAGCTTACATATTTAACTGAATTACATCAGATTTTTAATAAAAAAAAAATACAATAATCTAAGTTCAAAATATAAAACAAAATGCTGGCACAAGTGTTGGACTTCATGTATTGACTGAGACTGCCCTTTCCCTCTACTCTGCTTCTTGATGCTGCAGGCAATTTAACTTCAACAGATTGTACATCATTAGAAAAAGTATCGTTCATAGATCTCAATCGATATCCATATGAACTCCATTCTTTTGATGATAAATATGACTTTTTCATGATATTTTCTGATTTCTTCAGCTTGAATCAAGATTCAATCGATAACATTGAGGCAAATGCGAAGCTCAAAATTGGATCCCTAGTAGAGAAATGGGCAAGGAAATATGCTTATATTCCACCAAGTTTAACTTGCTGTTTCCTTGGAAGCGAAATTTTAACAAGTACATTTGAGCATCATTGTGTGAATTCTACCTTAATTTTGAAGATAACCTTAAATAGGTGCAGTGGGAGTAGATTGTTATCTTTTTCTATCTGTTCATGGCGAACCTCAAGCACAATCATAGGTATGGAGATCTTGAATGTTTCTGTGAATACCAATTGAAGGCCACTGGTGGTGGTGGTTATCAAAAGTTCAAAAGTGAGTGGCGTAGGCTGTAATATTATGCAAAAAATTCAGAGCACATGGGTGATCATGTATTGATTCTATTTAGTGGCGATATGGTAAAAAAATACAAGGATTATGAGGAGGCATCATTTGAGTTCTACATCAAATATTGGGATTACAGTCTAGAAGAAATTGAAGTAAATGATATCAAGGTGAAGAAATGCGACGTTCATGTATTTTACGTGGATGTAGAGAGTTAATCGATAGCGATGGGATGAGCACTAGTGAGCCCAATAAGAGTTTTGACTCCTAAGAAGATGCTAATATGGAAAAGTCCAGGGTGATTATGCTACAAAAATAAAACCTGCTAGTTACAAAAGAATCTTTAGCAATGATGGTAAAGAAAGGGATGGAGGACCTATGATTGAAATAGTTTTTATTTCTTTTCATCTTTGGCTCTGCTTTTCAGGAGATACATCTTCTCAATCATGTCATCTAAATGCATCGGTGCTGCAAGTGCGAGTGAAATTTTAGCTGGTGCATTGAAAGATAATAAGCGTGCAGTATTGTTCGGAGAATCGACATACGGGAAAGGGTAATTTACACTTCGTTTACTATAGTATATATACAAGCATATCATCTTCCTATATCGACAAGGTTTATTTTTGATCTGTATGCGTCTCTCTCGCTTTTTCCCCACGACCCTTGTTTCCTCTATTCTTCCATGTAGATTGGCATGATCCCGGACAATCCTCTACCAAACTCATTTTTGTAGGATGATGACAGTTTTTATGGCTTCCTTCAAGAACTTGCATCTGGTGGCTCTGTCCGCCAAGTGCTCATGTTTTTTTACAGTAGTCAATAAAGGTGATATTACTTATCTTACTCAAATTATAAATTATACATAAATTAAGTTGTTCTAGAAGTGCCGTCACACAACTCTTGCTTTTTCATATTGCTTAATTTCAGGATATGGGTAAGCTTAATTCTTCTTTACTTCTTCGTTCCGTTGTTAATGGTGGAAGGAATCTTTATAGTTTCCACTCTTCTTTTGCTCATTATTTTAACACCATTTCTAATCACATGAAATTTGTAAGGGACAATTCGATGTCTATTAGGCGAAACCAAAAAACGTATCATCGCTTCGGTAATGTTGATGATGCTTTTACTTTTTTAATGAGATGGTTGAAAAGCACCCAAAGCCTTCCATTGTTGAATTCACTAAACTATTAGGGGCTATTATTAGAATGAAAACATTATGCCATTGTTGTTTCTTTGTGTAGTCAAATGGAATTGTTGGGAGTTTCCCATGATGGTTATTCTTTCAGCATCTTGATTAAATGCTTTTGTCAACTTGGTTGAAATTGATATTGAGTTTTTTGTTTTAGGAAAAATGCTGAAGCTAGGTGTTGAACTTGATGTTGTTACTTTTTTTACTTTAATTATTGGATTTTGTAATCGAAGTAAGATTTTTGAGACTATGATTTTGTTTGATAAAATGATTGAAAAAGGGTATCAACCTAATTTATTTGTTTATACTACAATACTGAATGGGGGTGTGTAATACTGGGAATACTAATCGAGCTATTAGGTTTCTAAGGATGATAAAAGAAAGTGGTTTCGTACCAAAATTTGTAGCATATAGTACTGCCATTAATTATCTTTGTAAGAAGGGCTTACTAAAGGAGGCTCATGATCTCTTCTTCGAAATAAGAAAGTAATGAATTAAGCCTGATGTTGTTACATATAGTATATTGATTGATGCACTTTGCAAGAAGGGAATGGTTTCTAAAGCCGAAGATATTGTTGGCACAATGACAAAGCAAGGCATTAAGCCTAATGTTGTCACATATAATATATTGATCTATGCGCTTTGCAAGAAGGGAATGGTTTTTAAAGCCGAAGATATCGTTGGAACAATGACAAAGCAAGGTATTAAGCGTGATGTTGTCACATATAGCATATTGATCGATGCGCTTTGCAAGACCAAGAAGGTTTTTGAAGCTAAAGATTTTGTTGGCAAAATGACAACGCAAGACATCGAGCCTAATGTTGTCACGTATAGTATACTCATTGATATGCTTTGCAAGAAAGGTTTGGTTTCTAAAGTTGAAGTTATTGTTGACACTATAAGAAAGCAAGGAATTGAACTTGACGTTATCACATATAATCCTTTGCAAGAATTGGTTGATTTCTGAAGCTAAAGATATTGTTGGGACAATGTATTAGCAAGGCATTGAGCCTAATGTTGTTAGGTTTATTATATTGATCGATGCGCTTTGCAAGGACGAGATGGTTTTTGAAGCTAAAGATATTATTGGTAGAATGACAAAGAAAGGCAATGATCCTAATGTTGTGACGTATAATACATTGATAGATGCCCTTTGCAAAAAAAAAGTTGGTTACTAAAGTTGAAGTTATTGTTGGCACGATGAAAAAACAAGGCATTGAACCTGATGTTGGTATCCTTTTATTAAACAAGAATCATTGTCTATGATCATATTTTTCTAACTATCACTCTTTTTATAATTTCATTAGTTTTAAAAACATATAGCACTATTAACTATTCTGATTAAAACTTTGATGTCGCTCTTTCTTTAAAAAAAAAACACTTCTCCCAAAATTTTCTTTTGAAAAGCGTTTAACCTACTTTCGACGTTGCTTTTTATGTTTCCTTTTTCAATTTTAACCTCCAAATTAATGGTTTTTATTTTAACATCTTTAGTAAGAGGAGACAAATATTTAGACTACAAAGTGCAAGTAGTTTATACAAAATTAATTATAATGACTTTTGGTTAAAATTTCAAACATATCCCGTCAAAATTAGGTTTGAATAAGGTTTAATTTACTAATTAAAATGTAATAGAAAATTTTAAAATTTTTTATCTATTTCTATAATTATTCATTAGTTTTGGCATCCAAGAAATTAAAACCTCCTAATAATGATGATGGATGTTAATTTCCAAGTCAAGGTCTTCCAAAGGGACAAAATTGTTAAGCAAACGACAGAGGTATTTTTTAAGTGGTATAATAATATATTTGGTCCTCCATATTTATACATTTTACCAATTTTATCTTAATTCTAAATAATTTAATAAATTTAACTCTCCACATTAATAAATTATATCAATTTGATCCTTAAACACATATAATTAAATGATTATTATATATTATGAAAAATACAAAATATAATATTATTTTTATATATTGAGAAAATATTATTGAGAAAATATTATATTATTTGTATCTAGTTTAGGTTTTTATTTGTTCAAAGTTTGAAATGATTTATTATTTTGGATTTTATATCTAGTTTAGGATCACAATACATGAAAATTATTTGTTTTTTCAATATCATTCTCTCTCAACCTGGCTAACAATGTTCTTGCTTTTCATCCTTAATGTTAAAAAGTCGAACGTCGATAATGGCAACGTAGAATGATCGCAAAGAAAGAAAGAAAAAATAGAACAAAAAGATTTTGCGGGAAAAACTCTTTCGAAAAAAATCATGGGCAAAGAAGAAGGAAATTCACTAATGTCGAATTCGAATGATACATGAGGAGTTTCAATCACATCTATTTATAGGTTGAAAAAGCCTAATTCTAATCAATGTAAAATATATTATGCTAATAAATGCTAAGCATTACTAAATCTTCTAGAAAGATAATATATTTTATTTAAGTTGAATTGCAAGCAATCTCTTAAATTTTGTTTAACTTGACTTGCAAGCAATCTCTTAGAATCTAGGTCACACAACTCTAACAATCTCCACATTGACATGAATTCTTAACGAACAAGTTCTTTACCACAAACTCTTAATGAACAAGTTCTTCACCTCTTCCATGAAAACCCCTTAAGGGTATTCTTCAACAATGAACACCAACCAAGTCCAAGCAATGCTCAAACTTGGTTATAGGAAGTGACTTAGTCATCATATCTCCAGGATTATCATGAGTACTACCTTTCCTCACAACAATATCACCACGAGCAATAATATCACGCACAAAATGATACCGAATGCCAATGTGCTTTGTTCTCTAATGAAACACTTGATCCTTTGTAAGAAAGATAGCACTCTAACTATCACAAAATATTGTACTGATCTGAAGGTCTTTACTAAGTTCATTAAAGAATCCTTTTAACAAAATAGCTTCTTTACAAGTCTCAGTAATCGCCATGTTCTCAGTTTCAATGGTAGACAAAGCAGCTATAGTTTGCAAAGTGACTTTCCAACTAATTGTGCAACCCAAAATTGTAAAGACATCCTGTGAGAGATCTTCTATCAAGGTCTCTAGCAAAATGAGCATCAACATAGTAACACACACAACCCAAAACCGTCGTCGATTATGGTCATGGTGTCCTACTGTTCATCTTTTATTTTCATTTCAATCAGTCTTCTTTTAATAAAGATGCGCACTTAACATATCATAAATCATCAATTGATTAAAAATCATAACTAAAAAAGGGTAAAAAGGTCATTTCCATGATTTTTGGACACTTTTACCGGTACCTGATGAACATGTATCGGTAGTTGTCAAGTCAGAAAATAATTCAGAAATATTGTAGAGTTCTACCGATACTCAAGATGATTCTACTGATACTTGTGACACAACTACCGAAACAATTCATGCAACTACTGATACCAAAAACTCCAGAGAGCAAAAATCCTTATCCTGCAACTTTTACCGATACAATCATTCTTACTACCGATACATTAATACCATAAACTACCGATACTTGTAGTTTAACTACCTATACAACCCAAGTCAGAGAACAACCTCTCTCCTACCCTGCACTTCTACCGATACATGCATAAGTTCTACCGAAACAAGTATGCAGAATCTCAAGAGTAATGCCAAGATACAAGTTTAATATCTCAAACACAACCAGTATAAGTTATGCATTAAAACATCACATGACATATATAACTTCTAAGTCTTACAAGCATTATAAGCCTGAGCATGTAAGTCATACTTCATGTCATTTACACAATCGAATAGAAGGATTTCAACATCTTTTAGTTCAATCTCAAGTTAATATCATCCTAGTACATGCCATATAACTAAGTGATGAAATAACTACCGGACAACTCTGGGATAGTGTGATGCTTCAAGATGATCTGATCTCTGAACAACAAAAAGTGAATCTACAACAACAACAGCAATTTCACAGGTAAGCACTTCATAGCTTAGTAAGTTCATAAAGTTAAATAGATTTACCAAACTTCAAGAGTTGAAAAATCGAATCAACTGCATTGATTAAATTGTATACATTCGGGTAAGTTTCGATTCGCTTTTGATACTCACGATGACACAGAGTCATCGAATCTTTAATCCGCAATGGATTTCATTTCATTCGTGTACTCATGGTGACACATAGCCACAGGACCTCATAATCTATAAAGGATTCATATACTCACGATGACACATAGCCATCAGACCTCATAACCTGTAAAGGATTCATATACTCATGATGATACATAGGCATCGAACCTCATAATCCGTAAAGGATTCATATACTCATGATGACACATAGCCATCGGACCTCTTTTCATTTACGGCTCAAAACCCATTTCCTTTCATTTTCTTTATTCTCGTCTTCCATCTATCGATCACTATTTCAGTTCACTACAATGGTTTACAATACAAAATATGAAATTCAAACTAGAATTTAACCATACGAACTTACCAGATTGATTTGTAGTATCGCTCAAGTACAGGAACTATCCGCCAGTAAAACAACCAAGTCTAGCTCCCGAAATTGTATAGCCCCTAATGACATGTCCTTTGTGTCTCAAATATTCACGAAGTTCATATGTGTCATAACCATGTATAATTCAATTAACTTTCACCACATTATACCTTTTCCAGCAAATATCCGTAAAATCCTTATTTATCAGACAAGATATCGAATTAACTAACCATGTCATTTAGTTCAATTTCTATTTGTCATATATCAACCAAATTAATTCATTCGCAACATGAATAACAACAAACACAACACATAATTATTTAAGCATTTCGTTGTCACCTGATTTCAACTATATCATTTTATTTCTTTTAATTATACTCCACAATATAATTTCATTTCAATTTAATTCAATATCTCAATTTAATATTTACTAAACAAATAAATTTAAATACAACATACTTAAATCATTTCAATAATTTACAAACAGAAATTAGATTAACTATTTACTGTACGAACTTACCTGACTGATTTACAGCAACCGTCAAAGTACACGGATTATTGTGCTACTTTTTTTTCTCCTCCGTTATCAACACATTCTTGATGTAACATAATAATTCCATTTAATTAGCTAATTCCACTAGTAAAATAAACTTATTTTATGCAATAAAGCCCTTTTTTACAATTTTACAAAATTGCCCTCAATATTTTACTTTTATGAAATTTAGTCCCTAAGCCTTAAACATGCAAAATACCCATTTTTATTCCAATTTCAGCCCAGCCGAATATCTATGTGACTTTGAACAGCCCACTTTTGTGATTATTTCACCTTAAGTCCTTGCAAATTTATCACTTTAATATTTTAGTCCTTAAACATTAAAATCATCAAAAACTACTTTACAAAATAATCAAATCCAACAACCAAGCTTAATAAACTTCAATAAATTTTCAAGAAACAACCCATTCATCAAATGACAAAATTTATAACATTTAACAGATTCACAAATTAGTCCTTGGATTAGATAGATTAAGCTAATACGGACTCAAAAACATAAAAATTACTAAAAATGGGCAAGATTTAAATACTAAATTGGAGAACCCTAGTTGACCGAAAGCTTGCTTCTCCTTGGCTATGGAGTTTCGGCTTTTCAACTAAAAATAAAGAAAGAAAGATGATGATATTATTTTATCATTTTCTTTAACTTAATATTTTACTCTTTTGTTTTCAATTTACAAAATTAACCTTTAATTATAAGGTATAAAATCACTTAAACATATCCATATTTGTCCAACATATAAAAAAATATGGTATAATTACCATCTAGATCGATTGATTTACCCTTTTAACTAATAAAAACCATCCTTTTCAACATTTACTATTTAGTCCTTTTTAATTAATTAACTATTTAATTGATAAAATTTCATAAAATTATAATACAATACTAATGACCTCGTAAACATTAAATAATTAATATTTACTATTTGACACATCAAAATTGTGGCCTCGAAACCACCATTCCCGATCATACTAAATTAAACTAATTAGCAAATCCTCATTTTATTAGGATTTAATTGCAACTTACCAAATTATAAAGAGTTTCATATCATTTCTGTTATTAGGCCATCTAAAGAGGGTCCAATTTCATAATTGGTCCTTCAATTATATTAAATTTCAATTAAACAAACTTGTTTACAATTTAGTCTTAAACTAAATAGGACTAAAGGGATAAATATTCCAAAAGTTAGTGGAAGGTAATCATATCCTCCACCGCTTGGACTTTTTGACCATGGTGTAATTTACCACTTTGGTCCCTTTTATTTTTAATCAATAGCAATTAACTTTTAACCCTTTTTAGTTTAATCCTTTTCCTTAATTAAGCAATTAATCATCAAAATTATCCAACTGAACTTCAATTCACATATAATAAGAATCTTTAAATATTTAATAAAAATATTTACGACCATTAATATCAGAAACGAGGTCCCAATACATCATTTTCTTAAACCACTTGACTTTTGAACCAAATAACTTATACTAACATTTAATTCAATAATTAAAATTCTTCAATTCAATATTCCATATAAAATTATTATAGACTTATTTAATTTAAACACTCATGATAAAAATTTTCCCGTCGGCTTTGTGATCCCAAAACCATTGTTTTCGACACTATTGAAAAATGGGCTGTTACAAACAAACCCAATGACTCTATCTCTAGTTATTCCAAACTATAAGCAAACATCAATAGTACCTCGTAAGTATCTCAAAATCCACTAAATTGCTTTCTAGTGTTCTTTATCTAGATTCGCCATGTATCTACTAATTGCACTGACTGCATATGATAAATCTAGATGTGAGCAAACCATAGCGTACATGAAATTCCGAAGGGAGTTGTTAATGGAGTACTAACATGCTTAACACTTTGCATATTGAACCAGTAAAGAACTTTCTCAATGTACCCTTTCCGACTCAGGTACAATTTACATGTCTTTCTATCTCTAAGAATCTCCATCCCAAGCATCTTCTTTGTTGCTCCCAAACCTTTGATCTCAAATTCTTCACTAAGTTGGGCTTTGACCTTTCTTATCTCTCCTTTATCTTTCATTGCTATCAACGTGTCATCAACATAAAGGAGTATATATACAAATGAATCATCACTGTTCTTCTTAAAATAAACACAACTGTCAAAGTTGTTTCTTTTGAAATCATGGGTAGTCATAAATGAATCAAACCTCTTGTACCACTACCTTGGTAACTGTTTCAAACCATAAAGGGACTTTTTCAACAGGAAAACATAGTCCTCCTTTTTTGAGACTATAAAACCCTCTAGTTGTTTCACGTAAATATCTTCCTCAAGTTCTTCATGGAAGAAAGCTATTTTTATATCTAACTGATTAAGCTCCAAATCATACATGACCACAATACCAAGCAAGGCTCGAACCGAACTATGTTTCACAACAGGAGAAAACATGTCTATGAAGTCTATACTGGGAATTTGACTGTAACCTTTGTAACAAGTCTTGCTTTATATCTGGGTTTTTTTAGTTCTTGGAATCCCTTCTTTCCTCTTGAACACCCATTTACAACGAACAACCTTTTTACCCTTTGGAAGCTTCACTAGGTCCCACGTTTTATTCTTATGGAGTGATTTCATCTCTTCTTTCATAGCAAACATCCACTTTTCTGAGTCTTCACAAGTAACTGCCTTAGAATAAGAAGATAACTCTTGATTTGCATCAATATCTTTAGTCACGTTCAAAGCATAAGCCACTAGGTCAGCCTCAATGTACCTCTTTGGAGGTTTAATTTCTCTTCTAGGTCTATTTTTCGAAATAGAATATTGTGGTGAAGAAGGAACTCTATTATGAGTTTATGTACTAACTTGAAAAGTCGATTCTATTGTAGATACTGGATCAATCTGAAACTCCATTTGCTTTTGTTGTTCTCTATTGGAAGAGTCTTTAAGAGATAAGTTAGGTAGCATAGTAGTTTCATAAAAAATAACATCTCTGCTAATTACAATTTTCCTCATTTCAGGACACCATAACTTATACCCTTTAACACTAGTTTTATAACCAGGAAAAACACAGTTAATGGATTTAGGCTCAAATTTCTCATTATCAATATGAGCATATACAAGACACCCTAAAATCTTTAAATCAGAATAATCAACAAACTTATCAGACCATACCTCTTGTGCAGTCTTTTTCTCAATGGCAACGGATGGAGATTGGTTAATCAAAAAACATGCAGTAGAGGTTGCTTCAACCTAAAATGACTTTGATAAATTAGTATTTGACGACATAGATCGAACCTTCTCCATGATTATTTTGTTCATTTGTTTTGCAACACCATTTTGCTGTGGAGTACGACGAACTATCAAATGTCTCACGATTCCTTCTTATTTGCACAATTCGTTAAACTCATCAGAACATTACTCCAAGCCATTATCTGTGTGGAGGTGATTTATTTATTTTACTGTCTGTTTCTCAACAATAGTTTTTCAAGACTTGAATGCGAAAAACACATTGCTTTTTTGCTTCAGGAAGAATGCCTAAACTTTTCTAGAAAAATTATCAATAAGAGTTAGCATATAATTAGCTCCACCTCTCGATGACACTCTAGATGGTCCCCAAAGATCACAATGAATATAATCCAATGTTTCCTTCGTGTTATGGATTCCTCTGATGAATCGAACTCTCTTTTGTTTTTCAAAACGTAGTGCTCATAGAACTTCAATTTGCTAATGCCTTATCCATCAAGAAGTCCTCTTTTGCTCAATTTTTTCATGTCGTTTTCACTCATATGCCCTAGAGGCATATGTCAAAGTCTAGTAACATCATCATCTAACAAGGAAGAGGAAGCGACTGTTGCATCACCATTAATAGTTGAACCTTGCAAAATATACAACTTGACAGTTTTTCTCTGCCATTTCATCACAACGAGGAAACCTTTGCTAATCTTCAAAACACCACTTTTAACTGTGTACTTATGCCCTTTTGAATCAAGAGTTCTCAATGAAATCAAATTCCTCTTAAATTTTGGTACATGTTGTATGTCATTAAGTGTTCTGACACTCCATCGAACATCTTAATTTTGATCGTGTCAATACCTGTAATTTTACATGAATCATTATTTCCCATCAAAACAACACCTTCAAACACAGTTTCATATGTTGTAAACAATCCTGATTGGGACTTATATAGAAGGTGCAACTAGAATTGAGGATCCACTTCTCACTCATTTTAGAATTGTTGATAGAAGCAACTAGGAGTTCACCATCACTGTAATCTTCTACTACATTAGCTTCATCGAATTATGCTATTTATTTTCCCTTTTGATTTTCTATCTCCCTTTTGATCCTATTTTTTAACTTGTAGCACTCTTTCTTAATGTGCCCTTTCTTCTTACAGAAGTTACAAGTTTTACTTCTGTTTGAAGATTTCAATTTACCTTTAAATTTACTACGAAGATTTCGTTCTTGTGTCCTCCCACGATTATTATCAGTATTTCGTTCTTGTCTCCCACGAACAGTGAAACCCTCTCCTTGAGAGTCAGATCCAGCCACAAGATGTTTCATCTTGTCATATGAGGCTAAGGAAGCATAGACTTCATAAATTGTGAGAGATTCACGACTATACAAAATTATATCTCTAAAGGTTGAATAAGACGGTGACAACAAACAAAGGAGAATTAATTCTAAATCCTCTTTACAATACTGAACCTCCATGCATCTAAATTCAAGACAATTTCTTTAAACACATTAACGTGTTCGTGGACAAACACACTTCCTCTAAATGACTATTCAATTTGCTAGTTAGGGTTTTCAACATGCATACTTGCTGCAGTTTTTCTCGTAATGCAGCAACGATCTTCTCCTTTAACACATCCTGTAGAATTTCATTCGACAGATGCAGCTGTAATTGTGTTAAGGCCTTTCGATCTTTACGCTTCTTCTATTTACCTGTCAATGTCGAAGACATCTTATCTAACCTTAGCAGGACATCTTCCAAATCCATTTGTGCAAGAACTACCTATATTTTACCTGCCACAACACGAATCTGGTGTTGCGATCCAACAACAAAATATCATACTTCAATGTCATCATTATCATGATCGAGACAAAAAATTTGAAAAGCTCTGATACTAATTTATTAAAAAGTTCAACGTCGATAATGGCAACATAGAATGATCATAAAGAAAAGAAAGAAAAAAAATAGAACACGGAGATTTTACGTGGAAAACCCTTTCAGGAAAAACCACGGGTAAAAGAGAAGAAAATTCACTAATGTCGAATTTGAATGATACAATAGGAGTTTCAATCACATCTATTTATAGGTTGAAAAAAACTAATTCTAATCAATGTAAAATATATTATGCTGATAAATGCTAAATATATTATATTACTAAATCTACTAGAAAGATAATATATTTTATTTAACTTGACTTGCAAGCAATGCCTTAGAATTTGGGTCACACAACCCTAACACTTAGCATTTTAGGCTTTTAGCCAATTAAATATTTGTCTGTACTACTTCAATGGAAATCTTTGCAGAAAATCCAAACTCTAACTAGTTTCCATTTCTTGATTTGAATCTATTGTTTTATACTTAAACATTTTATAATAGCATCAAAAGCTTTTCTTCAAGATACTGGTTTTTCCTAGAGCATGAAAATGACAACTCAAAGGCACCAGATTGTGCGGGATATCTTTGTTTTGACAGTTCAAGTAATGGAATTTCAGTTTTATCATCTATTGACAAGAAAGAAGATGGTGTGAGAATTCATAAGGAAGATGTGAAGGAATTGATGAGAAATCTAGGGATTTTTTTTTTGCAGCCAAGAAAGTGAGGAACTGAATGAATCATTGAATAAAATAATATAATTTTTTTCAAATAAAATGTATGGCATTTTCTAAATTAGAAGCAATTTGTAGAGCAGAGCAAGTTAGCTATGATCCTGGTGGGTTTTTAATTAATTAAAGCACTTTATTTTCTATCATTCGCAATTAATTTAAAAGCTAAAAAAATTACTATTAACAATGGTAGAAAAGAAAACTATATGGTAATCAGAAATATCCTGGCTGACAGCCCTATTTTAGTTGTTACCTCACGGAGTGTGTAATAAGTGATGTTACTTAGAAGATCCGTAGGTGTTTAGATATGGATGCTTTATATTCAGCTGCTGAGAAGTTGAATAATCTTTTGTTCATGGCGAAGCTATAAAATTAGCCTAATGTTAAGAAAATATGACAAGTGCCATCTATTGGGAATTTTTAATTCCAAAAATAAAAACTTCGGGATTTTAATCAAGTTTTCAATGCTGAAACAATTAGAGAGGCAATAACAAACATAGAAACTTCAGCCTAAACTGATATCAAAATCAAAGTACATACATGTTGAGTTTTAACAGCTCTCAAATGAATCAACAAGAAAATCAGCAAATGAAAGAGAAAAAAATAGAACCAAAATGCACTAAAAAATGAGAAAAAGATCAACCATATTTCATTAACATTTGATAATTAAATACAAAGCTTACATAAGTAGTAAAAATACTTAAAACAAAAACAGACATTGTTTGTACAAGGAAACAAGCCGTAACATCACAATGATCATTCCTAAATTCTGGTAATTACAACTATCATAGTTGACTTAACCTTAAAAGCAACAAAATGGACATGAATAAAGTTGACTTGTTACAAACTAAGTGAACAAGATCACATTACAACTAAACCAACTAAAGAAAATAAGCTGAACCAAATCTGCTAGCTACCTAGACCGTGTCTGATATTACTCGATGCTCCCTAGTACTGCTCGATTCATGCTGGTCCAGCTGGCTATGCTGCTGCATGGTTGCCACTCTTCAACACTCCTCCTTGGCTACTATGCAGCTAATACCAATCTTTCTTTTCAAAAAATCAAACCTTGCTCTAGCAAGTGGTTTAGTCAGGAAATCAACAAGTTGAACTTATGAGCTACAATGTTTCAACTCAATTTCTTCAAAAAGTTCAGCTTCTCTAACAAAATGGTACTTGATCTTGAAGTGCTTGGTCTTGCCATGAAACATAGGGTTCTTGGCAATAGCAACTGCTGATTAATTATTAACCCTTATCTCTGTTGCTTCCAATTGAATTGTATTCAAATCACTCAATAGCTTCCTAAGCCATATGGCTTAATTCAGAGTAGTGGCAGCTACAATGTACTCAGCTTCTGCAGTTGATTATGCTACTGTCTATTGCTTCTTTGAGCTCTAGCAAAAAACACCTGAGCCTAAGGTGAAAAAGTAGCCTGAGGTGCTCTTCATGTCATCTACACACCTTACCTAGTTATTGTCTAAAAATCCAAGCAGCTTCCAATCTTCAACTCTTTCAAATTTTACCCCAAGATCAAGACTTCCTTCCACATATCTAAGCACTCTTTTTGCAGCCTTAAGATGAACCATATTATTGCAATGCATGAATCTGGATAGGAGACCTACAACAAACATCAAATCTGGTCTTGTTGCTGTTAGATATAACAAGCAACCTACCAGGCTTCTATAGCTCCTCTCATCAACCTTCTCATGCTCAGCTTTACTTGACAACTTCTCACCTTGTGCCACAGGAATGCTTGAAGGCTTGCAATTAGCCATGCAAAACTTGCTCAGTATCTTCTTTGTGAAAGACTTTTGACTTATAAAAATTCCTTCTTCATTCTGATTTACTTCCATACCAAGGAAGTAGGCCATCAGATCTAAGTTAATCATCTTAAAAACCACCTGCATCTACCTTTTAAACTCAGCTATTAGCTCATTTCTACCTCTAGTGACTAGTAGATCATCTACATACAAAGACACAATCAGTAAGGTTTCCTTCTCAACCTTCTTCAAATAAAGTGTTAGCTCACTTATGCTTTTATTAAGCCCCAACTCTGACAGATATAAGTCAATCCTATCATACCAGGCTCTTGAAGCCTGTTTAAGACCATACAAGGCCTTCTTAAGCTTGTACACTCTGTTCTCTTCACCAACAACTTTGAATCCTTCAGGTTGCTCAATGAAAATCTCCTCCTTGAGATAGCCATTCAAGAAGGCGGACTTGACATCTAGCTGGTGTACCTTCCATTGATTTTATGTAACTAAGGTAAATAGTAGCCTTATGGTGTCCAACCTTTCAACTGGTGCAAAGGTTTCTGTGAAGTCTATGCCATACTGCTAGCTATACCCCTTCACAACTAGCCTGGCCTTATGTTTGTTCAATGAACCATCAGCATTATGCTTGGTTCTGAATACCCATTTTACCTCTATCGCCTTTCTTTCCTCTAGTCTGTTTACCAGCTCCCAAGTATCATTTTTCTAAATCATTTCCAACTCTGTCTTTATTTCTTTTACCAGTAATCTTCATTTTCAGCATCTTCAAATGTGGAGGGTTTGACAATAGTCACAACATCTTTGGTAGATGTTAGTGATGGACCTTGTGCCTCTAACAAGTACATCATCATAGTCCTCCTCATTTTCAGATTCATCCTCAACTTGTTGCAGCTCAATATCATCCTGATCTTGTTCAGCCAAGCTTGCATCTGTTCCACTCCATTTCCAATAGCAGTCTTCCCTAAAATTCACATCCTTGCTCACCACTACCTTTTTTTGTTGAAGGTTCATACACCCTATACCCCTTCTTGATGCTGCTGTAGCTAACAAAGATCCCAAGCATGAACCTTTTCTCCAGTTTAGTTCTCTTTTCAATAGGAATTAGTGTATAGTAGGTGCAACCAAAGACCTTCATATGGGAAACTGATGGTTTGTGCCCATACCAAGCTTTAAAGGGTGTCTTACCCTTGACTATGTTAGTTGGCAGTCTGTTAAGCAGGTATACTAATGTGTTGACTGCCTCAGGCCAAAAAATGTTGGGCAGTTTGCTTTTAAACAAAAGACATCTTGCCATGTCCAGTACTATTCTGTTATTTCTCTCACACACACCATTTTGTTGTTGTGTGTAAATGGTAGTGAGTTGATGTTGAATTCCAGCTTAATCACACATTACTTGAAACTTCTATGACACAAATTCTATTTTGTTGTCTGATTTGAGTGCCTTCATCTTACAATCTTCCTGATTCTCAATCAGTGCTTTCAACTTGCCAAATGCTTCAACAACATTAGACATCCGTTTCAAAAAACTCACCCAACAAAATCTTGAAAAGTCATCAATGAATAAAGTAAAGTACCTGCTCCAATTTAGTGAAGAGGTCTTTATAGGTCCACAAATATCAGTATGAACCAACTGAAGCCTCCCTTGTGCTCTCCAAGCCTTGTTTATTGGGAAAGACAGTCTAGTTTGCTTGCCAAGATGACAGACCTCACACACATCCTTCTTGACTTCCACATGAACCATATCTTCAACAAGATTCAATTTATGCAATAGGCTAAGTGACTTGTAGTTCACATGTCTTAGCCTTTTGTGCCACATACAAGATTCATCTGTTGTGTAGGTGTAAGCTCTTGCATCTAACCTGTTCACATCCAAAACAAATGATCTATCAAGCATAGAGATAGTTACCAACTCTTGACCATTCTGATTCTTGATCACACACACATTCTTCTTAAAATAAGGGAATAACCCTTTTCTAACAATTGACCAACACTTAATAGGTTTTGGTCTAAGTCAAGTACAAAAAGCACATAAAAAATGACTTTGTTACCTGTTAAAGTGCAAATCACAGCCTTGCCTTTACCCTTGGCCTCAATAAATTCACCATTGCCAATTCTGACTTTCAACTTGAAGCTGGTATCTAAATCCTTGAACAAACTTTCTTCTGAAGCCATGTGGTGGGTACATCCACTATCAATCAACCAATTTTTCCTCACTTTGCTTGAACTAGTAAAACATGAAGTTGTGAAGACATGCTCCTCCTGAGCTTGGACATCTTCAGTAGCTTGAGCTTGGTTTTACTGCTGAACAGGTGCCTTCCCTTTATTCTTGCAAACTTTCTCCATGTGACCAAGCTTCTTACAGCTTCTACATTGTATGTCTAGCCTAAACCAACAATATTTCTCCAAATGAGTGGACTTCTTACAGTGTGAGCATGGTGGAAATTTCTTCATGCTTACATCCTTCTTGGTTTTTCTTTCTTCTCTGACCAGGGCTTATTACCCTTGTAACCTGAGCTGGTGCTTGAACTTTTCGTGGTTCTGACTTGAAATATAGAATTTGAATACTCCTCCATCTTATTTTCCCTCCTTTGCTCTTGTGCATAAAGAGCATTTATCAGCTCAATCAAAGAGATGGTTGACAAATCCCTTGAATCCTCCAATGAGGAGATCTTGGACTCATGCTTCTCAGGGAGTGTTGTGATGACTTTTTTAACCACTCTCTCATCACTAAACTAATCTCCCATCAGCCAGATGTTGTTGACAGTAGACATGATCTTGTAAGCATACACTTTGATGAACTCAGACTCCTTTATCTTTAGGTTCTCTAAATCTCTCCTCAAGTTTATCAATTACTTCTGCCTGGTCTTGTCTAACCCTTGAAACTCCTCCTTCAGCTTGTCCCAAGCCTGCTTTGGAGAGTTGTAGGCCATAATCCTTGTGAAGATTGCATCTGAGACTCCATTTTGCAAGCAAGACATGGCCTTATACTTCTTGACACAGTCCTCATTGTGCTACCTAATTTGAGCTAAGGTTGGATTAGCTCTCAAGGGTGGTGGCTCTATATCTGATTGAACCACATTCCATAGGTCATGTGCCTGCAGATAAGTCCTCATCTTCACTGACCATATGTTGTAATTCTCCTTAGCAAAAACAAGTGGTGGTGGAGATGAAAACTCATGGTTTCAGTAACAAAAAGATCACAAAGGCTTTTGTTTCTTTTCTTTCAAAAAACACACAACAATAGCAGATAACTTTCAACAAAACAGTTCCCTCAAAGAATCAAGCTCTCCATACCATTTGTTGAGTTTTAACAGCTCTCAAAAGAATTAACAAGAAAATCAGTAAATGAAAGAGAAAAAAACAAAACTAAAATGCACTAAAAAATGAGAAGAAGATCAACCATATTTCATTAACATCTGATATTTAAATAAAAAGCTTACATAAGTAGTTAAAATACTTGAAACAAAAACAGACATTGCTTTTACAAGTAAACAAGCTGTAACATCACAATGATCATTCCTAAATTTTGCTAATTACAGCTATCATAGTTGACTTAACCTTAAAAGCAACAAAATGGACATGACTAAAGTTGACTTGTTACAAACTAAGTGAAAAAGATCACATTACAACTAACCAACTAAAGAAAATAAATTGAACCAAATCTGCCAACTGCCTAGACCATGTGTGATATTGCTCGATGCTCTTTGGTACTGCTCGATGCATGCTGGTGCAGTTGGCTATGCTGCTGCATGGTTGCCACTCTTCAACAATACATCATAAAATCAAGTGCATTGGCTCTACCATGATACCATTTGGATTTGTACAAGTTTTTTTTTTCTGGTTCATGTACATTCCACAGGTTCTGACCAAAGAACAACTTGGGCAAATTCTTGATTTTCAATCCTTTGTTAAATCTGGGGAAAAGAATGGCATGAGGAAGTTAAAAATCACAATGAGTAAAAGTTAATAGAAGATGCAAGGCAAAGTAATGATTACATGTTCCTCTTTCTTTTTCTTTCTTAAAAGCTAAAGCTCAAAGTATCTTCCTTAAGATCTGCTTTCCCTCCTGATTTTGGTTTGTCATCTGCTTTTATTACACCAATCACTGCCATCTTCATTCCCTTCATAGTAGCAAATTTAGGAGGTCAAAGCTTAATCTCTATGGTTTTGGCTAATTTATACTACTTTAATTGCATAAAGAAATGTGAGACACAAAAGCACATCTAGATAACAATGGTCTTGCATTGGTCATAACCTTGACACTAAGACCAGAAATCTTATGATAACATGATTTGTTGGTGAGAAAAAAGATATCAAAGACAACCCTATTATGTATATCCAATAGAGTATCAAATATGCCAACAACTGAACTTTCAATCAAGTTTTACACAGTTATATAATTGTAAAATATAAAACACAATAAATAGAAAACTCCTACATCAACATAAAAGCAATATAGGTTATGAGAAAAATCGATCTCACACACAACCAATCCTTCTAATTAATGTATTCACTTACTTTTACAGGAAAGAGGAAACATAAATCAATGGATCAAGGTATGGTTGAAGGAAAATGCAGCGAGTGTTGAGATGGTTAAATTTTTATTTACTGCCTATGGCATGATCACCAATGCTAGAAACTAAACAATGAAGCTGAATAAAGTCCACCACCGGCCATCTCTTCAAACTGATCTTCAATCCACATAAAATACATGAACACCGCATTTCTTCACTTTTATATCATTAAACTGATCTTCATCCCAACAGTAGTAGTGACCTTTTATGTAGAACTCAAATGATGCCTCCTCGTGACCTTTGTCTTTTTTAACCATATCGTCATTAAATAGAATCAAAATGTGATCACCCTTGAACTTAAAGTATGACTGAAGATCTCTACCCTCATGATCATACCACTTCGTTTTGAACTTTTCATTACCACCACTGATGGCTTTCAGTTGGTAGTCACAGATACATTCAAGATCTTTATAGTGTCTGCAGTTTGTGAGATCGGCCACTAGGAAGATAGAAAAAGCCAAGAATCGACCCCCAAAACGCCTTTTTGGGGCTATCTTCACATTTAGTGAAGAATTCAACCTCTGAAACTCAAAATTATTTGTTGAAATTTCATTTCCTGGGAAACAAAAAAACAACCTTTGTGACTCACAACCAGATTCCCCTAACGATATCCATGTCACTAATTGGGCTCCAACTTTGAACATGGAACTCTCAATATCAATTGAATCTTGATTCAATTTGAAGCAGTTAAAGAATATCGTGAAAACATCATCAGGGATTTCAAATAGATTTTGATCAGTGAAGGATACTTTTTCTAATGATGTGCAGCCATATGCTTCCAAGCATCCTAGACTTGGTGGAACCTATGAGAGTAATTCAAGGCTTCTGCAATCATTCATATTCAAACTTAGAAGGTTTTCAAATCTTATGATCGGTGAGCGCACATCAACTGTTTTAATACTTGTGCCGCTCAAATCTAAGAGCGTAAGACTACTTTGACAGTCAAAACACTATGGTACTTCTTCAATTTGAGTACCAAGTAAGCATAATTCTTTTAAATTTCTTGGGATTTCAGGGAATTTAGCGATTGGGCAATAACTAAGATCCAACAGCCAAAGGGATTCCAACTTAGAAACATGGCTGGATATATTTTCGACCCTCAACTTCCTCAAATCCAGCCTTTCAAGTCTAGCTAGATGCTCAATTGAATCGGGTACTTCATCTATTCCAGATTCTGGTAAATATAACTCTTTTATGTTTTTTGGGAGCTTGGGAAACTTCTTCAGACTATAACAGTCCACAAGATAAAGCCAATTTAGAGGTACCAAATGATTCAAGCAAGGAAGTTCAATCGAACTTTCACACCCTGTAATGTCAAGGAATTTAAGGTTGATGGCTCTTAATAGATTAGAGATCTTCCTTAAATTCTTACAACCAGTAAAGATAATTTCCCTCAAATTAACAAGATCCTATGCAGTAAAAAATAGTTATATTATTTCTAAGCACCATCCACATACAATGGGTTAAATAAAGAATAAAAAGAAAAATTAATTACACTAACATTAATAAAATTAAAGTTTATATTCGATGTATTCTCTGTATAATTCCACCTACCATTAATACATAACATGTTTTTTTTTAAATAAAATAAAATATTTTGCATTTATTCGTAAAATGTTTTAAAAAGATATTCTTAAATGAACAAAGTATGAAAGAATATACCTAATGATCATCATCATCCCAAAATTGTTTCATGTTGCCATATGATAAGTTCAACGTAACAAGATTGTTTGGCTTAAAACTTGATAAGTTTTTGAAAGGGTAATAATCCCACAAAAGACACCTTCACTCATTAGGAAGGGATACATTATCATGTTTGTCAGCAAGTAACTTCTTGTTAGAGTTCCATGAATAGAAATGGAGATATTTAAGATTAAGCATGTTCCCAAAAGAAGAAGGATGTAATCTCAAAACACAATTTTTATTTGAGACATATCTATTTAGAAAAATTTAAGGTTGTTCTATTAAATCACTCATAAAGAAAGTAATTATATATGAGAATAAAGATTGTATGAAACAGGGACAATATCTCTTTCCAATAGTTTAAAGCTACATCAGTAATTTCATCCTAAATTTCAGGATTTTCATTTAAATTTAAATTTTTCAGGATGAAAATATTAAAATTAAGGATGAAAATATTGATGTGACATTAAACTATTTCAAAAATACATTAGATATTTGACTAACCCTCTTAGATCTGTGATTGGATCCTATGTTTTACCTTAATTCATTAGGAAATATCTTCTTACTCCATGTTCAAACCTTGCATAAATATTTAAGGTTATGCGTGTTATAATCCCCTATACCCGGCCCAAAAGATACGATCGGATCTAAAGATTATTTAAGTAAATTACCCACACCCCAACTCGACAATCCAAAATCATTAACATTCATTCTCAAAAATACACATAAATATTCATATATGTAAATTTTAAATCTATAATTAATAATAAAATAAGTTAATTAAACTCCCCAAAAATAAAATATCAAAAGTCCCAAAATATTCATATAGCATGTTATAAATCCAAAATCAAAATAATAATAACAAAATAAAAAAATATTTTAAATTTTGCAACTAAACCTTTGGGTACCAAGTCACCTAATTTCCGAATACCTGTAAGGAAACTGTGGAGGTATGAGTTATAAAGCCCAGTGTGTCTCTAAAGTAAATACAACCTAATGCATTTGTATTTCAACATAACAATTTATATCTCAAAAAAAGGTAACCACAAATAAAATTTCAATGACAAGCACAATGCAATGCACCCATGCTCCAGCACACCAACACAGTGAAAGGGTTCCCCAGAACCCTTTCCCAACCAATCGTCGCCAATTGCAGTGTGGTTTTAGTATCAACCTTAAAAAGGAATGATAACCACTTCTTCCACCTTACAATCCCACCCCATGATCACATAATTATCATATATTTAAATATTTCCTCAATCTCAATCTCAATTAAAGTCCCATATATCACAATCACTGTAGCATAATCACAATAATTATCCGTCACCTGCTCAATGTACATATATTTGTATGCATGACATTAACATCATACACTTGCACAGTTCACTTAATCATACCATTAATTATTTTTATCACAACATAATCGTCTCAATATCAACATATCTCAAACAATATGAAATCACATAATCTCAACAACATCACAGACATTAAGGTATATTACAGTTAGAAACACAACTTAAGCAAATAAAACTCTAGCGACGAGGAGGTCGTCCACCACGCATTGTACGAGTTCCCGGTCTAATGGAATTAGATCCTACAAATACAACTAAATATTATTACAAACGTAGCCACCACTTAAACACAAAATTAAACAAAAGTAACTTACGAGTAGCCCTCGGAATCGATGCAGGAACGGGTTGAACAGGTGGAGGAGGTAAATCATCCGCCTCGAAATCGTGATCACCTAAATACGAATATTTTATATCAGTACTACCCAATTAGAACTCTAAAATAATTTGAAGTATACAATTTAAAATAAAACTATCAAAACGGGACTTTCAAATCAGAATTTGGCAAAACAGATAGTGGAATCGGACTCAAAACGTCGAAAAATAGTAGGGTAGGGTTTTTCGAAAAAATTCAACGGTCAAAGTCAACGGTCAACGGTCTGACTTGGTTCAATTGGGTTTGGTTTGGTTTGGGTTTGGGTTTGGACTTGGTTCAATTGGGTTTGGTTTGGTTTGGGTTTAGGTTTAAAGGTTTGATTTTAGGTTAAAAAAGTTTTGGGTTTAAGGATTTTAAAAGGGTTTAAAAGGATTTGAGTTATTGGGTTTTTAAAGGATTTGGGTTGTTGGGTTGGTGACAATTAAAATTGGGCTAGTAACAAAGGCCCACTTTAACATCTTTTGCCACCAAAGGAGAAATTAGGGTTTGAAGACCCTAACGACACCGTCACTGCCACCTTCTCCGCTACTAATGTCCGTCCACCATGATTCCACAAGCAAAACCCCAAAAATACAAACCACACCCGATTTTACAACTTACCCATACCAAAGTCGAAGAAACGATGGAGCCAAACAAGATCCAAAGGTTGAAAATCCCTTAATCCATAACACACGAATGATAGAGACTAAGGAAACCAAAGGAGAGGGGTTTTGTTCGCACAAAAGCAAGGAGAAGGTTGATGTTGACAGTATCGAACACGCACAGAGGGAGGGTCTCGTTGGAGGTGATCGAAAAAGGGAAGAAAAGAGAGGTTTTGGCAGCAACAAAAAAATAAAGAAGAGAGGAAAGAGGCAAATGGTGAAAAAGTGTGTTTTATACTCAACTCAAAATGGAGTATTTATTTGGAAATCCCTAAAATATTTTAGGGTTTTGGAAAAACCCCAAAATTTCTTAAAGTTTCCAACTAAGTCCTTAATTAAAAGTTAGAGTGTTACAACTCTCCCCCCTTAGAAGAAATTTCACCCTCGAAATTTCACCCTCGAAATTTACCTGGACCAAAAAGATGAAGATATTGGGCCTTGATGATGGCTTTGGGCTCCCAAGTAGCCTCCTCATAACCATGGTTGCGCCACAGGACCTTAACCATCTTAATGGTCTTCCTCCTAAGAACTTTCTCATCCTGAGCATTGATCTCTATTGGTTCCTCCTCAAAACTCAAGTCTAGACGAACCTCAATCTCCTCAATAGGCACAATGTGAGATAGGTCCGATCGATAACGTCTCAACATGGAAACATGGAAAACATCATGAATCCTCTCAAGCTCAGGCGGTAACTCAAGCTGGTAAGCAACTAGTCCCACTCGACGAAGTATCCGGTAAGGGTCGATGAAATGACGGCTCAACTTGCCCTTCCGCCCAAATCTAAGCACCTTATTCCATGAAGACACCTTCTAGAAAACCTCATCTCCAACACTGAACTCAATATCCATACGCTTCAGGTCGGCATAAGACTTCTGCCAGTCAAAAGCAACCTTAAGCCTCTCATGAATCAATTTAACAGTCTCTTCAGACTTGTGAACTAGATCTGGTCCCAACAATCGATGCTCCATCAACTCAATCCAACCGATAAGGGTACGACACTTTCGCCCATACAAAGCCTCATAAGGAGCCATCTTAATACTAGATTGATAACTATTATTGTAAGCGAACTTAGCCAGTGGTAAAAAATCCTCCCAACTCTCTTAATACTCAATCACACAGCCCCTCAACATGTCTTCCAAGACCTAGATCACCCGCTCGGACTGACCATCAGTCTGCAGATGGTAAGTAGTACTGAAGTTTAATCGAGTACCCAAAGCACGGTGTAAGGATTCCAAAAATTTCGAAGTAAACCTCGGATCTCGATCAGAGATGATAGATAATTGTACTCCATGAAGACGAACTATCTCCGAGATACAAAGTCGAGCTAATTTACTCAAAAGGTAATCGACCCTCACGGGAATGAAATGTGTGGAGTTAGTGAGTTGGCCCACAACCACCCACACAGAGTCTTTCTTGGATGGTGTTAAGGGCAAACCACTCACAAAATCCATAGTCAACCTCTTCCATTTCCACTGAGGAATCTCAATCGGTTGTAGTAACCCTGAAGGACACTGATGCTCGACCTTAACTTTCTAGCAAGTCAAACACTTCGACACAAAATCCATAACATCCCTCTTCAAACCCTTCCACTAATACCTGTCATGAAGGTTCTTATACATCTTATCTCCGCTAGGATGCATGGAATAAGGGCTATCATGAGCCCCACAAAGAATAGTCTGCTTAATCTGAGAATTCCTCGAAACATAGTATCGACCACGAAAGCATAACAAACCATTTTGATCCACAGAGAAGTCTATAGATGTACCCTCTTTTACCTCCCTCATACGGTGCTTTAGATAAGGATCCTTAGCTTGCTCAGACTTAATCTCTGAGAGTAAAGTGGGAATAACTCGGAGTTTAGCCAAAAGACTACCATCTTCAAAAAAACTCACCCTGGCAAACAAGGCCCTCAACTCCGTCACAGCATTACGACTTAAGGTATCGACAACCACATTAGCCTTACCAGGGTGATACTCAATCTCACAATCATAGCTCTTAAGTAGCTCCAACCAACGACGTTGCCTCAAGTTAAGCTCCTTTTGAGTAAGCAAGTACTTCAAGCTCTTATGATCAGTGAAGATATAACACTTCTCTCTATAGAGATAGTGTCTCCAAATTTTAAGAGCAAAGATTACCACAGCAAGCTCAAGATCATGAGTAGGGTAATAATCTCATGCGGTTTCAACGTCGAGAGGCATAAGCCATGACCTTTCCCTCTTGCATTAGCACACATCCCAATTTAATGTGAGAAGCATCACTGTAGATAGTGTAAGCTTTCCCAGGCTCAGGTTGAATCAGAACTGGTGCTTAAGTCAACACAGACTTCAGTTTCTCGAAACTAACCTCTTGAGCCTCCGTCCAAACAAATGGAACATTTTTCCTCAGTAACTTAGTCAACGGAGCTACAATAATCGAGAAACCCTCTACAAACCTTCGATAATAGCCAGCTAAACCCATGAAGCTTCGAATCTTAGAACCATTCTTAGGTTGCTTCCAGCCCATAATAGCCTCAATCTTCTTCCGATCCACACGAATACCCTCAGCAGAAACTATATGACCCAAAACATCACCTCAGATAGTCAAAATTCGCACTTGTTGAACTTAGCATAAACTTGCTTCTCTCTCAAAGTTTGCAGTACAACTCTTATAAACACCACCACAAATTGATCCAAGTAGGGTTGAAACACCTTATTCATCATGCTCAGCCTCAGACTTAGAGTACACCAGAATGTCATCTATAAACACCACCACAAATTGATCCAAGTAGAGTTGAAACACCTTATTCATCATGTCCATAAAAGTAGTAAGGGCATTAGTTAACCCAAAGGGCATTGCCAAGAACTCAGAGTGCCCATAGCGAGTTCGAAAAGCTGTCTTGAACACATTTGAATCTTTCACCCTAAGCTAATAGTATCCAAACCTCAAGTCAATCTTAAAAAACACAATAGATCCCCAAAACTGATAGAATAGGTCATCAATACGAGGCAAGGGGTATTTATTCTTAATCGTTAACTTATTCAGCTTCTGACAATCAATGCACAATTGAAGTATTTCATCTTTCTTCTTCACAAACAAAGCTGGAGCTTCCCAAGGTGAAATACTCGATCGAATAAAACCCTTATCAACAGCTCTTGTAACTACTCCTTCAACTCTTTGAGTTCCTTAGGTACCATTCTATAAGGTGCTATAGACACAGGAGTCGTGTCAGGATAGACTTCTATGCCAAACTCAACCTCATCATGCTTAGGTGGCACCCTAGGCAATTCTAAAAACACGTCGGGAAAGTCCTTCACAACTCGAATCTTGTCAATCTCGAAATCAGATTGCCTTGGATCAAGAATGTAAGCCAAATAAGCTATGGATCCCTTTCTAATCAACTTTTCAGCTTTAAGGGCTGAGATAACATTGGACAGAAACCCTTTACGTTTACCAACTAGAGTTATCTGTCGGTCATTAGAAGTCCTCAGAGTTTCCCTTTCTTCTTACAATCTAGTTTAACTTGGTGTTTAGAAAGCCAATCCATACCAAGTATAAGGTCAAATTCATTGAATGGCAACTCCAATAAATCAGCAGAAAAGATTTCCCCTTGAATCTCCAAAGGAAAGTTACGATATATTCTAGTAACCTCCACAGAATTACCCACCGGACTTAAAACGGTTGCCACAGCTCCAACATTCTCGAAAATAATCTTAAGACCTCAAGACACAAGACTAGCCACATAGGAATGTGTCAAACCCTTATTAAGTAACGCAAAATAAGGAATGGAATGAACTGAGAAAGTACCTGCTATGACGTTAGGCTCATCACGATCCTCATGCCTCCTAGTAGCATATACCAACCCAGGCTATCTCACCCTGGATCTAGAAGTGCCTCCACTCTGAACCGGCCTACCTCTAGCAATTGAACTTGAAGCAATCGGTCTAACCTTCCCTCTACCCCTAGAAGGAGCCTGAACCGAAGCCTGAGACTGACTCTGCATAAACAATCTAGTAGGAGGATGGGGACAATCTCTAAAGAAGTGCTCCTGTGAACTGTACCTAAAACAAACCCCGATCTTCCTCCAACACTCGCCCCCATGTCTTTTATTATAGTAAGAATAGAGATGCATGGGATGTGGTCCAAAAGAACCACCAACACTACCCGTCGGAACTGTCGAAATCGCAGGCCTCACTCTCGGATAACTAGGCTGAGCTGTCTCTTCCCTAGGTCTTTTAATAGAAAGATCGCCCGTAATTGGCTGAGCTGATGTACCCATTGGCTTTTTACTACGCTCCTTATCCTGAACCCTCTGAGCCTTAGTACGAGCCTCCAAACTCTTAGCAGATCTTGCTTGACTAACTAGGTCACTGAATGCTCTATCATGATGCATGTTGACCCCAACCTGAAGTGAGAGTCGTAGTCCCTTCCTAAACCAGTCACATTCTCTTTCTCATTTGTCACTAGCCCTGACGCATAACGAACCAATCTCAAGAACTCTATCTTATAATCATTAACGGACATGTCTCCCTGTCTCAAGTTCATAAAGTCGTTCCTACACTTGTCGAGAAACTCCTCACCTACATAACGATCCTGGAAGGCCTCTCTGAAATAATCCCATGTAATCTGACCAGCAGGAGTAGACTCCTCCATAGTGTCCCACCAATTTTAGGCTTCACCCCTCAGTAAAGAGACAGCAGCTCTAACCTTCTGCCTAGCAGGGTAGTTCATCTCAACAAACAATCTCTGCAAATCCTTCAGCCAGTACTCAACAATTGAAGGATCTGTACCTGTCCTACCCTCAAACACTTTCATCCCAGCAGCAATAAAATTAGCAAAAATGGGCCTCCTCAGACCCTCAGACTTAACCCCAGTGGATCCACGAAGCAATCTCAGTAACTCTCGATTAACCGTGGCACTGTCCAACTCTACGGTCTCACTATCCCCTGTATCGGGCATATCCTCAACAAGAGTCTCCTCTAACAGCTGGTTGTCCCTCAGCACCTATGGGCAGCCCATCCTCAGTAACGTGAGGCAACTCATCCACATTTGTCTCAAGCTTGAACATAGGAGTAAGGTCACTAACAGCCCTAGCAGTACGACCCCGACCTCAGCCTTGGCCGTGACCAGTCATAAGTCTGGCACTCCTACGTGGTGGCATACTATCTATCTACATCAATAAAAAGTACTAAAGTAAGAATTGATACCGGAGATTTAGAATAAATCATATATATATATATATATGTAATATAAATTATTATAACTCATTAATTTATTCAAAATCCCTATTTAATCCCAAAATTTTTCAAAACCAAGCTTGGAGAGCTTTACAGCCCGTGGGTTGAACTCTGCTCTGATACCACTAAATGTAACCCCTATACCCGACCCAAAAGATACGACCGGATGTATAAGATTATTTAAGTAATTTACTTATACCCCAACTCGACAATCCAAAATCATTCACATTCATTCTAAAAAATACACATAAATATTCATATATGAAAATTTTAAATCTATAATTAATAATAAAATAAGTTAATTAAACTCCCCAAAAATAAAATATCAAAAGTCCCAAAGTAAATTATATTTACAACCCAAAACGCATAGTTGCTAACATAGTATGTTACAAATCCAAAATCAAAATAATAATAACAAAATAAAATAAAATATTTTAAATTTTGCAACTAAGCCTCCGGGTACCAAGTCACCTAATTTCCGAATACCGGTAAGGAAACTGTGGAGGTATAAGCTATAAAGCCTAGCGTGTCTCTAAAGTAAATACAACCTAATGCATTTGTATTTCAACATAACAATTTATATCTCAAAAAAAGGTAACCACAAATCAATTTTCAATCACAAGCACAATGCAATGCACCCATGCTCCAGCACACCAATACAGAGAGAACCCTTTCCCAACCTATCGTCACCAATCGCAGTGTGGTTTTAGTATCAACCTTAAAAAGAAATGATAACCACTTCTTCCACCTTATAATCCCACCCCATGAACACACATGGAATAATCACATAATTATCATATATTTAAATATTTCCTCAATCTCAATCTCAATTAAAGTCCCATATATCATAATCACTGTAGCATAATCACAATAATTATCTGTCACCTGCTCAATGTACATTTATATATGTATGCATGACATTAACGTTATACACTTGCATAGCTCACTTAATCATACCATTAATTATTTTTATTACAACAAAATCGTCTCAATATCAACATATCTCAAACAGTATGAAATCACATAATCTCAACATCACAGACATTAAGGTATATTACAGTTAGAAACACACCTCAAGCAAATAAAACTCTAGCGACGAGAAGGTCGTCCACCACGCACTGTACGAGTTCCCAGTCTAACGGAAGTAGATCCTACAAATACAACTAAATATTATTGCAAACCTAGTCACCACTTAAACACAAAATTAAACTAAAGTAACTTACGAGTAGCCCTCAAAATCGAAGCAGGAATGAGTTGAACAGGTGGAGGAGGTAAATCGTCCACCTCGAAATCGTGATCACCTAAATACGAATATTTTATATCAGTACTACCCAAATTAGAACTCTAAAATAATTTAAAGTACACAATTTAAAATAAAACTATCAAAACAGGACTTTCGGATTAGAATTTGGCAAAACGGACAGCGGAATCGGACTCAAGACGTCGAAAAATGGTAGGGTAAGGTTTTTCAAAAAAGTCAACAGTCAAAGTCAACGATCAACGATCAACGATCAAAGTCAACGGTCAACGATCGATCAACAACCGGTTAACGGCCAATCAACGATCGGTCAACGGTCTGACTTGGTTTGGGTTTGGACTTGTTCAATTGAGTTTGGTTTGGTTTTGGTTTTGGTTTGGGTTTGGTTTAGTTTGGGTTTGGGTTTAAAGGTTTGATTTTAGGTCCAAAAGGGTTTGGGTTTAAGGATTTTGAAAGGGTTTAAAAGGATTTGGGTTATTGGATGTAAAACGATGATGCCAAACAAGATCCAAAGGTTGAAAATCCCTTAATCCACAACAAACGAACGACGGCGACTAAGGAAACCAAAGGAGAGGGGTTTTGTTCGCACAAAAGCAAGGAGAAGGTTAACGTTGGCGGTGTCGAACACGCACGGAGAGAGGGCTTCGTCCGAGGTGATCGGAAAAGGGAAGAAAAGAGAGCTTTTGGAGAGGTTTTGGCAGCAGCGAAAAAATAAAGAAGAGAGGAAAGAAGCAAATGGTGAAAAAGTGTGTTTTATACTCAACTCAAAATGAAGTATTTATTTGGAAATCCCTAAAAAATTCTAAGGTTTTGGAAAAGCCCCAAAATTTCTTAAAGTTCCCAACTAAGTCCTTAATTAAAAGCTAGAGTGTTACACGTGTTCTATAAAATAATAGGACATAGTCGTATGTTATCGCATCTCTAAGTTTTTCTTTAAATTGGTTCACTCCTATAATAACAATATATATCAAGTATCAATAAAGATATAATTTTCTTTTAGTTTTTAAAGTGATGACTTAGATATTTAACTAACATTTATACCTTATAAAACATTGATCATATCGTACGAGAACATCTTACTACAAAATCTTCGAAGTAAGGATTTGTATTTAATAAATTAATGAGAGTACAATTTATATACTATGCTATGTCAAGAAATATATTCTTTTCTAGTTCATCCAACCCATCAAAGCTTCTCTTCAAAATCTGTAAAATATTTGGTTGCCCATATTCCTTTAACTTCTCCACCTCACTTTCCCAATCTTCTTTAGTCATTGTATACAATTTAGAACCCAAAACTTTAAGAGCAAGTGGGCTGCCTTGGGCGTACTCTACAAACTTGTTCGATAAATCTCGAAAATCAACAGAAGGATTCGTTTGAATGCAAACTTAGAAAATAGTTGAAGAGAGTCTTTCTCATTTTAACTTCTTTACCTCGTACATTTTGTCAGCTCCTCCATTCTTAAGTACTTGTCTATCTCTAGATGTTATAATGATTTTACTCCCATCACTAAAATATTTGGCACCCAAAGTATCTATTTGGTCTGGGTCATTAACATCATCAAGGACAACAATCAATCTTTTGTTATTGAGCCTCTGTATTAAAGTTAAACCTATGGACGGGGTGCCTATGTGGATTTTTTGGTTTAATAGTTTGGAAAGAAATTCATTTCGTAAAGATTCTATCCCTTGTTTTTCTAATTTCTGACTAACATTTTGGAGAAAACAATGATCTTCGGACTTTGGAAAGGCTTCTTTATATACAGCATCAGCAAGGATAGTTTTGCCTATACCACCCATTCCCCAAAGTCATATTACACGACTGTCTTCTTGATCAATCAGTCCCAAAATCGTCCTTTTTTTTATCATCTATTCCAACCAATTCTTCAGAAGCACTTCCAGCCTTGCTGTTCATCAACATTTTCATAACATATTCAACAATATCCTTAATGTACTGGGTTTCAGGTCTAGCAAATAACAAAAATAAACATATAATTATATATAAAATCTAAAACAAAGATAAGCCAAATATAAAAAGATGAAAAATGTGTAGTTACCTATCGAATTTGCCTCCTATATGCCACCCTTTTAATTTACCAACTTCAACGAAGGGAGTTTGCCATTGCTGTACTTGGTCTATCTTTTTTGATTCATGGTCATCAAAGGAGGTTTTGAATCTCCCAGAAACATTCCGTACATCAGAAGGATATACAAGATGGGAAGAACAATATGTCCTTTAGTATCTTTGTGGTCCATGATGTCAGAGAGTTCAGCCAAGCATGATTCTGACGAAGCATAGTTGACAGACAAAACGATGATTGAAAGATTTGAGGTTGCAATTGCTTGAGAAAGTGCTAGTGAAAGTTGGTCCCCTTTTTCCAGTGTATCTTCATCGAAGAAAACATTGATTCCTGTGTCTTTCAAAGCTTTCAGAAGATGACTGGTAAAATTAAGGCGCGCGTCTTCTCCTCTAAAGCTCAATAAAACTTGATGCTTCATTTGACGAGAAGACGCCATGAAAGAGTTTAGATTGTGTGATTGAAGCAAAGGATAGATTGTATGATTGAGGCAAAAGACATATTAATATCGCAACAGAGCTTTGCTTCTTTTATTCTGGTACCTTTGAAGAAAATACCAGAAGGTTGAATGTTTTATCTTCGACACGCTGGATTTTTCTTTCTTCATTGTTTTTTATAATGGATTTTTGGTTTTTTTCGTAAAACTGAGAATAATACAACAAAGCTAAATTTTCTTCGATACAATTAATGAAAAGGCATTATTTTTTCCGATACAATTAATTAAGCCTAATAAAATTGATTAAAAAAAGTAATAAATTTTTTTTTTTTTTTGAATGAACTGCCATTTAATACCTTGATAGTCACTCAATTATAAGATTTTTTATATTGATCACATAATTATATAAAAAAAAGTTTAATGACATTTTGTCATTAATTTTTGCATGTTTTTTCTAAATGATCATAATTCTATTTATTAACTTTTTTTGACCAAACCTTTTATTTTTCAATCTGCTTTTTTTTTAATAGAATTAATAAAAATACCGTTAAAAAAGTCAACGGGAATTATGTAAAATTTCATATGTGGAATATTTTTAATGAAATGTAATTTATTACTTAGATAACCCAATAAGATAATTATATGTGGAAATGATAAAATAAATAAAGAATATATTAAATTAAAAAAAATAACTCTTAATTTAAAGAAAAATGTAATTATCTTTAAAAAATTTAACTCATTAGAAAAACTTCTCAATAAACAACGTATGAAATATACCTTTTGAAAGAAATGAAATATTGAAACCTTGAATTTATTTTTTAAATCTATTAGAAAAATCAAATTGAAAAAAGAAAACAAAGGTTGATGGCCAAAAAGGCTAAAAAATACAATTAGAGTTATTTTGACAAAACATGCAAACGTTACTGGTCAAATTTATCATTAAGCCAAAAAATTATTTAATCACTAATGTTTTTGAAATTCTATTTGTTGGTCACTCTTCCATTTAATCATTATCTCTTTTTATTTGTATAATAACAAATTTAGTTCTCTAATACTTGTACATTCTATCAATTTTATTTTTAGCCCTTAATATTGATATGTTTTGTTAATTTAGTCTTAATTTAAAAAAATAAAAAAATTAAAAGTTACAAAAATTAGAAATAGAATTAAGAAAATGTTAAATTCAATGTTTATAAGTACCAAGTTGAGAGGAGGTGCCAAGTCCAGGAACCAAATGAGTATTTAAGTCAAAGATTCATTATAACTTTTTTATAATTTTTATAATTCTTTTTAAATATTTTAGAATCAAAATTAAATTGATAGGATGTGTAAATGTTGAGAGTTTAATATATTGAAATTTGTAAAATTAGAATCAAACTAATAAAATATATAAACATTGGGGAACTAAACTTGTTATTAAGCTAATAAAAAAAGCCACATCAGCCTTTCCATTAATGATTTGACTACTAATTGACAAAAAAATTCAATTTAAAAAATGTTAGTTAATTGAAAATTGTTATAATTGGATGACCAAAATTTTAAAAAAAAATTGTTATAATTGAATGAATATTTGTATATCCAAATGATAAATTAACAAAAATTTTTTTTTGAAAATGTTTGTGACTAAATTAAATATTTTATAATTAAATGATGAAATTGAATACAGTTTCATTCAATAATCTCTAATCAAATGCATTAATTTAAGTGACATAGAAATTGGTTTGATGATAATAAGTAGATTAAATAGTAGTTTATGTAATAAAAAAATGATGGATGGGGACATGGGGTCATTACTTAGGTTAAGAAAATCATTAGTGATTCAATATGATGAGACTTGGGTCTTACTTGTTAAAATCGTAAATTTTTTATAATTTTTTTGATAAATCATGATCTATCAATTTGGATCATTAAAAAAACTAGATATGGAAGCATACTTGAGACCCTTGATATGTTGAAATATTTAAATATTGTGGTTTTGGTTTTTCAAATTTACGCATTAGCATTTTAGAGTTGGTGAGTTTTTTTTACTTTTTTAAAAGGACTATAAATTAATACATAATTTTTGCACATTAACTTTAATTTTTAATTTTCAATTCACCATCAATTAGAAATTAGTTACTATAGTATCTACACATATTTGACTCATACTTTATTTATTAATTGAAGCCCAATAAGCATTAATCATATTAAATCACTTTTAATTTGGGCCAACTTTTTTTATAGATAGTAAATAATAACATGTAATTGTTTTTCTTATATATATGTGTGTGTGTGATGCCCATATTATTCAACATTACAATCTCTAAGTGTCATGTATCCTATAATTAACGACGTTAGAAAAAAGTTATTAGACCAAAATTTGTCATTATACCAATAAAAAAAACCTATATTAGTTTTTCATTACTCATCTTATTGCAACTAATGAAAGAGTTACCAAAATATTTGATTTTAAAAAGTTTAGTGGCTAAATCGAAAAATTAATAGTTCAGTGACCAAAATAACATGAAGGCAATAGTTTACTAACCATTTTTGTAGTTTACCCTATAATTTAATTGAATTTATATATTCAAAATATATCAAATATAAATTCTAACTAGAAGGGCATTTGGAAATACCAAGGACCACATCGAGTCCGATTTTTCTTATGGCTAGTTTGTAAACAAAGGTTACTCACCAATTCAGAACGAGTACGAAGAGGGATAGGATAGAATGCATCATGTTCAGTTTATCAGCATCACATAGAAGATACCTTACATGTGCTATAAGATTGTCCCACGGCCAACAAAGTGTGGTTACAACTCATACCCACTAATTGGAGGACTCAATTTTTTACGAGTGGTCAGTTAGATTGGGTAAAGACAAATTTAACTACTAGCACCTAGAAGCGTCAAGCCCTTGGGGGCTCCTTTTTTGAATAATAACATGGAGGCCATGGAAGAACAGGAACTTATTCGTTTTTCAAGAATTAGCATCATGGAAGGTTGACAATTCTCTCCTCAATTGGATTGCTTTCCCCATAAGGAAAAACTTTTGTAGAAATTTCCCCGCCAGTTCATCCCAAGTTGTGATAGATCCAAGTGCCTGTGATCTAACCATGAAAAAGCATTATCGGTTAGTGAAAAGGGAAATACTCTCAAATAAATGTAATCATCAATAATACCATTAAACCTAAAAGTATCACATAATTGTAAAAATCGTTTTAAATGCAAACTAGGATCTTCATCCATTGTCCCTCTAAATTGTAAATTGTTCTGAATCATTTGAATCATTCCCGATTTTATTTCAAAGTTAATAGTGGCGATAATAGGTCTAGCAATACTCCCTTGAGTTAGATCTAGAGTAGGTAAGAAGTATTCCCTGAAAGTTCTTTGTGCTTCCACCATTGGCTCGTTTGTAGGGAGTTACGGAGGTAAATGAGCATTTTCTACGTTGACAACGGGATCTTCTATGGGATCAACTCTTTCTTCTCTTTCCTCCGGTGGTAGGTTTTGCATTACATGTTGGTTTCTGTGATTATGTCTAATTAACGATTCGGGGTTAGAAATAGGATCAACCAAGTTTCCTTGGCTTCGAGTCATAGACCAAAATTAATTAAATAAAGAGTAAAGAAAACGAAATACAAAAAATAAATAAAATAAAATCATATCTATAACATAAAATTTTTCTAATTATTTTATTAGCAATGAAGAAATAAAATTTATAAGGCGTTGCCTCCTTGGCAACGGCGCTAATAACTTGACCACTCCCGAACATACTCTTATTCAGCGTAGATTTTAAGCTTTCCGGAAGTATACTGGTCAGACCTTAAATATAGTGTGTACAATGAAACACTTGGTAGTATTCCAAGGATCATATCCAAAGGAGGCATAAAGTGATAATAAATTAGATCCCTACAAAGAATAAAATTAATTAGTACTTACTTTCGAGATTATAGTACGAAGAATAATAAATTAGTTGATTTTGAAACACATAAAATAAAAGAAACATTTGAGATGTAGAAATTCTTATAAACGACTTGGAGATATTAGGTCGTTTCCGTATGAGATCTTCAATCATTGGATTTTGGGGATTTTTCTCTAATCAACTAGTTACTACCCCAGTTAGATCTCTCGATCTTCCGTCGGCATAGCAATACCTAGTAGATTGAACTAATTTTCACACTTGAAGAGCTTGAAATCAAGTATTTTCATTTTGTTTCTTTAGGATTTAGTTTTGTTTTCTTTTATTAAATAAATTGTGTAGAAAGTGCAAAAAGGTGCTTATTATTGTCTTTGAGGTTGCTTGAGGCTTAAAGGTTAGGTAACGGACTTTGTGAGTATGCAGGAAACATTTAGAAGATGAATAAATATGAAGTTGACCACTATGTCACGACACAGACTGATCTGTGTTGCAACAAAGGGACCAGAACGGTAGAATGACAACACTGTCTCCTATGTTGCGACAGCAAAAACGTTTGAGAAATTTACTTGAAGGAGTGGATTGTCTTCTATGAAGCGACACGACTCTTGTGTGTCACGACATCGACCCCTAGACGTGGATTTCACACTAAATGAAGGGCATTTTGGTCTTCACAATGTCACTTAAACACGAGGAACGACAACTGACCTAGGGTTGAGAAAATGGACGGCCAGAGCTATAAATACGACCTTTAGCACTAGGGTTTTAAACACCATTCATTAGAGGTTAGTTTTTTTAGCTTTACTTTATATTTTCAATTGGAAACGATATTTTAAAAACTCGCATGATAGAGGAATTTTTCTACACAGATTACAAATACAATTTTAGTTTCTTTTTCATTCTCTTGTTCAATTATATGTTCTCATATATTGTTTTATTGATGATCAAAGAAACTATGAGAAACAAATTCCATTTTGGGGAATTATGAAGTGGACATATGAGTAATTAATTATTGTTTTACAGGGATTTTACCTTTCGGATCAGCTGTTTGGGAAAGGAAGAACATCGAACAAACACTAGGCCTGACAACCATAGAAAGTCATCTAGGTTGGAGTGAACCCAAAATTGGTATTTCTCATTCGTGAACACCTTTTCTCGAAATCGATTTAGATTGTGATATCTAGCGATAAATAATCTTTATCGACTTACTATACCGGTGAAAGAT
Organism: Kokia cookei; assembly: GCA_039519145.1. Lineage (NCBI taxonomy): Eukaryota > Viridiplantae > Streptophyta > Magnoliopsida > Malvales > Malvaceae > Kokia > Kokia cookei. The sequence goes on along the minus strand of CM076907.1, from coordinate 11,424,005 downwards.
TGAGGTATCCAACTAGGGTAGTGACTAGTTGATTGGAGGAAAATCCCCAAAACCCAACAATTGAAGAACTCAAACGGAAATGACCTAATATCCCTAAAGCCATTTACAAGAATTTCTACATCTCAAACTTTTTATTTTATTTTCTATTTTATTTTATGCTCTCAAAATCCACTCTTTATTTCTTCATACTATAATACCTAAAGTAAGTACTAATTAATTTTATTCTTTGCAGGGATTTGATTTGTATTGCCTTACGTCTCCTTTGGGTACGATTCTCAGAATACCACCAAGTGTTCCGTTCTAGCACACTATATTTACAACCTAAACCGTATACTTGCGAAAAGCCTAAATCTACGTCGAACGGGAGTACGTTCGGGGGTGACCAACAAGTTGATATGGACTACTTATCGCTAGATGTCATAATCTAAACCAGTTTGGGGAAAAGGTATTCACGGATGGGCAATACCAATTTTGGATTCATTCCCACCTAAATGACATTCTAGGATTGTCAGACCTAGTGTTTGTTTGATGTTCTTCCTTTCCCAAAATGTTGATCTGAAAGGTAAAATCCTTGTTAAACAATAAATAAATATTCATATTTTCACTCCTTAATTCCCCAAAATGGAATTAGTTTCTCATGTGTTTATTGATCATCATAAACACAATAATATATATAAACATATAATTAAATAAAGAGAATGAAAAAGAAACTCGAATTGTATTGGCAATCTATCAGGAAAAATTCTTCAAACATTTATGCGAGTTCTACAATCATTTCAAACTAAAACCTAAAATAAACTAAAATCTAGTGAATGATATGTTTAAACCTAATGCTAAAGACCTTATTTATAGCCTTGGTAAGCCGTTATGATCAGCCCTAGGTCTACTGTCGTCCTTCGTGTTTAAGTGACATTGTAAAGATCGAAACGCCTTTCACTCAATGAAGAATCGGTGTCCAAGGGTTGATGTCACGACACACCAGGACCTCTGTCACGACAAAGACATTAGTTTCTATGTGAAGTGTTATCCTACAAGCATTATCACGACATAGCCCATGTATGTCACGTAAAAGAAGTCAGTCTTCGAAAATCTCCAAGTCTGGTCCCTTAGTTGGGACATAGCTCAACGTATGTCGTGACAAAGTGATCAGCCTCATATTGTTACGGCTTCTTATGGTCTCCTGCACACTCAAAAAGTTCATTAGCTAACCTTTTAGCCTTAATCAGCCTTAAAGACAATAAAACGACATTTTGCACTTAGGTTACACAATGTATTCAAACAAAATACCTAAGTTAAATCTTACAAAAACATAAGGAAAATACTTGGTTTCAAGCTCTTCAAGTGTGAAAACTAGTTCAATCTATTAAGTATAAAACCGATGGATCAAACTCCCCCACACTTAAGTCTTTGCTTGTCCTCAAGCAAACAAAATAATAAAACACAAGGAAAATGAAGAGCTTGAGTTCATAGATATACAAAGACTGGGCTCATAATATGCAGTCTAAGTATCATATATCTCTTAATAACTTTGACATGATGATCAACCAATTTTATCATTTTCAATTAGAAACAAGATAAGTTCAATAAGATATAGGAAATACAAATATCAAGGTTTTATTAATATGCATCCATCAATGCCTTCTATAAGTACCTTAATTATCCTAGTACAATACAGATAACTATAATGAGATCATACAATTTCCATATCAATTTTCTATGTTACCCCTCACACTTTAGAAAACACATTATCCTTAATGTGTAGTCCCCTCAAATAGTTAAGGAAAGATTACCCGATTTATCGTGGAGGTCCTCTTCTTTTTATGGTGGTTGTCCTTCTCCTTTTGGCGTTAATGCTTGCAATTTTTGTGTCTTCCATAATGCGGGGTTCCTACAAAAGGAATTAAAACATATATATACAAAAATAAATTCTAATCCTACTCCTACAAATTATATAAGTCTAAAAAGAATAAAAACAAAAAATTATTCAAAATTTAGAAAATTGTCTCAAACAACTATTCATCCTCCTCCTTTTCTTCTTCCTCATCATCACTATCATTCCCTACTTTCGGTTCTTCATCATCATGCTCCTCAACCTCCACCCCAAACATGTCCGTTGTGTAGTTAAGGACCCTAATGTTACGTTGTCGAGCAACCTCTTAGAATACTGGTTTTGATTCTTGCATCCATTGGATCATCCAATCCATCTTTGCATGACTCCTTTCACCAACTTCTTGTTAGGTTGGTGACAACCTTTTTGTGGACGTTGGAGTAGTCATCGAATCTCATGATTTCCTCTTCCCCTCTTTTATTTGTTTAGCACGAAGCTCCCCATATTATTGGAAGAGTGTGTCACCAATTACACTTTTTGACGGCTTTAAGGTTTGTTCAGTTGATGTCATGGGCACTCCTGTCCTCCTACACAAAGCTGTGGTTAAGTGAGGAAAAAGAATCCCCACATTTTGGCTTCCCACATAACGACTCATGTCTTGATAGATCCATTTTCCATTACAAACCTGCTTTTTCTACAAAATTACAAATAAAAACACTGCTCGAAAAGCATTAACATTAGAAACATTTAAAGCAGGTATCATATGTGTGCAAATAAATTGGATCCACATCTTGGCTTCAAGAAAAATGATCACTTGATTAAATGAGGTGGGAATGCTAATGCCTGGCCTAAATTTCCATTCCCCCTTCCCTCAGTCAAATAAGTAATTATCTTATGCATGTCTATATCACTAAAGGATTCTAAGTGAATTTGATCTAAGAAATCTTATTCATAATAAGGAGCATTAAAGAAATTAAAAATTATTTTGGGGATTACCTTAACACTAATCCCTCTAATTACTAAGGTTTCTCAATTAACTTCATCCTTAGTGATAGAGATATAATCTTTTAGGGCAGCACAAATTTCTTAGACTCTAGGGCTAACAGCAGGTTTTGTGGGGATTGTCCAAAAACGTTCAAATCTATGATACCTAAGTAAAGGCCAAATTTCTGATGGTATTACAAATGACATATATTTTATCCCTAATTTAGTGTTTTAATTGTCTCTTTTGTATTTCATTTAGCATGCATCATAAGCATTTTATACTTAGTTTTCATATTTTCTAATTCATTGCTAGTTAGTTTAAATTCTTGTTATTTTTATCTATTTTCGTACTAATGTCGACGTAAGTAGCCAATATATTGTGTCTTAGAATTGTCAGCTTAGGAGTTCAGCTAAGAAGATCAATATTGATAGAATGCAGCCACAAGATTAGCTTGGAATTGCGGCCAAGAGATGTCGCCGCATAGAATTTGAACCTCAAATGAGTAGACTTAAGTTGAATTTTGTAACGCGTAGGTTTGTGGAAGTGTACACAATCATTATCAAGTAATAAGTAAGTATCGAGTTATCATCTCCATAGGGATTATATTTGTGTTAAATCACTTAATTGTAAAATTATATTAACAACTTGGTAAAATTAGAAACACAATATGATTGAGAAGTGATGATTAGAATTAAATATATTAAACTAAATGCAATGATCCCTAATGCAAATTATCCTAAGTATGCAAACTATATGAATGAAATAGATTTTAGCAAGATTGAACACAATTTGCAACAATTATAACATAAATAAACTAGGACAATTACTTTAATTAAACTCAATTTATTATCATCATGCTTAATAATATTCGGAAAAATATTCCATGGCAACTCGATCTTTCAAGAGTTTGGAAACCACATTAGGTCATTTCGGAATCCTTTACCTAGTAAATATGCATTTTACTGATCCTTATTTTCTAAGGGTTTCTTAGCATTCATGTGAGGTAACAGGGACGTGTTAGGTTTGAAATAGTTTAATCACACAAATCTAAAAACTATTCAGATAACAGAGCTTGGTTAGAGTTGTTATGTAACCTGCAATTTAATCGGGTTAGAATCTAAATTGAGCATGCACATTTCAATTATGTGTCTACTAGCCGTCGTTTGGTTAGGATCACTCAGCTAATTCAGGTGCATTTCAATCACATATGAACGAGATACATACTTGATTTTAATTGAAAACATGATTGATTGAGGCACAAACATCATAAGTATGATTTAAATAAATATTATTTAATTAAAGCAATCATCCTACCTTAAATAAAATTAAACTAACATTGCTGCAAACAAGAACAAAGAACACATAGCAAACATTTTCAAAATAAATTTAAGAAAAGAAAGATTAAACCCAAATCAAAGTGGTTGTCACCCAAGACTCTGGTCAAAGAGGACTCCTCCGTTTCTTTACTCTACTCCTTTGTAGATGGCTCTCCAAGGTGGCCAACCAAGAGCTCTTTAAGAGGCTTAATTGTGAAAATCTCTATGAAGCGAAGATGCTAGGCGTGGGGACTAGGGAATGCTAGAGAGAATTAAGAGAGAAGAGAAGGTGTTGGATGAAAGGATGATTAGGAAATGGTAAAATGGGGTCTTATTTATTGGTGAAGACAGGAGAGTAGCTTGCTGAAAAAAGAGCGGTTTAGTCACTCCAAGCTTCTTCAATGGGTGGCCGGCCATGATTAGTGGATTTTGAGTTGAATTTTGCTTCATTTTTAAGCAATTTAAATGCTATAACAACTCAAGATTGAGACTCGGTCAAATGTAAATCTTCGGGCAAATCTCTGATTTCTTTAATATTATAGGGACCTTGTGCAATTAAACCAAAAAGTGGTTTATGTGGACAGTCATGTGTAGCAAAAATTGGGTTGACTTGGTCTTCAATTTGGACGGTTTTGTAATCCAGCAAAGTTTATCAGACCTGTCAAAAATAAATTAATTAATTAAAGGCTAAAGAAATAAAATTAACCCAACTTAATTAATTAATTCAACCCAAGTTATTTAATGAAATATTTTAGAATGAATTATTAAATATGATTTTATATTTTATTATTTAATTTAATCATGCATGACCCACTTTATGTCTTAAAAAATATAATATGTTCAAATAAATATAAAATAAGCTATTTTTTGCATGAAAACTATATAATAATGCATAAAATCACATTTTAATAATTTTTATGTCCTAATTTCATATTTTCACATATTTCATTAATTTATTAAACAATTACTTAGTTTTAACAACGAATTTAAGTAAAAAAGGTGATAAATTACATAGGAAAAATCCTAAATATTTTTTAGTTAACACACCCCCAAACTTAAATCATTGCTCGTCTCGAGTAATGTTCATGCACAACGAAAGGTCTTGCTAAGGCAAAAGTGCTAGTTGTGTAAGCAGAATCAATCTTTGTCCCATAATCATGTATTAATAACTCCATGTTCATAGATCTTCTTTATTAACAAGTAATTCATATGCAAATATTTTTAAATTTTATACTAAGTTTCAAAATATGTCAACATGAATCATAGTTTGTATGTATGTCACAGTCACAAATAACATTCTTCATTCAACATAATTTCTAATCAATCAAACAAAACAATCATAAGGCTTATTTATGATCTTCATATGTTGAACTTAATACTTCCTCTCCACTAATGTAGGTGATATAATCATCAAATCAATAGGTCTTTTAGAAGGTTGTAATGGGGCTCGGTTAAAGGTAGGGATTTTAAGAGATGAGACATTTCAATTTCAAAATCTTAACCTTTAACTTTGTCTTGGATTTCTTGAAATACAACCTTTTTTTTAAGTGAACCTTTGGAACACCCCCAAACTTATTTTGAACTCATGCTCATATATTTTTCTTTTCAAAGATTGAGCAAACTTTTTTTTTTTTTAACAAGAGCACGTACATCTTTCTGAAAATTTCCTCAAATGTTGATCACCAAGACAGCTTTAGTTAAGATGGGTGCACAAAATTAGGATAACTTAAAAAGATGGTAATGTGACTTATAATGTAGGAACATTGCAATAAATAGGCTTTTAAGCTCAAAATTACAGTTTCAAGGGTCTAATATCATAAGGTTGGCTTGAAAGGGCTCAAACGATCCAAAGAAATAGTGCCTATATCATTTTAGATTTTTATGTCTCCTAGGATTTCGCCTCAAGAAAGTTACTAAATCAATTCTAAAGATATAACCCTTCATGCATGTCTAATCTCAAGAGAAACTAAGTTTTCATGGCAAACGTTACCTAAGATTAAGATCATACAATCATTTCATTGTTCATGATAACATACATTCACTCAGATAGAATCATCATTCATACTTGCATACAAACTATCTTATTAACAAAAATTTTTTCTAAACATTCATTGATTAAAACATACTTATGATTGAAATGATTGAAACATACTTGAGAAAAAAAATTAAAAATATTTGAGCAATTTATTTACCTTACCCCTCTTTAAAAAGAAGCAATGTCCTCATTGCAAGAACAAAGTAATGAATGAAAAATGAACACCAAGTAGGATCTTAAGAAAAGAGAGGTGAGTCATAAAGACTGCTTAAATACCAAGTTTCTTATCAATCCAATCTTAGACATGTTCATTCCCATTACCACATCACTTAGTCTTTTTCTTTCTAAAGAAGTGTTAAGTTTATTCATGCTTGCTATGTTTTATTCTGTAGAAATTAAATCCTAATTACGGAAGAAAAAACCTAAAAACAATTAAATAAATAAAAAGACAAGAACCTCCCCTTTTATTTTTCTGACTCATTCCCCTTGTCTTCTTCAGCTCCATCTTCGCTTGCATAGTTAGTATCTTCCTTTCATGTCTCAAAGATAGCATTTGGGAACTCAGGAACAAAAGTGTTAGAGATATTCTTAAAAGTATTTCGAATTGAGTCATCTCAAATCTTTGCATATTTCCAGTAAATTTGTTGTTGATTGTGCATGAACTTGCACATATCCATCATAATTGACAACTCTGATTTCTTTGAAGTATTTGCAGAAGTCGGCATTGGAGTTGTAAATTCAGGTTCAACACTTAGCTTGACTATTTCTTCTTTTGGCTCAACCTTTAGTTCAGGGTTTGCAGATCCCTCAATTGGTTTAAGACTGTTCGGTTCCTTATCAGATTCTTCTTCTTCAGTGTCTGTAATTGAATTAGCTTCAGTTTCAGTTTCATTTGTTGACTCCTTCGTATTTGGTTCAGTTGACTCTTCTTGCTCACCTTGATTCAGCTCATGCACCTTCTCTACTAACCTTTCAAGATCATGATTTGTAATGCACCCTTGAACATATTGCCCCTTCAGATTTGCTTGTGTTTTAACATGGGCTCCTAAGCAAAGTGAAGTGATTAATGATATGAAATAAGCACTTTCTATCTTCTTTTTAGCACAATCGTGAATCTCCTTGAGAAAAATTTTCCCAACATTAATGGACTTTTCTGTCAAAATTGCATACAACAAGAGCATCCGTTCCATCGAGAAGGTGGAACTATGTAAGATAGGTATAAAACTATAGCGAACGAAATAAAACCATATCTTTTCTACTGGCTTTAGGTATTCCCTTCGGTAAGAATGGCTCCCAAACTTTCTTATAATCCATTGGGATCCCGGATTTGTCACAACATTAAGCACTTGTTGAGAAAATCCTGATTGATATTGTTCATCATAGGGTAGTACTCATATTCTTCAACATCAGGTAAGTTAAACAAATCATTGATGGACTTAGAAGTAAGGGGTACCTTTTTCTTTCTAACGATGACCTCAGTAGCATCTTGCATAGTCAAACTAGAATAGAACTCTCGAACTAGTTCATCATCGGGAAGTGAACGAGCATCACAAAATTGTTCCCACTTGAGAGCATTGATTTTCTTTCTAATCGGTACAGGAACAACCATCAAATTATGACTCTTCAAGTTAAAACCATTTTCCGGCATCATGGGTTGATGCTTGAAGATTGAATCAAATCTCTCGTTCACTTCTTCATTGATCAAAATCGGGTTTTCAGGAGTAGTCTTTGAAGATCTAGTTCTTTTGCGAGACATGGTATCTTTTTCCAAAAATTAGGTAAAGTTTTGGCACAAGGGAGAGAAGAGGAATTGGCAAGGTGATGTAAGACTTACTACGGCAAAAACCTTACAACCGCAAGGATGGTATGGCAGTAACAACAGCGTGCGATAGTAACGACAGTGTGCGACGATGACAATGGTGATGTGCGACAGTAACATTGGTGCTTCGACAATCTTTTTGCGGTGGCAGTAGGTGATTTCGGCAAAAAGGGAAGGAAAACTAGGGTTTATTTCGAGATTTGAGGCTGGCGGCACAAGAGGGAAATTTAGGGATTTTTATGGTTAAGCAAATTGCTTTGACGGATATGAAAAATAGTAAAATGAAGAGGGGTTTATATAGGGAAAAATTAGGGCAACATGTAGCAAAAATTTAGCTTCATTAGGGTTACTTGAGCGGCAAGCAATGGGAGTGGCGGCAAAGCATGGATAGTTTCCCTCCTTTTTGCTGTCTTGGGCCTCAAACTCATACTATATTTACAAACTTATTCAAAAAAAAAATTGATTAGTACTTGGGCGAAATTTGATCCCTTCTATTATCATAACAATTAAAATTAAAATTTACACAACAAAGAATGAAACTTAAAAATTTTAAAACTCAATTAGAAAATTTCTTCTTAACAAATTACATTAAATTAATTCCCAAGAAAGGTTGTAGGGGTCACAGTGGTCCTGCTTAAGTTCCAATCGCCTTAGACAGAATTAATTAAATGTACTAAGTTAAGAAAATAATTATTTATTTATTTACAAAATGTGTTCAGGAAAAATCAAGGGTTTGTTAATTTGAACGAGGATTCAACTCGCTCAACTTCACCATCCCAATAGTGTTTGAGACGTTGACCATTAACTTTAAACGTACCTCCGTAATTGTCGTATAATTCAACAGATCCATAAAGATAAACTTGGTAGATGGTAGATGGTATAGGGTCCTTTCCATCGGGATTTAAGCTTCCTAGGGAATAACTTCAACCTTGAATTAAACAACAAAACCTTCTGACCTTTTTTAAACTCGCGAGGTTGTATATGACTATCATTCCATCTCTTTGATCTTTCTTTACACATTTTGACATTCTCATAGGAAAACAACCTCAGCTCTTCCAACTCATCAAGTTGTAATATCCTTCTCTCACCGACTTGCTTAAGAACAAAGTTCAACTGCTTCAAAGCCCTGTGAGCTCTATTCTTCAACTCTAATAGTAAATGACATGCCTTTCCAAAGGCTACCCGATAAGGAGTCATTCCTAACGGTGTCTTAAATGTTTTTCGATAGGCCCATAATGCATCATCGAGCCTTCGAGAACAATCTTTTCTGCTAGGGCGTACTACCCTTTCAAGGATACCTTTGATTTCACGGTTCACTCTTTCAACTTGCCCATTCGATTGGGGGTGATAAGCAGTAGCAATCTTGTGCTTCACATTATATTTTTCAAACAACTACTTAAGCTATTTGTTTACAAAATGAGAACCTTTATCACTAATTATAGCTCTTGGTGTCCCAAATTGTGTAAACACATGCTTATGTAGAAATCACATGACTACCTTTGTATCATTTGTAGGGTATGCTTCAGCTTCAACCCACTTGGATACATAGTCCCCAACAACTAAGTTATATTTGTTCCCATATGAAGAAGGAAACGGGCCTAAGAAGTCAATGCCCAAAACGTCAAATAGCTCAATCTCCAAAATGTTTGTCAAGGGCATCTCATTTCTCCTTGGTTGGGTTGGTGGTGGTGACAGGGCAAGTGGGAAATGGGTTTAAGTTTGGGCCTGTTTAGGTCCATTAGTATTTGGGTCTGAGTTGGGTATTGGGCTAACCGTACTTGGCCCAATTGGGCTTGTAAATTTGGACATGTACTTTGGACTTTGGTAATTGGACTTTTAATTTTGAAATTAAAATTAAAATTAAATTTATTTAAAATAAATCTAAATTTAAAATAAATTAAAAAAAGGGGGCCCGGTCAAAATTGGGCTCCAGCACTCTTTATGCAACTAAGTCTTTGGCTAACAGTTTAGTGTAGAAACAACGTCTATTTATGTTTCACATGAATAAATGTGAGCTTCTTAGAGATCACATCAGTCAATTCATTACTCTTTTGATTGATTTAAAGAATGTTAAGGTTAAGATTGAGGATGAAGATCGGGCTATGCTATTATTGTGCTCTTTACCCCCTTCAAACATGTCTTTTAGGGAAACCATGATTTATGGAAGAGATAATCTCTCATTTGAGAATGTGAAGGGTTATTTTTTGTGTCAAGACAAACTCGACAATGAGTTTGGTTCTAATAACATGACAGATAAGCAAGCTTCCGTTTTGGTAGCATCAAAGAAGCGAGACAAAAGGTGTCGCTATTGTAAGAAGTTACGTCACATCAAGGCAAATTGTTATAAACTGCGAAATAAAAGGGCTGTTGAGAGTAAAGAGGAAGATATAGCTGATGCTAATTTGGCAGACGAAAGCAGTGATGATTTCTTGTTAGTGTCAACGAGCGAAAGCTCCGAGCTTATGTCCGCGTGGATCCTAGATTCGGGATGTTCATTCCACATGTGTCCCAATAGAGAATGGTTCTAAGTTATTTTAGTCAAATTTTAGAAATAATCTTTCAATTAAACTCTATTTATTTGTTTAAATCAAACTCTAATTAGTCTACATTATTTTGTTATTATTTGACCTAGGAATTTAGCCTATAAATAGACTCTTTTACAACCTTAGAAAATAAACCAATTAGAGATTAGAACTCTTAACACTTTTGGAGAATTTTGTGTTTACGTTTGCAGGGTTCTTTGTTTTCAGGTTTCGAGGTTTAGTTTTATCTCAATCTTTTGTACTCTTTGTTCTTTTGCCATTAAAGTAAAATAATTTTTGCCCGTGATTTTTTATCCTCTTTGAAAGGGTTTTTCCACGTTAAATTTGTGTGTTAAATTTTTTAATTTCTTCTTCTATTTTTACTTGTTCGTTGCTTAATTGAGTCAATCCCCAACATATAAAATGTATTTGGTCTGGGTCACTAACATCAGCAAAGACAACAATAATTTATTTTATTGTCCAACCTCTGTTGATAAGGATATCTTATGGAAGGGGTGTCTATATTATTTCCTTTTTCATTTAATAGTTTGGAAAGAAGTTCACTTCTAAATATTCCCTCTCCTTATTTTTCTTTTTTCTTGCTAAAATTTTGAAGAATTGTTTGGGCACATCATCTTTCAGAATATGTGTAAACAAATGAGGGCAGTATTGAATTGTATCTTTTGAATACTTGAGCCACTAATATTTAAGATCTTAAGAATACCCAAAGAGCAGAAAGGTTCTTGAATTTGAGTCTCAGATAAGTTTAATTATCTTAAGCAATGACCAAGAGCAAGTCAATCAAGGCATTCCAACTCAAGTCCTCAAGATCACTTAAAGGTTCGAAAGATGAGAACCCTTCTTCAATTAGAGTCCTGGATAAGTTTCAACTTATTAAGTTTCTTGGTATTTCTGGGAATTCGAGAATTAGACACTTATTTAGTATCAATAACAAATGGATTTCGACTTGATTGATGGATTTTTTATCCTTGAGTTGCTCATATCTAAGTATTGAAAAGGCAAGGCCACTTCTTCGATTTGAGTTCCAAATAAGTTTAGTTCTTTTAAATTTCTTGGGATTTCTAGAAATCCAACCATTTGGCAATCACATAGATCCAAATAACAAAGGGATTCCAACTTGGAAAGATTGATGGATTTCTTCTTGACCTTTGACTCGCTCAATGACAATCTTTCTACTCTGACAAGATGCTCAATTAAACCAGGCATTTCTTTTATAGTTGTTTTTATGGAAAATAAGGCACTTCATAATGCACTGAAGGATGAAATTCACCCCTTGATATGTGACTCATAAGTATTTAAATTTTTGTGGGTGATAAATAAGTTGCATTAAACTCCTATCATTAACCGCCTCTGAATACTTATAGAACAACTTTATGAACAACATAAAGACCTATTTGTATTATTTAATTATCATTATATGTTAAACGAAGACTCAACAGAAAGTAGTAGTTCTAATAATTCTAGTAATAGTATAAATTTAGAAGATATAAAAGTAATAAGTGATCAATCTGAAGAAGAAAATACTTCAACAGATAAATATGAAAATATAGATATTCTTGAACCTATGGAAACTGATCAAACAGATCAAGACCCTAAAGGAAAAAGGGAAATCAGATCTTTTAAATGATGATTTTTTAAGATATTCTAATAAACCATATGAACAATTTAATAATACTACAAGAATTTTCAATAATCAAACAGATAATACTGAAAATATTACTACTACTGAGATAAAACCGAAAAATTTAGCAGAATCATCTAATCAACCTATACCAAATAAGATAGATAATCTTAATAAAAGAAATGTTGTTCAAGAAGGGATATATTTAGATCTTACAAACATTCCCATATTAGACTATGAAAAAATTATAGATGATTGGGCACAATCAATTACTATTGTTGTAAACAATAATAATTGGACAAAAGAAAAAATTTTAAATTATTTTGTTGGAATATTTCAAAGAGATGTTTTACAATTTTTAAGAATATGGAAAGAATGAGAAAAAGGTAAAGAACAAAAAGAGAAGTTGATCAATCAGATACAAACTCTTAAAGATGTATTAAAAGGTTTAACTCAAATTCTAAAAATAGAATTTTGTGGTTATATTGACAAAAAAGATCAAGATAGTATATCTAGTTATATTTTGTCAAAAATTAAATTATGTGATATTAGATATTTAGAAAACTTTTCTAAAAAATTCCTTCATGAATATCAAAAATAAAAAAATGAAAATATAAAAATTTGGAAAAACCAATATTTTCATAAATTACCACCACCATGGGATGAGATTTGTTTAAAAAAAATACGATTCTTATTTAGAAAAACATAGTAAGCTCTCAGGAATAGACGCTGAGACTATAGATTCTATAGTAAATAGAATAAATTTTGCAAAAGAAAGAATAACTAATCATTGTTTACAAACTAAAGCTGCTAAATAATTTAAGCATAAATTAAGTAGTCAACACTGTACAAAAATATTAGAAAATGAATGAGAATTTGGATGTAAACCAGTGCGTCCTAATAGAAAATATAAAAGAAAAAAGAAAAAATATAAGTTTATTAGATGGAGACCAATGAATAAGAAAAAGAAAAGTTTTAATAATAAAAAAGAAAATTTGTTAGGAAAAAGAATCCTAAAAATACTAAAAAACAAATATGTAAATGTTTTATATGTGATGAAGAAGGGCATATAGCACCAGATTGTCCTAACAAAGGAAATAGTGCTAGGAAATGATTAAAACACTAGAAGAAGAAGAATTAGAAATATGTTTTGAAGAGGAAATAAATCCCGAAAAAATATTATATGAATTAATATCAGAAACAAAATCTGATACGAATGATGAAGAATACATATTTATGATTAATACAAGAATTAGTTCTAATAATCAATTAGAAGAAATTTGTAAAAATGAACAACAAGATATAAAACTAGGAAATCTAATCGGAGAAGAAAAAGACTTTTCTGATGAAATGATAGAAAAAATAACTAAAAATCATATTTCTAAAGAAGAAATTTATAAAATATCAAAATTTAAAATTTGGACTCAAAGACATATAGAAAAGATAAGTGGTAATCTGGTTGCTAAAGACACAAGAGGAGGATTAACAGAAATCTCATTATTCTCTAAAGAAAAAATTAAGAGGATTAAAAAGAAATATCCTCAGGTAAGAACATACATTTAGGAATTATAATGATAACTATAAGAGCATTATTTAGAAAAGGTCATGATATACCAATAATAGCGGTATTATTAGATAAAATATTTGAAAATCTAATAAAAGCACTTATTGGAGGAATTTAATCAAATTTACATGCAGGAGTAACCGGATTTAAAGTTAAACCAAATTAATTTATATCCATTATAGATCCATTAATAGAAGAATGTTTATGTCTTAGAATTCAGACAAAAAATTCTGAAATTAATGATTTGGCAGAAGATCTAGCAATAAGTAGGAATAAAAGAAGTTAATAATAAAATTATTGAACTTTTTGAACCAAATAAATTTACTACGGAAATACAACCAAAATTATTACATTTAAGTGATTTATCTATACCAAAAGACTGAATTATAGGAAATATTAATAGTTCTAGTACATCTAAATCAGTATGTACTATAGAATATATGTCATCTAGAGATAAATTATATTTTAAAAATAATACAATTACAGACACCAATAATAACTTAGTTTTAGCCTCAAATACTCAAACAGAGGATGAGGAAGAAAATTTAGGTTCTATTTCAACACCTATAGGAATGAAAACAGTTCATATTCCTATATTTCCTACAGAACCAAGTAGTATCAGTTCTAGAAACACTAGAATGGAAGAAATACAATCTTCAATAATACTTCAACAAATGAAAATTGGAAAAAGTGATGTTATTACATTCTCAAATTTTCAATCCAGAAAATATTATACATATATCGAAGTTACATTTCAATTTAGAGAATATAAAATATATTCTTTACATGCTTTACTTGATACTGGAGCTACCACCAGTAGTTGCAGAAAAAATGCGATTCCTGTAGAAAAATGGGAGCCCATGAAACATCCAATTAGAGCTATTGGAATTGATGGTAATGAAACCATAATTCAATATAAAGCTAGGAATATACCTATTTACATAAATAATGTAAGATTTGTAGTACCAAAATTATTATGTTTTCCAGCTATGCATGGATATATGTTATTAGGAAATAATTTCATATATCAGCATTTACCATTTGCTATAGATAAAAATATAATTATGTTATCTATAGAAAAAACTTCTATAGAAATACCATTAGTAGAAAATCATAAATTTGTGTGTGATAAAAATTTCTCATCACCTAGAAAAGAAGAACAAATAAATCAAATTGAAACAAATCATTAGTTATTTAAAATTCTAGAAAATAATTTTAGTGAAGAACCATTAAAATTATGGCAAAATAGTCCTAGATATTTGAGATTAAATTGGAAAATCCCAATAAAATTATTAGAGCAAAACCTATGATCTATACTAAACAAGATACAGATGAATTTGATGTTCAAATTAAAGAATTATTAGAAAAAGGATTAAAAGAAAAAACTAATAGTCCACATTCCAGCCCAACATTTATTTTTAGAAATCATACAGAAATAAAAAGAGGAAAAGCTAGGATGGTAATTAATTATAAAGATTAAATCAAAATATTATTTTTGATGGATACTTTATTCCAAGAAAGGATGTTTTAATTAATCAGACAAAACATGCCAAATATTTTAGTAAATTTGACTATAAATCAGGTTTTTGGCAAATCATGCTAACCGAAGAATCTAAACTATTAATGACATTTAGTGCACCTAATAGACACAGGGTAGAAGAAGGGTGATAGGAAAGCGGAACACAATATTACTAAGGAATTTACAGAAGGGAGTAGGTGAGAAGCTTAGAAAAGAAAAATTACATAGAAGACTTGAATGCCCTGGTTAGGCCCTTTCTTCTCCTTTTTATAGGAGAGTTTCTTAACAATATTTCATAAGCTTTGAAGTCGATATATAGATAAGATTTACGTCACATCATCTTTTATCTTGAAATTAATGCTTTTTTGCTTAATTTCTTCGTAGAAATTAATGTTTTTTGCCTAATTTCTTCCTTGAAATTAATGCCCTTCTAGATGCTTTCCACCTGGCATTATTCTTTGTTTCAACATGTCCATCTAATCTCCTTGAATATTATCAAGATTCATTTCTTCAATTTCATCCAGATTTAATGAATCATTGGATATTCGAGGTGAATTCCAATTTTCCCATGAATTCTTGTTATCTTCAATAATATTTGATGGAAAATCATCAATTTCCATATTAGCTATCTTTTTTAATAGCTAAATAACTTGCTCATCTGGCTCTTCTTGCTTATTACGAAAGCCATAATCATATGCAATTATTATTTTTCCATCTGTCCAAAAATGATATATTGTTTTCGTCAAAAGGTCATTAGCTTTGACCATCAAATCAATTCCAACTTGGATTTGATAATAAGTAGGATTATTATAGCACTTGTCAATGTATTTTTTCAAGTACTCCTTGTCTTCTTCATTTGCTGTTGAGAGTAAGGGTCCTCCAAGCACAACTTTAAAATCCCATATTTGATATGTCTGATAAAATTTTTCCTTTTCAGCTATACCAATTAGGCTACTAATATCAATATGATAATACTTTACATAATCATGTTTATTAGTATTTCGTATTATCATATATTTTATAAATACTGGAAAATCTTTATTAAATGAAAAGAAAAGGTCTGAACTATGAGTTCTTTAACAAAACCCCATTCAATACTATTTATATCAAATGGTTCATGATCGAGTCTAAATTTTATTACAAAGAATTTTTCTCCCAAAATGTTTGTAAAAACAAAAGATTGATAAAAATATTCAGAAAAGGATTTCTAAAATAGATCCTGCTGGTTGCAGATGATCCTGTTAATTTTTCCAAATATATCTATCAATAAAATAAATCGAGCTTTATTATAAAGACATAATCTAAATAGTTTATTATGAATTGGGTTATTAGTTCCCATATTTTCTTCCGCAAGTAGACGGGTCAGGTTATAATATAATTTGTACAATGAAATACTTGTTAGTACTCTGAGGATCGTACCCAAAAAATGTTTTAAGCAATAGTAACTTATATCCTTGTAAAGAAGAGAAGTAATTAGTACTATTTTTAGGGATTATAGTACAATAGTAAAAAATAAAGGAGTTTGTTGTGGAAAGCATAAAAATAAATAAAGTAAATGAAAGAGATAGAAAGTTTGATAAACGATTTTAGGGAGATTAGGTCACTTCAGTATGGATTCTTCAACTATCAGTTATGGAGATTTTTCTTCAATCAACTAGCCGTAACACTAGCAGGATCTTCCGATCTTCCACCAACATAACGAGTCAATAGAGACTACTTATCGCTAGATGTCACAGTCTAAACCAATTTGTGGAAAAGGTCTTCACGGATAGGAAATACCATTTTTTTTTTAATTCCTACCTAAATGACTTTCTAGGATTGTCAGGCCTAGTGTTTATTTCATGTTCTTCCTTTCCCAAATAGCTGATCCGATTGAAAATCCCTGTTAATAGAACAATTAAATATCCATACTTCCATTCCCTAATCCCCCAGAATGGGATTACTTCGTTATGGTTTCTTTATAGATCATAAAAGCAATAATATAAGTTCTCATAGGATTAAATAAATGAAATGAAATGAAAATAAACTTGAATTACATTGGCACTCTGCCAAGAAATAATTCCACCATCGTTTATGCAAAGTTTACAATCTCATTTCTAAAATGGAATAATAAAGTAAAAATGAAAAATAAGAAAAGATGTGTAAAACTCTAGTGCTAGAGGCCCTATTTATAGCCTTGGATGACTGTTTTCCTTAACCTTAGGTCAGTTTTCATTCCTCGTGTTAAAGTGGTAGTGTAAAGACCAAAATACCCTTCACTTAGTGTAAAATCCACGTCTAGGGGTCCATGTCGCGACACATCAGGACCTGTGTCGCGACAAAGAGGTCAGTCTACTCCCTTGGTACCAGCGTGTAGGCGTTGTCGCTACATAGGTGATGTATGTCTCGATAAAGAAGTCAATTTCACAATTCTTTAAGTCTAGTCCCTTTGTTACGACGTAGAGCAATCTATGTCGTGACATAGTGATTCGCTTCACACTTGTTCGACTTCTAAAGGTCTCCTGCACACTCACGAAGTATGTTAGCTAACATTTAGGTCTTAATTGGCCTTGAAGACAATAAATCAGACCTTTTCGTACTTTTTACACATTTTATTCAAAAGCAGAAAACTAAATTAAATCCTATAGAAATAAAAGGAAAATGTTTAATTTCAAGTTCCTAAAGTGTGAAAAATAGTTGAATCTGCTAGGTACAAAACTAGCAAATCAAACTCCCCCACTTTGAAGTCATTACTTGTCCTCAAGCAATCAAAACAAGAAAAACAACTAAAGCAAGAAAAGCAAACAGAGGAGCTTGAGTCTATATCATACAAAAATTAGGTTCGTAACATCTACTCTAGGCATTATATATTTCTCAATAATTCTAACATGATTAGTGAATAACTTTACAATTTTTGTTTAGAAAAACGATAGTTCAGTAAGTTATAAGAAATACAAATATCAAAGTCTTATTGATATAACTCCATCTTTGCCTAATATAATTACTTTAATTATCCTAGTACAATATAGATATCCATAATAAGATCATGCAATTCCACATTTATCAACATAGGGCTTTTCGACTTGTAATGTGTTGAGGCTTAGGATAGGTATGAAATTCAAAGAATAGTAAGCACAAAAGGTTACAAACATAAAAATAGTTTGGCACATTGTATTATTCCCTATTTTCCCCCTTAAAGTCTCATTCCATCTCATCTCCTTATTTCTCCTTCTCTCTCTTTCCTTTTCTCTCCATTTAGGAAATCTTAATATAGTTGAATCCCTTTAGCTAGGCTATAAGTATTCTTTTGTTTTGTGAGTAATATTTTTCTTCTTTTTGGTATTTTTGTGACTTTGTCAATTTTCATATACTTTCTCATTCATGAATTTTCTCTTTTGTCTTTACTCAAATCTTTTTCTTTTTGATTTTTCATTGTTTTTTCTCTTTCTGGCTATACTAAAGTTCATATTCCATATTGATTTTCATATTTCACTCTTGGTTTTTACAACCTCCAACATTTTGTGTCTACTTACCCTCAATACATATGGCCATACATCTATTATCATGAAAGATAGGACCATAGAAAAGAGTATACACAAATAATCTTTTTAGGCTTTAGAGGTTTGTAGTGTAGTTCATCAAGAAGGGTCTTAAGGCTTAATGATGGGTACTAATTGGAAATTTAGAATAAGGATTAGCTTTTTAGCTCTAGATGTAACCAAACTATGTCTTAGGTCATCCTTAAACACCTCAATATGCACAAATATAAATTTAGTCACATAATCCCAAAATTACTATCTATCATATATATTAGCATGCTTATTTCCTCATATCATTCACATCATTTGGTATCAACAATACCTTTTTATCTGTTCTCAGTGTAACCTATAGAAACTTAATGGTTTCATGCTAAAAAATTTAAAAATACCTCATCATCATGCCAAATTTATCAAAAAAATACAATCAACCTATTATACATGCTCCTAACCAATCACTTGTATTTCTACAAGCTCAAGCACACATCAAAGAAAAACATAAAACTACATGTAATAATTCCTATGTTACCCCTACACTTTAGGTAACACATTATCCTCAATGTGTAGCCCTTTAAATAGTAAGGAAAGAAGTTACCCAATTGATTGTGAAAGCTCCTCCCCTTATGGTGGTTTTCCTTCTTCCTTTTATCATGAATAGCTCGAAATGTTGTGTCTCCATAATGTGGGGTTCTTACATAAAAATTAAAGCATATATAGGCAAAAATAAATTCTAATTCTAATCCTACTCCTACAAATTAAATAAGTCTCAAAACCAAAACTATCCCAAAATTACAAGTTTTAAAAATTAAAACAAATTTTAAAACATCCAACAACTCTAAATCCTCATTCGTCTCCTCCTCCCCTTTACTGTCTTCCCCTTCTTTAGTTTCCTCCTCCTTATGTTCTTCATATACCGACCCAAACATGTCTGGTGTGTAGTTAGGGATCCTAATGTTGTTTTTTTGAGAAAACTCTTGAAATAATGGTCCCAATTCTTGCATCCATTGTATCATCCAATCGAGCTTTGGATGAATTCCTTCACTAACTTCTTATTGGGCTGATGCTAACCTTTGTGATGAATTTGGTTTAGCCACCGAATCTCGTGATCACCTTTTCCATTACTTTATTTGTTTGGCATGAAGCTCCACATATTGTTGGAAGAGTGTATCACCAATAACGCTCTTTGATGGCTTCAATGTTTGCTCAGTAGATGTCATGGGCACTCTTGCCCTTTTACACAAAGTCGTGATTAAGTGAGGAAATAAAATCCCCACTTTTTGGCTTCCTACACATCTACTCATATTTTGATGGATCCACTTCCTTATACAAACCTATATTTTCTACAAAATTAAAAACAATATCACTGCTCAAAAAGCATTAACGTTAGAAACATTTAAAGCAAGTATCATACGAGTACATATAAAATGATCCATGTCTTGGCTTTTGGGAGCATAATTGCTTTGTTAAAAGAAGTAGGGATACCGGTGCCTGGTCTAAGTTTTCATTCCCCCTTCCCATAGTTAAAGAGGTAATTATCTCATTCATGTCTATATCCTGAAAGATTCTAGATCAGTTTGGTCTAGGAAATATTGTTCATAATATGGAGCATTAAATGTCTCTAACATTAACACCTTTCGAGCTATTTTGCAAAAAAAAAAAAAATTGTGTAGAAAGGTGGATCTACAAGGAAATGCAAAATTACAGAAAAAGTCAGAAAGCTAGACTCTTCTTTCCACACCTCATGACGACATTATGTAAAAAGGCTGATGTACCGATAAGTAATAACGAGCCATTGTTGAAGCCAACATGAAGCATCATTGGTGATTCCATCTATAAGCAGTATGTTGAGCTTCAAAGAAAACAAATTAAAGAATGGAATCAGAGAAGGAAGTAAAAGATGAATGTGATAGCTTCTTTAAAAACTAAAGACACGATAAAAGCTCGAAAAGGGTATGAGGGAAGCATTGAAGGAAAGCTTGACGGCATGATTAGGTGGATACAAGAAACAACTCCTTTTCTAAAGGAGTTTGCAAGGATACATGGGTTATCGACCTTGAACTACCCACTGAACAAGTTTAGGGATGAAGAAGGAGATGAGGATGAAATTGAGTTGGGAGGAGCCAACTTGAAGCAAGATGACCCTAACACCTTTGATGAGTATGAGGCAATATAAGACCATAGCTATCCTTATGGCTAAAAATTGCATCCACATCTTCCCAATAGGGAATATGATAGCTTGATTGAAATTTGAAGCTGAGCCATATTCAGGGCGCTAATTCAAACCACTCCTACCTTCAATAAAAAACTTAACGATTTCCTCCATATCAATATTTTTAAATAAATCTAAATAAACCTCATTTAGATAATCATTTTCATAAAAGGGCACGTTATAAAATTTACAAATTTAATAAGGTATAATCGAGACATATATCCCTCACACACATACTTTTTATATAGCCCTATTTTTAATGATATCCTCTTTCAAAGAAGCATAAAATTCATGTACGATAGGTACTACAACGTTACCTATTGGGGAAACACAAAATTGTTCCTATTGATGGTACCTTAAGAGTGGCCAAATTTCCTTACAAAGGACCATCACTTGTTTGAATCCCCGTTCCTGGATAAAAGGTCATCCTTGCGAGGCTAGGAAGTATTTCTCTATTTGAGTGTTCGTAAACCGTTCATAATTCGAGTCACTACCGCTATATTGCACTATGGTTCTCTTTCGTGAAGGCATTTTAATCTGTCACAGAAAAGATGAACAGTAACGAATGGAATAGTAAAAGTGTAAGAAATACCTTTGTTTTCATCTTGCAAATGAGACTCGATCTAAACCTTTGTGGATGAAGTAATGCTTTTGGAGAAGTGGGTTTGGGGTTTTGAAGATGGAGAAAAGATTTGAGAGAGTTTGAAGTGTTTTGAAAGTGTTTATATGAAAAAATAAGTTTAATGTTGAGTTAGTATTTATAGGGTGGGATTTTTTTAGGGCTTTAGGTGTTAAAAAATCGGGTAAAGTGTGGGTTGGCCGTTAGGTTACGCAATCGGGTCGAGTCAACCATACACAAATTGTAGATGATATTGCGACGTAGCTTAGGTATGTCGCAACCAACCCACCAGTACCATGTTTGTCGCGACGTAGCTTACCCTATGTTGCCACAAACCCGTCAGTCTTGAAGCTCCAGTTGACTGTCCCCTATGTCACAACATAGCCTCCCCCATGTCGCGACAAGACGTGTATGTTTTAGATTTTTAACATTTTGACCCCTTGGTTGTGACGTACAAGGGGTACGTAACATCATAGCATGTCTAGGTGTATTTGGAGCAGTCTGGTTGCTTTGTTACGACATCGAGAAGCCGTGTCGTGACAATCCTGTCAGATCCAAAAAATTTCTAAAAAAAGAAAGAAAATAATAAAGTTAGATAGGTTATTATAAATATATGTACAAATACATGTTAGTACTGGTAAGAGTTTTCTGACAAGAGTGTTAGTGTGCACGTCGATACCCAAGAACAATCCGTTCTATTGCTGTTCATCTAACAACTGTCGTGTCAGGCTACTATTTGGCGTTTATTTCCTTCTCTCCCCTCATTGATAATGGCCAACTCTTTTCGTTAGTCATACCTATTCACGAAACTATTATTTTGTGCCACCACTCATACTTGTAACCGCTTTCACTGTTGATCCCCCTTATGGAATTTGTACGCATTTGTGTGGTTGGCTAATAGTTGCTTGATGGCCTCATTCAATAAAAGGGGTTGGTTTATGGGATATCTCCATGTTGGTGTTGTGGCAACCATTTTTTTCCCTTTGTTATTTCCATTACTTTGTTCGATATTCTTTGGTTTGTGGTACCATTTTTTAATTGCCCCTCCCACGATCGTGTTTCTTCTTTTTCTATGGATGCGATTATTATTCCATCTAAGAACTGGGACTCTGGGATTTAAATACTCCTTGTTTTCTATAAAAATTGAAAACTTTTCCACATTAGTAATTTCTTTAGGTATTTGTTGTACCTTGAAAGTATTGTACATAATAGCTATTTTCCATAGGAAAATGAATTTTTGATCTATGATTTCTTCAACTAATATTTCTTTTGTCGATGAGTTTGTAACAATAATTAGTTGAAGATATAAATTTGGGATATAAGAACGTCACCATTCTTTCATCTGGCCCTCATTCTTTTTCTTGTTCTATTTGTTCAGATTCGAAATATGATCCTTTGAAAGATAGATCATCATGTTAATCAGGGTTCTGGACTTCTTCACGGAGTTGACTCACCTCTAGCATCAATAATCTTTTCTTTTCCTGGATCTCACAATCTTCATAATACTCGTCTTTGTAGATATAATCATCTTAAACATCATCATAAATTTCATCTGCACAAAAATAATCATAGGTATTCATGGTCTAATGATGGAAATTAAAGGAAAGTAGTAGATTTGAAAAAATAGAAACTGTTAGTATTGTTAAATCGTATCTATAACCTAAGGTTTTCCTAATTATTTTAATACAAAGAAAGAATATAATTTACTAAAGCGTTGGCTCCCCAACAACGGTGCCAACAACATGACCACCCACGAACATACTCTCATTCGGTGTAGATTTTAAGCTTTCCGCAAGTATACAGATCAGGTTGTAAATATAGTGTGTACAAGAAACACTTGGTAGTTTTCCGAGGATAGTACCCAAAGAAGGCTTAAAGCATTAGTAAATTAGATTTCTACAAGGACTAAAAGTAATTTGTACTTGCTTTAGGGAATATAGTACGAAGAATAATAAAAAAGTTGATTGTAAAAAGTATAAAATAAAAGAGAAAATAGAAGGAAAGAATTGAGATGTAGAAAATCTTGTAAACAAATTTGGGGATATTAGGTCGTTTTCGTATGAGTTCTTCAATCATTGGGTTTTAGGGATTTTCCTCCAACCAACTAATCACTACCCCAGTTGGATCTCTCGATCTTCCGCCGGCATAGCAAGTCGATAGAGACTACTTATCGCTAGATGTCACAGTCTAAAACAGTTTCAGGAAAAGGTGTTCATAGATGGACAATACCAATTTTGGGTTCATTCCCACCTAAATGACATTCTTGGGTTGTCAGGCCTAGTGTTTGTTTGATGTTCTTCATGTCCCCACAGCTGATCTGAAAGGTAAAATCGTTGTTAAACAGTAATTAAATATTCATACTTCCACTCCCTAATTCCCCAAAATGGAATTAGTTCCTCATGGGTTTCTTGATCATCATAAACACAATAATATATAAAAACATATAATTGAACAAAAAGAATGAAAAAGAAACTTGAATTGTATTGAAAATCTATCAGGAAAAAATTCCTCGAACGCTTATGCAAGTTCTACAATCTCATTTCAAATGAAAATACAAAATAAAACTAAAAACTAAAAAAATGGTATGTTTAACCCTAGTGCTAAAGGCCCTATTTATAGCCTTGGTCGACTGTCTTCATCAACCCTAGGTTAACTATCATCCTTCGTGCTTAAGTCACACTGTGAAGAAAAAAATTCCCTTCACTCAATGCGGAGTTGAAGTCTGGGGTCGATGTTGCGACACACTAGGATTTGTGTCGTGATAAAGCAAGTAGTTTCTTGATTCTTCACTGGTGGACCCTTTGTTGCGCATAGAGCTCCATATGTTGTGACGAAGTGGTCAATATCGCTGTTGCTCAGCTGCTATTAGTCTCCTGTGCACTCACGAAGTAGGTTAGCTAATATTTATGCCTCATTTGGCTTTGAAAGCAATAAAATAACCTTTTCAGCACAATTTATTCAAAAGACAAAACTTAAACTAAAAATCCATAAAGCATAAGGAAAACTACTTGATTTCAAGATCGTTAAATGTGAAAATTAGTTCAATTTGCTAGGTATGAAATCGGATGATCACCTATGTCGTAACAAAGAGCTCAGTCTACTCCCTTAGTACCATCGTGCAGGCATTATCACAACATAGGTGATGTATGTCACGACAAAGAAGTCAGTTCCACAATTCTTGAAGTCTGGTCCCTTTGTTACAACATAGAGCAATTTATGTTGTGACATAGTGATCAACTTCACACTTTTTCGACTTCTAAAAGTCTCGTACACACTCACTAAGTATGTCAGCTAACCTTTAGGTCTCAATTGGCCTTAAAGACGATAGATCAAATCTTTTCGCACTTTTTACACATTTCATTCAAAAGCATAAAACTAAATTAAATCCTAGAGAAATAAAAGGAAAATGCTTAATTTCAAGCTCCTAAAGTGTTAAAAATAGTTCAATCTGCTAGGTATAAAACTAGCAAATCAGTCATCCTGCTTGGTTTTAATATAAGTAATTTTTTTCTTATCATATAAGATTAATTTAAAAATTGTGGATCCACAAGCTAATTTGTAATGCTAATGGACTAGAATTTACAAATCATTTGAAATCCAAAAACATGAGGAATTAGACATTGTCATCATTTTTAGAAATAGCCATGGACCTTTATGTAAAATTAGCAATACCAAATTGCAATATACTTTAAGATTACCTAATTTTACAGTCTAATTAAAATGATAATTTAAAATAAATGTACAAACCAAATTCCAATGTTGCATCCTTTCAATTTCAAAGAAGAGTAAAACTTTGGAATTTTAATTACTGAAAGGGAAATGTGATTCAAGTTTTAGCCCAAACTGGTGTAACAATCAAGTCAAATGGTTGTACCATGAAACCAACTCTTCACTTTGAAGTTCCAACTAAACCAAAATCATTTGGATTTGTTAGAACTTTCTTTTCTCCAAGTGATTATGTTGGGTTCCTCCATGGGGTAAACATAAAATAATTCAAGTATGAATCTTATTATCTCCTCATTGCAATGCTCAAGCAACATGAGAGGCAATAACATACAAAGAAATTTTAGCCCAAATTGATATGATAATCAAAATCCAAGATAAGAAAATATTAACTCCAATGGCTCTGCCATGAAACTAACCCAATCTAGCTTGAGAATGAAAACTGTCGAAGGTTGGCTCCAGCTCCATGTGTTCATCCCACAAATTTTGAGATCTCTTGCAAATTATGGATTTAGATAATCCTTTGATATATATGGGAAAAAAGGTAAGGATGCTGAAAATCATTATATGAACCTAAAAAGGTAAGGATGTTGAAAAAGGTAAGATTGAATTACGAGAACCCAGAAACGGCCTCAAAAGATTACTTTGAATTTGTGCTGACAAATCTATTGACAAGTTGCATTGTTACCAAATCAGTTCAAACCCTTGTATAAAGAAAGCATCCAGTCAAACAAATTGAAGGTCTTACAGCTCAGGTGTTTCTCCTTGTATGGCTAAAGCTCTAATTCAGCAGTGGCATCCTTAAAGATCAGTCATTCCCTAGTCATACATCAACACAAAAGAAATGGATATAAGAAAAACCAATCTCACAAATAACCAACTTTTCTAATTAATCAAGATATGATTAAAGCAAAATGCAACAAGTATTGAGATACCAGATGACACCAATGCTGGAAACTAAACAATGAAGTTGAATCGAGTCCACCGTTTGTCCTATGAATTAAAAAAATCAACCAATAACAAGTCAATTATCAATAAGAATTAAGTATGAATTTTAATATCTAAATTTTTGTACTGGAACGAAGGAAATGTGCAAGTATACACAATCGTATCAAGTAATAAAGTGACAAGTAAATGTCAAGTATCGTATCCACTGAGATTGTGATAGGAAAAATATTTATGAACTAATTATTCAACAATTTGGTTAAGGAAAAGATAATAATTTTGATTATTATTAATCTAAAATAAAATACTAAGTAAAAGATAAAAATAAAAATTATTTCCAATGCACGATTTCTAAACTTTAATCAATATGACATAAATGTGTTAGGTTAATTGCTTTAAGAACTTAATTAAATCATAACCATGTTCATACTTGCTATGAAATAAATTCACAGCAACCCAGTACTCTGTTAACTTATGAACAACACTATTTACTAAAATTCATTCTTGAACATATCTCTATGCCAATTCAACCTACTAAACCAAATTTAATAAGTAAATGTGTTAATGCACATACATACTTCATGAAAGTCAAATAATCTCTTGTACATATATCTATGTCAATCCAATCGACTAATTAACATTCATAAGCAAGTAAAGGATCAAGTGAAGTAACAACATATATCTATATTGAAACAATTTAATCACAAAAATCCTACAAGTTATGCAAGGATAATGTATTGTTTAATACCGTCATTAAATCTAAACTTCAGCTCTCTCAAAAGATTAAACACGCACAAATTAAATAGTGTGTCCATTAATCACAATTTCAATCTACTTAAATGATTAATTCATTAGTTATGTCACAATGGTAATGTAATTATAACTTAACAATATATTATTTAATTAAAACAGAATATTCAGGGCCTATAACAACATAAACATGATTAAGATTTAAATCAAGCAATCAACACAATTAATCCAACACTTAATGAAATTAACCATCTTAATTAAATAAATAATAGCTATAATAATAGTATTTATCACAATACAAACAAGAATTTAAAAGAGAGAAAAGGGATTAAGAACCAAATCCAACAATTTCTCAAGAATAGCAATCGAGTTCTTCATCGTTCTTACTCGATTCTTCTTAGATCGAGGTCTCTAATGAACACTCAGTTAGGCTATTGCCAAGGTTGAAGAACACTCTTTCTCAAGAGGGGGAAATTAGCAAAGGAAGAGGGAAATGGAAATGAGAAGGTTTAGAGAGAAAACTAGAGGAATAAGAGAATGGTTTGTGAATTGCTGTGGAAAATGAGAAGCTTAGGGGGGTTTTATAGTTGAGAGTTGAGGGCTATTTTAGCAAATAAATATCAGCCACTCGATAGCCATGGTTGGCCACCCTTGGACCAAGTTTGTTCAAACTTTGCTTAAATTGGCTTGGGGTAAATCTATAAAAGCACGAAAAGTGGAGGGGCTTGAATGGGATTTAAAAAGACTCTGAGCGCTGATTTGCAAGGATGAAAAATCAGCTAAATTAGTTGTTGGGTCAGCCATTTGGACAGCACTTGGGCTTGCCCGATTCGTGGTATTCAGTCCTCGGTTGCATGCACATCGAGCCACTTTGCTTTTGGCTTCGTAATTTATTTTTAACCCAAATTAATTGAATTAAAAATAAAAATATAAAATAAATTAATGCTTAATATTGGGCTGATGTTTTTTTGGAAAATTAATCTTGTTAGCTCTTAGTTCACTCGATGTAAACATTCCCTCAACAGTTCAGGCCTTCTACAGTGTATGCCGAGCCGATTTTCATCAATTGTGAAAAAACCGTAAAAAAATCATCAAATTCATTCTTAATATTTATAAAAATAATTAAAAATAAATATGTTCGAAAATTAAGTACAAATTAATTAGTTTATAATGAAATTGTATTTTTCGACATTAATTACTAAGAATTTGCATGAATTTGAGTTAAAAAGAACATGAAAAAGTCAATATATTTTCATTGTTCTACACCCCCAAATTTAACTCATTGCTTGTCCCGAGTAATGCACAAATCACAAAAGAATTGATCATTTCTCCCCATACTTATGAATTAAACATAATTAAGCACAAAAACAATAATTCAAAAATTATGTAGCTTAAGTATTTATTTTATTCAAATTATCTTCAATTATCATCATGCTTACCAAAACTAGATTACTTGCTATCTCAATAAAGACATGTCAAAATATTATCACTCAATTTTTATTCCCTTAGTTAAGACCAAACTGTAGTCATTAAGTTTAATTCATGCGTTCATATGTTGAGCTTAGTAATTTCTCTCCACTAATGTAGGTAGCATTTGAAATCTTGAATCGAATAGGTCTTTTGCATAAGTTGTAACCGGGCTAGGCTAACGGTAAGTAAGGATAGATATATTTAAGCTAAAACCCTAGATCAGCTTGCAATGGACCTTCTGGATAATTATCTTCAATTCCACCAACTTTTTCGAACTTTTGAATGCTCATGATCTTTTCTCTTTTTCTTTTGAGTACACATGCTCTTTTTTTTTTCATTCGTACTCTTTTTTCTGAGCATCATTTTGTGTAAACTACGTTTTGTTGAGCATTTTGCTACTTCTTCTCAACTCCTCCAAGCTTATTTTCAGAACAAACTCTTGATAGACTGAGTCTTGCAGTTTGAACAATTTAGAGTTAAGTACAAGAGATAAGCGGACATATCATTGTAAGGTACAAAGAAAATCAGGGCATATAATCTCAAAGTTGGCTTCAAAGGATAACATTCATTAAGGTTAGCTTGAATAGCTCAAACAATTCAAACAAATGTTGCCTAAATCATTTTCAAAATATCATGCTTCCTAGGATTTCGCCTCAAGAAATTACTAAGTCAATTCTAGAGACTTAAACTTTCATGCATATCTAGCTTCTATAAGGAATTAAAAATTTTATGATCCGATTCGCATATTTTATTAAGTGTAGCATTCATATCATGGTTCAGCTTAACATCACAACCATTGAGATAATTGAATTTTATTTATACTAAAGCTTAACATAATCAACATAAATTGAAAATTTTGAGCAAAATTATAATAAAATTCATAAAATAAGAAGAAATAATACTTATTAAGAAGTTTTCGATTTTTAGTCCCCCTTACTTAAGATGAACAATGTCCCCATTGTTAAAAGCATTAGACAATATGTAAAAAAAAAATAAAAGTGAATACATATTGTTGACAGCCCCCCGAACGTACTCCCGTTCGGCATAGATTTTAGGCTTTCTGCAAGTATACG
The DNA here is from genome assembly GCA_039519145.1 of Kokia cookei. Classification (NCBI taxonomy): domain Eukaryota; kingdom Viridiplantae; phylum Streptophyta; class Magnoliopsida; order Malvales; family Malvaceae; genus Kokia; species Kokia cookei. The sequence continues at coordinate 11,394,471 of CM076907.1, read as the reverse complement.
GGTCAAGTTGTAAATATAGTGTGTACAACGGAACACTTGGTAATATTCCAAGGAACGTACCCAAAGAGGCGTAAAGCGATAGTAAATTATATCCCGACAAATAATAAAATTAATTAGTACTTACTTTAGGGATTATAGTATGAAGAATAATAAAAGAGATGATTTTGAAATGCATAAAATAAAAGAGAATAAAAGAAAGATTTGAGATGTAGAAATTCTTATAAACGGTTTTGGGAATATTAGGTCGTTTCTGTATGAGTTCTTCAATCGTTGGGTTTTTGGGATTTTCCTCCAATCAACTAGTCACTACCCCAGTTGGATCTCTCGATCTTTCGCCGACATAGCAAGTCGATATAGACTACTTATCGCTAGATGTCACAGTCTAAATCGATTTGGGGAAGAGGTATTCACGGATGGGCAATACCAATTTTGGGTTAATTCCCACCTAAATGACGTTCTAGGGTTGTCAGGCCTAATGTTGGTTTGATTTTGTTCCTTTCCCAAACAACTGATCCGAAAGGTAAAATCCCTGTTAAACAACAATTAAATATTCATACATCCACTCCCTAATTCCCTAAAATGGAGCTAGTTTCTCATGGGTTTCTTGATAATCATAAACATAATAATATATATATACATATAATTAAATAAAGAGAATGAAAAAGAAACTCGAATTTTATTGGCAATCTGTCGAGAAAAATTCCTCGAACGTTTATGCATGTTCTAGAATCTCGTTTCAAAATAAAACCTAAAATAAAACAAAAAGCTAAAATCTAGTGAATGGTGTGTTTAGCCCTAGTGCTAAAGACCCTATTTATAGCTTTGGTCGGCAGTTTTCATCAACCCTAGGTTAGCTACCGTCCTTCGTGGTTAAGTCATATTATGAAGACAAAAATGCCCCTCACTTGATGCAGAGTTGAAGTCTAGGGTCAATGTCGTGACACACTAGGACTTGTGTTGAGCAGTCCCTTGATTCTTCGCTGCTGATCCCTTTGTCACGACATAGGGCTCTCTATGTCGTGACGAAGTGGTCAGTATCATTATCGTTCAGCTGCTTTTAGTCTCCTATGCACTCACAAAGTGGGTTAGCAAACCTTTAGGCCTCATTTGGCCTTGAAAACAATAAAATATCCTTTTCAGCACAATTTATTCAAAAGACAAAACTAAAATCCCTAAAACATAAAGAAAAATATTTGTTTTCAAGCTCTTCAAATGTGAAAACTAGTTTCATCTATTAGGTATGAAATCAGTAGATCAAACTCCCCCAAACTTAAGTCCTTGCTTATCCTCAAACAAATGAGCAAACAAACCAAATAACGAAGAAAAGAAAAGAAAGATAAGTGATCTTGAAACTGTATCATACAAAGATTAGGTTCTTAACATCTATTCTAGGCTTTATGTATCTTTTGATAAATCTAACATGATGATTGAGCAACTTTACTATTTCTAAGTAGAAACAATATAAGTTCAGTAGATTACAAGAAGTACAAATATTAAAGTTCTATCAATATAACTTCATCAATGCCTAACATGAGTACTTTGGTTATCCTAGTACAATACAGACAATTATAATGAGAATATATAATTTCTACATCTATCCATGCATAGAGTTGTTTAGTCACATAGGACTTTTCGGCTTGTAATGTGTTGAGGCTTAGGACAGGTATGATTTTCAAAGGAAAGTTAAGCACACAAGAGTTACAAAACAGGAAAACAGTTTGGCACATTGTATTGTTCCCTATTCTCCCCCTTTATGTCTCACTCCATCTCACCTCCTTATTTCTCCTTTTCTCTCCTTCCTTATTTATCCATTTTTAGGAAATTAATCTAAAGTAATCCTTTTAGCTAGCCTAGGAGTACCTCCTTTTCTTTGTTTTTCAAGTAAGATTTTTTTTTTACTTTTTGGTGACTTAATGATTTGTCACTCTTCACATATTTTCTTACTCAAAATTCTTTCTTTTCCATTTCTACTCATTTTCTTTTTGCTTTTTCACTATTTTTCTCTTCTTTGGCTAAACTAAAATTCATACATTATCATGATTTCCCTCTTTTATTCTACAACCTCCACCATAATATGTCTACCTACTCTCAATACATATGGCCATACGTCCATTTTCATGCAAAATAGGACCAAAGAAAAGGATATACACAATCATCATTCGAGGTCTTAAAAGCTTTATAATGCAGTTCATCAAAAAGGGTCATAAGGCTTAAAGATGGGTACTAATTGGCAATTCAAAATAGGGTTTAGCTTTTTGACTCTAAATGTGTTCAAATAATGCCTTAGGTCATCCCTAAACAACTCAATATACACAAATATCAATTTAGTCACATAATCTCAAAATTATCGTTTATCGTATATACTAGCTTGCTCGTTTCCACATGTTATGCATATCATTTAGTATCAATAATACTATTTCTATTTATACATAATGTAACCTACAGAACTTCAAAAATTTCAAGCTCACAAATGAAAATTTCCTTATCATCATGCCAAACTTATCAATAAACACAATCAACCTATTATACATGCTCCTAATCAATCATTTGTATTTCTACAAGCTCAAGCACACATCAAAATAAACATAAAAATTGAAAATGAAAATTATATGCAGTGAATTCCTATGTTACCCCCTACACTTTAGAAAACACATTGTCCTCAATGTGTACCCCTACAAGTATTAAGGAAAGAAGTTACTCGATTGATCGTGAAGTCTCTTTTCTTCTTATGGTGGTTGTCCTTCTTCTTTTTAGTGTGAGTGTTTGAAATTGTTATGTCTCCATAATGTAAGGTTCCTACAAAAAGAGTTCAAGCATACACAAAAATAATTCCTAATCCTACACCTACAAATTATATAAATCTTAATAAAAAATAAAAAACAATCCTAAAAATTACAAGTCTTAAAATAAATCAAAGTCTTGAAATGATTAAAAATTAAACTTCAATCCTCTTCTTCCAAATCAGATTGAGGATCCATTAGAGTCTTGCCCTTGCCGGAGTACTTTTGACTGGAGCTCCCACTTTGTCGTCGTACTGGGCTCCGAATTACTTGTCCTCCGGGAGGTGAGTATTGAGGCTGAAACATTGCCTCATACTCATCATCAAAGTTAGGCTCCTCTTTAGCTCCTCCCAACTCAGCTTCACCCTTATCTCCTTCTTCCTCCCCAAACATATTTGATTGATATTTCGGGGTTGGTAGCCCATGTATCCTTGCAAACTCCTTCAGTACAGGAGTTGTTTCTTGCATCCATCTAATCAAGCCGTCAAGCTTCCCTTCAATGCTTCCCCCATACCCTTTTCGAGCTTTCATAGTATCCTTGGATTTCAAAGAGGCTGGTACATCCATTTTTTTCTTCCTCCTTTGATTTCACTTCTTAATTTGTTTCCTTTGAAGCTAAATGTATTGTTTATAGATAGAATCACCAATGATGCTTCGCGTTGGCTTCAAGAATGGTTCATTTTCGCTCACTGACACATCCACTTTCTTGCATAGTGCCGTCACAAGGTATGGAAAGAAGAGTCCAGCTTTTTGGCTTTTCGTGCAGTTTTGCATCTCCTTGTAGATCCACCTCCCTACACAAATTTAATTTTTTCAAATATAATATCAAGTTAATTTTTTATTTGCAGTATTGATTAATTTTATCTTTGATTTTATATGCAATATATTTGTTATGTATATTTTAACATATATACATCAATAAAAACTCAAATTCTCAATTTAATAAGACTATTCACGTTTGGATTTTTACAAATATTCTTTATATAATTAATTAATTATTTAATATATTTTAATTAATTTAAAACAATAAATTTAACTTAAATAATAATATTATTTCCTTTAAAAGATATAATATTATTACATTTTATTTAAATTATATGATTTCGTTCCTATTTTTTGCCATGATTTACTTATTAAATCGTTGGCACTTATCATTGATTTTAACTAATATTTAACAGATTATTGTGTGAATGTTTTGTGTTTGATGTTGATTGTGAGACATCCTTGATGGTTTGACTCTTATCTAATATAAGTAATTTGTTGGGGTGATGATTCAGATAGATTATTTGGAGGTGATCAAGACCATTCAAGTTTCTTTTTTCAATGTCTCGAACTCAGTTCTTTTTAGAAAAATTTATCAATGTTTAGCCAACGTTGGAACTTGGGGCATACAACACATAGCCATAGAGCTTAATAATATTGCCAATTGTTTGGCCAAAATGGCATTTGATACAGGACAAAACTTGAAAGTGTTTGAAAAGATTTCGAGGGAGGTTCTAGCAATAACTCTTGTTGTTAAAGTAAGAGATAGTCTCGTCAAGTGGCTTTATGTGTAGTTAGTTTGTTTCTTCAGTTTGATTTTTTTTCACCAAAAAATATATATGTAATTTCATTTCTCTAATTTTTGGCTATATATAAAACATTTGTAGTTACCCATAAATTTATAATTAACATGTAGTTACATTGGTTCTTTTAAAATGTATTATCAAAATTAACATAATGTTTAGAAAGTCACTTAGTGGTATGTTTGTTTAACCATTGTAATTGGTGAGTTTCACTGAATTGAGTGTAATTGGAGTACCCTAATTAGACTTTCTAATTCTTAGGGGAGGGTAAGAATTGAAGTAATTATGCAAATAATTACACTTAAATTTAATTTTAGTTTTTTTATGCAAGTTTAAGTTATATTTTTTTATATTATAAGCATGAACACATATGAATATTTGGGATGGTTATGGTAAAAAATTTATTATATTATAAATATTAAAAAATTTATATTATAAAATAATTTGTGTATTTCTTTATAAAGTTATAGCCAAATTTTATTTTATTTAAATCGCTTTTTTAAGTTATGGCCATAAAGTTTATTATAAAAAATAATTTACATGTTTAAAAGTGTTGTAATGTATTTTTTTATAAAAAGTTATGGTTAAGAAGTATGGACATAAATTATTTATGTGTTCATGTTATATATTATAAAAATAATATGTTTATTTGTAAAAAGAAAGCGTTACAGTTATTTTACCATAACTTATTTGTAAAAAAAATTATTTTCTAAAATTATGGCAAAACATTATATTATTTACAAAAAGTGTTATGAAAGTTATTGGACACTTTATAAATTTTTTTATAAAAGTTATATATTATAAATTTTATATTATTTTTATTTAATTTACATATTATAAAAAATGGTTATAACTTAGCATCCAAATTAAGTTTATATAAAATTTTTTATGATTAAAGCTGTTAGCTCTAGTTTTTCAAGTATTTTGATATAACAAAAAGTATATTAAAAACCCTACTTAAATTTGCAAAAATTGTTTATAAATCCTTAAAATTATTTTCAAAGTGTTAGAAAAAAAACATTTAAAAAGCCTTGAAATAACTTAGTTTTTGAAAATTTTTTGAAGCCTTAAAGACTTCTACCAATACTTAGTAGGACAAGTATCGGTAGAACTCAAGGTAGAAAAACCTTAGGAATGCTTTAGAATTCTACCGGTAGAACTAGGACATCTACCGATATAACTATTGGTTCTACTGATATAGCCAAGACTTCTATCTGTAGAACATACTCCAGTGAGCAAGGAAGTTGTGGCCAGGGACTTCTACCAATACCTTGGCCAAGACTACCGAAACAACTTTAGTTCTACCGATACCTGGAAGACTTGTACCAAAACAAGTCAAGTAAGTTGCAAAAGTTTAGCATCCCTTGCACTTCTATCGATACCAAATGAAACCCTCAGACATCTACCGATACAATGAAGGCTCTACCAATACAACGACTCTAACGGTCATATTTTGTAAAGTCTTCTACCGATACAAGTGAGCTTCTACCAAAACAACGAAACTGTTGTTTGCATTAAATGTTGGTTTTAATGGTTGCAACGACTTTATTTTATTTCTAACGGCTACAAAAGCCTACAAGGTTGCTAGAGAACTGAAGTACAAGCTCAAGGCTCCCCGTTAAAGTTAAGAAAAACAAGAAACATGTGCTTAACTTCAAAGAACTCATCCTTCAATCTTTATCAATCTTTTACCAAATATTTCTTATATACACTTGTAGGTTAAGTCTCAATCATTCTTTCAAGTGTTGTAACTTTGTGTGAGAGTGCTTAATTGTTTATCATCTACCTTTTAGAGGTATATTCTAATTCATTTTTATTTTCTCTCATTTTGTGAGATGTTACTTAAGGTTTTGGGTAGAAAATCTTAAGTGGAAGTGGTTCTATCTTATCTTTAAAAAGATAGGGATTTGTAAGGTTAAAATTTTCCCTTAAAGGTTCAAATCCAGTCGATTCGAAAAATCCTCAGTTAAGGAAAGCTAAGGTAGTGGACGTAGGTAATTAAGGCTGAACCATTATATATTCTTGAGTCATTTGCTTTTCTCAAAATTACTGAAAACTTTTTAAAACACCAATTCACCCCCTCTTGGTGTATTTTGATCTTAACAATTGGCATCAGAGTTAGAACTCTAAAGACGGTCTTACAACCAAGAGAAAAGATCCGAAAGTTATCTATGATGGATATCACAAGTCAAGAGATGTGCTTCATGGCATCGGAGCAAAGGTGGGAGAAGGGTATTCCACCATGAGGCCTCCTCTATTCAATTGTACAAACTACTCTTATTGGAGAACAAGAATGAAGTTATTCATCCAAACCAACGATTATGAAGTTTGGAGGATAATCACAAATGGGTTATCCATTCCAATTAAGAGGGTTGAAGGTGTCATTATCTCGGAAGAAGAGAGTAAATGGGATGATCATGATATCAAGATGGTGCAATTAAATGGAAAGGCCATGCACACTCTATTTTATGCTTAGTTCAAATGAGTATAATAGAGTCTCTTTGTGCAACAATGCCAAAGAAATATAGGACAAGCATAAGGTCACCCATAAAGGATCAAGTAGAGTCAAGGAATCCAAGATAAGTCTTCTAACCTTTGATTATGTGTTATTTAAGGCAAAACTGGAGGAAGGAATCAAGGAGATGTCCGATCGCTTCATCAACATCATCAATGGTCTCAAAGCCCTTGGGAAGATTTTTCCCAACAAGGAGATGGTGAAGAAGATGTTGAATAGTCATCCAACATCTTGGGAACCAAAGGAGACTACAATGGAAGAGTCAAAGGATCTTAACTTACTCTCCCTTATATGAGCTTATTAGTTCCTTGATGACATACGAAATGAAGATCAACCACCATGCTAAAGTAACCAAGAAAGTGCCAAAGAAAGCTGGAGTTGCCTTCAAATCAACAACTATTGAGAAGGATGAAGATTCCAATGATGATGATGATGAGGAGGAGGAAGAGATGACTATGTTGGCAAGGAAATTCAAAAGTTTCATGTAATTCAACAAAGGCAAAAGATTTTCAAGAAAAGACATCATCAAGTGTGAACCAAGCAAAAAGGAAAAGGACCCAATCATTTTCTATGAGTGCAAAAAGTTGGGTCACAACAAATTTGATTGTCTATAATTGAAGAAGAAAGAAGCATCAAAATAAAAAAAGAAAGCCATGATGGTAACTTGGGGTGATAGTGATTCATCCGATGAGGAGGAGGACAATAACGTTGCCCAACTATGTCTTATTACTATTGAAGACAAAAGATAACTCTAAAATCTAGCGAATTAAAAGAATGTACTTTTGAATAGTTACAAAATGCATTTGATAAATTAACTATAGATTTTGGGACTATGAACTCCAGAAATTATGATTTCTGAAGTAAAGGAGGAAAATAAGTTTCTAATCATAGTTAAAGAGGAAATAAAAAAGAAATTTAATGATATGCAAGCTTAAAGATAAATGAAAACTTGCATAATTCATTTTCTATGTTTTGAATGGGGCAACAAAAGCTACATGATATGCTTGAATCACAAAGAGCCTTCTTTGATAAGAGTGGCTTAATTTTTGTAAATTTACAAAAAAAAAGGAAATTTAAAATTTTCTTTAAGAAACCAGGCTACATTTATGATGCCTCACTTATATGCACTCATTTTCATAAAAAATGGCATGATAGGAAAGTTTGTTCTTTAGGGAAGCTCACATCTAAAAGTAAACTAACTAAGAGTGTGTGGATTCCAAAAGGATTAAACACACCTTAAAATGAGGAAGCTTTAAAGAAGTGAATTTCTAGTGGAATAAAAATTGTTAGGACTAATGCTAATGGACCCAAGAAAGTTTGCGTACCAAAATCCAAAGTTTAACTTTATGTTTGTAGGAGGAAGACCATTGCTTTAAGGCAAGAAACTCTAAGAAGAACTCATGGTACCTTGATAGTGGATGCTTTAGACACATGATCGGTGACAAAAGTAAAAGTATGGAGGAGAAGTTTCATTTGGTGATAACTCCAAAGGGTTTATTGAAGGTATTGGTTCTACAGGTATAAACTTTTCCATTCTTATTAAAAATGTGCTTTATGTCAATGGTCGTAAGCATAACCTCCTTAGCATTACTGAACTTTGTGACAAAGGACTCAAAGTAATATTTGAGTCCAATGGATGCAAAGTTGTACATATTGTAAATAATAGAATTCTTTTTGTAAGACATAGGGTAGGTAATATTTTTATGGTGCATTTTGATGACATATCTTCCTCAAATATTTGTTTTGTGGCTAATAATGAAAATATGTGTTGCCTATGGCATAGAAGATTAGGTCATGCAAGCCTAAGTGTTATTTCAAAGCTTATTAAAAATGAACTTGTTGTTGGCATGCCTAAATTTTCTATTGACTTTGATAAAATATGTGATGCATGTGCTAAAGGTAAACATAGGAGAACATCTTTTAAATCTAGAGATTTATTTTTACATCTAGAGTAGTCCAACTTATTCATAGTGACCTTTTTGGACCCACTAGAACTATGAGTTTAGGAGGTAAACAATATGAATTAGTTATTGTTGATGACTATTCTAGATATACATGAGTTTTCTTTTTAATTTCAAAAGATGAAGCTTTGGAATTTTTTTTTTGTAAAATAATTCAAAATCAAGTGGGATATTCAATTTCAAGTGTAAGAAGTGATCATGGAAAATAATTTAAAAACCTTGACTTCGATAATTTTTGCAATCAACATGGTATTAGTCAAAAATTTTCGACACCTAGAATCCCTCAACAAATTGGAGTTGTTGAAAGGAAAAATAGGACTTTAGAGGAAATGGCTAGAACCATGTTATGTGAAAATAATTTGCCAAAATATTTTTGGGTGGAAGCCATAAACACTTCTAGCTGTATTATAAATAAAGCTATGGTTAGGCCTATTTTGAAGAAAACTCTTTATGAAATTTATAAAGGAAGAAAGCTTAACATAAGTCATTTTCATACTTTTGGCTGCAAATGCTTTGTTTTCAATAATGAAAAAGAAATTTTAGGAAAATTTGATGCCAAAAGTGATGAAGGTATTTTTCTTGGATATTCCACTCATTCTAAAGCTTATAGAATTTTTAATAAGAGAACCCTTGTTATGGAAGAATCTATATATGTCATTTTTTATGAATCTAACTCTCCTTCTAGAAAGGAATATATTGCTTTTGATGATGTAAAAAAATATCAAATTGAGCAAAATCAAGCATCACATGAAGATCAAGACATAAGTGAATTGGTTCAAGAACTCAAGATTGATGAACTTCGAGAACCAACTCATGTTGGAAGAGAATCTAGTCACCCAAGAAAGCTTTCATATGTTAAGGATGGACACATCATTGGTGATCCATCTAAAATTGTAATCACTAGATCTTCAATTAGAAATACTTGTAACATTGATGATTCTTTAAATGATGAATTTTGGATAATGGCTATACAAGAAGAACTAAATCAATTTGAAAGAAATCAAGTATGGAATCTTGTTGATAGAACTAGTGATTATCTAACTATAGGAAGTAAATGGGTCTTTAGAAATAAACTTGACAAAAATGGTAATATTGTTAGAAATAAGGCTAGATTAGTTGCCAAAGGATATAGCCAAGAGGAAGATATAGACTATGATAAAACTTATTCACCGGTGGCTAGGTTAGAAGCAAGTAGGATATTATTAGCTTTTGCATGTTCAAACAATTCCAAACTTTTCCAAATGGATGTCAAAAGTGCATTTTTAAATGTTCTCGTAAATGAATAAGTTTATGTTGAACAACCTCTCGGTTTTGAAAATCCACATTTCCAAATCATGTTTTCAAATTGTCTAAAGCACTATATGGTTTAAAGCAAGCTCCTATAGCTTGGTATATAAGGCTTTCTGAATTTATAATTGAAAATGGATTTAAAAGAGGCAAAAGTAGACACCACCTTGTTCATAAAAACTAAAGACAGACATTTTAGTAGTACAAAGTTTTGTAGATGATATTATATTTGGTGCTACTAATGAACTTCTTTGTCAAGAATTTTCTAAGATTATGCAAGGTGAATTTGAAATGAGCATGATGGATGAGCTCAAATTCTTTATAGGGCTCCAAATCAAGCAAACTCAAAATGACATATTCATCAATCAAGCCAAATACATCATGGAAATGCTCAAGAATTTTATAATGGAAGACTTGAAGCCTCAATCAACACCAATGAGCACTTCGACAAAGCTTGATAAAGATGAAGGAGGTAAATGTGTTAATACTAAACTTTATAGGTCTATGATAGTATCATTGCTTTATCTTACCTCAAGTAGACCAAATATAATGTTTAGTGTTTGTTTGTGCTCAAGATTTGAATCATCTCCCAAGGAATCACATTTACAAGCCACTAAAGAATCTTTAGGTATCTTAAGGACACTCCAAACCTAGGACTTTGGTATTCCAAAGATTCATCATTTAATTTGCACGCTTACTCCTATGTGGATTTTGGAGGATGCAAGTTGGATAGAAAAAGCACTTCTGGAACATGTCAACTCTTAGGCAACATGCTTGTTACTTGGGTCTCTAAGAAAAAAAATAGTGTAGCTTTGTCCACAATCGAAGTGGAAGATGTTGCCGTAAGTAGTTGCTTGTGTTCAAATTCTTTAGACAAAGCAACAATTAGTTGAATATGTAATTCATAATGGATCACATTCCTATAAGGTGTGATAACACTAGTGCTATCTCCTTAACCAAAAATCTCGTCCAACACTCTAGAACAAAGCACATAGAAATAAGACACCACTTCATTAGAGATCATGTGCAACAAGGTGACATAGTTCTAGAGTTTGTTAATACTTTGCATCAATTAGCCGATATTTTTACAAAAGTGTAACACCTCAATTTTGATTAAAGGACTAAATTCAAATTTTTGTGAAAATTTAGTGACTAAATTTTGATCTTAATAAAATTTGAGGTTTAATTTGAAAATTCGATAAAGTTTAGGGATGAAATCGAGCATTAATTAAAGTTTTATGGTTAAATTGTGATTTATAGGACTTATTTGTAAAATGGGATAAGTTTGGGGTTGTTTCGAAAACATTATGTTCTTTGAGCCCTTCCGTGTAATTGACCCAATTTTATGGGTATTTAAACACCTTTTTGTGTGTTTCAAAATCCTTTTAACTCTCATTTAATTTTTCTTTATTTTTCCTTCAAACCAAATCCTCCCAACAACCCCTATCCTTCTCCTCTCTTTTTTCGTTTAAGCTCCGATGAAGCCCTTACCACCGTTCATGGACCACACCGTCATCATCATTCTAGTCTCCATTGCCTTGCAAACCAAACACACCCATCAAACACCCTTTGACATCGTTCGTGTGTGAGAATGGAGTGAAATCTATTTCGATTTTAGCCTCGTTATCGGTCCTTATGCTCCGTCGCATATCCTTATCGTTGGAAGGTGTGTGTTTGAGTTGTAGTTGTTGTGTTGTTCTTTCCTTGAGTTATTTTCGGGGAGCAAGGTGTCGGTCGTTGGAGGGTTGTGGTGGTGCCGTCAAGAAGGTTTTAAAACCCTAATCTAATATGTTACTAAAAGTTTGAGAATTGGGTCAACCTTGGCAACCCAATTTCGTAGTGTTTTTAAACAATTCCTTATTACTAACAAACCCAAACCAAACCTAAATTAAACCTCAATTGAATTACCCAAGAGTGTGTGTGCAAGCCCAAAACCATGAAGACCTAATACACAAACCTTAAAATTAAATGCCTGTTGACCCGCTTTGACCTATTGACCCATGACCTTAATCGTTAACTTTGACTGTTGACTTTGACCCTTGACTTTGATCGAACTTGTTGACTTTAATCGTTGACTTTTTTAACCAACCTTATCCTGCCATTTTTTGACATCTTGATTCTGAATCCGCAGTTCGTTTCATCAAATTCTAACTTGAGAGCCTCATTTTAGTTATTTATAAGTTATTATACTCAATAATTTTTTTAAGGAAAATAAATAAGAGATTTGACTTGGGATATTTTATGTGTAGGTGATTACGATTTTGAGAAGGACGAGTTACCTCCTCCACCTGTGCAGACTACCCCTGCACAACCTCCAATTATCGCATGTAAGTATTTGTTTTAGTATAGTCTGGTGTTTAGTATGTGGCATAGTGATAGATTAAGATAGAATTTATTCTTGTAGGTTCTAATTCAGCTAGATGTAGTGATACATCTGAGCGTGGGAGACGTTATCCACGACATTAGAGCTTTTGTAGTTAGAGGTGTGTCTCTGTCTGTGCTACATGTTGTTGCGTGCTTCTATTCGTGCTACGTTTTTGCTATGTGTTCTGCCTATGTTATATGATTGTTGTGTGATGTTATTTTGTGATGAGATATCTTTAAGATTACTATTCGATATTGTGTATTGCATGATTATTTTCCATGCATATCTGTCAGATTGTGGGTATTCTGAATATCACGTGTACTCTGATGAATTGTCATGAGATTGTGTTGCGACTGAGTTATTGAGACATCATATTACTGTGTGTTCATGGGTTGTGATTGTACAGTGGAAGTCGTGGTTATCATCCCTTCAAACAACTAATAGTAAAACCACTCTGATTGGTGACGATTGGATGGGGAAGGGTTCTAGGGAACCATTCCACTGTGTTGGTAGGATTGGGCGCATTGCATTGTGCTTGTGACTTTATTGCATTTTTGTTGAGATATTATGTTGCATTTTTGTGATTACTTGCACCTTAAATACACACTGGGCTTTTTAGCTCATTCCCCCTCAATTTTCCCTTTCAGATTTATTGGACTTAGATGACTTGGTACTCAGAGGATCTTTTCTAATTATTCATTTTCATTTATTATTTGTTATGAATTATTTTTCGGGATTTATTTTCAAATCATATTATTAAATTATTTTGGGTTTGTAATGTTTTTGTTTATTTTGGGATTTTAGATATTTGTTTAAGGTTTTTGATTAATAATTTTTAAGGTTGGAATTATTCAAAAATGTGGGAAATTAACTGTTTTATTATGACTGAATTTATTTACAATTAAATTATATATATATATATATTTTAAAATGGATTATGAGGGTGAAATTACATTAGTGACCTTCTAGATTCGGCTATATCTTTTATGTCGAGTTTAGGGAGTTACATTTAGTGGTATCAAAGTTGAGTTCAACCCTCAGACTGTGAGGCTCTCCATAGTTGTTTTCAAAAGGTTTTGAAAAATTTTGAGGTAAACAATAATTTTTGTTAAAATTTGTTTTCTCTTATTTTGAAAATTTTACGTTGAGATTAAAATTCAGACTCTGGTACCAATTCTTAATCTAGTAATTTTTGCCTCTGTAAATAGATACTATGCCACCACATAGGAGTTCTAGATTTACAACTACTCACGGTTGAGACCGACGCCATACTGCTAGGGTCGTTAATGATCCTACACCTATTGCTAAACCTGAGAAGAGTTTGAATGAATTGCCTCATGTTGAGGAGGACGAATTGACCACTAGCATTAAGGGACAATAGATTAGAGGTGGTGATCCACCTACTCAGCAAACTTGTGGTGATGACTTGCCTAGCACTGAGGACAGTGAGACAATTGTGTTGGATAATGCTACTGTGAATTAAGAGTTATTGAGATTGCTCCATGGATTTGCTGAGGGTTAGTCTAAGGTCTAAGGAGGCTCATATCTTCTGATTTTATAATTGTTGGGATGTAAGTATTTGAGGGTAGGACTGGTACGGATCCTTCTATTGTTGAGTATTGGTTAAAGGATCTTTAAAGATTGGTTGTGGAAATGAACTATCCTGCTGGACGAAAGGTTAGGGCCACTATTTCTTTACTGTGAGGTGAGATACGAAATTGGTGGGATACAGTGGAAGAGTATACTCTAACCAGTCAATTGACTTGGGATTATTTTAGAGAGGCCTTCTGGATCATTATGTAGGTGAGGAGTTCCTCGATGAGTGTAGGGATGACTTCATGAATCTAAGGCAGGGTGACATGTCTGTTAATGATTATGAGATTGAGTTTCTGAGGTTAGTCCATTATGCATTTGGGTTAGTCAATAATGAAAAAGAAAAATGTGATTGGTTTAGGAAGGGTCTGCGACTCTCGTTCCAAGATGAGGTTAATATGCACCATGATATGGTGTTTAGTGATTTGGTTAGTCGAGCTAGATTTGCTTAGAGTTTGAAGGCTTGTAAGAAGGCTCAGACGGCTCAAGACAGAGAGCGTGGTAAAAAGCAAGCAAGCATAACAATTTAGCTTGTTTCTGTTAGTTAGTCAGCTAAGAGGACTAGAGAGGAGGCTGACCAATATAGTTTTCTGAGGGTGAGGCATACGGTTTCAGCAGCTCCTGTAGGTAGTGTTGATAGTTCGATTGGTTCTCATCCTTGGGAGTTATTGTAATAAGAGGCAAAACAATGAGTGTAGGAAGAAGACAGGTGCATGTTTTAGATGTGGCTCTCAGGACCACTTCCTTAGTGATTGTCCATAATTCCCTGTAGCTTCATTTGTCAGAGTCAGATTAAAGCACCGGTTTGGAATCTTACTAGAGGTAAAGGACTAGGAAGACTTGTTGCTTCGGGTGTGGTTGGTAGAGGTAGACCCATTCAGAGTGGTAGTATAGCTAAATCTGCCATGTTTGGTTTATGAGACTAGGAGACTTGAGGATCGTGATGAGCCAGATGCTTTAGATGGTACATCTTCTATCCTTTCTATTTCATATGTTATCTTATTTTGCTCAAGGCATCATCAAGACCCAATATCCACATCTTGGTTTAGGAAAATTTCAAGGACAAAATTTCTTTTAAGGAGGTAGAATTATAACACCCTAATTTTGATTAAAGGACTAAATCCAAATTTTTGTGAAATTTTAGGGATTAATTTTGATCTTAATAATATTTGAGATCTAATTTAAAAATCGGTGAAGTTTTAGGATGAAATTGAGCATCAATTAAAGTTTTGTGGTTAAATTGTGATTTTTAGGACTTATTTGTAAAATGGGATAAGTTTGGGGTTATTTCAAAAAACCTAATGTTATTTGAGCCCCTCCTTGTAATTAACCCATTTTTATGGGTATTTAAACCCCTTTTGTGTGTTTTAATATCCTTTTAACTCCCATTTAATTTTTCTTTATTTTTCCTTTAAACCAAATCCTCCCAACAACCCCTATCCTCTGACCCAAACCAAACTTAAACTAAACCCCAACATAATTATCCAAGTATGTGTGTGTGCAAGCCCAAAACCATGAAGACCCAATAGCTAAACCCTAAAATCAAATACCCAACCAAACCCATATACCCGTTGACTGTAGACCGACCCACTGACCTTGATCGTTGACTTTGACATTGACTGTTGACTTTTTTAACCAACCTTATCTTGTCATTTTTCGACATCCTGATTCCAAATCCGTAGTCCATTTCATCAAATTCGAACCCGAAAGCCTCATTTTAGCTATTCGCAAGTTATTATACTTAGTAAATTTTTTAAGGAAAATAAATAAGAGATTTGACTTGGGATATTTTATGTGTAGGTGATTACGATTTTGAGAACGACGAGTTACCTCCTCTACTTATGCAAACTAACCTTGCATAACCTCCGATTATCGTACGTAAGTATTTGTTTCGATTTAGTGTAGTGTTTAGTATGTGGCATAATGATAGATTAAGATAGAATTTATTCTTGTAGGTTCTAATTCATCTAGACCTAATGATAGATCCGAGTATGGTGTTTAGTAAGTGGTAGATGCTTTTGGTGGTGGCGTTGTGGTCTTAGCATGGGGGTTTCAAATGACCTCTAGAATGCACGACTGACGTGGAATGAGGGCATGGGTGACGCAACGGCTGGAAGACCCTAGCATATTAGGGTTTCCAAAATTTTTAATATGTTGGGCTTAGAATAGTTGTGTCTAGTGTATTGGGCTAGGTGTTATCGGGTTTGGATAATTGGTTTTAGGTTTGTGTTGGTTTTGCAAATAGGTAGTTGGGTTTGTATGTAATGGGTTTGAATTTGTAAAGGACTTTTTATTAAAGGATTTTGTTTATTATTTTTTTTGTTTTATTTTTGTTGGGTCTGGACAAATTGGGCTCCAATAGCTACCCCTCTTTGCTCGTTGTTGTGTAATGAGAATGGAGCAAAGACTAGAGGGAAGATCGGTTTTGTCCAGTCCCACTACGCTTGGTTTCTTATGTATTTCTTCTTTGAGTAACCCACTGCTTCATTGGTCGCTCAACTTCATTGTATTTGCTTCTCGTAGCTTCACTTCATTCTATAGCAACTTTAGGAAGATCGATATTCGCTATCGTAGTCTCTAATCCAATCCATTGGCTCTTCAGGGATATGGGTTTTGCATATTCGTTTTGTTTCACTGTAACTTTCAGGTATAAGATTCACCGTTGCGGCTTGTATCTACTCCTCTTTAGCATTAGGGACGTAAGATTCACCTTTGCAGCTTCAATCTAGCCCTTTACAGTGTTGAGATTCGCCTTTGTAGCTTCAATCTGCTTCTCTTCATCTTCAGGGTATAAGATTCACCATTGTGGCTTCAATCTTTCCCTTCACATCACTATGGTATAAGGTTCGCCATTTCGGCTTCAACCTTTCCCTTCATATCTTTAGGGTACAAGATTCGCCATTGCGGCTTCAATATTTCCCATCACATCTTTAAGGTATAAGGTTCGTCGTTGCGGCTTCAACCTTTCCCTCCACATCTCTAGGGTATAAGATTACCGTTACGAATTCAATCTTTCCCAATACATCTCTAAGGTATAAGGTTTGTCTTTACGGCTTCAACCTTTCCCTCCACATCTCTAGGGTATAAGATTCGTCGTTACGACTTCAATCTTTCCCATCACATCTCTAAGGTATAAGGTTCACCATTATGGATTCAACCTTTCCCTCCACATCTCTAGGGTATAAGGTTCATCATTGCGGCTTCAACCTTTCCCTCTATATATCTAGGGTACAGGATTCACCGTTGAAAGTTAAATCTTTCCCATCACATCTCTAAGGTATAAAGTTAGTCGTTGCGGCTTAAACCTTTCCCACCACATCTCTAGGGTATGAGATTCACCGTTGTCGCTTCAATCTTTTCCATCACATCTCTAAGGTACAAGATTCGTCATTGTGGCTTCATTCTTTCCCATTATATCTCTAAGGTACAAGATTCACCGTTATGGGTTCAATCTTTCCCTTCACATCTCTAGCATATAAGGTTCGTCGTTACGACTTCAACCTTTCCCTCCATGTCTCAAGGGTATAAGATTTGCAGTTGCGACTTCAGTCTTTCCCTCAACATCTCTAGGTTTAAAGATTCACCATAGCGGCTTCAATCTTTCCCTCTATATCTCTAAGGTATAAGATTCGTCATTACAGCTTCAATCTTTCCCTCCACATCTCTAGGGTATAAGGTTCGCCATTACGGCTTCAACCTTTCCCTCCACATCTCTAGGGTATAAGATTCACTATTATGGCTTCAATCTTTCCCTCTACATCTTTAGGGTACATGGTTTAACGTTTCCCTTATTTATCTCACCATTTCGTGGGAATGAAACCTGTAGAATATGCTTTTATGGACCTCTATGTAAGCCAAATTTTTAGGATGCCATGATCAGAATGAATCAAATGCTCATAACTAAATGAGTATGCATGATATAGGCATGAATGTCAGATTCAAAAACGATTTTCTTTGTCCTTAGATTAACATGCTTTGTCATTTGTCCAAGTTTTATCAATGATGTGTCACCATTTTTCCCTTTCTAGTTTGGTGCTTTGGCATGAAACCCAAAGAGGTAGTCGTAATTTGAACTATGTACTTTAGGACCCCCTCAACCCTCGGGTTTGGTTATTTTCAACTAGTGGTCTTGTTTGAGGTCCCTATACTATTTAGAAAATTTTCAGAGCGATATATAGAAATCATTTTATTTCTTATACCGTTAGGCCACTAACCGTCATTTCAGTGCAAAAATACTTGAATAGTGTTGTAAAGTGGATAAAATTAAATTTTATTAGAGGCAAAGCTCGTGTGAATGAAAAGATTAAAAACCATTGGTCCACTAACCGTTATTTTAATGCAAACATGCTTGAACAGAGTTGTAAGGTGGATAAAATTGAATTTTATTAGAGGCAAAGTTCGTATGAATGAAAAGATTTAAAAATGACAGACATTTGTCAAAAGTTTCCAAACATTAGATGAGCAAAGAATGAAGTTAGGTGCCACAAATATCAAAGTATGATCTTCATTGAGCAAACATGATGAGGACCATTCTGAGCTTGATATGTGTCTATGAAACCTAGAGTACTTCGTCAATGCCTCAAGGTGTAAAGTTTCTTCACCTTGTTGCTTTTGAGAGAGAAGACTGTTTCATACCCCTTTCTTTTATTTAAATTTGACTCGCCCTTTCAGGTTTTCCACTCAAATGTCCTTAGGTTTCGAGATGTCCTTTACGGGTTTTCAGCTCGACCTCTCATTTTTTTCCTTCTATTTTCTTTTTTCTTTCTTTTTTCTCTTTTTCTCCTTTTTTTGGGTGAAATTTTTTCCTCACCGAATCCGAGTTCATAGGGTTAGGCAGGTCTTTACCGTCCATATCGATCAAAATCAAAGCTCCTCCAAAAAAGGTTTCTTCACCTCATTTGGCCTTTCCCAATTTGACATCCATTTTCCTTGGAAGTCTTTTGTATAGGGAGGATCCTTTTCAAAACTAGAGCTTCGTTATCAAATTCTCTAGGGCAAACCTTGTTGTCATAAGCTCGCATAATTTGTTCTTAGTACATCAAACCATGTCGGATAGTTTGTAGCCTCCATTCCTCGATCAAGTGTAACTGATTATATTTGAATTGGCTTCATTCTGTTTCATTAGTTTTAACAAAATTTGGGGGGAAGGAAACTCGACTCCAATGGGTAAGACTGCTTCCATCCCGTAAATCAATGGGAAAGGTGTTACCCCAACAAGTCTTGATAGATGTTCAATAAGCGTAAAGAGCAAATGATAACTTCTCATGCCAATCTTTGTAGGTCTTGATCTTCTTGATATTCTTATTAATTGCCTCCATTGCCCCAGTCACGTATGGGCAATATGATGCTTAATTTGTGATGTTTGATTTTGAACTGACTGTAGACTCTTGCTCTCGTGTTGTTATTCAAATTCAGTGTGTTGTCAAATATGATCCTTTCTGGCATTTCATATTGATATGTAATCTTTTTCAAAAAAAATTTGCTCATTATAGATCTTGTGACATCGGTATAGAAAGTAGCTTTTACAAACTCGGTGAAGTAATCATTGATCATGAAGATGAATTTATGCTCATTGGAAACCTTTGGCAAAATTGGCCCAATAACGTTTATGCTTCAAATACAAAAAGGCCATGACGTGAAAAGGTGAAGGAAATGCCCTTTGCGGGTTTTCATCTTGACTTTTTTCTTTATTTTCTTTTTTCTTTGGGTTTCAAGATTCCGTTTTTTTTGGGTTTTCATCTCAACCATTTCTTCTTCTTTTTTCCCTTCTCTCTCTTTGGGTTTCAAAATGCCCTTTGTGAGTTTCCATCTCGACCTATTTTTTGTTTTTGTTTTTGAAGATAGCACGTCAAGCCTCATTCTTTGAAGTTTCTGTTGAACTTCGATTACATTCTTCCTTCACGAGGAGTCTGTGTGTCACGACATCATTACTTAACTCGACATTCTTTGATAGGACTATGAGAAGACCTTTTCAAATTCTCGAAGCAACTCTATGGGATCTCACTTTATTTTTGCAAAGATACATGTCCTAATTTTTACCTTTTTGTCTCTTTTAATTTTCATTCTCCAAACTCGCAATTTCTACTGATTCTTTATGAGGTAATAGTTGATTCTTTTCTTGCTCCAATATTCGTAGCAGATCGGGAGACAAGTTACATTATTGATCATCTTTGAAATCTTGAAGTTTTTCTGGACACATGTCCTTCTAAAAAGGGGCTTTGAGTCAACAGCAGTGTCGGTCGAATCCTTGATATCAAGGGACCCGACATATGGATAAGAGAAACTCAAAGAATAAATGAATTTAAGAATTATTAACCGTATGGTATGAGTATGACTGAAAAAGAATAGCAAAATGTTTGCCAAGTGAGACACAAAAATGCATCATTTTCATTGTAATAAAAGACAATGGTCATGTTCCCTTTACAGAAGGATCCCTATTACTATCAGACTTAGAGTGATAAGTGTGTTATGAATATTTCTCTAGAATAGTCCAAAAAACTACATGAAGCTCCTCCACAGTCTAGTTGTCCAAAACACTTTCAAAGGCGTAGGGACGAACTCTTGATAGGTTCTACTCTCTGTTCTCTTCTTCGGATATGACTTTCGCACAAATTTTTTCAACATTCCCACATTATCTTGGTTTATCATGTTCTTTCTCAATTTTTATTCAGAGTTGTTAACACCTCTCTTGACACGATTGTTTTTGATATGTAAGATTTTTTTTTTTGAAATTTAATGCATGCAATAAAATGCAATGCTAATGGATGCATGTATGCATATGCAAGAAAAGTATTGATTCTTAGTTCAATTCTATTAGAACAACATTTCTAGAAAATGAATTTCTTTACATAAGACAGATACATATATGGTCGTGCCTTAATGCTCAAAGTCTTAGTTTTCTTAAGAAGCCAAACTAATTTTTGTCCCGATTCAACTTCAATCTCAAGCTCAAAACATTGGCTTAAATGGCTAGGGCCCGTAATTGTTTAGCCGCTTCTCGTACTTGGGTTAAAGCCTCGCTCATGACATCGCCTCTATCTCTGACCTGCCCTTGAGAGCGTTGGAATTATTCCTCATTTGTTTCCACTTTGAAGAGCTCAACTCGTAGTTCACAACTCCTTAGTAAGACCTCAAGTTCTTCTACCTCCTCATTTTTGGTTCGGCTTGCTTTCAGCTTAGTCACAAGTCTAAGACCACATCCTCTTTATGCCTCCAATGCCTTGGGAAATGTGACTGATCCATAAACACTTAAGGCGAAGACATCAAGCAAGCTCTTCTATGTGGCCTATTTATTATCTCCTTTTCCTCTTATTCGGGTCACGACCCATTTCTCGCTTATCCCGATTATGTTCATCAACCTCTTTAAAAAGAGTTGGGACATTGGCGGCTCATGAGTAGGCTTTATTATTTTGAATCCTCGGGCAACGGGGCAAAGTGATGTACTCTTCTATCGTAGATACCATTACCTCCTTTCCAAGAAACAACTAGAAGTTGGATTCCAATACTACGTAAGAGCTCAGAACCAATACTTATTCCCCTTAACATCGAGTAAGTCACTATATTCGCGATTGGACATCTGCCTCATTTCATCGTATATACTTCTTTCAGCTCTTGTAAACTGTTATGGGTTACGTTTATTTGAGTGTAAACCCAAAACTCTAATATGTGCCCTTCCGATAGGCTCCTACTTTTTTCTTATTGTTTTTCCTTTGACCACATACGCACAGCCACGTTGTCTTCTACCTTATCAAGGAACTCGTTTTCTTATGACCAGCTCTCTATTTAGTAATCGAACACGAATCAACACTCTTTTTAGATGAAAATGCAATGCAAACAGATTCAGAAGAAACAAGTTAGTATGATTAATACATGAATAAAACTTGAAAAGAAATTACAATTAAAAGCAAAGAACAAGAGTATAATCGTATATCTTATACCTTATTTGGGTAACCACTAAAGGTTCGGCACAATTCAACTTAAGGTTGCCTCTTAGGGCTCCTTATATGTGGTTTAAGTTCTAGAGTAAAAGTATCCAAACCAGCAAATTCCTCGATCCTCGCCCATTATAGGCTCATACAGAAGAGTTCGATTTAGGGGGACACATTTCCCATATGTTTACACGACAGTGAAAACTTAACGAAAACATAGGTACGGATGAATTCCGAAAGTAATTCACTATTCTGCATAGAGGTGAAAACCTCACGAAGAGATAACTTCTACTACCACTTAAAAGGTGTAATAATAAATGCAAATGCATGCGAACACCTATACTAGCAGTATCAACACAATATTATCATGATAACACATAAAAAAATGTAAAGGATCGCATATTAAATTAAATCGAATTTTAAATTGTTAACAAAAAGACCAAAAAATAATCGACTTGTGGCTTGACTCTCTTATTGGTCCCCAGCGGAGTCACCAAGCTTTCGAAACTATTTTTTTTAAAAAGTATTGAATTTTTATTTAAAACCGAAAACGAAGTTGCCACCAATCCTTTTTTTTACTTGGTGTGATTGGAGCACCTTATAACATTTAATTTTATTAAAAAACAATTTGGTCTTCGAAATCCAGAAAATAAGTTCGGGAGTCGATTATGTGTGAGGAAGTATTAGCACCCTCACATGCCCAAAATTGGTACCTAGTTGACTTCTTAAAGGTCTTATTTGTTAAAAATTTGAAAACTCAAATAAAAGTTAATATGCGATCCCTAAATGCATGATTTATTCAATGTTATTTTAAAAATTAAATTTTGTGAAGAAATGTCCTTTTGTTTCGAATTAATCAAAAAAAAGTCATGTCCAAGACGTTAGGGCACAACATTCTCAAAGTTTCGAACATAAAGGTCATTTGTTTAACCAAACATTAAATATTTTTATTTGAAATAGGGTATCCAATTACGTAAGTTTAACGAAAAACAATACTCAAGACGTTAGGACATAATTCTTCGAATTTCTTAACTAAGAGAATATTGCCTTCTTTTTCTAAAACAATTTAAGATGCTTAATTATTTTAAGTCGAAGAGAAAAAACATACCTAGTAAGTTAAGGCATGATTTCCTCGAATTCCCGAAGATAATGAGCATTCTTGATTTTTTATTGCAAACTTCATATTTTTTATTTTTAAAAAAAAGTATTCTATTATTTTTGTTCGAAGAAAAAAACGCACCTAGTAAATTAAGGCACGATTTTCTCAAATCCCGAAATAAGGAAAATTGCCTTAATTTTGGAATCATTTATTTTATCAAAACACAAGGATTTTTTTTACAAAAAATCGAATGAGTATGAATGAGCATGATTTGCAATTTAATATTGATAAAACATAACATGACATGGCATAAAAAAGGAAGAGTAAATACACAATAAAATAAAAATAATAGTAGATGCCAATTTAGGAACATAAAACAAATAGTATAACATTAATATATATATATTAATGTTATTGAAGGGGTTAGATTGAAAATAAAACCAAAAAAGTGGTCCAATTTTAAAAATATTAAAAAATTTAAAAAATAAGTAAAAAAAGAACCATATTAAAACAATTTTAAAAATAGGGGTTAAATAGGATAATTTCCCATATTTGTAAAAAAATTTCAAAACAGTTATGTAGTACTAGTTTGCATAAAAACAAAATCATGTTGTTGAATTTTAAAATAAAAACAGGCTTATTAGGATTAAATTGTGAAATTTTGAAATAAAGGAGGGCCATGGAGGAAATTAACCCTCTTTTTTCTTTTAAAACAAGTCGTCAAAATTACGACGTTTCAAAGCCACTGATCTGGCTCGAAATGGCGTCGCATAAAGGTAACATTGAAGGAACAGGGACCCAATTGAAAGCTTGTGAAAACAAGAGGGACTACGGGGATAAATTCCTCATTTTTTAAATAACACGCGGATCCTCCTTGGGTCCAAAACGGGTTGGGTCTTCTACGTCAAAACGACGTCGTTTTGAAGCCATTAGAGTTGGCCAAAAAGGGCACCATTTAATGGGGCTATATAATCCAATTTTTTAACAAAAAATTCATTTCCTTTGCCCTTTTCTAAAAAAAAAACCTCTCTCAAGGGCCTTATGCTCGATCAAGGGATCCTCCGTCGGTCCGCTATTACTCAACCTCTATCATCGGTCATGGCGATGGCAACCACCATCCCCGATGGCCGAAATATTTTAGAAAAAAGGTATTTGCTCCAATTGTTTACCCTTGGTCAGATATGGTTTCAGATTTAAAAAAAAAGAAACCAAAATCCCTAAAAAAATTGAAAAGGTTCTGTCTCTTTAGGGTTATTTGATTCTGTTTCATTTTTATATTTTTTTAAAAAAATCCCTTCGTCGAAGCCTCTCTCATGAACATTGACGAGTTTGGAAGATTTCTTGGTGGCTACGACGACCGCGACGACGAGCTCAAGTAAGTCTCCGCCCCTCTTTTTTATTTGTTTTTTATTTTTGTTGCATTAAGGAAAAAAACAATATAGAGACATATGTATAAAATACAGTAGTTTACTCTTGAAATTTCTTGTTTTATTTCAAATGTGTGCGTAAAAAATTACAAGGATTTTTGTTTGGCTTTTATAGTCGAAATACAATCATATTTTTGATATTTTTTTATCTTCTTTTTGTAGGTGACTTTCAGCTATGGAAGACGCTTCTGGCGGTGGCATGTGGTGGAAGAGGCGTGGTGGTCTTGACATGGGTGTGTCAAACGACCTCGGGAATGCACAACTTACGTGGCATGAGGGCATGGGTGAGCCGACGGTTGGAAGACCCTTGCAGATTAAGGTTTCCAAAATTTTTAATATCATGGGCTTGTTGGGCTTAGGGTAATTGGTCTAGTGTATTGGGCTAGGTGTTATAGGGTTCGGATAATAGGTTTTGGGTTTGTTTGGCAAATTCTTGAGTCATTTGCTTTTCTCAAAATTATCGAAAACTTTTTTAAAATATCAATTCACCCCTCCTCTTGGTGTATTTCAATCTTAACAAAAGCTATAGACTATTTGCATTGTGAACCCTAATATTATATGGTAGATGCTAATTATACAAATACAAAATATTTTATTGCACCATATTGTGCGGTATGATACCATTTGAGGGAATCGAGCTAGACACAAGCACCAAAGACGCCTTGCAAACTCTTTAATTTGAATCATTCAATTGTTTGAAATGTGGTTGAGAGGACTTTATTGTTCTAAAACAATATTTCCTATATTAACAAAATCACCTTAGGATAACATAAAAATACAAGATTGGATCATACTAGCATGTTGCACATTGTCATACCCCAAAATATAAGAGGCTAGTCATAATGGTTAAGTAAGAAATAAGCTTTAGGTTGGATGGTTAGGTAGCTTGTACATTCTTTAAAGGTCCTAAGTTCAAATCATGCCTCTCCCATTTTTCCCTTTTAAAATTTTCAGCAACCTAGGATAAAAGCCACACTAAAATAAATATTGTTTGAAGTAAAAACTTAACAAGGATGGGTAGTAGTGTAATGATTAAGCATTCATTCTCCCCCTTAGATGCCTAAGTTCAAATTACACCCTTTCGTTTCTCATTTTCCTTTTAATTCTACTCAAAATTGGGTAAATTACCCTTGTCACCCCTATGGTTTACAAACCCTAGCAATTTAGCCCTTCCAACTCCAATTTGGATTACATTAACAACCCTTGTCACAATTATAATAGAATTCCTCTTCATCCTTTATTTATTTCTTCCTCTTTCCTTTTCATCCTCTTTTCTCTCATAAATGTAGCATATTCCCATTATTGATTATTTTCTTCCTCGTATCAAATCAATTTTGTTTCTTGATTTCTTAATTTTAGTAAAAAATCGGTAAGTACATCTTGATCCCTTAAATCTCGAAATTTCGTAGAATTCTTATCCGAAACTAATCCTTCATTCGATCTAATTAATCTTTTAAGTGTATTGTCGAAACTTTTGACAAATCTTGAACCCAAGCATTAATTCATGTGTAAACGTTGTTTAAAATACTTGTTCTAGGTGCACCGAATCAGCTTTGAACGTAAGGGACGTCACTCAAAATCCCGATGAAAGGTGTGTGTTCTTTGACAAGCGAATTGGGGCGAGTTGTGCCTCATAATAGGACCACAAGGCCACCCACACGGTCATGCCCCCTGAAACCCTAGAAATTCGATTCCCACACGACCTGCCACACGACCGTGTCTCTCTTGTAGGTTGATTTTGCAATTTTCACACGGCCTCAGTGTCTTACAAGGCCCAACCACACGGCCGTGTACCCTCCCATAGCCTAGAGCATTCCACACGATTCGGCCACACGACTGTGTGTCCCCTGTTTATTAATATAGTTATACTTTTCATGCACATAAAGTTTTAAATCAATTCGATATCATTATCATATTGATAGAGAACACAATCTTTATTCATATATGTTCATTAGTAGAAAGTTTTTTTATATTAAATCAATTGCTAAACATTTTCAATTTATTCAAAACTCGACTTAAATAATCTACATAAAATTTAATAGGTGAATTGTTAAAATGTTATTCGTATGAAAAATCAATATTACATAAATATTAATACATATATAGATATAGGATTATAAGATATAAATATACTATTACATAATATAATTTATTATATTATATAACTTTTAATATATGATATAATATTAAAACTTTTACATAAATTCAGTTAAATTATTAGTTATGCTTGTAATGCTAATATATACATACATCTATATAATATTTTATGAAATTGATATACTGATATACATTTTCACTATAAAATTTAAAGGTTTTGGAATGAGTAAAAATGTCCTTAAAAGTTTGATAATATGCACTAAAAGATTTAGAAACGATTTAAGTGGTCTCAAAGCTATGTTTAAAACTAAATTTTTCGGGTGGTCCAGCTCAAAGAATCGTTCTTCGAAAAGTGAGAATATTTAAATAAAAATATAGATTCAAAAAATTGATTATAAAAAAAAACAAAGCTTGTTTTTCAAATGGGACGAGCCTTTTTAAGTAAATTTTTTTAGTTTGGGTCCAGCTCGAATTTGCAAAAAAAAAAAAAAACAATATTGCTGGATTTTACTGTTTTTCATTATTTTACTATCATTTTATTATTATATTACTACTATTTTATTATTATTGTTTAAATATTATATACTTAAATCGGAATTTCATCCCCAAAACTTTAAAGATAATGTTGTCCCCAAATATTTTGGAGACGAATACTGTCCCAAAATATTTTTAAAAGAAAACTAACTCTTTAAGGAGGTTTTCGTCTCTAAATCTTTAAATGAACATTCTTTATATTCACACATTTTACTCCCAAAATATTAATTATGTTTAGTAATGTAGTATTATAAATTTAAATCTAATAATACAAAATTAAAGAAATAATTATTTACATTTAAAATAAAAATAATAAACATAAAATAGAATAAAAAATTCATTATTAAATTGTATTGAAACCTAACATATTAATACAACCATCCATAATAGTGTCTAAAATATCTCTTTAATTTATAACAACAGAGAATTTTCAACGACATACACTTGATCAGTAAAAAAATACCAGTCAAAAAAAAAATATTTCTTATTATACGATTAGACGCACCAATATCAATTATTCAATAAGTATTATCAAACTCATCATTCAAGCGATTTATTTGAGTTTGAGGATTATCAGACACTGCTACCAACGCTTTTTATTTCGCAACATTAAAATTAAGTAGCATTGTAATCTTCGCTGGGATAGGAGATGCACCTGTTGGACCACCAACCCCTATTGCAGCAGTAGCATTCACACAGACCCACCTCCCTCGACCCCGACGCGCAGCAGGTGAAAGGTGAGAGGTAGGCGTCTTCCACGGAAATGTCTACATCCAAGTTATGTAAGTTTCAACATTAGCAGTATCAACATAGAAGTATAGGAAAATATCTTCACAAAATCTAACATTCTCTCCAAATCATGTAACATTCAACCCTTTGTGAATTGGAGTAGTTTTCCTATAAGGCAGGTAAGGCCTTAGGGGATAGGGGATGGAAGAAAGAAAAGAAAAAAAAAAAGATGGTATGAAATTATGAATATATTTTGAGTTAATTGAGTTAGCAAGTCTTACTTTATTATTTTAATTCGATTTAAATTTTTCGAATCGAGACGAGTGAAATGAAATTTGAGATGATTTGAATCGAATCGAGTGAAATTATTTGAGTTTAATTAAAAAATTAAACATAACAAATTAAAATATTGTTACAGTATAATTAATTCTTCACATAAATTTGAAATCATATGTATTTGAAAATTATTATTTTAGAAAAATTTTAAAATTGAAACTTTATTTGCACATTCTTTAGAATTTTTTTTTTCAAAATTTTTATAATTTTTAAAAAATATATAAATTTTAGAAATTTTATAAGTATTTAGAATTTTGAAAATTATTTTGAATTTTTTTGTAACTTTTATTGAGAAAAAAGATCAATTTGTTCATTTTAAAAATTGATAGAGATCAAAGAGTATTTACAACACTATATTATTCAAATTACAAAATATGACTCGAAATCAGAACTCAAATTACTCGAATAACTAGATTCAATAAACTCGAAATTTTAATTTTTTCGATTTTTTTGAATCAAATCAAGTTTTGCTCACCTTACAAGGAACACTAAAAATTTTTCACATTAATTCACTTAAAATATCATTTGAGATTAAACCAACAACAAAATTAAAATAGAAAGACCAAAACTAAAGGATTTGAAGTTTTTGCAATATGACATTTTAAAATTTAAATGCCTTAATTTACTTTTTTTTAATAAAATTATCTTGAATTTCACATTCAATTTTAAAACTAAAGGATTATACCCGTATACCTTGAACTTCTCAACTTTACTAAAATTGATTCCATATGCAAGTGTCCCCTTGAAATATCTTAACACCCTCTTTGCAGCAATCATATGAATTTCACTTGCACAATGGAGAAATCTGGACAAAACACTTACAGTGTACATGATGTCTGGCCTAGTGGATGTGAGGTACATAAGACACCCAACAAGACTTCTATACACCTTTTCATCTGCAGGATCTGCCCCATCCATCTTTTGAAGTTTTGCTTTTTGATTCATTAGAGTGCTCACACTCTTGCACTCCTCTGTATGGAACCTTTTAAGAATTTCGTTCATGTACTTCTTTGGAAAAGAAACACTTCATGTTGACCTTGCTTGATCTCCATTCTCATAAAGTAATGCACCTCATCAAGATCGGTCATCTCAAATACCTCCATCATATCCTTCTTGATTACTTCAATTTGAGTTGCATCATTTCTTGCCACCAATATGTCATCTACATAGAGAGATACAATGATTAGATTTGTACCTAACTTCTTTACATAGAGTGTGAATTCACTCAAGCTCTTCACAAAGCCTAAGTTTAGCAAATGTTCATCTATCTTGTTGTACCATGCTTTGGGAGATTGTTTCAATCCATAGAGAGCCTTTCTTAATAGACAAAACTTCCCTTCTTGACCTGATATGATGAAGCCCTCTAGTTGCTCATCATATATTTCTTCCTCCAATACTCCGTCTAGGAATGTTGACTTCACATCCAACTAAAACACCTTCCAACCTTGTTGCGCTTACATAGCCAAAAGCATTCTAATTGTGTCCATTCTTGCCCTAGGAGCAAAAGTTTCAGAAAAATCAACTCCCCAAACTTGTGCATATCCCTTCACCACCAACCTGGCCATATACTTGTTCACTGAGCCATCAGGATTAAGTTTGGTCCTAACATGTTTGGTTTTT